>OZ007595.1:101947499-102572296 GCA_963931845.1 Maratus michaelseni
TCTCCTCATCCAAAAAAGATGATAATAGAGATTTTTATAAATTTTGAATAAGTAATAATGATTATAATATAAGATATAAAATTATTGAAAAATGAACCAATCAACAGAGGTGCCAAGCTCTAACTAATCTTCCGTAATATGTGGTTTAATTTAACTCAGTTTAACAACGTTTGAAACCAGAAATATTATTTGACGATTCTTTATTTAGTTAATTATAGATTTCTACAGCTGTACCATTTTATTTTCTTTAATTTTTAGACTCTATCCTTAATCTCTATTGCTTTACTATCTTATTCCAAATTTACTTTCTACCGTTATTTAAATTTTTTCCTCTTTCTTTTTACATGCTCACTGTAGTATTTTTACTTTTCCCAACGGCTCATTTTTACAAGTCATTCTACTCTCAATAGACTGGGCGTAAAGTTGATTGCAACTCGGAAACCCCTTAACCCCTTCAGGGGCAAAGTACTCTTGGAGCTAAAATATTGAAATGATTAATTGACACCAGGATTTGCATTCATTGTACAAATTTATTTTAAAGTAAGTAAAAGCTTTCCTTTATATACGGTATAAATTCAAAATTTGATTATAAAATTCTCGTGTCATTGTGACATTTTGGGATTAAAATTAAGTGCTATATAATATACCGGCGCCCTTCAAGGGGTTAACCGGCATCAACTGTTCCGAACTGTTCCATGGAATATTTTTAATATCATTTCATAAAATAATTTCTGGTGCGAAACGTATTAAGTAGTCATTTAAAATGAACAATTAGTAATTAAGAAGATGTTTATGAGAATAATTAATGGTTCCAACTAATTATTAATGCCATTATCAGATTATATTTTAATAGCATATATTATAATTTATTCTTTAGGAACATTTCAAAAGAAACCTTATGCAAAAATTAACTTTAGAAGGGAAATTATGCCCAAAACTTTATGCTTTTTATATGATCAAGGGGTTGTTTTATCTTTAAAGTCAATTTTCTCAAAATGGTAATTTGGTCATAGCGCGCATGAATTTCTAAGAAATAGCTGTATAGAATTTCATTAAATTCTGACTGAAAATATTAACCTTATTGCACAAAATGATCTACTATTACGTTCATCAAGTAAGAAATTTTAGAAATTATGACTATTTTTATATTTAAAAAATAAATAAAAACAAAAATTAAGGTTTTAATTTTTTTTTTCCTCAAGAATTAATCATTATTATTATTATTATTATTTAGAATAGAGATATAATCAACACCTTTTTTTGGCCTGTTTTAAAAAACAAAACTAAATTACTAGAAAATGCATTTAAGTAGTAACCGGCCAAAAAAATTTAGTAACTAACTAGTCACATTGTTTAACTATTAGAGAAATCCCTTCTTTCTGATTAAAAGTTAACTGAATATTACAGTACAAGTAGGAATCTTTATGTTAATTTGGTTGCCAAAGGTAAATTATTAATTGGTCATACTGTAATTTTGACAATTACTAGCGATGTTGACATTTTTAGGATTAACTAATGACCAGTCCCTAAAAACTATATTAATCGTTATTTATTTTCTTAAAGAAAAATGTATTAATAAAAGAAACATAGACTACATCCTGAATTAATAAAACATGGGAATTGAATTTAGGTTCTTACTACATACTACAAGAATAAATTGACTCTACCATAAAACGTTTACTAATAATGACACTATTTTCCAAACTGTATGAAAATATTTCTAAATAGCAGGCTACGCCCGCTTCGCTGGTCGAAACGAACCTCAATGATTAAAACAAACATCTTTCAATTCCACCTTCCACCGCAAGGGGGCTCATTCTGTTCTAAACAAACCTCTTTCAGAACGGTTCCCCGCTGCGCACGCGTAATATTGGACCCCCCCCCCCCCCTAATTTCATGATATCGTTATCAATGTCTAGACATTCTTTTTATTTTACATTTTCTTTTATTTTTGTTTTTATGTTTTATGTTTGCAATGATATACAGATATACTTGCCTTTATTATTCGCATACTTACTGATTCAAATGAAGAGGAGAAGTCAATAAAATATCCCTATTATACATGAAATAATTTTACATCAAATAACACCTAAAAAAGATAATTACTGTTTAAAAGTATTTAATAGCTTTCTGTTACATAATGTATTCAATAGTTGTGAAAAATATGGGAAAGGGTCTTCACAGACTATTTTTACATGTGGGAAATAGTTCAATGATGGGGCCAGGCCGCTTTCTGTTAAATATTGTGCTTCCAGTACTTCATCAATATCATAATCCATGTTATCCATCCATCCTACTTCTTATGCAAACCATCAATTCATTTTGTCAACGTTCAGCAGTGCGCATAAGCCTTATCTTATGTGCACCAATAAATGTCTCCACAAATGATTCAATAATAACTTTATATTTTCATTAAAAATTATATAACTGACTAAAAAAAGATAACAGAGTATTTTGATGTACAGAAAGAGTTATATAAGAAAATTTGGTTGGATCAAAAATGATAACGATATCAAAATACAGACCCCCCCCCCTACCCCTTAGAGATAATCTTATGATATCAAGTGCCACACCGCCCCCACCTCCCTATAGTGATAACGTTATACATGCAAAGCCCCACATCCAAGCTAATGTTTAGTTGCAAGTACAACTGTTAAAATGCATTTTTAGGTGCGTTCGTAATTATATAAATACTTAGCACCTATTGTCGTCGTCTTGTCCGTCCGTCTGTCTGTTCGTCCATCCGTCTATCCGCATATAACAGCGCAAAAACTACCCAACCAAATGGTTTGAATTTTAAGATATATTATCTTTGCAGAATTTTGTCGAGACATTTCAAATTTTATGAAAATCGAATCAAAACTTTAGAAGGTATTAATACAAATATTTATTAAGAAATTTGAATTTAAAAAAAAAAGTCTGTGTTTTTTTGTTATAGGAGCTTCCGAGGTTCAATCGTCAAGTGATCGAGATACTTATTTTATTACAGAAATTAATCTGCAGACGATATAATTCATTTCACAGAGTTAAAAATCATCAAGATCTGAATATTTATATAACTAGCTATAGTATGAACGCACCTCGTTTGTCACGTATGACGTACAATTTCCAACTTGTTTTTTCTATTTTGTGTTGCATACTATATTTTCTAACAACAAAGTTTGAATATACATCCATTAATTCTTGATTTCTGTGTCACTGGTCAATTAGTGGCGCCTGCCCAATTAACCCTCTGACGGCTTATTCCGCGATTTCCTCGGGCAAGAGATTTGTAAAAAAAATTATATAATACGCAATTTTTAAAGCAATTTTGCTTTAAAAATTCCACAGTCAAAGGGTAAAAATACAAATGATAAATTTAGTTCAAATACATGATTACAGTGGAACTCCAGTTATACGTTTTGCTCGGGACCGGAAAACAAAACGTATAACTCAGTAAAACGTACAACTCAATGAATGGTCTACCGAAACCATTTTTTAAATATATCCTAAAAACTTTGTTCCGCTGAGAAGTTCCAGTTACCTTTTATATCAAAAACGGAAGTTTCCTAAATATTACTGCACCCATGACATAAAGTTTCGGAAATGGAACAGAGTAGAAAAAAGTACGTAAGAGAAGTATATATGAAGCTATTTTATCATAAAAGCTTTATTAAAAATATTTTTAATACACATCGTGTACTTAAAAGAAATTATTGGAATTGCCTTGGCATGTAAATCATTTATCAAAAGACATTTCAGTAGTTTACTGAATCTTGTAGAATTAATCACTAATATTCGATTGTTTCTTTTTCGGCAGTGCTGATATTGAACAGCAAACTTTACATTTCTGTAAATAATGCAGCCACCTTACCGTTACTTGTTTTACTACTGACGAACCGTTTTACAACCTCAAAATCCCAGAGCAGCTTCGAAGTTAGAGTGAGATCTTTCAAATCAATCTCATCTGACGCGTCGTCAGTGTTTCCAGTTACAAAATGCATAAATGAGACAAAATTTTGGCCGGGGATGCAAAAACATAACGTATAACTGAGGGAAATGTACAACTCAAAACGTATAACTCAGTTAATTTTTAATGGCAAGTGGCCGGGACCGCTGAGTTGAAACGTATAACTGAGGGAAACGTACAACTCAGGTAACGTATATCTGGAGTTCCACTGTATATGAAATATGTAATAGTAAATGAGATACTGGTTGATTACATATAGGTCGAAAAGATAAAAAAAAAAAATTAAAAAATAAGCGGTCTGAGGTTTAATGGTGCACTCTATAATATATATATGTATACATATTTATTATTATTATTGCTATTACTATTGTTTTTTTTACCACTACTAATTTCTTAGAAATAAACGTGTTGAAATGATTTAATTTGTCTTCGATTTTTCTGTCCAAATGTTTTTTCACGTGCTAAAATACCCACTTTGGTAAATTAAAAATCTGGCAACCCTGTCTATCTGCACTATTTTTTAAACACTTACGAAAAGCATAAATTTCATGCAACGTGTCAACAGATAAAAATTTAAAAGGAATCAGTACCAAAACTCCCCTTGAAGAAAATGTTCGTGCGCGACTGTCTCACTGTTTTCACTGCTTATCTGTGTTATTTCCGGTTTTTGGCTTTGACACCTTAACTAGTATTTCCACAAAATGCAATTGTCCGAAGTTAGCGTCCTCCTGCGAATAGATATAGTTGAATGAACTAGCATTGCTCCTGAATGCTTTAAAAGGTAATTTATTTATTTTTTGTTATTTCTATTTATTTTTTAATATATGCAATGTGTTTTAACTTGCAATTCATCAGCAGAGTTGCGATTAAAGGTCTGTGTATTAAAGGTGATGTAATTGTTTGCAATAAGGCCTCATAGAAAGAATGTTATCTGTTCTCAAACGATATATTTCCCCTTCATTCTACTTATTTATTTTTTGAACAATTTTTAGGTTATTTTTATTGTGTTATTAAAGTTGCTACGAATAGTTGAACGAACACGCATTGCTCCTGCATGCTTTAAAGTAATTTATTTATTGTTTGTGATTTTTTTTTCTATATGCAGTGTATTGTAATTTCTATATTGTAACTTGTATTATAATTCATGAGCACAGCAGAGCAGCGATTGGGCGTAATATAATTGCAATAGCAACTTCGTAGAGCGCCATCTGTTCTCAAACTATTTTAGCTTTCATTCTGCGAAAGGTTTATAGAGTGGGAAGTTATTTATGCATATATTTTTTAACGTTTTTTAGGGGGGGGAGGTATGTGTTATAGGTTGAAAATACATGTGGTCCTCTTTTCATAGTTTTTACTCTTTCGTACTGTATTTAAAAGATAGAGATTTTTTTTTTTTATACTACTGACTTTCAGGGTTTTTATTTCTTAAAAAAAAAAAAAAAAAAAAAAAATTCGGCAGGGGGAAGGGCTTTCAGTACGACTCTAGAAAATTATCATTTTAGCGATCTGTTTTTAAATAATTTCTGCCCAGTGTATTTAAAAAAAAAAAATTAAAAAAAAATATCTCCTCATCCAAAAAAGATGATAATAGAGATTTTTATAAATTTTGAATAAGTAATAATGATTATAATATAAGATATAAAATTATTGAAAAATGAACCAATCAACAGAGGTGCCAAGCTCTAACTAATCTTCCGTAATATGTGGTTTAATTTAACTCAGTTTAACAACGTTTGAAACCAGAAATATTATTTGACGATTCTTTATTTAGTTAATTATAGATTTCTACAGCTATACCATTTTATTTTCTTTAATTTTTAGACTCTATCCTTAATCTCTATTGCTTTACTATCTTATTCCAAATTTACTTTCTACCGTTATTTACATTTTTTCCTCTTTCTTTTTACATGCTCATTGTAGTATTTTTATTTTTCCCAACGGCTCATTTTTACAAGTCATTCTACTCTCATAGACTGGGCGTAAAGTTGATTGCAACTCGGAAACCCCTTAACCCCTTCAGGGGCAAAGTACTCTTGGAGCTAAAATATTGAAATGATTAATTGACACCAGGATTTGCATTTATTGTACAAATTTATTTTAAAGTAAGTAAAAGCTTTCCTTTATATACGGTATAAATTCAAAATTTGATTATAAAATTCTCGTGTCATTGTGACATTTTGGGATTAAAATTATGTGGTATATATAATATACCGGCGCCTTTCAAGGGGTTAACCGGCATCAACTATTCCGAACTGTTCTATGGAATATTTTAATATCATTTCATAAAATAATTTCTGGTGCGAAACGTATTAAACCTGGATTAAATTAACCCACACATTACGGAGGATTAGTGTGAGCTTGGCACCTCTGAATCAATGTTAAAGAAATACATCTATTATTTAGACATAATCCTATCAATAAATTTATGTACTTTGTTTTATATCATATTTTACGAAACTCCAAACATAATGCACATGCATATTTTGGATAAATATGTTTTTGAAATATTAATTTTTAATTAATAATGCGATCGTTAAAAAATTATAATTAGAAAGATATGTTTTTCGTTACCGTTAGATTTTGATAGGGCAGCAAACTCTAAATTTTGTATTGATGTTTTTTTTTAACCTAACTCGGATACTACCTGTCGGATCGAGCTGAAATTTTGCACAAACATATTAGTCAGTGTTGAATTCAGGGGGTGGCCCGGGAGGGGGAAATTCCCCCCCGGAAGATTTGAGATTTTATGCTTTTAATGGTAAAAAAGTGCAATTTCCCCCCCGGAACTCTACAATGCCCCCCCCCCGAGCCACAGAAATCCCCTCCGGAGAAAAGTGTCTGAATTCAACACTGATTAGTAGTTTTTAGAAAGATCATAGGTTACAATTTACAACTTTTTCAAATATAAATTTCATATTGCAAATAATTTTTAGAATGTAATGTATGAAAAAAAAAAAAAACAACAACGTGAAACATAGTTATTGTAGGAGATGAATAAAAATATTAAAAATGAATTTAACTTGAAGGGCGGTGGAATATTATATATCCCACTTAATTTTAAATCCCAAACGGCACCAAAATTTTGGAATAAAATTTTGCTTAATGTATTTGACAAAAAGCTTATTTTCAAATAAATTTGATTGTAAATTCTGGTATGATACAATCATTTCAATAATTTAACAACAGAAGTACTTTGCCCCTAAAAGGGTTAAAACATTACATTTTTTATAATTCCTAAACTTCTTGACCGAATGGTTTCTCGTTTCAAATTCACATTGACTGTTTTTTTATACGTTTCTGAAGTTATTTCCATTCATGAAAGAATAAAGTTTACTGGTATTCTTATTCGGATACTGAGAAATTGAATATAGTTTTCTATTTGCTTGTATATAAACGAAATATCTTCCGGAATATATCGTCGAAGTTGGCATTTTTAAACCGATTTTCGGGACTTATCAGTCCGAGAAAGGTCGTCACCAGACGATCTTATACATAGATACACTACATTTACCGGTTGGTTGGTTGTATAAGGTTTAATGCAAAATTGTATACATATTAAGCATTCAAAGATATATGGTAGAGGTGTCCGCCGAGGTCGCATCAGTGAAGGTCGTACGCCACGTAGCGGAAGGGGGTTGAACTACTGAAGGTTAAACACACAGCTTGTGATCGAAATATGGAAATATTAGTTACGAGCTGTAATCTAAATGAGTTTTCCATTTTTTGATAAATAGATTACTTATCGATTTATAAACGATTCTGGTCACGTGACTATACGTTTTACGCGTTTCTCGAGCTGCCGCATCGGGAATTCAGTTCAAAACGTCAACTTTGACAGTATTTTCTGAAAGATCTTCAGCCTTTACCAAAAAACGGGAAACGTGTTCTGATTATTTTCGAAAGTGAAAGTATCTTCGTAAAAAAAAAAAAAAAAAAAAAAAAAAGAATCCACAAAGAAAATCGAAAAAGTGAAAAACGGCGGTTGTAGAGATCGATGAGCTGTCCAATGAAAAAGAAAAAGAAAAACAAAACGTTTAAAAATATTAAAATGCAAACGATGTATTACAAAATAACTGCTCCATAGGATTAACATCAGCGAACAGGTGTTTTTGCGTGAAGGGATCCTTAAGGCTGTTAGTCAGTCAATTAATTCCACAATTTCCTTCGTCTATGGGCGTAGAATACATTCATATTTTTAAAATATCTCCTCTAGAAAATAATATTTTTAACTAATTTTTTTCTGTGTAATCTTCTTAAAGGATGTCTCTCTTTTTTTCTTGGTTGTAAAAATATTTCTAAAATATAACGTAATTTATAATTTTATGTGTTCAAATCTTAGCGAAACTGAGTAAGATTTTTAACACTTCACATAAAATTAAGCATATATTTTAGAAATATTTTGAAAACTAAGAAAAAAAGAGAGACATCCTTTAAGAAGATTACACAGTAAAAAGAAATTAAGAATTTTATTTTTCTGAGGAGATATTTGAAATATACGAATGCATCCTAGGCCCATAGGTTTAACATTAGCGAGGAAATTGTGGAGTTGACTATTTTTCCCCGCTTAGCAACGCGAAATGTTTTTTGTAATCGGACACTGTTTTTCCATTTTCCGATAAATGGACTACATCCATTCATATAGCAGCATTTAAAGAAACTTCTTAGATAGCGAAATTAACCACTTTTGCTAGTTATTTCTTCTTTTTTATGTAAATCACGTGATTGCTGCTACCTTTTTGAAATAGTAACATTCGCCTTACTTAACCTGTCATTAAATAAGGTGAAAATAACTGTATATAAAAAAGTGGTAGCATTCAAGCAAATGTGAATAAATAAAAATCTGCTCTACTTGCAACAGTGCTCGGCAAGAAATCCTGTCATTTCGATAATATGAGTTAATAATAGTAACACGTTTTGTTTTACTTTCTGAGATAATCTTTGAAACTTACAGTTGTGAAGGATGAAAATCAAAGAGACAATCTATGTATTTTATTTATTAGTAAGAATTTTTCTCGTTTCATCTGCTGTCAAATGTCTTATGTTCATACCACTTCACTTATTGCAACGATAGTGTCAAAACAGATATACATCTGTTATGATACCCCGTTTCTTCTAGAATTTAAAGCAAAAAGCAACTCTGTCGCTTAAAAAAAGTAGTTGTCTCATATGAAGAATATGTACTTTGATACACCGGGGTGCAAAATGATAGGAACGATCATTTAATTGACTAAATAATAAATGTAATTATATTAATCCGCATGTAAACCTCATAAATTGATTTTATGAAACTAAATAGACAATATGCTAATGGCGCCCGGTGCATGTAAAATACGTCGTGGGTGTAAAGTGAATTGCACCTCTGCGAGTGCCTAGTCAGGTGAAGGTCTCTGTCGGATTCCACTTCTCCGTCCACACAACTTCGAAATAAATCCGGTCTTTTGATATGCTGCCACCACCGATATAAATACGTGATATCGGGCACGATATTTGATGTATATTCAAGAAAAACCTAACTCTTTCAATTAAAGTTAACGTAACAATTTATTAACAATATTTACACTTAAACTCGGATGTAAATTATCCGGTTTAACACTAAATCGAAACAATTACAGAAAACGCTCTACGTATACCGTTAGACTACGTCAATTCATTCCGCACTCAGATTTCTATTCATCTCACACCCGCTCTCAGCGCTCATTCCCCAAGCAACCTTCACACTTCGCTGCTCCGTCCGAACTAACTTTCTTTCTCTCGTAAACTGCAGAGCACCCTCCTTTCTACGGGGTTTCTCCTCTGTTTCCAAGGGACCTTGACAACCCTTCCTCCCTCTTGACGGATCTGTCTTCCTAAACAAAAGTGCGCAATAGCTTTCTTATCTATGAAAGACCACATTGCAATGGAAATACTTCTTTCATTCTGTTCCACCTTCCTTCCACTCATATTCTGAGTCCCTCCCCTTCGGATTACGATTCTTCTTAAACCAGCCTCTAACGGTACACAATAGATACATATACAATACATACAATATGCTAATCCCTTAAGAATAGCTTTCAACTCTTGCAGCTGTGAGAGAACCTGACACCCCCCACCTTAGCGGAAAATATGCCTTTTAGGGGCTAATTTTCCTCAAACTATGTAATGTCTGAGAAGAGTTCAACAGTTCCTTGATAGGTTTCTTCATTACTACAATTACATAAATATTTCAAGGTGTCTGAAAAATACCTACTGACATCTCTAATGAACCATATACTAAATGTGATAACTTACAGAAAAAAAATTACACAATATGCTAATACACTGTTATAAACACAAGATGCAAATACAATTATAAATACAAAAAAAAAATAAAGTTACACTAGTATTATGTCATTTAATGTCAGTCCTTAGGCTGATATTGCTGGAGGCGGTACTATACCTTTTCCCTCCAGTCCTTCCTCGTTAACTTAATTGGTACATCCCTTTTCGTAATGCACTCGCTTGAATGGCTAACTTCTGCCTCTGATGTCCCAATTAAATTTTCCCCTAACCAATCATTCACTTGTCTGTCCAAGTCCTCTTTGTACGTGATGAGAACATTGTACAATTTTTGTTTCATCTTAACCCTCTCCGGTTTACGACCAATCCAATTTTTCTCCATTTCTACCAGTTGGATAGGACCCATAAATAATTCCTTATTTTTCCTTAAGATTGATTTTATGTCCCCAACTTGAATATTTGTTAACCCCTTTATCTCAAATCCCTCCCTGTCTTTATTTTCCTGTTGTTCTCTGTCTAACAACAGATCTTTCCTACAGTCTTCAAACTCCCCGTCACTATCCAAGACAAGATCGACTACTTTATTTTTAGCCATAAATTCTCTCATTTCATCTTGATACACCAGTTTCTTACTTCCGTCCCCTAACTCAACTATAACTGCAGGTCGACATATTTCCTCTTTCTCCTTATTACTCACATTCATTTCCCTCGTTAATCGACATTCTACACATGATTCACAATATATTTTAGCTTCCTTCGCCATATTTTCCCAATAAAATGAATGCTCGATTCTTTCTAACATTTTCTTAACCGTCTGATGTTCTCCATATAAGGAGGTATGCGCTAGTTTTAGAATTTCCTCCCTTCTAACTTTAGGTAATACTAATTGAGCTACAGTTTCATCTACTAATTTATCTTTATGATACAATAACCCATTTACAACATAGTAAGACCCTTTCTCATTTTCAGCCAATTCGCAAGCTTTCTCTAAATCTTTACAACTCATTTGGGATTCCTGAAATACATTTAGACTACTTTCCGTAACTTGATTAATCTTACTTTTCTCTACCTCGGCTTTTTCCTTCTCATGACTTTGTAAATTTTCCGATCTCGCGTCTACGACATAACGATTATTATTACCATTTCTAATCCTTTCCTCTTCTTTCACTTTATTCCTACTATCTTCCTTACATTCCCTTTCTACCGATTCTCTTAATGATTTCTCGTTGTTTAACCCTGACAATTCATTAGCCACGTCAGGATGTAAAATTACCTGTTTCTTACTATTATCAATTATCGCGCACAGTACATCCTCATGAATTACATTAGTTTCTCCGCGTTTTGGAATAGCTAAAGGTAACTGAATTAATGGCGATTTCACTGCCTTACCAAATATCCCCTGTAAATAGATGCTACCAGCCCCTCTTAGTTTCTCTGCTGGTACTAAATCTTTATGAACGGCGCTAATTTCGCAACCAGAATCCACTCATCCTTTTGTTATCTTCCCATTTACACTAACTTCCACTTTCTCAAGCTTATTTAACTTCTCTCCAATAACTTTAGTTCTCCAATTCCCTTTTGCTCCGATTCTTGCCATACTCGCTCCCCTTGGTAATTCTTTAATTCCTCGCACTGAGACATTATTGATACTAGCCCTTGATTCTTGTCGGTTATTAATTTGATTACTTCCCTCATTATTTCCTTTTGTACAAAATCGCTGTACATGTCCTCGTTGAGAACACTTGAAACAGATAGGCGTCGTATCATTAGGTTTCTTATATTCCGGTTTTCTACCCAAAAATGGACTGACTTCATTATTCCCATTTTATCTCCAATTACTACTAAATCCCTCATCTTTTGCCCTTCTAGAATCTTCATTATTAACATACCTTTCTTTACCTTTATAACCCTTATAAGTTACCGCATAAGATTTTTGTTTAGCATCAAAGAAATTATCACATTCCTTAGCAATTTTAGAAACTTCTAACCAATTACTGTGCTGAGTTAATCCAACATGCGTCGCGGTTTCCTCATCTAAAGTATTTAACAACTAATCCGTGACAATTAACTGATTAACCTTCTCATACGTATCTGCACCTCTAATCTTACAGTAATTTTCCCACGTTGCTATTAAACGTGACACAAATAATACATGAGTTTCATTTTGATTCCTTCTAGCCTTCTTGAAATTTTCCAAACACGCCTTCGGTGTCGGCTCGTGTTCCCTTAGAACTAATTCCTTTAACTTCTCATAACTCTCAATTTGTTCCCTAGTAGTGTATATTAGCAAGTTATCGGCCTTATCTCCTAACATATTTAGCAGAATTTCGGCCTGCTGGGTTTCCGGTACATTTTTTGTTTGGAATGCCCGTTCTAAACTGCTAAAAAAGAGATTCCATCTCTCAGTCCCTTCCGGAACTTTGATAGACAAAGTTTTAACACTTTTAATCAATTTCTCTAGGCTACTCTCATGATTAGATTCTCTAGTCCCATTAGAGTTATTTGCCGAACTCTGAATTTTTATCCTTTCCAACTCTAACTCATGTTCCAATCTCAATTTTTCAGACCTTTCTTCTCTATCTAACTTTTCCCGTTGTAACTTTAAATTTTCCTCCCTTTCTAACGTTTCTCGTTGTAACTTTTCCTCCCTTTCTACCTTTTCTAACCGCTCCGTAACAATAGTGTTAGATAATTCCATAAAGGCCCCCTTTTCATATTCGTCACTCTCCACTATCTTTTTCTTAAGCTTAAACCTGGTATCATCTTCCGAGACCTCAATTCCTAACTCTTCACATATCGCCTGAAGATCCACCCTTTTTAATTTTAGTAAGAAAGCCATACTTTCTACTGATAATTATTACCACAATACAATAATACTTAAGCACAATATCAAATTAATACTTCCTCAAATCCTACCCTCATAAATTACCTCCACACATTATACTATTTAACATATTTCAAATAAGTAATAATAAAATGATAAATTTCATTTAACAATGGTACGCCACTACTTGCTTCCAATAACACAGTAACAATAATTTCAATTTGATTATTATGTAATACAGATTTTAAATTTATACCATTAAATAGTAAAATACAATTTACACAATAATACTGATACGTTGCAATTTGAATAAAACACTGATGCCAATCACTACATAAAAATATCCACCTAACAAAAATTTGCATGAAATACACATAAATTCCTAAATTTAATCTTAATAAAATATTTCAATTTCAAAATTAGTTCTCACATTAAAAAGTAAATCACAGCACTTTTTTTTTTCTCTGGGCCTTCAGTTCTTCCTTGAAGGTTATTTCAATTTAATTTAAATTCTACACAAATTTGCTATCCTCATTTACTATCAATATTTCAAACTTAAAGCAAACAATATCACTTAATTTAAATATTACTTTAATAATAATTTAAATTTAAGAAATTTCAATTATTCCTTCCAACTATTAACACAATGCATTAATTTTAATCATTAATCTTATCCGTTTAAAACAATTAGAAAATCACTTCTAGTAATTAATATAAGATCCTTTTCTTAAAACAATAGTGTAAAATGGTTGTTAATATCTCATTTGATTTAGACCAATTATTATATTGCACATAAATTATTATAAATTAACCACAACATTAGCTTAAATTACCATGAATTATACACAATAAAAAAAAATAGGTTCGAGAATGTCAGTAGAGTAAAATGATCAAAACACCTTACCTCGTACTTCATTCGCTGGGGCAATTCTCTGCTCACTTTTCCACAGGGTAAATCTTGCACTCTCGGACCACAATCACTGCACCTTGCTTCACAATGCACAAAAAACACTACGCACAACACTACACTAACACAGCACCACCACTAATTCACTTCACTGTAATGACGATAGGCTATCTGGCACTGGTCTACGACGATAGAGCACAAACACTTCCACTAGACGATCCGGCATAAACTGACTTAATACGGCTAACTGGCGCTGGTCTTCGCCGATAGAGCACAAACACTTCCGCTAGACGATCCTGCACAAACTCTCAGTAACACGGCTAACTGGCGCTGGTCTTCGACGATAGAGCACAAACACTTCCGCTAGACGATCCGGCACAAACTCTCAGTAACACGGCTAACTGGCACTGGTCTTCGGTGATTCAATCCCGTCGCTGCCAACATTGTCGGATTCCACTTCTCCGTCCACACAACTTCGAAATAAATCCGGTCTTTTGATATGCTGCCACCACCGATATGAATACGTGATATCGGGCACGATATTTGATGTATATTCAAGAAAAACCTAACTCTTTCAATTAAAGTTAAAGTAACAATTTATTAACAATATTTACACTTAAACTCGGATGTAAATTATCCGGTTTAACACTAAATCAAAACAATTACAGAAAACGCTCTACGTATACCGTTAGACTACGTCAATTCATTCCGCACTCAGATTTCTATTCATCTCACACCCGCTCTCAGCGCTCATTCCCCAAGCAACCTTCACACTTCGCTGCTCCGTCCGAACTAACTTTCTCTCTCTCGTAAACTGCAGAGCACCCTCCTTTCTACGGGGTTTCTCCTCTGTTTCCAAGGGACCTTGACAACCCTTCCTCCCTCTTGACGGATCTGTCTTCCTAAACAAAATGGCGCAATAGCTTTCTTATCTATGAAAGACCACATTGCAATGGAAATACTTCTTTCATTCTGTTCCACCTTCCTTCCACTCATATTCTGAGTCGCTCCCCTTCGGATTAAGATTCTTCTTAAACCAGCCTCTAACGGTACACAATAGATACATATACAATACATACAATATGCTAATCCCTTAAGAATAGCTTTCAACTCTTGCAGCTGTGAGAGAACCTGACAGTCTCGTCACCAGATCAAGGTTCTAAATTACGAGACCAACTCGAGTAGTGGTGGCATGACGTATGGGTGAGAGATGAAGCGTAGAATTAGTAAATATCCCAGCATCTCACATCCGTCAGGCATGACTTCGCTACACTGTGCATTTACAGTGCTGAACCGTCTTATCCAAAATCAATTAACAACCGGCCAACTAAGAAAATAGTCCAGGCATTTGGTAGAAAAAGGAAAGTTTTGGTGTAGTTTTTTTTGGGGGGTCCCTTTATGTTTTTTGGGTCGCTGAACACGAATCCGAGGTTTTCCAACAAAATTTTTTTCGGGAAATATGTTTTTTTTACAAAAAACGTGTAAAAAAAACGGACTTTTTTCCGTTTTTTCAAAATAATTCCAAAATTATGCATATTACGTGAAAGTCGACAGTATATGAATTAAAGAATATGAAATTTCTTACATTTTATGCATTCAAAGTTTTTTTCTCTGATCAATAGTTTAGCCGTGAGAGTGCCTCAAAAATGGGTGGAAAAAACAAAAAACTGTAAAAAAAACGGGAATTACGGTACTGTATGTCAATGTAACATAGAAACTAATCCTTTTACGCAAATGTTAACTATTAATGTTACTAAAGATTATATGTTTGACTATATTTTATGCATTTGAGGTAGAGGAAAAGCGCGGATCCGACACCAGGGGAAGGTGGGAGCAGTGGGGCAGATCCAACTACTCTCATGAGTCGAAGGTGCTACTCCTCCGGAGAGCTCGTATTCTAAGAGGCGGTAACATTGTAGTCCAGTAGAAATAGCATTTTACCTTACAAAAATTCGGGTAGTTCTGATTTTTGGGTATGTTGTAAAGGTTGACCCTCTAATAAAAAAAAAACAAGTTTTCGACCTTCTAGACCTTGTGCGTTTTTCACAATATTGAAAAAAAAAAAAAATATTTTTCGGTACTTTTTTCGATTTTTCTTAAATAACTCAATTTTAGTACACTTTACAGAAAACGCACTTTTACCATTTTGTAGAGCATAAAATTCTCTACAACATGCAGTATTCAGGTTTGTAAATTGTCCAAATAGGGGATAAGATACGGAGCCGGAAAAATAGGGTAAAATTTGCAAAAATCCACTAAAAACGTTAGTTTTTGCTTAATAACCTACTAGACAAAAGCACTTTCACCATTTTGTAGAGCATAAAATTCTCTACAACATGCAGTATTCATGTTTGTAAATTGTCCAAATAGGGGGTAAGATACGGCAAAAACTACCGTCATTTGTGGATTTTTACATTTTTTCCAAATTTAACCCTATTTTCCCGGCTCCGTATCTTACCCCCTATTTGGACAATTTACAAACCTGAATACTGCATGTTGTAGAGAATTTTATGCTCTGCAAAATTGTGAAAGTGCTTTTGTCTCTAAAACGCACTAAAAGTAGGTTATTAAGCAAAAATTAACGTCTTTAGTGGATTTTTGCAAATTTTAGCCTATTTTCCCGGCTCCGTATCTTACCCCCTATTTGGACAATTTACAAACTTGAATACTGCATGTTGTAGAGAATTTTATGCTCTACAGAATGGTGAAAGTGCTTTTGTCTCTAAAACGCACTAAAAGTAGGTTATTAAGCAAAAACTAACGTCTTTAGTGGATTTTTGCATTTTTTGCAAATTTTACCCTATATTTCCGGCTGCGTATCTTATCCCGTATTTGGACAATTTACAAACCTGAATACTGCATGTTGTAGAGAATTTTATGCTCTACAAAATGGTAAAAGTGCTTTTTTCTGTAAAATGCACTAAAATTGAGTTATTGAAGAAAAATCGAAAAAAGTGCCGAAAAATATTGGTTTTTTCAATATTGTGAGAAACGCACAAGGTCTAGAAGGTCGAAAACTTGTTTTTTTTTTTTTTTTTATTAGAGGGTCAACCTTTACAGCATACCCAAAAATCAGAACTATACCCGAATTTTTGTAAGGCAAGGCCCTTTTTTGCGCTATTTCTACTGGACTATTGGAACTGCTCCACTGCTCCCACCTTCCCCTGGCGCAGGATCCGCACTTTTCCTCTACCTCAAATATATAAAATACAGTTAAACATATAATCTTTAGTATCATTAATGGTTACCGTTTGCGTAAAATGGTTAGTTTTTATGTTACATCGACATACACTTACCGTAATTCCCGTTTTTTTTACAGTTTTTTGTTTTTAACACCCTTTTTTGCGGCACTCTCACGGCTAAATCATTGATCAGAGAAAAAAAACTTTCATTACATAAAATATAGGAAATTTTATTTTCTTTAATTCATATACTGCCGACTTTCACGTAAAATGCACAATTTTGGAATTATTTTGAAAAAACGGAAAAAAGTCCGTTTTTTTACACGTTTTTTGTAAAAAAACATATTTCCCGAAAAAAATTTTGTTGGAAAACCTCGGATTCGTGTTCAGCGACCCAAAAAACATAAAGGGACCCCCCTCCCCCCCCAAAAAAAACTACACCAAAACTTTCCTTTATTTGCTCTTTTTTATCCCCTAATGCCTGGACTAAAAAGCAATTAAAGCAACAAGACACACTGAAGCCACGTCGGACTATAGATTTAACAAACACTTCTTCGCCATCTGGGGAGCAGGCAAATCCTCGGGCAAAAGCCTGGCAGGTAAGAGCCTGGTCAGCGGTCTAAAAAAAAAAAAAAAAAAAAAAAAAAAAGCATTGCAAAACAATTGATATTATTACAATACTAGCTGTTACCCGTGACTTCGTTCACGCAACATTAAAATAATAATAAATACATTAATTAAGCAAAGTATTTCACTCCCGATAATTAAAAACGTTAATAATTAACTAACTCTTTATCACATTTCATAGGAGTTACTTGCGGTATTTTTTACGGTATTTTTTGTTATAGGGACCTTGACATAACTCAGTCTTAAAAAAGTGAAATTTTGTGCCAAATAATCGCGAAAGTGAAATTGCAACCAATGCAAAAAGGAGTGCCAAATGAAATCGTTGAAATAGACGAATTGGATAAAAACAACTGTGAATTTTAGCTGATAAACAATTTTACTTTTAACACCTTTGTGAAACGTTTTAACAGCCATCCTTCAAAAAACATTAATTGTAATTAGTATATGCTTTTCTTTAAATTCAATTCTGTCTCCGTGGTTTAATGTATAGCCGAAACAAATCTTTTTTTCTAAATGACAGTATGTTGACAGGCAATTTTTGTTCTCCCGAATAAATTGATTCATGAAGTTTGAATATGTGAAAATATGTTTTTATTTTTCGGATAATTTACTGAAATCAAGATTTTGTTTTCACCATCTATCTATTCAAAGTGAAAATAAATTCTGTTTTTCAGTTTTAATGAGAAAATGGTGTAAAAAATATACTGATCTGTTTTATTTCTCCTTTTTCATACACAAATATGGAGTATGTTACTTTCCGTTTTTAGTGAAACTTCATTAAAATTTACAAAAAAAAAAAAAAAATCTTGGTATCTAATTTATTTTTTTTTAATTCTGAGAGTTAAGTCTTCGGATCAATGATAACCGGTATTAAGTAAATCGCGTTGCGTTCGATAGTCTAGTAGTAGTTTCGAAACACAAACACACGGTCAGATTTTAATATAATAGATTCGTGTTCATTTTCCTTTTCTTAAAATTATGATGTGTGATTTTTAGCGGAAAAATCTCATCTGTATATAATGGATACTCATGCTTAATAACCAGTATAGATTTAAAAAAAAAACATTTAAATTTTTCGTTATAAATATGGCGTGAAACTTATCTACTTTATCTGCTTACTGATCCTTGTATTATTAATCTAAGGAATTGATTCACATTCATTTTAAAACATATCGGAAAATTCCCGTTTTATTTCAAATATATATTTTCCCAGAGAAATCCCTTTTAAATGACATAATACTTGTTAATTTTCTTTTCCAGGCAATTAATTTCAATACTGGCATAGGGGAAATTATGTTATTTTAACGAAATAATATTAAATCTTTAGGTTTTATCAACAAAAATGGAACTATTAACATTGGTCATTTTTTTAGGTAATCGAGGTATTTCTTTTACTTTTAAGAATGAAAATATTTTTTTCTCGCTATCCATGACATCATTTTCGACATGGATAATATTGCGGAGCATATTATTGACATTTGCTAACCATTTTCTTTTGAAATTTCTTTTTACTTTTTTAAAATTTAAATAAAAAATACGGTATAGTTATATTAGCCGTGCGCAGGCGGTAAAACACCACGTATTGTTACCATACAAAAGAAAAAAAAAGAAAAAAAAAAACCCCTAAGATAATTTTATTTCACCAATCAAAGCATATTTGCTTTATTTACCATGTATGACGTCATATTAGCCTGTTTCCTATGGTTACGCATATTGAAACCTTGTATTATTATCAAAAACTAAAAAAAGTACGTTTTATTTCTAATAATATTATTTAATCTTTATAATTCTTTAATTTTTTTATTTCATTTTCATTTTTCACGTGAAAATTTTTCAATTGAATCTAAATTGTAGAGTAAAAATTATTATTCCGGGTTTTTAATTAGTTTTGGCAACGATAAAGTATTAGCAACGGTAAAGTAAATTCAACCATTTTAAAATATTATACGAAAAAATGTCCATTTATTCTCTATGAAAATAACGAAATTTGGAATTATTAAGAAAAATATTTGAATAAAATAAACAAAAACCAGCCTATATTCATAAGAGGGTTATAATCCACCTATATGCAAAAACACAGGATCATTAAATGCTCCATTTTGACGCTGGCTTCAGCCTAACATTTGCACACAATCAGATTTATAATATTACTAGCTGTTACCCGTGACTTCGTTCACGTATCATTAAAACAAGAATAAATGCATTAATTAAGCAAAATATTTCATTCCCGATAATTAGAAACGTAAATAATTAACTAACTCTTTATCACATTCCATAGGAGACAGTAGAGTATTTCTATGTTATAGAGGCCTTGACATAACTAAGTTTGAAAAAAGTGAAAGTTTGTGACAAATAATCACGAAAAGGAAACTGCAACCAATGAAAAAAAGGCGGGCCAAATAAAATCGTGGAAATCAGTGAATTATGTAAAAACATATGTCAAGTTTACCTGGTAAACCATTTTACTTTTAACGCCTTTGTGAAACGTTTTAATAGCAATCCTTCAAAGATAATGGAAATAGTATATTCTTTTTCATTAAATTCAATTCTTGTGAATAGGGAGCCATTATTGTAAACCTAAATGCAAGGAGCTTAAATGTGACTCCTTGATTTAATCTATAACTGAAAAAAAAAATCTTTATTTCTAAATGAAAATATGTTGACAGACGATTTTTGTTCTCCAGAATAAATTGATTCATGAAGTTTGAATATGTGAAAATACGTTTTTATTTTTCAAAAATTTTACTGTATTCATGATTTTTTTTTCTTTCACCATCTATTCAAATTGAAAATAATTTTTTTTTTTCAGTTTTAATGAGAAAAAATATATTAATCCGTTTTATTTCTTCTTTTTTATCCACAAAAATGGCACAGAGTAAGAAGATTTAAACAGAGAATCAACTCTCATACACTGCGATGGAAACTTCTTTAACATGGGATTACACATAGGCAGTAGCGATATCTGCGGATGACGCGGAAACTACGGCCATAACAGAAGCATGGTTGCTAATACAGCGATATATCGCTTTCTTGGCGACAAATGAGGGAAGGGGAAAAAAACGGCGATTGCTTGTTGCTGCTTGTTTTTTAAACCTCATTTTCATATCATTTAACATAGTACAATCCGCAATTATTATTTTTTCAACTGCATGCATATTTATAAGCATATAAAATGTTCCAGAAATTAGAATCATTAAATTAAACACAGTGTTATACAATGATATTCTGAAATTCTCATGAATTGCTTATTCTTTTAATTTTTTTAAATAAACAGGTATTCATCCCACCGTAGTCTCATTAAAGTTACATTCGTTTTGATTTTAAAAATATATAAATAAAAAGATGTTTTACCAAAATAATGCGAGTTCCTTGAATTTTATTATTTTATATACTCTTTGAAATACGGTTACTAAGCAGCGAAGAAATTAAAGTGGAAAGTAAAAATAAACAATTTTAAAAATTGTAAAAAATATGAAAATAAGACGTTTATATTTCCCGAACAGATGCAAAAACATTTTCAAATATTTTAAGCAATTAATTTCTAAATTATATTAAATTTATCGGTAAAATTTTAAAACTATTGGAAATCCATATCGAAAATTTAGCATTCATAATTTTACCTCTAAATCCATTATGCATAAAAATAAAATTTGGAAAATCGTCTGCATCCCCATAGGAAAGCATTATGACCTAAAAAAGAACAAAAATAACACATGAAAAGAAATCACAACTTACCTATCCTTGGGACTAAAAAATAACTTTTCAGTCTTGTTCTTACAAACAATAAACGTATATCTTCGTAGCATTTTGAAGAATTATAATGACCTATTTGATCTTCAGAATAAGATAAGAGTAATTCAGATAAGAATAATTTTAATAATGAATATTAATCAAGATTCAACAATCAAATAGCGAACGCCGAAAATTTGCACATGAATTTAAATCTTTTTTTTAAAGTGTGAGAGTTTATGACATCCTCGGATGAATGATAACCGGTGTTAAGTAAATCGCGTTGCGTTCGGCAATCTGAAAAGAGTAGTTGCGAAATACAAACAGGCGGTCAGATTTTAATATAATAGATTCATATTTATTTTTTCTTTTCCTAATAATCATGGTGTGGTTTTTGGCAAAAAACTCTCTTCTGTATGTAACTGATATTCATGCTTAATAATCGGTATAGATAAAAAAAAATTCAAAAAATGTCGTGAAACTAATCTACTTTCTATACTTCTTTCTATACTTACTGATCCTT
This sequence comes from Maratus michaelseni, assembly GCA_963931845.1. Lineage (NCBI taxonomy): Eukaryota > Metazoa > Arthropoda > Arachnida > Araneae > Salticidae > Maratus > Maratus michaelseni. Next base: position 101,969,496 of record OZ007595.1, read on the forward strand.
GTATTATTAATGTACGGAATTAATTCCCGTTCCTTGTAAAACACATTTGAAAATTCCCGTTTTATTTCAAATATGACGTCACGTTTTCCTCAGAGAAATCTCTTTTTAATGCCACAATTCTTGTTAATTTTCTTTTTCTGGCAATCAGGACGTAAATTTTAGCGGAAAACTCACATTTGTATGTAATTGGTACTCAAGCTAATTATTAATCAGTATCGATAAAAAATATTTCAGTTTTTCATCTTAAATATTACGTCCATTATCTATCTACTTTCATTATACATTGATATTCATGCTCCTTGTATTATTATGACTATTTGAAAAAACATGTTTTATTTATGACGTCATATTTGTCCAAGCCGAGGAGGATCCTTTTCATAGTTCCATGGTCCAAGCGAAATCTATTTTTAAGAATATAATTATTGTTCACTTTTCCTTCTAATTATAATTCAGTTTTTTGACAGAAAAAGATCTTTTTAATGTAACCGATATGTATAATAACAAATACTCCATATTTTTGTTTCAAATATCACGGAAATTCATCTTCTTTTGAATTCTTTTTCATTTTCATTTTTCACGTGAAAATCTTTCAATTGAAAATTAATTTTTGAGGAAAAATTATTTTTCCGTGTTTTTATTTGTTGGCAACGATCAAAGCCCTAGCAACGATAAAGTAAAATGGTTAAATTTTATGGGAAAATGTCCATTTATTCTCTATGAAAATAACGAAATTTTGAATTATTAAGAAAAATATTTGAATAAAATGAAAAACACCCAGCCTATGTTCATCTGAGGGTTATAATCAACGTATATGCAAAGATACAGGATCATTAAATGCTCCATTTTGACGCTGGCTTCAGCCTAACATTTGCAGACAATCAGATTTATAATATTATTAGGATTAGGATTAGGATAGGATAATGTAGTGAAAGTTTGTGGTAAATGTATGTGTAATAAAATTTCAGTATCCATCTATCAAAATAATGTGGGTTTCTTCAAGCCACCTAAGTTACCACACTTTATAAAATAACTTTCACCCCGTTTATTGAAAACAATGCTGAAATATTTTTATATCGTCTGAAATTAAATTATTTTACTCTATAGTTGTTGAAAGTAGATAGTAACTTTTTTAGTGAATGGGGACGGAACTGTTTGTTGTCATATGTCATGAGAATGAAATGTCGTTTGGTTTGATGCGTGGAATAAAGTTTTAGTTTTGAAATGTCGTCGTTTAGTTGGAATTAGATAAATTAAAATTAATTGAATAAATAAGTTAAGTACGACCGAATGAAATAATATTTAGGGAGGTACTTCTGACACCGTTTAATTTATTTGTTACAAGCTTTTATCATGTAATTTTAGTTCTTGTGTGTAAAGATAAAATTTTGTAATAAAATTTTCACTCAATTTCTGAGGTGCTAAAATTATAAAAAATAGGTTCACAGGTGTTTTTCCGGCAACAATACATTTTAATATGTTTAGAGGGCCAGATATTTTTTCAATATAGGAACATTGGCGAGATAGAAAATTATATACGTATAAGGGCGCGTTCACAGACCTTTACATCGGTTAACGCATGGGTAACCCGAAGCGTTCAGAGCCCGATATCACGTGACTTTTTGCGGGTTTCCCGTAGCGTTCAGAGCCGGAAATTACCCAGACTTCGGGTAACCCACATTACCTGGAGAATTTTGCTGGGTAAAGTGATCACGTGGTTGGGAAATCTGATTTGTTTGTTTGCTTTATAGCTAACTGCAGCTGTTAACTCTTGTTCTTTATGACTCCTACTGTACACTTGAGTCCTGACCATTTGATTGGTCTACCTTTAACAGGACTATGATATAATTGGCCAACGTAGGCTAGGAAAGTTCCTGCAATGTTCGTACAATAAAAAATGTAATGGTAGATTGGTTGACGGAAGTGTTTGATTGTAAACATGCCCATAATTTTACCCAAAAGCGTTCACAGCCGTTTTAACCCAACTTTACCCTGGGAAAATCAGATTATGTCATTTCCCAATTATACGAGTAACGCACGCGTTTCGGTCTCTGAACGCTCTTTTTATCTATCATCTGTGCATTCTCCTGAGTATATATTGCGAATCTTTACTCACTCACGGAAGATGTATCTTGTTTACCAGATTCATTGCAAAATATTTGTGATACAGTTTGTTTTCAGAAACATATTTATATTTAAAAAACATTCACTATTTAATTTTAGTTTCGGGAGAAAAGGCAATAGTGCTCTTACATAATGCTTCGATATTATTACATTTACTACTGAAACTAAAATGATATTGTGAATGTTTTTAAATGTACATATTTTATCGAAACAAACTGTATCAAAAATATTGGCAATAAATCTGGTAACCAAGATAAATCTTCCTCGAGTGAGTAAAGATCCACGATATATGCTCAGGAAAATGCGCAGATGGTAGATTTTGTTATACCTAATGACGTCATCTTAAAAGCGCGCGCATTGGCACTATGAACATGAACCCCGTCCACAAGGCAGCACAGTTGTTAAATTTTGCACCCCTATTCTAGTATTAAGTTGGAACTCTTAATATGTATGCAGTTTTCGTTTAATGGCACAAGATCCTATTGGGGACAAGCTGCGCCACTACATTTACCGGAAAAATAAAAAAAATACTATTCAATTCTTAGGCACTTAATGACTCCACTTTTCATGTATTTTACGTGCAAAAATAAGCTTGTGAACGTGTAAGAAAATTTCGCTTTTTCTGAGTAAGGGAAAATAAATATAGTAAAAAAAGTTTTTTTTAAAATACTCTCTTATAAGCTTTCAATGATTATCTTGAAAATCACGTCTAATTTCATGACTGCAATTAAAGATTTTCTTCTAAAAAAAAAATCCGCTACAATACATTAATTTGGCGTGGACCCCGAGCCCTATTATGGAAAACTCGCCGCTTTTTTTCTGCGCTTGGTAGAAAGCGCAAATCTAGTGAATTTATTACAAATATATAATTTTTTATCTTTAAGATATGGCAACAGGGGAAAAAAAACATCATTTAAACTACCCATTCGGGATTTGTAAATTGTTTTCTGAACGTATAGTCGTTATTTAATTAATATTAAACTATTAAATGATAAAAGTGTGTGTGTGTGTGTGTTTTATTATTATTATTACTCTTTATTATTATTTTTTTAATTTAATTTTCTACTTTTTAGTGTTTAAAATATTGCATTGTTGCAGTTTTACAGCCAGTTGGCCTTTTTGGCGAACCTCTTCACTGGCCGATTTTTCAAACGAACCGCAAATGATTAAAACATCGTTTAATTCCACTTTCCTTCGCCAGTGGACTCATTATGTTCTAAACAAATCTCTTTCCGAACGAACCTCCGGAACGGGTCCCTGCTGCCTACGGCACCGTATTTCAGGCTTTTTGCTCACGCGCTACAAAAATAAATTAGTTCCACCGCCAGGGACCGCCAGATCTATATCCCTTTAACATTAACGCGATATTCAAGTTAAGATCGAATGCCCCCCTCAAAATTTACCAATAAACCTTAACAGAATTCAATAACCTTTAACATAAAACAAATTTAGGTAACTTTCGAAACAAAGGCAAAATAACGCGTTTTCTTTGTTTGACTTCGCACTTTTTCTTTCCTCTTCAGAAAATAGCTAGGTTTTTGAACAATTAAGAAGAATTACCGGCAAATTTTTTACAAAAATTGGATTTTCGTATACAAAAAAATTTTCTACACATGTGTGGTGAGTTTTAAATCGATACCCCGAATACTTTTCTTAATATTAGCAAATTGATGACAAACAAACCACTCATTGCCATCGGCAAAAGAGAAATAACCGCATTTTCGCCGTCACGTAACCTTAGCTTTGTATATATATATATAGAGAGAGAGAGAAGATAATTTAAATGTTTCATATAATGTTTTTGCTTTTAAACTTTATCAATGAAAAAGTACTTCAATATTGTTTTAAACATTTTAAAACCGTTAAGGAATTAAATACGTCATACTGAAATATAAATGCTAGTAATATGTCGGTGCAATTATAGTGCAGTAAACTCTGTCTAAAGGTTAAAACAGACTACGTTTTTGCTAAGCGGTACTTTTTATGTGGTCAGGCGCTCTTTTTGATGTGGTGAACAGTCTTCAGAAGCTTGTTCAGAAAATCAGTGGAGGAGATCCCTGACATGTTTATTACCGCCTCTTTTTTTGTAGGGACTCCCTTTCTTTTGTTGATGACCACAGAACCTTTAGAAAAGAAAGGCCAGTCGATTGATTTACGAGTTTTTGTCGGGGACTGTTGAAATTCAGATATAAATGCACATTAAGATTGAATCGACTAGGACGAAGAAAATTTTCTGTCGTAGACATTATTCCGCCTTCTTCTTTTTTTTTTCTTTATTAACCTTTTATTAAGTTTTTATTTTTTTCTTTTGTAAATTTATCATTTTTAATATTCAGCTTGTACTTTATAGTTTCTGTAAATATATAAATATCTAGTATATTTTTAGTATTCAACTGGTAATTTATAATTTTTATAACTGTATGTGGCCTTTTTTTTTGGTGGGGGGGGGGGGGGTGTAGGGGCCGGCCTTGGCGGGATGTTTTTTGCCAGTCTATGTTCTAGGCATTAGGAGAGTTATTTTTCCACGTAATTTTTATTACTAGAGATATAGGACTTTTGTTTTCCTCGGGACTATGAAAAATTTCGAAGTCCAAGTATTCCACCTTAAGCTTCTTTACGGTATTGAAACTTAAATAAAACTTTAAAAAGGCCACGCGGCTTTTATTAGTTTTAACTGGCTCCCCCTCCCCCCTTTTTTTGGCCAAAATTGGCTTTTACATAGGAAAGGATTTTAATTATAAACTGTGCATTTTTAAGTTTTTCAACTAATTTTCAAGACATTTTATTAAGTTTGAATTTAATAAATAAGATAATTTTTTAAATAATGAAAACATTCATATTGTAGTAACACATACATGGAGCTGCTAGTGATTTGTCAGAATTAGAAATATGTAATAAATTTTAAAAAAGCTTTATATATCCTTTAACACTTTTTTTTTTTTTTTTACTGCTTTAAATAATTAAATATTTTATTTTTTGGACGATACTTGCTTATTATATGTTTTATTACATAACAAAAATTGTAAGGGTTATTGATATGCAAGTATTTTTCCTCGTAAATATTTAAAACCATACATAATATCATTTAATAAAAAACACTATTTCTCACTATTGAAAACAGTTATTATAAATAAGATGTGCATGAATAATTTTTTTGAATTGAAATAAGTATTTCCATACTTTATTTTAACAAGATTTATTTTAAAAACAGTTTTTTGTTATTGTTTTTTCTTTTTTTCTACACTTACATGTACTAATACCGCCTCAAATATTATTTCCTACCCAGTTCTGCTTTCAACATTCATCATTTTCTGATTTGATCTCGTCATATGAAATTACTACCTGGAAAAAGTTACGAAATCGCTTAGTGGCAGAAAAACTCTTTAAAATATATCACTTTTATATAAATCATCAGAACCCTCCAATTACTAACTAAATATGGATACTCTCAAGTATTATACCAGATAATTTCATTTATTAAATACTTATAAATTATTCAGTTTTGATGAATTTTAAAAGTAAATAGCTGTATGTAAGAATGTTTCATTTTGATGTGTGGTGATTTGTCACTGTTTAATTAAATATAATCTTTGAAATTTATATGTGGAACTATCTAATAATATAGAGTTTCAAAATATCATCTTTGACTCTAATTGAAGAGCCCTCTGCAATAACAAATGTAAGTTGAGTTACCTTGATTCTCGAAAAACCATGTAAAAAGGCTTGTTGACCTACATTCCTTAGGCTCTATTTCGTATTCGAACCGTCCTTCATGACTTTTATATAGTGAATACAAGAGTTTACAAAATATAAAATCATCAGAGCGTTTTTTTTTTTTTTTTTTGTAAGAAGTTCTAATACTGCCCTCATCCTTGTTATCAGAATTGGGAAACTGAGACACATAAGACGATAAGAGTTGAAAAAGTTTTTTACAAGCCATGACATGGCTATTGTAAAAACTTTTTCAACTCTTATCGTCATATGTGTCTCAATTTCCCAATTCTGATAACAGGACTGAGAGCAGTATTAAAACTTCTTGTTAAAAAAAAAAAAAAAAAAAACGCTTTGATGATTTTATATTTTGTAAACTCTTGTATTCACTATATAAAAGTTGTAACAAAAAGTCATTATGTGTTCCAAATGTACTTTTTCTTTTATCCAAAACCATAGGATGTGCAATAATAAGGTAAGTGTTCAATTTTCAGATCTATATAATATATATTATTATTCAGCACATAAGGAAATATAAATTTTATAATAGGAATATTATAGGAATATTTGCAAAGAAGTTCTATTCTAAATTAAAATGTTGAAAGTAAATTTAAAAGCCTTGTAGCTGAAAACCTCCATTTTTCAGTTGCTTTGTTATTGCCTCAATAGTTTCCTTTTTACCAGTTATAGACTTATTTATTTGATATTATTTAATAGAAGTTTATATTTTTTTTAGTTAGAAGACATTTATGAGTGCATTAAAAAAAAGTAATGCAAATTTAGTATGAATTGGCTGTAAACCACCTTTAAAAAAGAATAAAATAAAATAAAAAAATAAATGAAAAATATGTAAAGTAAAGCCGGCTTTTTAAAAGTGGTTAAAATCAAAGGACTTTTGTTTTTGGCATGGCTGTATTTATATATTGTGCAACTAAATTTGTTAGTTTTTTTTTTTTTTTTTTTTTTTTTTTTTTTCAAATTGTCTGAGTCTGTTCTGCTTTTTAAGCGCAAAACTGAAAATTTGAAGCATTACATGACATCGAATTCCGCTGTGAAGGAAACAAATATTCATTTAGTTTATTTATTGCAGATGAACAGAGGACACAACTTCGCTTATTTGCCAAATGATGTCTTAATTGAAGTCTTCCGTTACCTCACAACTGATGATATGTGCAGAGTTAGACGGTAACTATATTCCATTTACTCTACCCTTTTTCAAAGCATTCTGAAAATTTCCTGTCGTAAATTCTGTTTACTATTTTCGGATGAAATAAACTGTTTCAAAAGTTGAAAAACACCCGACAAATTTAGCAAAAACACGAAGAGTCATTTCTGATTAATTTATTTTTAGCACTTTCAAACATAGCTGAAAAACGTTTATTTATGAATTCGGTTTGTCTGTCCGTGCTCTAACTCGCGTAAACATACTCGGATTTCCATGTAATTGATATATGTTATTGAGGTTTACCATGGTATATCCGGTACTAAAAATGAAGTGGTATTTATAGTTCGTTTACAGAGAGGCACTAAAAAAAATACAATACATTACAATGTATGGTGAAAAATCGTTTGCAATGTATTTTAATGTTATACTATTTCAAACATATCGAAATTTATATACATCACTAACAAGTAAAGATACTATAGTCTGTGGCGGCGAATTTCGATTTGTATAGCTCATTCGATTCGTCTCATCGAGATTAGTAATTTTATACCTCGCATATTGGCTATTGAGTTTTTATAATGACAGGTGGTCGGGTTAAGACTCCTATAATAGGAGCTCTAGGTCGGGTCAAAGTTCAAAATTTCGTTCAGTGAAATACAGATGCCTTCAAAGAAACTAGTCGTTGGGGGCCACCGTAATACTTATCCATCATGGATATGCATAATATACAATATGAAAATGAAACATGTGTAAACTATTTATAAAATGCACTGCAATTCGAAAAAAAGTCGTGGCTTGATGACGTCATAAACTTTAAATGCTCTATTACTCCAAAATTGATAATCATATTAACTAACGGTTTACTGCGTCGGATTAAGTGTCTCATTTCCAATTAAAATATATCTTTGAATTGAAATTTAAATGAAATACAGGTCAGGAAAAATCGAAGAGTGTGGTAAATAGGATTACAAATATCTCGGCAACTCATTATCCGATCAACTTCATTTTTTATGCAAAATTTGTTTTTTTATTGTTTTTTATATTCACTCCTTAAAAATAAACAATTTCAAAAAAGTGTATAGACCTTTTATCAGAACAAATATTTCGAGAGTCCGAAAAAAATAGTTCCGGATAATCGAGGTGACTGAAATACAATAAGCTTCTTCCCATTATTACATACTAAGTACACACCAAATTTCAAGTCTCTATCTCGATTTTTTCGGGAGATAGAGCGTTTACAGACGCACAGACAGACAGACGGACGGCAATTTTTTTTTTCTAAAAATATGTTTTTCGGAATTTTGATTTTCAAAACGATTACAAGACTTACCCTATACTACGTATATGGGTAAGTAATAAGTGCGATGTAAGTTTACTAAATGTTTTTACAGTGCCATACATTGCCAATAACTACTATAAGGTTATATTATTGCTGTTATTATATAAGAATTTGTAATTGCAGATAAAATATTCGTGTGCTACTTGACAGGCAGGTTTTCACAAGTCATGATGTGCTCGTCCTGTTTTGTTCATCCTGTTAATACTTTTTTCCCGAATTACGAGCAAAAATTTTTTAACCACACACTGTCGGTTCTTTTGTCAGTTTTTCGGAATGAACAATGTGTCAAAAATGGACCATTATCAATGCATGTCAGTGTAAGAACAATAAATAAATTTAAATCTTACTTATTTCTTTGACGGCAACTAGTTTTCAATGAACGAAATTTTAAACTTTGACCCGGCCTCTTACCATTATCAAAACTCAATAGCCGATATGCGAGGTAGCAAATTACTTGGCTCGATAAGACGAATCGAATGAGCTATATAAAAATCGAAATTCACCGCCACAGACTATAGTACCTTTACTTATACGGTGCACTACAAGATGCTAACTATAGAATATGTTATACGTAGCATTTAGCAGAATATCTAGTGACTATCTCTGTAGATTTTCAAGTCCGGAAGCGTTAGTAAAGCGTGTCCGAGAAGCCTAGGATACAGCGTAGGGGCCGGTGACCTTTTGGGTTTCCGGTTACTCGAAGCTCCTGAGGCTACTCGGACGCTTCTCCAAGTGTCATGCGGCAGTTTCCTTTAGTTTTATTATATTGGCTCTAGGGGGTGATGCGCAGGTGGCGGTAATAATAAAATTAAGATAATTCTAAAGTATAATAACTATTACTTTTCAAGTAATTTGATAGCGAAAATTATTTTTGTAAATAGCATGTTCATTGAATAAGAATTCTTATGATCAGGGGTCGGAAGTAGCGAAACTACAGTAGTCGCTGATTTTTACAGTAGTTTGTAGTGTAGCGCGCTACATTTTGAACAATGTAGTGTAGCGAGTAGCGCGATACAACAAAAATCTGTAGTTTGTGGCGAAAACCGACCCTACTTTTCTTCATGAAAAAAAAAAATGTGTAATGCTACAAATCACGTAGGTATGACTTACTTCTTTTGTATAAAATTTGTTCAGCTCAACAATTTGCAAATCTCAGCTGCAGTTTACAGCAACGCATCACATGGTCATAAATTTTTCCCATTAAAAACACTTGCTGCTAAAATCAAGTACCAACCAACCAAAGGAATGAAACTTCTTTTTTAGCAATACTTGTCTGTTTACTCGTTATTAATTCTTCGTGTTTTAATGTCGCTTTTCTTATTATTTGGAATTATTTTTTGATTTACACATATATTTAATGTTTGCATTTAGAGTTGTTTTCCTGTAATTGTCTAGATTATGAAATTAGACAAAACTCAATATAATTATCTCTCAACAGAACTCAAAACAATTATCATATTAAGAGTGTGTTGAAGAATTAAGTGAAAAAAATCTACTTGGCAAATAACGTCAACGATAATTTTATATCCCAACAATAATTTCTGTAGTAAAAAGAAACTACGCAAGAATTGTACATAAATATGTTATGTACAAGAGTAGCTTAATTCGTTATTTCGCTTGATCATATACTTATACATAGCTCTGTTTTCGTGCTTCCCGAAAATATAGGCTCTATTTTAATCGCATTTTTCCTTTTCGCACACATACGGTGATAGGGAAGTATTGTGATCCACATAAAAACCAGATTATGGAAATATTGATATATTTTTGCATTTCGAGATGTCCCGAATCCGTTTCAGCTATTTTTACCAGGGCCTGATCAACTCTCGGTGGGATCGAAGGCACACAGACCATGTTGGGCCCCCTTTCTTAAGAAGACTGCATTTTAACTATGACAAACAGCTTTATGCGCAGTTTTAAAATTCAAACCATAACTTTATGAAAAAAGAATATATTCTGTATACATACAAAAATGCATTAAAATTTATGGGAATTTAAAATCTTCTGCACTATATGCTATTTAGAGAGAGTAAAACTCCAAAACTAAGGGGTTGAATGAAATATGTTTGATGCAATATACGTTCTTCTCTGAATTTCGAAGTTTACATTATATTTCATTGTCGTTAGTGGGAAAACACCGAGATGGTTTAGTTTACATAAATGAAAAAAAAAAAAAAACATTTTTTTCTATAAACTATAATTGGAAATTTACATTAATTTATATCTTCAGAGGGTAGACAAAATGCATTTTGGTGCCCCCTAAAAGTGTGGGCCCGGGGTACATGCCTCGTGTCCTCTTGTGATAATCAAGCACTGATTTTTACAATGATTTGATATATGTGTGAAGTGGATGTATGTGTGTATATTATAATTTCCCCACGTTTTCATATGTCCTCAGAGCTTACCTTTGCAAAATTAGGATCTAAGTTTTTATTTATTGTTATATTACTATTCATTTGAACCCACATAGTATTCTGAAAAGTATCTGAGAAAGTCGCTGCAGATTTCTTGAAGTAACTGTGTTATTATGTATTTCTCGCAATTTCGCTAAGCATTTTGTAATATGTGTATAAACTGATATTTTGGAGATAAACACAAAACATTTTCTTGTATGTTATCTTTCTTGTTTTTTTAATGCCCTCGTTTATATTGCATTTATTTAACTGTATCCCGACAGGCGCGAAATAATGAGCGGCAAACGTATTATTTAAATCGTGGGCGCGTTCACGGACCGCAACCTGAGTTACATAGGATAACCCGAGCGTTCAGAGACGATATCAAGTGACTTTTTGCTGGTTACTTGTAGCGTTCAGATCAGAGCCGGAAATTACCCAGTCTTCTGGTAACCCACATTACCTACAGAGTTTTGTTGGGTCAAGTGCTCACGTGGTTGGGAAACCCCTGCTTTGTTTGTTCGCTTTATAGCTAATTGCAATTGTTAACTGTTGTTCTTTATGACTTCTACTGTACTCTTGAGTTCTGACCATTTGATTGGTCTACGTTTATCAGGTCTATGATATAATTGGCTAACGTTGCCAGGACGATTTCTGCAATGATCGGTATGATAAAAATATAATGGCAGATTGGTTGAAGGAAGTGTTTATTTGTAAACATGCCCACAACTTTACCCGAAAGCGTTCACAACCGTTTTAAAGCAACTTCACCCTGAGGATCTCATATGACGTCATTCCGCAACTATACGAGTAACCCGCGTTTCGGTCTCTGAACGCTCTCCGTGTCTTCAGTTTTGAGTGTATATTGAATCTTTTGACAAAATCTGAAAGTAGTGATGGAATGCTACAGAGTGATCAATTAAATTATTTGAATTTAAGTCTGACTGCATAGGATTTACCACTATATTGCTGTTAATTGATTAATATGAGTATTTTAAATTATCCGAGACGTATAGTATTTATTTTGCACCTATGACTCTAAGGATCTGATATGATAATTTATACTTAGAAAATTTTATTAGACAAATTATCAATTAATTATAGAAAAGAAAAAGTTGCGTTGTGAATTATTTTTGAAGTTCGGATCCTCTTTGAGCCAATTACAATCATCAAAGGTTACCTGCAGAGAGTTATGTAACATTAAATATATAATGGCTTATTTTAAAACCTAGATTGTAATATTAAAGAAAACATTTCCTAAAATAAAAGACTTAATATTAATTCAATAAATTAAGTAAACAAAAGGAAAACTGACTAAAATTAATTGAATATAAAATTGAGTTTATTTACAAGGTAATTATAATCATGTAATTAAAAACATACATGAATGTTTAAAAAAAAATATTCAATCCTAGTTGAGAATTGTATTCTCAACATTTATTTTCTGAGAATTACAGTTTATCTTACCGAATTAACAAATTCGATTTTGAAAGGCAGAGTTCCATACCCTAGAAGTATTTATTTGATTAGCCTTTTTATGTTTAGATCGGGGTAGGATCTTCATACACACGTAAATTCGTATTATTAAAAGAATATAGCTTAATTAAATAAAATGGAACAATGGTGAAGGAAGATTGTTTGTTACCTTATATTACTAGATAACGTTGACAGCAGGAGGTAATGGCTGACGCGTTTTCGCTTTTTCTTAGCGCGTACATTTCCATCTATTGGCACACACACTCAAAATCTGTTTTTTTAGTTAGAGAGCAGTCAACCTTCTACTTTTCCATATTTTTTGAATCTCTACTCTCAAGAAAAATCACATTCTTTTCGTGGAGCAAAAAAAAAAGGGATGGAACCATTTTTCCCTTTTCACATAAAATTAAGGCCTTATACGTTTTAACTTCTTGAAAATTTGCATGTTTCGGCCATACCTCTGATTTTAGAGAGATGACCATTGGCATGCGGGAGAAATTTGGTACTCCCCTTGAGTGTTTCATAGGTCCGTCGGTACAATAGCGATTCCTCTTGACGCCGTGCTGTGTCTGGGAGGTAAAGATGCTTTGACTTGTGAGGTCTTCGTGCCTATTTAAGCTCTCATAAATAAATGTGTCATATTATTGTTCTGACAATTTTCTCCATGACATTTTTATTAGGTGTAGTTAAATCATTCGTGGGAACGGAAAACCAAATATTTCCTTGACTGCCGTGGTTCACTTTGTTCCATAATTATCTATCTGTATGCGCTGATCCTAAAATGGATCATTAATTTGTATTGTTCACTGTTCACTGATTAAAATGATACCAAATACTCTGCTAATATGCAGAAAAAAAACCAAATACTTTTTTTTTTTATAGTGTGTGCTAGTTTAGATCTAGATGGTGGTATTTCTCACCATCATCTCTTCCCCCGACATTAGAAAAAAAAAGGTCCACAGTATCTTTTTTTTTTATATATATATATAGCCACAAAGTACTCGATGAAAGTCCATCGTCGTATTATATTGAAGATCAAAACTGAAAATGTTCACATGGAAAAGTCTAGGAACTTGGGATAAGCTGGGGTGTCACTAGGTTTGGAGTGTAAGTAGGTTTGCAACACCAGAAAAAAGTTTTACACATTGGTGAAATAAAGCGTAATCAAAAGTTCACTGTTGAAAAATCTGATGAAAGACATGACTTCTTCAGCAAGTTATCACGTGTAGTTGGTTTCAATTTCCATTGTTCCAAAAACATTTATTAAAATTTTGAGTTTTAATAGGTCCAAATCCAAATAAAGCAGGAAAATTTGAATAAGCCAAATAATAAAATAAAATGCCCGAGAGAAGAAAGAAAAAAAAAATTAATTTTCTTTTCCACTCTTATATTTTTAGTTATTACATACATATAAATTGGCAAATCTTTTATTTTAATTATTACAGGCTAATTAGGTACCCATACGTTGAAACACAATATACAGAATCATTTAAAACAAATACTCAATATAATCAGTAAGCTGTATGCATTGATAATGAATACCATACAATTAAAAAAAAAATTATATAATATATGAAAAACATTGAGAGAAAACACATCTATATAATCACATGTCTGTTGTACTACAATCTGTATTATAAACATTATAATCTAATTCTCACATGAATTATTTTCTCTTGAGCAGAAAGGAAAACTTCTTTATTTTTTTTATATATATATAAAGAAAATGTTATGTTAAAAAAAAAAAAAAATCTTATCATTCTTACTAAAACAATTGTTTTGGAATATGTGAAAAGGCTACTTTTCTGAATGAAAGATATTCTCAATAATAATATATTTTCATAAAAGAAACAGATCGAAAAAATGAAAATTTGTTTTCTTCTTTCGATACCAAAAATTTAAATATCCATCTATAAAGTCAAACACAATACCCTTTTAAACTGCCTGCCTTGGAATGGACGGGGTTGGGAAAAAAAAAAAAAAAAACAAGGCAGAAGAAGAAAAAGAAAAAAAACAGTAATCTTTTCTCCCTCTAATCCATCACCGCTAAGCGGAAGGATAGAGAATGACAGCTAGATGACCCTACCTGTGGACAATGACTCATCTCCCTACCTTCGGATTCAGTTGTACCCAGGGGACGATTTGCGAAATGATAAGCCGTGTATTAGGTATCTTTCCTCACCTGTGGGTGACGTTTACTAAACTCCTGGATTACTGACAGTGGAGTAAAAAAAAAAATCAGTGAAACGATTTGATTGCACGTGTGTCTGTGCAGATTTTGGATTACTCGCCAAAATCCAGCTATCTGTATTTTATTGTTGAAATAAGATTACATGTGTGATTAAAATAAAAAAAAGTCGTGTATACCCGGCTTGGATTTAAAAAAAAATGGGGTATGTTTAAATCTGTATATCTGTTTAATATTTTCTATAAAAAAAAAAATCGGTACACGTGTAACGTGGTCAAATCCGTTTGCATCGCACTATCTTCTCGTCAATTTATATATTTACTTATTTATTTATATTGTGTATAAAAACGTAATGTATTATAATATATATATATTTTTAATATAATATTGATTTTCTAGTTACAATTTAAGTTAGCGAGAACAAGCGAGCGTTGCTTTGCACAAACGAAAATGTGCATGCAATTGTAAAATATTTATTTAATTATTTATTCTTCTTATTATTATTATTTTAAAATATATTAACGTGTAAATATACATATTTAAGGAATCGAAAGCGAGCGTTCGCTTTTCTTTTCTCTTATTATTTTTTGTTTTATAAAATATTACATATAATAGTTAGAAAAAAAAAAGATTAAACAAATTCTTTTTTTTTGTAAAGTTTGGAAATTTAGTTAATTAGAAATATCTCAGCTAAATGCATTATTAGATGCTCTGCGCAGATAGTCTCAATTTCGCCTGCAAAAACGAGACTCTAACATCCAATAAATTGCTGAAATGATCATTGACATGTATCCAACACCTTTTTATTATTATTATTTTTTAAGTATGAAATAATTTACCTAAATATTTAAGGTATAAATTAAACATCCAATTTATGTTTTGTAATAATTGAAACGTTCAATGGTATTTTTTTTTTTTTTTTTTTTTTTTTTAAATTATCTGAAATGTTAATCCTTAGGGACAACTAATAATTTTTTTTTTTTTTTTACTTGTTTGTTTTATAATATGAAATCGTACGATTATTCTAAAATTAAAATTGAAACGCGTTGTTCTAACCAAGTTATAGATTATATCAAATATTAAACTAAAATAATTTTGTAAAATCTGACCGATTTTTTTTTTTTTTGTTATAATAATTCAAGTGGATTCGTCAATCCGTGGCTTTAAGCAAAGGATGAATTATTATAAATATTGGTCAATATAAAATGTTGTATTATTATTATTTATATTTGTGTCGCCGAGTGAATAGATGTTTTATAATAAATTTTCATATTATGTGTAATCGGTTCCAAGAGTATTGTATTTGTAGTTGCGAATTTATCTGGATCTAATAGTAATGCAACAATTTTTTTTTCGCCTGGTAGTAACGTACCGTTGTCTGTGTTAGTTTTGCTGTAACAAAATTTTTGTGCGAGATACGTTTTTTTTTCTTTTTGCGTATTGTTTCTTTATTTTGATTCTCATTAGAGTTAGCAGTTAAGTTACTTATCAGACTTTGAGGTTCATTTTCTAGAAATTGAAGTGCAATGTTTTTGTTTTTTAATTTCATGGTTTTATCTTCAAAATCTAGGATATTATTTGTTTTGAGGAAATCGAATCCCAATAGCATATTGTAGTTCCGACCAAAATCTTGAGTTGTAACATAGAATGCCCCCGATACAAAAACGTTTTCCAATTTGAAAGTTAATTTAATGCATTGCTTAAAAGAGATTGTCGAATTTGTTAATGTTTGAATTTTTACCTGGTTACAGAGATTTTTATATTTTACGTGTGCATTCTTTAATTGTTCGAACAATATAGGTGATGCCAAAGTTACTGCCGCCCCACTGTCTGTCAAAGCATTAATCTTAACACCATTAATTTCAAAAGTAATAATCGGAAGTTGAGAATTGTCATTACTTTTGACACTAGCAATAATTTTGTTATTTTTTTTAGACCCGCAGTGAGACTTACGCGGGTGCCTTGTATTTGAGAATGTAAGTCCCGACTTTAGTTTCCCTTATTGTTACTAGAATTCTGATCATGATCTTTATCTTGTTTATTGTTTTCAAATGTCTGCTGTGAATTATTTTTTTTTGTATAATCATGTTTTTTATAATTATTTTGCTTGTAGCCCCCTCTATGCCCTCTATAATTTCTTCGCTGGTCATATGATCTCTGTTCGTTGAAATTGCCTCCATAATTTCCGAAACTGGGATATGATATCGGCATAAATTGTTGGTGGGGTGGGGGTGGTGCATAGTACATGTACTGAGGAGCAGAATATTGCATAGGGTTGAAGTTTTGGTGCGTGTAATTTGGGGTTTGCTGAAAGTTTCCCTGAGCTTGTTGGTTTCCCCCTTGATAAAAATTTGGTTTTTCGATTTGAATATTCTCAGGAATTTTTTTATTTTCGTCCACGTAATTACTGCTGTTTTGTTCGTTGCCCTTGTAAAACCAACAATGTGGGTTCGTATGGGATGTGGATTTACAGTACTTGCAAAACCTAGTTGTATCATTGTTAGTGGCATTTACCTTTAATTTTATGTTATTTAGTTCCGCGGTTAATAATTTTATATTCTCTGCACTTTCTACATTGAGTTTAAGCAGTTCATTTAACAAATCAGAAACTTTAGTTTTGGAAATGTTGTTGATGTCCTTTAAATTGACATGTGAATAAGCCTCCTCTAATTTTAAGGCTATGTTGCACGCTGTTTTAAAGTCCGGCGGAGAGTTTTTTCTTACTTCCAGACTTAAATCACTACGAATTGATTCCAAAAACTGAGATAATTTGATCATTTCCATGAATGTAGAGCTGTTGTTAGCTCCTATATCTTGCCCACTTTTTTTTAGATAAAGGTCTGCTGCCGCATTAAATTCTAATATAAATTCGTTCATGTTTTGTTCCGGTTTTTGTTTGAGATTGCAAAATTTCTTTTGCGCTTCTAGAAATGTGGTTTTGGGTTCGAATAATTGTTTTAACTTTGTTTTAAAGGTTTCTAAGTTCTGTTCCACGAACAAATTTTGATCCCTCATCAATTTATCTTTAGCAGGTCCTACAATTTTCGCCTTTAATATAGTTAATTTAGAATCATTATTCAATTCAGTTTTATTGATGAGATTGTCAAATTGTAAGAAAAAATGGTTAATATTTGCTTCCTTTTTTCCATCATAGTATGGAATCAGATTAATTAGGCTATCTGCATTTGGGGTGTCCATTGTAGTAATTTTAGGAGTAGCTTTTTCAGAATTTATAATTTTCTTCTCTTTCTTTTTTTTCTTATTATTATTATTACTATTATTACAAATAATATTAGTGTCTACAGTTTGATTATTTAATTCGCGTAATTGTTGTCTAGTTTTGACACCAGTATCTATTCTACTAATTCTTTGACTTTTACGCTTATTCATCCAATTAAAGTACAAAAATCATAAAATAGAGAGAGAGCAAAAAAAAATTGTTTAACATAAAATAAAAGATACCCAATGGTGAATTGTTATGCACTGTTCGAGAAATTAATTATATATAATATATATCATTTCAATATTTGAGCATTATTATGTATGTATTTTATATTTGCTGCTGTTGCAGTATATGTAACACAAGTCATATTTTCAATTCTTTGTTAATACAAATCAATCCAATAACACTTATTATTATTTAATATATCATTATATATTTAGTGAGGTACCCAAAAAGAGTTGCCAAGTTTATGCATGTTACAGAGTGTATGAAGATTCCCCAATGAATGCTTAAAAATTTTTTTTTTTTTTTTTTTTTTTTTTAATTAGTTGTTGAAAAGAGGAAAAAAAATTTTTTCAAAAGAATTAGAATTAAGAACATTTATGTTAGCAAAAAAAATTTTTTTTTTTTTAGTCTTAATATTGCATATATATTTTTATATTTAAAAAATTATACAATAACCTAAAGTTCTATTTCTAAAATTAAATTAATATATTAAAATAATTTAGAAAGAGGTAACGGTACCACTTCTAATTCGGTAAACCCTATGATGGAATGCTACAGAGTGATCAATTAAATTATTTGAATTTAAGTCTGACTGCATAGGATTTACCACTATATTGCTGTTAATTGATTAATATGAGTATTTTAAATTATCCGAGACGTATAGTATTTATTTTGCACCTATGACTCTAAGGATCTGATATGATAATTTATACTTAGAAAATTTTATTAGACAAATTATCAATTAATTATAGAAAAGAAAAAGTTGCGTTGTGAATTATTTTTGAAGTTCGGATCCTCTTTGAGCCAATTACAATCATCAAAGGTTACCTGCAGAGAGTTATGTAACATTAAATATATAATGGCTTATTTTAAAACCTAGATTGTAATATTAAAGAAAACATTTCCTAAAATAAAAGACTTAATATTAATTCAATAAATTAAGTAAACAAAAGGAAAACTGACTAAAATTAATTGAATATAAAATTGAGTTTATTTACAAGGTAATTATAATCATGTAATTAAAAACATACATGAATGTTTAAAAAAAAATATTCAATCCTAGTTGAGAATTGTATTCTCAACATTTATTTTCTGAGAATTACAGTTTATCTTACCGAATTAACAAATTCGATTTTGAAAGGCAGAGTTCCATACCCTAGAAGTATTTATTTGATTAGCCTTTTTATGTTTAGATCGGGGTAGGATCTTCATACACACGTAAATTCGTATTATTAAAAGAATATAGCTTAATTAAATAAAATGGAACAATGGTGAAGGAAGATTGTTTGTTACCTTATATTACTAGATAACGTTGACAGCAGGAGGTAATGGCTGACGCGTTTTCGCTTTTTCTTAGCGCGTACATTTCCATCTATTGGCACACACACTCAAAATCTGTTTTTTTAGTTAGAGAGCAGTCAACCTTCTACTTTTCCATCTTTTTTGAATCTCTACTCTCAAGAAAAATCACATTCTTTTCGTGGAGCAAAAAAAAAAGGGATGGAACCATTTTTCCCTTTTCACATAAAATTAAGGCCTTATACGTTTTAACTTCTTGAAAATTTGCATGTTTCGGCCATACCTCTGATTTTAGAGAGATGACCATTGGCATGCGGGAGAAATTTGGTACTCCCCTTGAGTGTTTCATAGGTCCGTCGGTACAATAGCGATTCCTCTTGACGCCGTGCTGTGTCTGGGAGGTAAAGATGCTTTGACTTGTGAGGTCTTCGTGCCTATTTAAGCTCTCATAAATAAATGTGTCATATTATTGTTCTGACAATTTTCTCCATGACATTTTTATTAGGTGTAGTTAAATCATTCGTGGGAACGGAAAACCAAATATTTCCTTGACTGCCGTGGTTCACTTTGTTCCATAATTATCTATCTGTATGCGCTGATCCTAAAATGGATCATTAATTTGTATTGTTCACTGTTCACTGATTAAAATGATACCAAATACTCTGCTAATATGCAGAAAAAAAACCAAATACTTTTTTTTTTTATAGTGTGTGCTAGTTTAGATCTAGATGGTGGTATTTCTCACCATCAAGTAGCATACTACTTTTGAAAAGTAAGTTTGTAGTCGTTACTTTTTAAAACAAATAGTTGTAGTTAACTACATTTCCAATAGACTGGTTTTAGTTGTAGTTCGCTACAATAAAAAAGTAGTTTTACTGACCCTTGCTTATGATATTTTTTCCTGTAACTTTTAATCTTTCATTTTTATAACTGGCGTATAACACGCACCTGTAATTTTCGAGCAATTCTCTTGAATTAAACGTGCGCGTCATATGCCGGAATATACGGTATTTATGAGTAAGCTAAATTCTTTTTTTATTATTATTTCAGTGTCTGTAAGAGATGGAATGAAGTGGCAAAAGACTCAATTTTGTGGGTAAAAGTGGATGCTCACGTAAAGAGTCCAAATGAAGTTGTCAAACTGATGAAGCGTCTTCCGAAGTTCGTTACGCACCTTAGAATCTGCTGCAGCTCTTTGGACGTACGCTTGCCTCTATGGCTACCAGATGTCACAGCTGCTCTACGTCGGCGTTGCCCTGACTTAGAAAGCTTGATTATCGAGAATGCCTTTTTTCAAGAGCAGTCTTGCGACGTTCGTATAAGAACTCAAGACGAGAAGAAATTCCACAAGACATTTCTGCCCAAAGATGCTGCAGATAAAGTAGATATTGAGCTATTTTGTGCATCCTGTGCTTCAAAAGAGAGCACTTTAGACCAGTTTGCTCCAGAATATCTTCCTAAGAAACTTCGTGTGATGTCACTTAGAAATTCTCAGTTTTTTACCAGTCATTTTGCATCCAGGATTGATGTTTTCATACCCCAGATCACAGTTTTAGACCTGTCACCTTATCTCTGCGTAACAGAGAATATTGTGCCATTTTTTTCTAGGTTGACAAATTTGGCGGAATTGTATTTGGCACGATGTCCCGTGACAAGTAAAGGTATAGAAAAATTGCTCCAGACTTTAAGAAATTTAAAAGTTCTAGATCTCGAAAATACAGGACTTAACTCTGAAACTTTTAAAGCACTAAAAAATTATGGCCGCTCCTTGGAAAAACTTTATTTTGGAAGTACATTTGTCGAAGATTCTTCCTTGACTTTCGAAAATGAAATTGCGTTTGATAATTTACGTATACTTTGTCTTCGATCCACATACGTTACCCCGCGAGGTCTAGAAAAATTGTTCAATTTTTACCCTCATCTTGACTTTGTTGACGTGTCACAATGTGAGGTTGAAGAAATATGGACAAATCAACGTTATTTTCACATCCATAGCAAATTGATATTTAATAATGCTTTTTGTGATCATTTTAGAAAAAATAAGCACCATACGTAGTTATTATTATTATCCTCATTTAAAGTTACCAGCGGAGCGACTATTTTGCGACCATCATTATTGCAAACAATCTTTTAATGCATATGTTAAAAAAAATAAGTTGGAAATTGTACGTTAAACGTGACACATGAAGTGCGTTCGTACCATAACTACTTTTACAATGTAAAAAATCATCGTAATTATTTCAGTGAAGTGAATTACATCGTCTGTTATGTGCGAAATGAGCATGCCCTTTCTCTTATTACGTATGCCACGTTTACAGATGCAAATTTTTTATCGACACCAGACAGCGCTGCAAAACTCACCATGGATATCTTCCTTTTCGAATGATTACCTTCATGGTTTAGTATTTTTATGAATCACCATGAACGAATGTCTTGTGTTTATTTGCTTTAATGGGTTGAGATAGTGGGCTGTCAACCTAATTTCAACTGCAGTTATCTCAGAATCTACACATGTTTGAATGTAACTCATCTCTCAAACAATTTTTTTGAACAATCTTTCTAAAAATATAAATTTTATGTCAATTTTATTCGAAAAAATAATTTTGAATAAAAATAGCCGAAATAAAAATAGCCTGGCATATGAAAAAAAGAAATGGTCAGCCCGTATTTGTTTTCCTCAGTCACATGACTTGCGTTTTTATTATATATAGATTACGTATGATAGGATTTAATAGAATGAAGAAAACTTTCATTAATATCTTTGTAAGTTTTGATTTGATTTTCATAAAATTTGAAATGACTCTACAAAATTCTGCAACGATTATATATATATATATATATATTAAATTTCAAACCATTCGGTTGGGTAGTTTTTGCGCTATTATATGCGGACTGACCAAGACGATGACTATAGGTGCTTACGTATTTATATAATTAGGAACACACCTAAAAATCTACCACGCAGATTATTGTTTTGAAAATGATGGTCTCGAAATAGTTGCCTCCAATTACAATCGACCCATTAGTTTTTTTTTTTTTTTCTTTTCTATCTGCTGCAAAATTGTCTTAAAAATGAGCATTAAATTAAATTAATTTAATTTTATGAGCATTAAACTTTTAACCTTACCTAACAACATGATTTACTTGCTGGTTAATACACTGCAAAAAATAATTGTCGATTTTACAGTATAAAACTGGCATCCCAGCTGCCAGTATTATACCGTAAAATTAACAGTATTAAACCGTAAAATAAGCAGTAATACGCTGCCGCGCAAGCAGTAATACGCTGCCGCGCATGGCAGCTGGGGTGCCAGTTTTATACTGTAAAATCGACAATTATTTTTTGCAGTGTATGAATTTATAAGAAACTCGAGCTTATATATTGTATCATATTTCAATTCATTATAATAAAAAAAAACTGAATTAACAAAAATTGTTAGTTCATTCCTATTTATTTAATATTGTTGTTACATCTACAATTATACCGGATCATATATGTATCTTATATGCAGAACTTCTAAATACCGGATGGTGGTCATAAACAAACTTTGCCGATATATGAATTCCTCGGTAGTCGCTGTTCAACCAACCGAAATGAAATGTGAGATATAGTTATTTGGAGGTAATGTGCTCAAGATTGTGGTGAACAAGAACAATGGAGCATACAAAGTTACGGTTACAGTGAAAATATTTCGAAATTTTCGAATGATAACACTCACTTTTTCCCACATTCTAAAATGATCGGTGCATTGAAAAACCATACATGGCGTTGGACACTGGCGTAGAATTTTTGAAAATTATTGGTGGGGCTCACAACTCTAATATTACTCTTTTTTTTTTGACACAAATACGTATCCTTATATATTATTTCTCCTGTCAACATCCCTTTTACTCAGAAAATATGAAACGCAGAACAACGAATGAGATACCATATGAAAGGTTTTAGAACAGGCTTCTGACATAGCCCATTTAACAATTCGTTAAAACATGTTTTTGATTAAAATTTGCTGAAATTAAAAAATTAAATCGGCATTGTTTTCATGAAAGAAATGAAAGGTTTTCCTGAAATTATTGTTGCCAAAAAAATAAAATACCACATTATATGATGCTCATAGCAATTATTATAAAAAACACCGCACGGGTTTATTTTATACTTATGATTAAAAAGCGAAATTGAAATTGAGTCCCATGGTTTTCCCGAAGCGGATGACGTCATCCTCTAATGCAGTCAAAATACGACTGTTAATTTTTTTTCTCGCGCGTGCCTTTAACAATCTTGGATCAGTTTTTAGTCTAACTTTGATGGAAAAATTAGATGATATTCTGGCTTGACTAACAACTAAATGTTGTTTGCAGATATTTTTATCCTTGCTTTTTCTTTAGAAGTTTAAACCTGCATCTAATAAATATTACATATTGATAAAAAATGATACTTCTCTATTATCCCTTCGACCACTTTTCATAACAAAAAACTATCGCCAAATAAACGGGAGAACGTTGCCATTGGAATATCAAAAAATAAATAAAATATAAGAATTTAAGGACACAATTGTTATTTTAATTAATAAAATAACTACTAAATCAGTAAAACATAATGAAAAATACACGCAAATGTCGAATGTAATACCACTAGATGACATAATAAACACGCATAATGATTCTGACATCAAGTAAATGGGACTGCATTTTTGGCGTTTAATCTTACAGTTTGTCGGTAGTTTTTTGTTATGAAAAGCGGTCGACGGGTTAATAGAGAAGTACCTAAAAAATATTAGATTTCAGTGCGAAATCTTCGCACGGGCCCTCTGGTATGTATGTAATAGAGATCGATTATCAAATTAATGTTGCTTTTTGAATTTTCTTTTAAATAAATTAAACAGAATCTTATATTGCTAAAGAAGTCACTGAAATAAAAAGGTATGACAATGTAAAAATTCGAATGTCAGTCCTGTTTATTAAGTGATATACTTGCTAGTATTCGCGAATCATTTATATTAAAATTACATTCAAAAATTGACTTACAAGGAGAGGGCCAAGCTTGGTAATCACAGATTTTGATTATTTTTATATATGTTGTACGGTAGAAGTCCTTTAGTCTCAGGTTCAACGGATTTTATACAACGCCCCTTATAGTTCTCGAGAAATACAGGTGTCTAATATTACAACACAACTTAAATAGTTACTTTGTAATGACGTTACTGCGTTGGTCGTAGCTCTGTTGTTATAGTGTCTGCTCGTTGATCCGTGGCCCGGGTTCAAGACCGGAATGTGCTACGTTCGTTTTGCTCATTTTTTGTTTTATAAATCTAGTTGTAATTACAATTTAATAATCTCACAATTAAAATTTTGAATATCGTACATTAATTATAATGTTAACATATTTAAATTTTAATTTAGAATTTTTGATTTTTAAACCATTATTAAACATTTTTTTATCATTTAAAGAGATTTAAAAAAAAAATTGGATCTATTATTAACTTGTAAAAATTCCAAAATCGTTACAAAATCATACCTTATTTTATTAATAACATTTTATAAATTACAATCTTTAATATACAAAAAAATGTGTTTCAATTTAATTCTTATGCTAATTTTTAATATAATTATGCTTCTTACTTTAAAAAGAGTAGTATTATCATCGCATTGACTTCCTTTGTTAAGGCAATATATAAATGATGTTTCTTTAAAATAACAAATTGTCACAATTGTTCAATATCATTGCATCGATAAAGCATACATGAAATACATTTTATAATTGATTTAAAAGAAAAATTAACCGTTTAATGATGCTTTATACACCGATTTAGTTACAAATAAAAAATAAATAGGTTAACATTATAAGTAATGAACAATATTATAATTTTTAATTGCAATAATTAAATTTTAATTTCAATTATATTTATGAAACAAAAAAGGAAGAAAACAAACGTAGTGCGTTCCGGTCTCAAACTCGGGCCCATGGATTAACGAGCAGATGCCATAACAACTGAGCTATACACGGCCAACGTAATAATTTTTTTACAAAGTATTTTAGTTGTGTTACAATATTAAACCCCCTATTTCTCGAAAAGTAAGGGGCATTGTGTAAAATCCGTTAAACCTGAGACTAAGGGGCGTCTACTCTACAACATATATAAAAATAATCAAAACCTGTGATTACCAAGCTTGGCCTTCTCCTTGTTAAAATAATGTCTTTTTTTCGGAATATGGATATATTTTCGTTTTTATATGGCATTTTGGCTACAGAAGCTTAAACGTTTCGCACTTTAATTAAAATAAATAAAGGGAAAATAATTTCTTCTTTATATTTTAATTTATTTTCTGATAACGTTGGAACGGTACATGCAGCTCGAAAAACGAGGACATAGGATACATGCAAAGAACATCATTGTAAACAACCAAATAACAGCAGAGACGAGAGGAAAGGAGAAAAATTTGCTAAGATTACAAGTTTTTGAGCCTGAAGTTTTAAAAGTTTTCCACAAACGATGATTTGCACATGGTGTTCTACGATTGGTGCTTGTGCGCTGTCTGTCTCGCGAAAAGTTTCTTTATTGCCACCCTGTACATTATTTTAATTGATAATAAATTGGCGTATGTAATCGTTCTTAATTCAACAACAACAAAAAAATAATAATAAACATAAACATCTCAATTATTTTTGCAATTTTCAAACGGAAATCTAAAGCTTCGTCAAAATGACGTGTTATGTTGTTCCAGTGTTAGTGGACATCTCAATTATTTTTGCAAATTTCAAACAGAAATTTAAAGCTTCGTCAAAATGACTTGTTCGGTTGTTCTGGTGTTAGTGGACATCTCAATTATTTTTGCAAATTTCAAACAGAAATTTAAAGCTTTGTCAAAATGACTTGTTTGGTTGTTCCAGTGTTAGTGGACATCTCAATTATTTTTGCAAATTTCAAACAGATATTTAAAGCTTTGTCAAAATGACTTGTTCGGTTGTTCCAGTGTTAGTGGGCATCTCAATTATTTTTGCAAATTTCAAACAGATATTTAAAGCTTTGTCAAAATGACGTGTTCGGTTGTTCCAGTGTTAGTGGGCATCTCAATTATTTTTGCAAATTTCAAACAGAAATCTAAAGTTTTGTCAAAATGACTTGTTCGGTTGTTCCAGTGTTAGTGGGCATCTCAATTATTTTTGCAAATTTCAAACAGAAATCTAAAGCTTCGTCAAAATGACTTGTTCGGTTGTTCTGGTGTTAGTGGACATCTCAATTATTTTTGCAAATTTCAAACAGAAATCTAAAGCTTTGTCAAAATGACGTGTTCGGTTGTTCCAGTGTTAGTGGACATCTCAATTATTTTTGCAAATTTCAAACAGAAATCTAAAGCTTTGTCAAAATGACGTGTTCGGTTGTTCCAGTGTTAGTGGACATCTCAATTATTTTT
Organism: Maratus michaelseni; assembly: GCA_963931845.1. Classification (NCBI taxonomy): domain Eukaryota; kingdom Metazoa; phylum Arthropoda; class Arachnida; order Araneae; family Salticidae; genus Maratus; species Maratus michaelseni. The sequence continues at coordinate 101,996,046 of OZ007595.1, forward strand.
GCAAATTTCAAACAGAAATCTAAAGCTTTGTCAAAATGACGTGTTCGGTTGTTCCAGTGTCAGTGGGCATCTCAATTATTTTTGCAAATTTTAAACAGAAATTTAAAGCTTTGTCTAAATTACGCGTTCGGTTGTTCCAGTGTTAGTAGAAATTTTTAATTGTTTCTGTCTGTTCATCAGTGTGCATGGTAGGCCTTTACAACAGTTTCGATTTTTGTCTTTCTGTTCAGGAAGTAAAGGTATCTGGAAACTTTCAGGAGACTTTCAAAGAAATAACACAGGGCAATTAGAGACCATCCTAACCACATCCCCAGGTAGCCGCCGATGTAACTGAACACCTCTATGTCCTGTGTGGGGGAAAAAAAATTAATAATATAAAAAATAATATTTGTGAGATACACTGATATATTAAAAAAATCAATGGATTTTTTTCAATTTTAAACTTTTTTCCGTTTTCTAGAAAAATACATAGATAAAAATTCTTTCTATAAGCTATAAATGTTTATAATCTTATTAAATATAAAATGTGTATGCATTTCAATTTTCAGTAAAAATATGCAGTTAACGGTTTTTCTTTTCTTTTCTTTTTCTTTTTTTTTCTTTTTTTTTTAAGACCTTAATAATGGGACCAGGAAGGACATCTATGCTCTATAGATCTAGTTTCCAGTCTGAGCAGTCCCTTTTAGGCATTTGAATCTATAAATGTTTATAATCTTATCAAATATAAAATGTGTATACATTTCAATTTTCAGTAAAAATGTGTAGTGAATTATTTTTTTTCTATAGGGCGCAGTTGCAATCAGCTGATCAACCATTGTATTCGCTTGTAGGTAAGGGTAATTCCACCAATCAGAACTGCCTATTTATACTGTTTACCTCCAACCTGACGTCAATTGCAACTGCCCTATAGTCTATAAAAGTAATTTTTTCAAATATAAAATGTGTATACATTTCAATTTACAGTACAAATACGTAGTTATTTTTTCTTCTTAAAAAAAAAAAAAAAAAAAAAAAAAAAACTTAATAAGGGACCGAGCGAGACATCTATGCTCTAACCAATCTGGTTCCCAGTCTCAGCAGTTCCTCTTAGGCATTCAAATCTATAAAAGTGTATATAATCTCATCAAATATAAAATGTGTATATATTTCAATTTCCAGTAAAAAATACGTAGTTATTTTTTCTTCTTTTTTAAAATTAAAAAAAAAAAACTTAACCCCTTCGGGACCGGCGGCTTTTACACAAATTTTATTCGGTTGGCACAACTTTTTTTTAAAAAGCTACCTTTACTTAAACTATCACAAAAATGCTCTAATTAGAGAAAGCAAATATTACTTTCATTTTTTACTGGTGCCTAAAACAAATTCTGTATGCTCTTTTTGAGGGTGCATATATGCACCCATGGTCCCGAATGGGTTAATAAAGGGACCGAGCGATACGTCTATGCTCAACAGAACTAGCTCCCAGTCTGAGCAGTCCCTCTTAGGCATTCAAATTTATAATCTTATCAAATTTAAAATGTTTATACATTTCAATTTTCAGTATGTTTTTATTGTGCTTTGTCAAGTTTCTTTATAGTCGTGAAAATTGGTTGGCAGATGTGCATGCTACACTGCAAAAAATAATTGTTGATTTTACAGTATAAAACTGGCACCCCAGCTTCCAGTATTATACCGTAAAATTAACAGTATTAAACAGTAAAAAAAGCAGTAATACGCTGCCGCGCAAGCAGTAATACGCTACCGCGCAGCGCGGTAGCGTATTACTCAAACGTGACAAATGAGGTGCGTTCGTACTATAGCTAGTGATATAAATATTCAGATCTTGATGATTTTTAATTCTGTGAAATGAATTATATCGTCTGCAGATTAATTTCTGTAATAAAATAAGTATCTCGATCACTTGACGATTAAACCTCGGAAGCTCCTATAACAAGAAAGCACCGATTTAAAAAAAAAAAAAATCAAATTTCTTAATAAATGTTTTTATTAATATTTTCTAAAGTTTTGATTCGATTTTTATAAAATTTGAAATGCCTCGACAAAATTCTGCAAAGATAATATATCTTACATTTCAAACCATTCGCTTGGGTAGTTTTTGTGTTGTTATATACGGACGGACGAACAGACAGACTGACGGACCAGACGACGACAATAGGTGCTACGTATTTATATAATTACAAACGCACCTAAAAAACAAGAAAATGTCTTCTTACGAGCTCTTTAACTACTAAATATCAATATATTTTCGTGAATTGTTCTTTTAAAAATATAATTTCATACAAAATAGGGTTAAAAGATATAAAATCATGCAAATCAGTTGTTTAAATTTATTATCACGGGGCCGGCAACGCCGGGCGGGTCAGCTAGTTTCCGAATATAATTATCAAAATACGGTTTCCACCATCAGAAAGTAGACAACTGGTGCTGACGTAATGCATTTTTAAAATATGTCTCCTTAGTGTTTGAGAAGATAATCAAATTGAAAAACTTTCTTCTAGTAGAATTTTCAAAGTTTATAAGGAATTTTTTAAATACTTATAATTTAGGGAGACAGTTTTTCAAATCGCACTTCGTTGTCATTGGACTTCTACTTTCTGATGTTGAAAACTGCATTTTGATAGTTAAATTAGTTAATGAGTAATTAACTTTTCCCATAGATTAACATTGTATTTTGCGATCAGTGAAAATCATAATTTTTTTTATTTTCCCCTTAAGAGTGTGGTAGGGTTAGTCAGAGGATTGGCAGATTTTTGACATGTGTCAGTTTTCGACAGTTTAGTTTAAATCGCCATCTCAAAAACCTCAAATAATCCCTTAACATTCGCGAGTTTTGATTATTTACGAACATGAAAATGCGGAAAACTTAACATTCGCGAAAATCTGATTTGATTATTCGCGATTTTTTTTTTTATCTTTCTTTTTCAGAATTTACAGTGGTTAAAGATTGTTTCTTCTGTGTTTTCTCAGTATGTATTTACAAATCAATTTTCAGTTGTCTACTGAAAAAGGAGTGAGTGCTGTAGGAAAACAAAATAATAACAACAGCAGAATATTCATTGCAATGGGGATATTAGAAGTGGTAAGGTAACGGCTTCTGCAATCTATTAATTTAAAATGTGCTTGTGCAGGTTCTCATAAAGATGGAGCTGAAGCTGCTGTATGGAGCTGAAACTGCATACATTATCATCTCTTTCCGAATAGAGCGAGAATCAAAATCACTTTATATATACCGGGTGGTTATAAAATAAGTATCCCTATTTGGAGCTGTCTGTAGCGTGAAGGAATAACCCGAATGAAACCAAAATTTGTACACATACTATTTGAGAAGGGGGAAGAAGAATGGAACAATACAAAAATAATTGCAATAATCGCGGACAGATGGCGCTTTTGTGTGTAAAATGTAATGTGCAATAATAGTAACCGAACACGTTACAGGGCCTGTTGGCCGTAACTCCTCAAAAAAAAAATAAGGACCAAGAATGAAACTTGCAGTAAAGCCACACCACACAGTGATTTTTGGAGAGTGGAGGGGTATTTCGTGAATAACAGTTCGTGGCTCCAAAGCCCATATTCTGCAGTTCTGCGTATTGACTGTCCCATTCATTTGAAAATGGGCTACATCTCCCCATAAAATATTCCATGGGAAGGCATCATCCACCTCCATTCGTGCTAAAAACGTTTAAACAAAATCCAGTCTCTGCTGCACGTCACCTGGTAACAATTGTTGATGGCAACTAATTTTAAACGGATAAAATTGGATTACCTTTCTTAGGGCTTTTCGAACAATAGCATATGGAATATCCAAATTTCGAGCAACTCCACGTGCCCTAGGACCGGCTTCCGGAATCTCTGATGACTCCACAATCGCAGTGTCGATTTCTTCTTGCATGCGCAGAGGTACTGGTTTCCTCTCTCTTCCACATTTTAAAGTAAACGATCCAGTCTCCTCGAATTTTTTTACCATTCTTCTCACTGCACACGGTTTCAAAGGACCTTTCCCTTTACACATTCCTTTCACACGCCTAAATTCACGTAAAGCAGCTGCACTGTTTGAGCTGTTAACGTAGAATAGTTTTTAAATTAAAGCGCGATCTGGTAAACTGAGAGCCATGTCGTACAACGTTAATGGCAGAAATGACCGCGTTTTGAGTTTACTAATGATTACAACGGCGTTTGCATCGACAGGACCCGTAGCGCCATCTGTTGCCGATTATTGTAACTAATTTTTTTTTATTGTTCCATTCTTCTTCCCCCTTCTTGAATAGTATGTGTACAAATTTTGGTTTCATTCCGGTTATTCCTTCAAGCTACAGACAGCTCCAAATAGGGATACTTATTTTATAACCACCCTGTATATATATATATATATATATATATATATATATATATATATATATATAAACCTATTCTTTTTAGCTGCAATTATTTCTCCAGTCAGTTAATTTGAATTATCTTCATTAAATAAATTTCAGAATTATGAATATGTGTGTACATTCATACATATATGTTATGCACAACGTACTGATAATACATATATATATCTTTTGTTCTTTGAAATGCTGTGCCACTCTAATTAAAATTTTATAGAACCTTACTCCTTTTTTAGTGCAGAGAGATAGACTCAACATTCGCGAGATTTTCCTGGAACGTAACCCTCGTGAATGTTAAGGAATTACTGTACTACATTTGATATGTAAAATTTCGCATTAATCCCTTAATCGTCGCGTCCGATAAGTGTAGGCTACTTTTTAAAAATTCAGAGTGCTTGATTACCACCAGTTTTTTTTTTTTTTTCAAGTAGAAATATTTGCCTTATTTAATAGGCAGATATAATAATGCGAGAATAAAGCCAATTATACTATTTTTAAAAACTGGTGGGAATGAAACAATCTGGATAAAACAGGCGTAGCCTACGCTACCCGTGAATGTCTCGGGCACGACGATTAAGGGATTCAATGCCGCTCATACATGCAACAGTACAACCACTACTACATATCAGTGTTATGACAGTTGAGTTTTAACTGTTTTATAGTTTTAAATGTACTTTTCAGTTTTCTTCTAACCCCCCCCCCCCCCCCCCTTCCCCCGTTTTGTAAAAATTATATAAATAAATAAAAAAAATGTAATAAATAAATAAATAAAATTTAAATAAGTAAATAAATAAAACATTGTGTAAAGTTAGTCCACAATTTGTATAGGGAGCAAAATTTTTCCTTCTCTCAAAATTGTATTCGTTTTAGATGCTACGGATGGTGGTCGATGATTTCATCCCCTCCTCGTAAAATGTTACTTGTAAACAAGATGTTCTCACGGGAGAGAGTGTGGCTCTTAAGGCGACTCACTTGAAAAATCCGAACTCAGATATCTAGCGAGCGCCTCCTGTGTTTCTAAGAGCTACACACGGAATGGGCGGATATAATTTACGACTTTGAACAATCTCCCAACCCAGGTCGGAAAGATCAAAGCGTTAACTGACCGGCACACATGTGACATTTTTGGCGCGTTATCGCTTAGATTATGCCTCATTTCTTGAACGGAACAAATTTGAAGGCGAATCAGAGAGGAAAAATGCAGTGCATATATACGAGTCTCGCACGCGAGCCAGGCCGGCAGAATAAAGACAATTTTTTAACGGGCCGGGCCGATATAAAACATTAAACTGGCCAGCCAGGGTGATAAAAATATGAAGCGGGCCAACCAGCCCGACATAAAAAATTTAAAAGGATCAAACTAAGCTGATAAAATATGAATAATTTTCAATGGTCGTGATTGGGAGGAGAATAAGTACAAATGTGCTGCATGAGCTGATGCTAGCTTAATATTATCAATACAGAAATATAACATGCCCAGCGTAAAAATGGAAAGATAAAAGTATTAAATATTGTCTTTCCAAAGTATTCAGTATAAGTTTATCTCATAAAAGTAATTTATTATTACTAAACTATTTAGCTGATACTATTATAAACTAAAAATTTTAAATATGTAATTATAATATTGGTACTAAAACGGAAATTATCGTAAAAATAATTGTTAATAGCAAAATTAAAAATTAGATCAAACAGAAAATAACATAGTGATAGCTAGCTAATCTAATCCCTTGCTTAATTTCTTTAAAAATAAATGAAAATGTAAAAAGGACAGATCGAAACATACTGAAGCTGGATATTCGGTATCCGGCCAAATTTTACATCCGTTGCATCTCTAATAGTGTATTGATGTTGCAAGTATCTTGGATGAATTCGTTAATCAAGTATTGATTTAACGCCCCTCTGTTGTCATCTAATGGAAAAACCGGCCCATTAGAGCAAATAAAATCAACGAATACTTTTTTTACTTTGAGTTGTCCGATTGCATGACTTTTTTCCCAAATCCTGTTATTTATTTTCTGTACTGAAAGACGAATCAAATCTTCTTTTGGCACCTTCTAACTACACTGGCGCCCGGGGCACAAGCTCCTCTTGCTGCCCGCTAGTTTCAGCCCTGCCAGGAAGTGCCGAGCAAGTAATTTGTTTTTTAAAAATGGTAATAGCGATAGTGAACATCTGGTAATGGAATCTTTGGAAATATATTTTAATAAATTATAGAGAAACATTTTCAAAAATGTACTTTTTTTGTTATTGTACAACAACAAAAGTTATGATATTTTTAACCATCTTTTTTCTTTTAGCCTAAGCTACAATATTTTTCTTTTTTTTTAAAGTCTTTATTTGAAAGTAATAATCTAACAGTCTAAGTGATCATTAATGTTACTCTTCTGTATTCTATGGCTTGCAAACATATAGTAATATAAAATATACTTTAAAAATTCCCTATAAATATATATATGCAGTATTCATTAAAAGAACCTTGTTAAGAAAAATCGAAATTTTTTGTAGAATCGGCGGGTCTGTATTTACTGATTTTTGAACGGGCCGTGCTGGGCCGTGAACTGCAAAATCATAAACGGGCAGGGATAAACTTTTAGTTTTTACACCGGCTGGGTCGGGCCAAGATAGCTTTCGTTCGGGCATGGCCGAGCCCGTGTCTGGAAATTCTAGCCCGGGCAGACCTCTAGTATAGATAGATAACCTACCTCCGGGGGAAAATGGAATGGGTATGAGATATTTTACGGCTTTCAATTAAACTACCCAAAATCTCGAATATTCCATTTTAATTTGAAACATTACGAAGCAAAATTTCGAGAAAAAATCAATAATTGTGCATTATTTTATATGTTTTGTATAAAACGAAAAAAAAAACCGCTCATTTTTTCTCAAACTGAAAGAAAAGAAACAAATATATAAAAAAAATTTACACGGTTCTTTTGTATTTATCCATTCCATATATTTGATACTTGGACATTTATGTTAATAATGTAGTATTCGGTAATTATCTTTAGTATCTCTAGTACTTGGATAATTTCTCAAGTCCTTTCAAAATGCAGATTTTCACCTTACAGATTCCATTGAACTTTACCTATTTTAAATTTTGGAATTTTAATTTGAAGTAAGAATACAGTTTGCAACTTAAACTTCATCAAATTTTAATATATTATAATTTTTTTCTCTCTTTTTAATAAGTAATGTTGTATATAAATCTACTGGATTTTCTTTTAATAGTATGTACATGTATGTACACATGTATATCTAAGTGTATATTTAGCTTTAGCCAGGGTAACCGAAAAAAAAGTAATCGGAAAACGTGACAGAAAAAAACAAGAGCGGAAAAAAAGTGGCAAGGAATTGATAAATATTGAACTTATTGATAAATAAGTGTTAAAAACTAATGAGGTAACCAGAGCCGCACCAGGCGCCATCATTTAGGCTAGGCGCGGGTAGGCTTCATCGGTGCCTTCAGCGGTGATTATTGATGCGCGGATGGTGTGTAAAAGTGTTTCGCACCAGGCACCAAATGGGACTGCTGCGGTGCTGGAAGTAACAAATGTCTGATTTATATCATTCACTTAGGCGAATATTTACTGTAAATATTTGTGAGCGCTATTAGCAATAGTGTAAAAAAGTGGGACTGTTCGCGTACGAGAATACACGTATTCATCACTACTTGATTTTTGACATTCGCGAGCGCACATATTGAAAAGTGGTGTGAATATTCGCATACGAGAATACTCGTTTTAAGTACTACTTGATTTTTGGCATACGTAAATATTCGTAATTGTCTTCGAGAATGTCAAAAATCAAGTTGTGATGAATATGAGAATTCTCACTTTTTAGCTCACAGGCTATCAAAGCCTGAGAGCTAATGTGCTCGCCCGTTCTGAATGTATGTATGTACGTAACGCGATAACTCTTGATAGTTTGCTTCTTGATCCGTTTTGCTTCAAATTTTGTTTATAGGTTCATTGTGATAAGGCGCATCCCTGATTAGTTTTTGAGGTTCATTGGTTAAGTATAAGGGAGGAACGGGGCTAATCCCCCCTTAATTTAGATAAATCTGTTTTTCATGCAGAAATATCCTATTTGCTTCAAATTTTGTATATAGGTTCATCGTGATAAGATGCATCCCGGATTAGTTTTGGGGGTTCATTGGTTAAGTATAAAGGGGAGGAATGGGCGATAATCGCCCCCCCCCTTAATTTAGATAAATGTGTTTTTCATGCAGAATTATCCGATTTGCTTCTAATTTTGTATATAGGTCCATTGTAATAAGACGTTTCCCTTATTAGTTTTGGGGGTTCTTTGGTTAAGCAAAATTGGGGAGATCGGGGAGCTAATCCCTCCCCCCCCCCCCTAATTTAGATAAATATGTTTTTCGTGCAGAATTGTCCGATTTCCTTCGAAATATGTATATAGGTTCATTGTGAGAAGGCGCTTCCCTGATTAGTTTTGGGGGTTCATTGGTTAAGTCTAAGGGAGGGGGGAACGGGGGCTAAATCCCCTTAATTTATTGTCGATTTCTTTATTTGTTTGAGGGACATTGTTCTTTGAAATAAGAGTATAATATGCAATTAGTGTGAAAAGCCTGTGAGCTCAATGTCATCAGCTTAACTGGGCATTTTTCTTTTTATTATTTACACTACTGCTAATAGCATTCACAAATATTTACAGCAAATATTCGTCTATGGGAATTACATGAATCAGACATTTGTTACCTCGTTAGGTTTTAAGACTTATTTATCAGACGGCCATACGGCAGACAAACCGAAGTCATAAACACTTTTCAACTTGGTTGGAAAGTGTTAAAAAAGCTCAACAATAATGTCCCTATAATTGTCCTGCACCCATTTTCTCTTGGGATAGAATGCCCTTCAATACAGGGGCATTCTTTTAAACATTTTAATTCCCTTTTTAAAAAGAATTCAACATGAGAATGCTTCTTAGATTTATCTCCTAAAAGTCCTACAATACAAAGAAGTACTATATTTTAGCAGTCTAAGAAGTTGTTTACCTTTGTAAATAAGGCTTGAATAGATTTTTCAAAGATTTTTTCTTTTTAAGCATCATTAAATTCTTGTGAGATTTCAAAATAGTTTGTTTCTTCAGTTTTACATAATTATACAGTTTTAAAACGTTGAATTAAAAAGATCTGATTAGAAACGTAAAAAAAAAAAGTTTACTATTTTAACGAAATTTATTAATTTTTTTTATCCTTGATTACAAATTATTTTTCAACATACTGCCAGAAATGTAGTTCGACTTATACACGAAAATTCAATTTTTTTTCACAATTTTGCGTAAGAATTTGGGGGGGGGGGGAGGGGGATCGACTTATACACGAGTATATACGGTATTTAGCTGATACTATTATAAACTAAAAATTTTAAATAATGTAATTATAATACTGGTACTAAAACGAAAATTATCATAAAAATAATTGTTAATAGAAAATTTAAAAATTAGATCAAAAAGAAAATAACATAGTGATAGCTAGCTAATCTAAACCTTTGCTTAATTTTTTTTTTAAAGAAATGAAAATGTAAAAAGGACAGATCGAAACATACTGAAGCCGAATATTCGGTATCCGGCCAAATTGACCTCCATTGCATCTCTAATAGTGTACTGATGTTGCAAATATCTTGGATGAATTCGTTAATCAAGTATTGATTTGACGCCCCCCTGTGGTCACCTAATGGAAAAACCGTCCCATTAGAGCAAATAAAATCATCGAATACATTTTTACTTTGGGTTGTCCGATTGCATGACTTTTTTCGCACATCTTGTTATTTTATTTTGTACTGAAAGAAGAATCAAATCTTCTTTTGGCGCCTTCTATCTACACTGGCGCCCGGAGCACAAGCTCCCCTTACTCCCCGCTAGTTTCGGCCCTGCCAGGACGTGCGAGCAAGTAATTTTTTTTTTTTTTTTTTTTAAATAGTAATAGCAATAGTGAACATCTGGTAATGGAATCTTTTGAAATATATTTTAATAAATTATAGAGAAACATTTTCAAAAATGTACTGTTTTGTTATTATACAGCAACAAAAGTTATGATATTTTTAATCATCTTTTTCCTTTTGGTCTAAGCTACATTAATTTTTTTTAATGTCTTTATTTGAATGTAATAGTCTAAGTGATCATTAATGTTACTCTTCTGTATTCCATATGGCTTGCAAACATATAGTAATATAAAATGTACTTTAAAAATTTTCCCATAAATATACATGCAGTATTCATTAAAAGAACCTTAAGTATATGTTAAGAAAAATCGAAATTTTTTGTAGAATCAACGGGTTTGTATTTACTGTTTGTATTTACCGGGCCTTGCTGGACCGTGAACTGCAAAATCATAAACGGATCGGGATAAACTTTTTGTTTTTACACCGGCTGGGCCGGGCCAAGCTAGCTTGCGTTCAGGCATGGCCGAGCCCGTGTCTGGAAATTCTATCCCAGACAGACCTATAGTATAGATAGATAACCTGCCTCCGGGGGGGGGGGGGAATGAAATGGGTAAGAGATATTTTACGGCTTTCAATTAAACTTCCCGAAATCTCGAATACTCCATTTTAATTTGAAACATTACGAGGCAAAATTTAGAGAAAAAATCAATAACTGTGTATTACTTTATATGTTTTGTATAAAACGGAAAATAAACGCTCATTTTTTTCTCAAACTGAAAGAAAAGAAACAAATAAAAAGAAAAACTAACACGGGAATTTTGTATATTATCCATTCCATATATTTGATACTTGCACATTTATGTTAATAATGTAGTAATCGTAAAACATGTATACATGTATATCTAAGTGTATATTTAGTTAAAAACTAACGAGATAACCAGAGCCGCACCATAGACTTTCCATAGCGTCCCATAATAAGCACAAAATCTTCAGCAAAGAGAAAGTCCTTCTTGATATAAACTAAAGCTATGGAGCAAAAAAGACAATTTTCGTTCGTCTTCACTTTACCTCAAATATGACCCCTCTTTTTAGGTAGATTTCGTAAGAAATACTACCTATTACATTCTCACCTAAGTTGGAAATTTTGAAAAATTTTTGCAGATCTACGCCGATCATGACTCCCAGAACCCAAAACTACCCCCAATTCAAAACTTTATATATCTATCTATCTATCTATCTATCTATCTATCTATCTATCTATCTATGTCACTTTTTTCTGACCACGATAACTGGAAAAATTCTGCATTAATCTTTTACAAACTAATACATAAAATCAAGGGGCATAAAATCTCGGTCAAGTTCGTTAATGGGCAAAATCGAACCAAGGGGGGGAGGGTGGGGGGGCTTTTTGTGAAAACAGAAAAAACCCCATAATTTCTTAATTATGATACGTATCGAATCCGTTTAAAGTTATTATTACTTCTAGGAGAAGGGTCGAAAATGTATGTATGACAGATTTTTGATATAATTAAAAATGGCCCCAAGGGGGGGAAAAAAGGGGGGTTTTAAGAGAAAAAAAATCATAGCTTCGTCAATACACAAGATATCAAATTCGCGTAAATTTATTATTAATTCTCTTAATATTATCTAAAACTTTTATATTGACAAGTTTTTTATAGGACCAACCGTTATAGCAAAAAAAAATTAAAAACAAAAAAAATCCCTGCCGGCTCCGCCTGCAAACAAGTTATTTTTCGAAGTAGGCGGTTCCAACTCCCGCATCTTTTCGAAACTGATACATAAAATCAAGGGGCATAAAATCTCGGTCAAGTTCGTTAATGGACAAAATCGAACCAAGGGGGGGGGGGATGGGGGGGCTTTTTGTGAAAACAGAAAAAAACCCATAATTTCTTACTTATGATACGTATCGAATCCGTTTGAAGTTATTATTACTTCTAGGAGAAGGGCCGAAAATTTATGTATGACAGATTTTTGATATAATTAAAAATTGCCTTAAGGGGGGGGAGGGGGGTTTAGAAGAAAAAAATTCATAACTTCGCCAATTCTCAAGATTTCAAATCCGCTTAAATTTATTATTAATCCTCTTAATATTATTTAAAACTTTTATATTTACAAGTTTTTTATAGGACCAACCGTTATAGCACAAAAAAAAAAAAAAAAAAAAAAAAAATTAAAAACAAAAAAATCCCTGCCGATTCTGCCTGCAAACAAGTTAGGTTTCGAAGTAGGCGGTTCCAACTGCCGCATCATCGTAAAAAGGTAATTTCTTCCGCAATTCCCGATAAACAGGCGCCCCACGGTCTGCGTCTTCGAAATCTACCTGTGCCTGTAGGCCGAGCCGTCAGGGATTTTTTTCTATTATTGAGATTGTCTTGGGTCTTGGGAATTTAGGGTGTAATTCGATACGATGCGTCTGGGGGAAAATAGTCACGTGATAAAAAGACCGTAAAGAAAGGAGGCAAAATTTCAGGGTCATCGAATGAGGTGTTTGTTTTGCTTTTATTAATTCTCTTAGTTTTACAGCATTTATGAAAGGTTTGCTAATAAATTTTAGTGTGTCTGTCTGTCTTTACAAAAAATAAATTATTATTCTAAAACAAGACAAGACACGAAAAATTTATGTTCGATTTTTTCAACACTTCTGATAATATTAACTTTTATATATTGATTTTATACTACTATTTTTAGCTTACTATTTTAATTACTCTTTTTTAAAACTTTTTAAAATGTGTTGCGGCCCGCCTAACGTCGCAAACATATGGCTGCGGCCCGCGAGAAAAAAAGGTTGAGTATGGCTGGTCTAACAGATTTTGAGATATGGTCTCCCCCCTCATTCTTCGCCCCAACCACATCCCTGGGTGAGATAAAGATCAAAATTTTAATTAAGAATGCTTTTATCTGCGCCTATGCTTAAAATGTTATCATTGTGCAAAATTTAATTTTAAAAGACCTGATAGATCTCGAAATATAGCCCCTCCCCCCCCCATTCCACTATCAAAATTTTAATAAAAAATTATTTTATCTGCGCCTATTCTAAAAAATGTATCATCTCGAAAATTCCTTTTTAAAAGTTCTGACAGACCTTGAGATATGGTACCACCCCCTCCCCCCCTACCCTTCGGGACTCACGGATCAAAAGTTTAACTAAGAACTATTTTATCCGGGAAAAATAATATTTTTTAAGCAGTAATAAGCATTTAATAAGAGCAATCAAAAGTTGTTCTTCTATATCTCAAAAATCAACCATCCCACTAAATTTAATTTTTAAACAATCTGATAGAATCCGAGATATCACACCCCCCCCCCCCCCCCCATCAAAGGATCAGATGAATAAAAATTTTAATTAAGGTGATTCTCAAATGACCTGCTCAAAAAAGCGAAATTTTCTGACAAATTTTCTGACTCATTTTTAGACTCTAAAGCATAAAATTGGCAAACCTGACAGTTGATACGATTTGGAATCGAAGTGAGTTTTCCATTTTTTGATAAATAAATTATTTATCAAGTTATAAGCGATTCGTCTCACATGACGACACGTTTTCTCCTTTCTCGTGCTGCTGTGTCGGAAATTCGGTTCAAAACGCCGACTTTGACATTATTTTCTGAAGTATCTTCTATATTTACCAAAAACTGTAAAACGTCTTTCGATTACAAAATTTCTAAATAAAAACACTTGCCAATTTCATGCGTTTTCGAACAAAAATGAAAAAAAATATTTCATAAAGTAACCAGTTTGGATATGAAAACAGCCATGGATGCTCAATAAGTCTATCGTCTATTCAAACTACTTTGCCAAGACCCAAGACTGGAGCAAAAATACCTATATCGTTTGACTAAAGCTCAAAGTTTTCTTTTTTACAAAAATCACGCGCCTTCCAAATTATGGCAACCCCTGACCCTCCAACGTGACCCCACTTTTGGGGAGAGCTAAGCAATCAATTAGGTCAGGTTGACAACTTGACAGGTCTGGAGTGTTCTTTGGCGATAGCTTATTTTTAATTGTCAAATTACAGCGTTTTGATTAGAGTAAATTTTAAAAGTTGCCTAATTACATGAAAGAAAACAAAAAAACATTTTATGGTATAAGCTCAAAATTTTTATATCTTTTTTCAATCCAGAGTTACAAACTAGTAAAGTAAACGCTTTATACTTTTCGGGATTTTTTTTAACTTTAACATAAATTTTAAAATACTCAGAACTATTTTAAAAATATTTGAAACTTATGGCTGTATGGTGAGCTTTCGGATTTATATGCTGGAGAAAAAAAAAGTCGAAATTTTTAAATTTGAATGAACAAAACGCAGAAGAAGTTTTTCCCATAGGATAACATGGGATTCCGCAATATTTCTTCCCCTCGAAGTAAGTCCCCTTAAAGGACCACACAGTAGATATTTTTCTTTTACAACAGGAGTGGGAGATTTTATTGCAAAAATGTTTCAAGTAACAATCGCCTGTTTCTCTAAAACTCATAAAAATAAGGTTTGTTATTCGTGTGTATTTAAAAGTGCATCTAACTGTATGTTATTGCTTCAGTAATGGGTAGGAGCTGTCATCATAAATTCAACAAGATTTTTCCATGAAACAGGGACCTACAGGGTTGTTTTATCACGTGGTTCTTCGGGGTGGACCCTAGCAACAACTTTGACCCTGTGTGTACCCTTGACCAATAGGGCACTCTCAGTTAAGTGTATGCAAAGAAGGGTGGAAGACACGGAAGGCTCATTGGTTAGGCAGATGGAAGAGATTTAACGGGGCTGGTGTTTATGTCAGTTAGGAGGTTTGAGACGAAGATGAAAAGGTGACTTTTGACAGAGAACGAGAATAATGAAGTAGACAGCACAGGCAATGCGGCTAATTTTAAGAAAACGGGGCTGGTACGGCTATATGAAAGTTTCTGGCGGCAGGAGTTATGCATGAGCACCGGTAGATGAATGCGGTGGGCCCTCGTCCCTTGAAAAGTCTCGCAAATTATGGCGACTGCGGTATTTAGCGTAACGTGCCGCAGAATATTCAACCCAAGCGGCGACAGACTTCATGTATTCGGTGGTCTTCGTCCGAGTTATACGCGGCATGTCGGGGGAGATGTGAGCGTTCCGATGCGGGATAACTTTGATGACTGACGGAAAGGCAACGGGAGAGACGTCAGGAAGGGGTCCCTAGACCTGGTCCTCAGCGGAGAGAATCCTGGCAAATACTGGCGTGGAGAGCGCTACACTAAAATTTGACGGAGACAGGCGGCTAGATGCCTCGGTAATAAACTGATAAAATGAACGCTGTGCCCAGCCGATAAACGGCGAACACCTATCAAGACTGGCTGGTGAGTGTTAATATAAAAAAAAATTTATATATATATTAATTGTTGTATTAAATGTTGTTAAGAAAACATCTTGTTCATTAAGGTGATAATGTTATTTATGTAATTGTGTGTTTACGTAGGTTTTATTTGAATATTATGGCTCTTATCTCCATTCAAAATATACTTGTCTAGAAAATATGAGCACATTAGTGATGGTGCTCTGGTATAAGCTCATGGCTTCTTGTGTTTATGATCTAATTCTATGATCGACGATTTTGTTTTCAAGTAATAATCATTGTGGTTTACCCTCTAAATTGTATAGTTGATCTTATAAGAATTGATGAGACTAAAGAAATATACTTTCTCTTTTCTTGAATAAATTTTGTCACTTTGTTCATATAAGTGCTTGATTTTTGTCTCTAGACTAATTTATGTAATTGAAGCGTTCTGTTAGTTCACAAGATTTTTAAGGAGGGGTAGTTCCCCCTATTTTGAGAGTCAAGATCAAACTTTGAAGAGTATTATTTTAAACTATAAGATACACTCAGTGTGAGGAACATTGCTAGTTTACTACATACTTTCATGGCTTCTGCAATTTACATTTGTTTACTCAAAACTGTTAGATAATGAGATAATTTAACTTAATATTATACTTTAATTTTCACAACGCAAAAATTCCTTTTGTACTCATGTTTAAGACTTCAGTAGCACTTATACGAAATTTTGGATGTTTCATGCTTGCCATGAAACAGAGTGTGCTTTTGTGATTTGCTCTTCTTGTGATCAGGTGCTGTCTTTAGCCACCACTAAATTATTCTCTTCACCTAGTTTCAGGTGATTTTATTCAAAATTTAAAATCTTGATCGTACCTGTCATCTTAATGTTAATTGTGGATTCTCGGTTGATTATCACAAAAGGACACAATAGATTGAAATCTCAATCTACTATTAGAGGATGTTAACTATACTGACATATTCATGCATGTGAAGGCTACTGCTAAATTGGAGGAAAATTTAAAGAAAAGTAATTAGTAACAATTAAAATTAAATTAAGAAAAAATATAATAAAAAAAAAAAAAAAAAAAAAAAAAAAACACATCTAACAATTGGTACCGTGACAAAAAGAGATCTGTGTTATTGCTATAAAAAATTAAAATGCTGCACTTTTGAAACAATTGATTTAAAAAATAAATTAATTAATTAAATAAAATTAAGCAAATAAAGTCTCTATTCAAATTATAGAAGTTTAGATATATCTGTATATGTATTTAAAATATGTGTTTGTGCATTATATGTCTGATGTGGCTAAGGTTTTAAACACGATATATTGGATTTTGATAACTTTCATTGGCTTTCGGTTAAATTTGTCATATGCTTTGGTTTAATATTTACAAAAAAAAAAAAAGAAAAATTTGTTAGTATGATTTTTTGGAAATATAAGTAGTAGAGAGCAGTAGTCTGCAGACATATATACACAGACATATGCTTTTGTGACTTCTGTATGTTTTGTGTAAAATACATGATTTATTTTAGTGAAAATATTATATTGTAAGGGTCAACGGTGTTGTGGTGGCAAATTTTATCTACCCCATATAATGTGAATTTTAGTTCTGAGGTCTTTTAGGAAGCATTTAGTTAGCAGACTCTTCAGGTTCCCCTTTCAATGTTCTATTATTTATTGTATTAAAACTTTATATTACTAGGGAGAATTATTACACAGTCAATACATGTGACAGGCAGTCCAGTCAGTGACTCTAACTTATAATTGATTGGGATTTTAGTGCTATTTTCATAATCAAACTTTCGAAATCATGGCTTTAACAGAGGCAGAAAAGGCAATGGCGGGCCTTCAAAGAAAAACGGCGTTAGTAGACCACATAGGTCTAATTCCGACATTCAGTGGGGAAGTTGGCTCTATTTCTTATGGAGATTTCAAAACTTCCTTCGACAGATTATCGGGTCTATATGAGTGGGAGGAGAAAGAAAAGGTCTTTGTTTTGTTTACTAAGAGTAATCGGTCCTGCTGCTCAATTATTGAGAACCTACGAAAAGGAGGCAAAAACATTTAAAGATCTTACAGATATTTTACAGCACAGATATTGCAGAAAGGACTCGCCAGCAGTGGCACTACAAAAATTCATTAACTTTAAGCAAAATCAGGGAATGTCGGTGCAAGAATTCTTTGACAGGGCGAAGCAATTATCTCTATCTGCGTTAGTTGTTGACGGGGGAGATGAAGCCTTGATCAATAAGACAAGGACGGAAATGTTGAAGTAAATGCTCTTAAACAATTTAACACCGGAAATAAAGAAAGGAGTAATAGCGAAAGATCCAAAAAATCCGGACGAAATTTTAAAATTCGCATTACTGGAAGAAAAATCGTGGGAAGCAGTTAGGGTGGAACCAGTTTCAAATGCGCTTTTAACTTTACCATCGACATCTGCTTATGAGCAGGCAACCACTCATGTGGTCTGTGCGGCTTCACATAGGGATGAGAGAGGACAAAATGATATTGAACAGCTTAAGGAACAAGTAAATATGTTAGCTAAGCAGGTAGAAAGCCTTGTAACAATGAAAACCGCAGAAACAGCGAATAAGAAAGAAAATCTCTGCTTTCGGTGCAATCGACCAGGTCACTATGCCAGGGATTGCTTTAGTCGTACAAATCAAAGAGGCAACTGGAGGGATAACAGGGGTTATGCGAATGGTAGAGGTGGTTCTCAGAACTACAGGGGAGGATCGAATGATTTTAGAAGAGAGAATAGCAGCTTTCGAGGTAATGGTCGAGGCAGCTTTAAGGGAAATAGGGGTTATCGGAATGACAACAGAAATATGAGGAACAATCAAGAGGATAGCAGACCACAGCCAGGGGATGCGAATAACTACAATAATGCAAATGAAACGAGAGATAGTACTTTAAATGTATAGGGCCTGAGCGTTATTTGACAGAATCGACTCAAACTAGGCCGGAAGACTGTCAGAATTTTGTGTTTTCCATGTTCCCAGGGTGTAATGCCGAATTACCTTTTATCTCAGCGACTTTAAATGGGACATCTTTAAAATTGTTAGCGGACACGGGTTCATCCATCAATTTAATTTCTGATAACATGCTAGAGAGTTTAACAGGTACTGATATTATCAATGTTCAAATTCCAATATTGACTGCTAGTGGAGCACCACTACTTTACATAAATCAGTAAAAATTAACTTTAAAATCCTAAATGAAGAATTTTCAGATACCTTTTATATTATTCCTGGGAAATTTATGAAAAGTTTTACTGGAATTTTAGGTATGCCATTTTTGAATAAAAACAATGCAGTGATTTTTTGTGCGGATAATACTATAAAATTGAGAAATCAGATCAGCCCAGATGTAAACAAACAAATTGTTGATTCCCCTCAGCCGGTTCTGACTACCCAAATACCAGATATACAGGAGGAGACCTCTAATCATAACTTAGTACTTAACGTTGATGACATAAACAAACAAAATACTGTATCCCCTCAGCCTATTCCCCCTAATCAATTACAAAATATACAGGAAGAGACCAATGACCAAAATTTAATACATAAAAATAATGACACTTCACAGGGTAATACAAATACTGATATTTATGCATATACAAAAAACAAAGTAAACATTCCCCCATTTTCTAAACAACTAATTGAACTTAAATGCAGAAAGAATTTAACTAATTTTAATTGTGATTTTGTGTTAGAACCCTGCAGATACAAATTGATGGACAAAATGTTAGTTTCGAGAACTATTTGTTCTGCGGAACATGGTATGTTTGTGTCTGTGATTAATTTTAGTGAGGAGGAATTAGCATTAAATAAAAATATGACTATGGCGAAATTTTTGTGAAAAGGAAGTTCAAAATATCAACTTTTGTGGCAATGTAGTGAATGATAGCTCTGATGTGAGTTTTGATCATGCAGATTTGACTTGGGATGCGGATATTAATTTAGATCACTTGGATGAGAATAGTAAGAAAATAGTTAGGGAATTTTTAGAGAAAAATAAAGATGTTTTTGCGGCTTCAGTGCGTGACTTGCCGGGGTGTAATACTATTCCGCATGTAATAAACCTTAAAGATGATACACCAGTCAAATCAAAGGCATATCGAGTACCGATAAATTTGAGAGAGGAATTAAACAATCAGTTAGATGCATTACTTGAGGCGAACATCATTTCACCATCTATGTCAGAATTTTCATCGCCGGTCATACTGGTACGAAAAGCGGATGGTCAGTATCGGTTAGCTGTTGATTATAGAAAATTAAACAAGAACTTAATTAAAGATAATTACCCTCTTCCAAATATCACGGATTCAATTGACTCTTTGGCAGGCTCAGTTTTTTTTTCAACATTGGATCTGACCAGTGGATTTTTCCAGCAGATAATTCGACCTGAGGATCGTCATAAAACTGCTATCATTACTCATCGCGGTTTACATCAGTTCAATAGAAATGCTTTTGGTTTAACCACTTCCAGCAGTGCATTTCAAAGACTGATGAATTTCATTTTTGGGGATTTAGCAAACTTGGGAATTCTAGTATATGTCGATGACATTATTATTTCCTCAAATGACATAGAGTCACATCTTGCAAAATTACAAACAGTCTTCGACAGACTACGTGAACATAACTTAAGACTTAAGCCTAGTAAGTGTAAAATTCTCACAGATAAGATACAATATTTAGGATATGAAATTTGTCGTAATCAAGTTGCCCCCATAAACAAGAATATCGAGGTTATAAAAAATTTCAGTATTCCTCACAACCGTAAGGCAGTTAGAAGTTTTTTGGGCACATTAACGTATAATAAAAGATTTATACCTGATTTTAGTAAGAGAGCAGTTAATTTAACCAATTTAACGAAAGAAAATGGCATCTTCAGATGGATGCCTGAGGTCCAAGCTGAGTTTGAGGATTTAAAAGAAGCTTTGAGTTCCAAACCGTGTGTTATCTTGCCTGATTTCTCAAAAGAATTCCAGTTATACACGGACGCCAGTGGCGAAGCGCTTGGGGCAGTACTTATGCAACTAGGGACAGATAACTTACTCCATCCGGTTGCTTTTGCGAGTAAGAAACTCAAAGATGCAGAAACTAGATATTCAACAACAGAGAGGGAACTTTTGGCATTGGTTTGGGCTACAGCTCACTTTAAGTGCTATTTAGCTAATACCCATTTTACAATTTATACCGATCATGCCCCTCTCACTTTTGTGTTGAAAATTAGGGATCCTACATCCAGAATTGCTAGGTGGATCTGCACACTATCTGATTTTAGTTTCAAAGTTCAATATATCAAAGGAAAATTCAATAGTGTGGCAGATTTCTTGTCGAGATATGTGTATAGTGTAAATAGTGTTAATTGTGTGCAAAATGTAAATAGTAATAATAATCTTGTATATATTTGTGAACCTTATAATGATTTAATCAAAATTATTGGTACAGCACAGAAAACTGACAGAAAATGTGCGGAAATTGTAGAAAGGCTGGAAAAGGGTATGAATATTTCTCCAAATTATCTAAAATTTTATTTGGAGGGAGACCTTTTAGTGTGTAAGGATACGAGGGACTCCATGGTAATAAACAGTGGGAGAAAAGTTGTTGTACCTTTGGAGGTGGTTCCAGAAATTTTCAAGATGACTCATGATTCTCTGGCAGAATGTCATCAGGGTTACTACAAAACTATAGAAAGAATCAGGGAGCATTTTTACTGGCCAGGGATGACGGCTCATGTAAAAAGTTTAGTAGAATCTTGCATCAGCTGCCAGCAGAGAAGGGCTCACAAGTCAAAGCACTTAGCACCTTTGCAAAGGATGCCTACCCCTTCTAGTCCATTTTCAGTGGTTCACTGTGACTGTGTGGGTCCCATGACGCCAACCATGTCAGGCAACCGATTCATCATCACCTATATAGATGCATTTAGCAAGTGGATTGAAGCATACCCTGTTCAATCCATTGTATCAGAGACAGTTGCAGATACTTTGGCAGATTTCATATCACGACATGGGTGTAGTAAAAAAATAATCACTGATCGTGGGAAAAATTTCTTGTCAGATGCTATGGAATCTGTGTATGCTCGTTTTGGCGTAAAGCATAATCGAACCTCGCCATATCACCCCGAATCGAATGGGAAATTAGGGAGAGCACATCGCACGTTAATTAACGCCCTTTCGCATTTGGTTGATGAAAATCAACTTGATTGGGATATAAAGTTAAAATTTGCACTCCTTGCCATGCGTACCTCGGTTCACGATTCAACAAAATTAACACCGGCGGCTGTAGTCTATGGTAGGAATTTAGTGCTCCCATACTCAATTTTTGAGTCACGACTTGAGAGTAAATATGTAGACGCCCCATCTTTTTGTGAGTTATTGATTCCTGCAATGCAGAAAATCTACTCAAGTGTGTACAATAGGTTGGTAGAGGTTTCAGAAAAACAAGAGAAGTTAAGAAACAAAACGGCGGTCAACAAATGCATTTCAGTGGGTGATTCAGTATGGTTATTTTCGCCTGTAGTAAAACCAGGGAGAAGTAAGAAACTAGTAAAACCGAATGTGGGTCCCTATCTCGTGTTAGAGAAAATCGGTGAGGTTCATTTTAAGATAGCCCTCGAATCCAAACTGACAAAAACTCAAATTGTCCACGTTGATCGTCTCACGAAGCAGAAATCGCGGATGGAGTTTCCTCCTGCAACTTGTAAACAAGACGCGACTACCGCTGACAGCTCTCCCGCGCCGATCGATTCTGTCGGGAAATTCGATTCAGCTCAATCAGTCGTTTTGGGTGAAAGAGAAGCGTTCGATACGAGTGGGAATTCTGCAAGTGTACAAGTGCAGACAAGAGAAGGGGATAACGTATTGCCGATTAAGCGTTCGCGGAGGTATATTATTCCGAGTAATAATCGAAACGCAGCGAGATTCTCGCGTGCTTCTGGAAGAAATTACTGTTCGCGATATAATTGGAGATGATTTCGGTAGTTTTAATTTGTTGTCAATGAGTATTCTCCTTATTTCGGTATCTTTGGGAATGTTTTAAATACGGGAAGGGTGATAAAACGGGTTTTATGCGTTTAGATATTTGAAGCGATAGTTTGTGTCTGTTATGCGCGTGCCAAACAATGGATTTAGTAATGTTTATCATTACGTTTTACGTTGGGATACGTCTATTACTAGTATATAAGGTATGTTCTTGAAATTAGTTACGTTTTGTGTGAGTATGTTAGTGTTCGGTTTTCAAAATTTCCGTGTATGTGTACATAAATTGTAAATATATTTTCAAAATTATGTTATATTGAATGCTCGTGTATCGTCAGGCAATATTTTGTATGGTAAATTTCGGAGGATGTGGTTAATGGAAGTCTTCACAGCTTAATGACTGGCAGTAAATAATGTTTAGGGGCAGGGTTGTTATGCCTTTGAATAGTTGGGTAGGTAATGTGTGGCCTCTGGATAGCTAAAAAAAAAAAAAAAAAAAAAAAAAAAAAAAAAAAAAAAAAAGGAAAAATGTGAAAACTAATTATATATAAAAATAGTAAATAGAGAAATTTTTAGTTATATGTCCTGTAGCGGCCACAGCTCTGTTGACTTTTGTACTGCTCTATACCAAATGGAGTATTATGTAGAAAAATCTCAATTTTGTTTTACCCTGTTCATTTACAATAGACTTTGGAACTTATTACACGGGTAAATTTCAGATATTGCTTGTCATCTATTTATATTGCATCTGTAAAATGTTGATATATATGTAGTATGTGTTGATATATGTAGGTAGTATATTCATACAGTGTTAGAACATTCAATACTGCATTGATTATCTGAGTGAATATTTTTGTTTTAACTGTGACAGACAAAGTCTGTGATGCTAAATATATGAAAGGTATTTTTATTGATTTTCCGAGTAAACAATTCATTGTTTCAGAAGCAGGTTGATATGTGTTAACTGTATTATGTATTTAATGTGTATTTGTTTTGTTTTAAAATTGAGTGATGCCTTGTACGGCATTCCAAAAAGATTTAAGAAATGTTTCATTTTCTTATCTTATTCAAAAAATTATATGCCTATGTTTCATAAAATTTTCACTCTTTCTATATTCATTGAAAGCATTTGAGTATTTTCTGTTGATATGTTATGTGTTTCGGTAGATTAGTCCAAATTGATGTTTCTCTAAATACATAAATTTTTCTTCTATCCTATCTTTTGGTAGCACTCACCACAGTTTTCTAGGTGTTTTGGCAGGTAAGTTGTAGTGTTTGATGGAGTTTGGCTACTGTGCTAGGGAGTTGGGCATTCATGGATGTCAGGAGGGATGACATACCCAGTGGTTTGATAATTGTCTTGCATTTTAGTAATTGAGAGTGTATCAGTGCAAAGATTGACTAGGTGGCGGTTAGAGTGATGTGCAGGAGGTAGTTGAATATTGATGCAGGTCTTGTGGTTGCACTACCGGTATGCTACTGTGAGATTGGTCTTGTCTTCACTCGGGAGCTCAGTTTTGTAAACGTGTCGGTGTCTGATAATTTTGCAACTTTGCTCTGCAGGGAGGATACGGCTGGCAGATTTAACCATATTATTTTCCCTGTGTGTCACTTCTGCTTACTGTCTAGTTATATCTGGGGTGAACTTTTTCATGGTAAGGGTGGCCCTCACCATTTGGTTTTCGGACTTATAGCTTTGGAGGTTTTGCAGTGTGTAAAAAAAAAAAAAAAAAAAAAAAAAAAAAAAAAAAAAAAAAAAAAAATATTTTGTGTTGTGGTTTAAAAAAAAAAATATCTTTTTTTTTGCCTGGCATGGGGAATAATATGTTATGACAGTTGAGTTTTAACTGTTTTATAGTTTTAAATGTACTTTTCAGTTTTCTTCTAACCCCCCCCTCCCCCCGTTTCGTAAAAATTATATAAATAAATAAAAAAAATGTAATAAATAAATAAATAAAATTTAAATAAGTAAATAAATAAAACATTGTGTAAAGTTAGTCCACAATTTGTATAGGGAGCAAAATTTTTCCTTCTCTCAAAATTGTATTCGTTTTAGATGCTACGGATGGTGGTCGATGATTTCATCCCCTCCTCGTAAAATGTTACTTGTAAACAAGATGTTCTCACGGGAGAGAGTGTGGCTCTTAAAGGACCACACAGTAGATATTTTTCTTTTACAACAGGAGTGGGAGATTTTATTGCAAAAATGTTTCAAGTAACAATCGCCTGTTTCTCTAAAACTCATAAAAATAAGGTTTGTTGTTCGTGTGTATTTAAAAGTGCATCTAACTGCATGTTATTGCTTCAGTAATGGGTAGGAGCTGTCATCATAAATTCAACAAGATTTTTCCATGAAACAGGGACCTACAGGGTTGTTTTATCACGTGGTTCTTCGGGGTGGACCCTAGCAACAACTTTGACCCTGTGTGTACCCTTGACCAATAGGGCACTCTCAGTTAAGTGTATGCAAAGAAGGGTGGAAGACACGGAAGGCTCATTGGTTAGGCAGATGGAAGAGATTTAACGGGGCTGATGTTTATGTCAGTTAGGAGGTTTGAGACGAAGATGAAAAGGTGACTTTTGACAGAGAACGAGAATAATGAAGTAGACAGCACAGGCAATGCGGCTGATTTTAAGAAAACGGGGCTGGTACGGCTATATGAAAGTTTCTGGGGGCAGGAGTTATGCATGAGCACCGGTAGATGAATGCGGTGGGCCCTCGTCCCTTGAAAAGTCTCGCAAATTACGGCGACTGCGGTATTTAGCGTAACGTGCCGCAGAATATTCAACCCAAGCGGCGACAGACTTCATGTATTCGGTGGTCTTCGTCCGAGTTATACGCGGCATGTCGGGGGAGATGTGAGCGTTCCGATGCGGGATAACTTTGATGACTGACGGAAAGGCAACGGGAGAGACGTCAGGAAGGGGTCCCTAGACCTGGTCCTCAGCGGAGAGAATCCTGGCAAATACTGGCGTGGAGAGCGCTACACTAAAATTTGACGGAGACAGGCGGCTAGATGCCTCGGTAATAAACTGATAAAATGAACGCTGTGCCCAGCCGATAAACGGCGAACACCTATCAAGACTGGCTGGTGAGTGTTAATATAAAAAAAAATTTATATATATATTAATTGTTGTATTAAATGTTGTTAAGAAAACATCTTGTTCATTAAGGTGATAATGTTATTTATGTAATTGTGTGTTTACGTAGGTTTTATTTGAATATTATGGCTCTTATCTCCATTCAAAATATACTTGTCTAGAAAATATGAGCACATTAGTGATGGTGCTCTGGTATAAGCTCATGGCTTCTTGTGTTTATGATCTAATTCTATGATCGACGATTTTGTTTTCAAGTAATAATCATTGTGGTTTACCCTCTAAATTGTATAGTTGATCTTATAAGAATTGATGAGACTAAAGAAATATACTTTCTCTTTTCTTGAATAAATTTTGTCACTTTGTTCATATAAGTGCTTGATTTTTGTCTCTAGACTAATTTATGTAATTGAAGCGTTCTGTTAGTTCACAAGATTTTTAAGGAGGGGTAGTTCCCCCTATTTTGAGAGTCAAGATCAAACTTTGAAGAGTATTATTTTAAACTATAAGATACACTCAGTGTGAGGAACATTGCTAGTTTACTACATACTTTCATGGCTTCTGCAATTTACATTTGTTTACTCAAAACTGTTAGATAATGAGATAATTTAACTTAATATTATACTTTAATTTTCACAACGCAAAAATTCCTTTTGTACTCATGTTTAAGACTTCAGTAGCACTTATACGAAATTTTGGATGTTTCATGCTTGCCATGAAACAGAGTGTGCTTTTGTGATTTGCTCTTCTTGTGATCAGGTGCTGTCTTTAGCCACCACTAAATTATTCTCTTCACCTAGTTTCAGGTGATTTTATTCAAAATTTAAAATCTTGATCGTACCTGTCATCTTAATGTTAATTGTGGATTCTCGGTTGATTATCACAAAAGGACACAATAGATTGAAATCTCAATCTACTATTAGAGGATGTTAACTATACTGACATATTCATGCATGTGAAGGCTACTGCTAAATTGGAGGAAAATTTAAAGAAAAGTAATTAGTAACAATTAAAATTAAATTAAGAAAAATTATATAATAAAAAAAAAAAAAAAAAAAAAAAAAAAAAAACACATCTAACATCAGTAATTAATATCTAGTAAAGTATTATTGTTACGTGCAAATTTTTAACTTGATAAAAATTTTATTTAAAAATTTTTGGATAAAATTGTGTTTTTAAAAAGTAAATATCAGATTTGAAAGTGCTAACATGAACTGCACATTTTTTCTCAAGTATGTAAGTGACACAAGTTGTTTAAAAATGCCCATGAAGAAGGTGAAATGAGGCGATCCAGTATGGAATACCGCACAAAAAGTGACAGTTTTTACTGATAATTTTTTAGATATACAGTAGCTCGCAAAAGTTTTGAGACGATATGTTTTTCTGTCTTAACTTTTTCTGTAAGCAAAATTTCTTAATGATGTAAATTAGTAATTTGTACCTCTTTTAAAGCTCAACAAAATACAACATTAGAACAATTAATTTATATGCATTAAATAAAATAATTTGGAAATTCGTAAACTTACTTCGCAAAAGTTTTGAGACGATTCAGTTTTTCTAAACTTTTATTGAAATTAGTGTCTTAATGTAACTAAATACAGCAATATTTAATATTTAGTTGCATATCCTTTTGTTTTGAGGCCTGCAGATCATCGTCTGAGCACGGAATTACAAGGATTTCTAAAGTGGAACTAGGGATTTTCGCCTATTCCGATTGAAGATACTCAAGGAGTTCTGCCTTTGAAGAATGCTTCTGTGTCCCGACTTTTCAACTTCCATTGTGTTCCCAAAGGTGTTCAATTGGATTGAGGTCAGGTGACTGACTCGGCCAGTCCAAAACTTTAATTTTCTTAACTGTAAAACAATTTGCCACCATTTTGAAGGTGTACTTTGGATCATTATCCTGCTGAAGCAACAATCCACAAGGCATCTTTTTATGAGCACAAGGCAGCATATTTATCTTCTAAAATGTTCTTATAAATATTTTTATCCATAATCACATCGATGTATATGAGGGGGATGATGCTATCATGGTGGAAAGCTCCCCAGATCATTACTGATCAATTTCCGTGCTTCACTGTTGGACATTCATACCAGGGATCCATTCTGGACGAATATAACGTCGTATTACTCGCCCAAAAGGCTCCAGAATGGATCCCCGGTACCAATGCCCAACAGTGAATTACGGAAACGGATCAGTAATGGACCTGGGAGCTTTCCATCATGATGGCATCGTCCCCCTCGTACTCATCGATGTGATTATGGATCGAAATATTTATAAAAACATTTTAGAAGATAACATGATGCCTTATGATCGTAAAAAGATGCCTCGTGGATTGTTGCTTCAGCAGGATAATGATCCAAGGCACACCTTCAAAATGGTGACAAATTGTTTTACAACTAAGAAAATTAAAGTTTTGGACTGGCCGAGTCAGTCACCTGACCTCAATCCAATTGAACATCTTTGGGAACACAATGGAAGTTGAAAAGTCGGGACTCGGAAACATTCTTCAAAGGCAAAACTCCTTCAGGATCTTCAATCGGAATGGGTGAAAATCCCCAGTTCCACTTTAGAAATCCTTGTTAATTCCGTGCTCAGAGCTCAGATGATGAGCTGCAGTCCTCAAAGCAAAAGGATATGCAACTAAATATTAAATATTGCTGTATTTCGTTACATTAAGACACTTAATTTCAATAAAAGTTTAGAAAAACTGAATCGTCTCAAAACTTTTGCGAAGTAAGTTTGCGAATTTCCGAATTATTTTTAATTCATGCATATGTATTAATTGTTCTAATGTTGCATTTTGTTGAGTTTTAAAAAGGGTAAAGTTACTAATTTACATCATTAAGAAATTTTGATTACAGAAAAAGTTAGGACAGTATAGTGATGTTAAATTTTTGAAGAAGATTAAAACTGCACATCTGTCCTGAAAACGTTCAATTCAGATTCGAATGTTCATCTTCTCCAGAACAGTTAATTATAACTTACACTCAAAACTTGTAATAAATCATATCAGTATATTACACAACTGCATCTATTGTAAACCAGCATCCATTGTACTTATTGTAAAATTATATTGACATAATTTTCCATCAATATGTAGCTAACTTAGAAGAAAAAAGTAATTGTAAAATGTACATGATGGATTAGTGTTCGACTGCTAGGACTAATCTGCTCAAAAAGCTAAGTTCTTGAGCAGCCTGGAGTGCTACTCTGTCCCCCTGAATTTGATTAAGGGTCCTCTTCACGCACTTGAAAACACCCGCTCGCTAATGTTAATCCAATGGGGCATTATTTTTCTAATATCTCGTTTGCAATTGAATATTTTTAAACGATTTTTTTGCATTGGATAGCAGATATCAATCTGTATTTCCGCCGTTGATTATTTTTTCGATTTTCTTTGATGATTTTTTTAGGAAGATACTTTTACTTTCGAAACCGGTTCCGAAAGTGAAACTATCTTCGTAAAAAAAAAATCCGTAAAGAAAATCGAAAAAGTAATCAAAGGCGGAAATACAGATTGATCTCTGCTATCCAATGCAAAAAAACTCCATTGGATTAACATTAGCGAGCGGGTGTTTTCAAGTGCGTGAAGAGGACCCTTAAGTCCAATGAATGATTACCTCATATTTTGGTCTCTCCTCAGAAATTTTCGAGTTTAAAGAATTAAAGTACACTTCCATTGTCACTGCAGATGTTGCATTGAACTGCGCCTTCCTGAAATAAAAATAGAAAATTATAATATTCCTTCTGAAACGACGTAAATATGTAGGGGAGATCGGGGTTAGTTGGCATAAAGCTTCTGTTTTCTACCACAGTGACGTCAGTGCGCTGCTGTTGCTATTTAGCAACCCACCACTGTATTTTCATCATCTGATGTAGTTTCACGACAGAATTAGTGATGGGCATAACGATTACTTTGATTATTCGAATGAATCATTCGGGCATGCGCAGAAGCATATCTGTCAAACTTCAAATTTTTTTTATTCAATTACTACCAGAAATTTTGAAATAAAGAAGAAGTTTCTGCAGAAACTTCTTCTTCTTTTTTTTTTTTTTTTTTTTTTTTCAAAATTTCTGGTAGTAATTGAATAAAAAAAATTTGAAGTTTGACAGATATGCTTCTGCGCATGCCCGAATGATTCATTCGAATAATCAAAATAATCGTTATGCCCATCACTAGACAGAATGTTTCATTTGGCAAGAAGACGAAATATTGAAATAGCCGACATGCGATAATTGAACTTTTTTTCCCGGTCACATTCTCAATGATTTATTGAACAAGTGAAGGTTTTTTGTGTAACTTATTATTTGTATTTTGATTTTTCTGAATTCATTTGTATATTTTTATTTATTTGCTTTCATTTAATCCAATAAAATGTTATTCTGAAATAACACTGGTTTTGTTTCATTAAAAATAAATCGGGCCAGAATTTTTTCCCGGCTTTGAAAAAGCATTTATAATATAACTTGTTTTATTATTTTCTATAAATGAAAGTTCAGTTTAAATAAAAAACTGCTCTAAAAACAATTTTAAAAAATTCGAACACATACTGAAAAGAGAAAAAGGGAATGTGTTGGGGAGAGATTTTAGAATAAAATGTTTTACGACGACTCTGTTGCTGACATTAATTTCATTTTGCCATAGTTTTTCTTTGATAATTAGTCAAATTGCTAAAGCTACCCAAAAGACAGTGACAACCCTGGATACGAGTGTCAATAATGATTGTATTGATTCCCTGGAAAATGTTTGTAAAACCTGCGTGGAAGAATGAGGCAGCCATCCCTGTCTCAACAAGTCTGATGAGTTAGCATAGGTTAATATGACCTGTAGTTGGCTGCAACCGGTGTTGCCAGGTCTAGTGACATAAAAAGCGGGACAAGGAGACAAAAAGAGCGGGACAGCGGTTTCTAAATCGGGGCATAAAATACAGCAAACCCTATATAGACAATAACCTGTCTATATAGGGTAGATATAGACAGATATAGACACTATGTCTATAACAGAATCCTGTTTTAAACGTAAAACATCCATTGTCCCTACGGTAGGAATAACATACAATTATACCTACTAAAAGACGAAAGCCTGTTTAAAACGGAATTTTTCTCCAATCCCTTGCGATTCCGTCTTGACAGGTTTTATTATACTACATAAACACAACAATCTTATACAGTAAAACCTGAGAAAGCGGAACCGCTAGATACTGAAACTAAATTCCAATTTAGCAGGTATATAATTGTATAGTATTCTTATTGTACACTGTAAAAAAAGTTCTGTATATATACGGGTGGTTTTATGTGAATTTCTGTCTTTTGACGGAAATATTCTGTTTTGAATAGAAGTCGTAAATTTTCCTGGCATACACGGAAAATTTCCTTATTATCCTCACTCGTTGAATGCTAAAAACGGAAATAAGACAGACAAAATGGAAATATTCCTTTTCAATTGAGAGAAACGGAAAAATACAGTTAAATTTTCGTAATTGATGTTTTGGCCTATATATAATCCAATCGTTGGATGCGGGCTGTTGGTGTAGAAGTACACAGCATTCATCCGCTAATGACGAGTACCCAGATACGATTCAAGAGGAAGGGAAGGCGATAAAAATGGTTGTAATACTGTTCAGTACAAATACCTGATCCGAGTAAATATGCTTCAGTATATATCATTATTGCTATTTGGATTTTTTTTTAATATTGCGCTATTTCTCACATTTAATTCTAGAAACGCAAATTTCCCGTTTTGAATAACGGAAATTTCCGTCTTGGAAACGAAGGACTACCAAAACGGAAGTTTTGTGAAAAAGCGGAAAATAGACGGCAACATTGCTGCCAGTACATTTTCTGTTTATTCACGGATTTTTTGTTTTACAGTGTTAGGGACAATGCACTTTTTACTTTAAAAAGAGAATTCCGTTATAAACAGGTTCCAGTTACACAGGGTTTACTGAACAAAGCACAGTAAGACTTGTGAAATCGCTAGGAACTACAAAAAATTTTCGTTCTGTCTAGGCAGATTGATTTGTAAGGTATTTTTTTGGAAAAGACTATTAAAAATTTCCGTTATAGATAGATAGATTCTATCTTCACAGATTTTACTGTATGAAGTTCCACTCGATGAAGACTATAGCATGGTACTAACAGAAATTTTTAAAAAATGTGCATCGTGAAAAATCGGAATATTTGGCGTCCCGCGCTTTGGGTGCTCGGGACAGGTCTTACAATCCGTGAAAGTCGGGACATCCCGTGTAAATAGGGACACCTGGCAACACTAGTTGAAACTCACAATAAAATAAACTTTTACAAAAAAAACATTAACCGACTTATAAAAAAAGCACTAAAAAGTATTAAATAATTCTATAAAATTCTCTAATGACAAAATTTTATCCATTAACCACAAATCTGATATCATGTGTCGGAATAAAAATGATAAATGTAATATGTACAGTTTAATACCCACCAAACATGGATTTTCGAGAGAATATATTTTACAAGAGATGAATATAGACTTATGATTCAGTTTACCAATATATACATATGAAAAGCAATCAATTACTTTTTGAAGTCGGTGCCAAACTACCTTAAGTTTAGTAAGAATTGTGAATATATTGTACCTAGTATCTACTAATTTATCGATTGGGGTTGTTTGGCACCGACTTCAAAAAGTAATTGATTGCTTTTCATATGTATATATTGGTAAACTGATATTTTAAACAAAAATATATATATATCAAAATCGGTGCACATTTACGAAAGTTATGCGTGAACAGGACTAAAACATAATACATACATACATTGGGTCAAATTATTAACATCCTCCTTTTCTCACCTTCTTCTATCGAAATAGAAGAAAGTATTGTGATCAAAATTTTTTCAACTTCCGGTTTTCGACGGATTTATATGTTTTAGGAGTCAAAGATTCCGAAAAACATGTTTTTACAAAATATCTGTCTGTCCGTGTGTGCCCTCTTTGTGTCATTGAAAAGTGTGTCAAGTTATGAAGCAACCTAGAATTGAACGAAATTTCATTTATAGGTTTTTGGCTGTGACCAGCAGGCCCCACTTGAATTCGCGGATATTTTGCCGAAAGCGGGCGCTGTGATAGCGATTTTTGTTCCATTTAAATTATTGTATCATCGAAAAGTGTATTAGGTTATCCACAGTACTGAACCAATTTTTTTGTATGTGTTTTTTACTATGACCTGCAGGTCCCAGTTGAATTTAGGGATATTCAGCAAGAAGGAGGCGCTATGATAGACACTTAACTCTTTAACGGGCGGTAGTCACAAAAAAGGACACCTAATTTTAATTCCAAAACTGACAAACGGCACCAAGAATATTTAATTAAAATTTTCCTTTTGTTAAGTACCGGAAAATGAGCAAGTTTATATTTCCTAATGAATTCGTTTGTTATTTCTGGTGTCAGTCCATTATTTCATCATTTTCCAAACAGACTTACTCCGCGCCGGAAAGGGTTAAAGATTTCAAATTCAAAAATATGTACAAAGTCGTTAAAAATATTAGAAATCCTAAAGGTTTTTTTCAATTGAATGTTCAGCCTTGATCCAAGGATACCGGAACAATTTTTGTTTTGCCTCTACCTTAAAAAATGCCTGAGATATAGCATTTTGAAATTTTAGAGTGGCTGACATTTTGAAACAAGACAGAAGGATACCTCCACAAACGGTTTTAATTTAAGAGTTTTAGTGAACATGCTATCTCGCAAGTTTTATTTCATTGTTGTAACCATCGTTCTAACTCTCACATTCTCAACACTATATATTCATGTTCGCGAGCGTTAAATTCTCTCCAAGCTAGGCAATATTTGGCGAAATATCAACAAATTTGGCGACAAAAACAAGTTGCCATAAATGAAGCCAACTTGGCTATAGCTAGCATATTTGGCAAAATTCTGATTCAAATTGAATATTGACGAGAACTGCGACTGAATCTTCTATAATCGGGTTCCATCCATTTTTATAGCTTGGTGTTTTGCAGTAAAATTAGCTAAAATCTTTCTTAAAACCAAGGAATAGATAGGCTGTCTTTTCCTGCCGGTATAGACCAGAAGGACTTTTCGTAGTTTAGTATACATAATATATCAGCTGCAAATAAATTAATCTCTCGTATAAATATGTTTTTAAATTGAAACTGTTTGGAAGTAATGTTATTTGAGCATTTTAAATATGACGTAAGTTTTCCCATTTAATGTTTTGAACGTGTATTAATATTCACGCGCAAGTATATTTTTTATAACGTATTTTTCTACATTTACTGCTTTTAACACGTGATCATTTAATTATTGTTTTAAAGTTTTACTTCTGTTTTTGATAGTCACGTGTAAATACGTTTTTTAATTGAAAGGGAATATTATTATGTGCGCTATTTTACAAATTGGCGACAATTCAAATAATGGACTTTTT
Organism: Maratus michaelseni; assembly: GCA_963931845.1. Classification (NCBI taxonomy): domain Eukaryota; kingdom Metazoa; phylum Arthropoda; class Arachnida; order Araneae; family Salticidae; genus Maratus; species Maratus michaelseni. The sequence goes on from OZ007595.1 coordinate 102,030,147, forward strand.
GAAATATAAATTAAATTATCAAAATAATGGAAATTTGAATAAAGTAACTTGTTCTAATGATCAGATTTTGACGAAATTGAAATGGGACCACCTTGGACCCTTGCTCTTTCAAACAAAATAAAAATTATCAAAATCGATGCACATTTACGGGAGTTATGCGTGAACAACAAAATACATACATACGTGTCGAATTGATAACCTCCTCCTTTTTTTAAGTCGGTTAAAAATAAGAAAGATAAACGTTCAAAGAAAAAGAATTTTGAAAGTACAACACCTGAAAATGCCATGTCAGATGTAATCGGCTATGGTGACAACAAGAATAGATTAGGCTTCCCTATAGAACAGACACTGAAGATGAATCTGAGCCCAGGCATTCAGCATCTACAGAGCACACGATCTCCAAATAAAAACAACATGAAGGTAAATTAGGGGAATTATTCCAATCAATTAGGGCGCGATTAACCTCTGAATCTAGGGAAAGCACAGTATCATTTTTTTTTGGGAGAGGGGCTATTCCACCCGGGAAAAGTTTTCTAAATTCTGCATTCATGGAAACTCCTCAATGCAATAAATATTATTCCCGGGAGGGGCGTAGCTGAGTTATTTCAACAACCAGCTTTCCTCTTTGTCCCCTTATATAATGTAGATATAAGATATAGTATATATTTGTGGTGTATATAGTCGTATATTGTGTCACTCAGGGGATTTCTAACCAACTCATCTGGATGCTACATGATTCGTTGACAGCCTATTGATCACATTCAAATGACCAAGTTAGTAAAATTTCCTGAAGTAGTGTGAATTTTATATTATTTTTTTGACAAACTTTCCCCACCAAAGAAAATTTACGCAATGTAAAAAATATAAAAGTGGAACTAGAGGCCTCATTTTTAAGTCATTTTGGAGCCTCTCTTAAATTTTAGAGGGGAAGCTCGTGCTTTACGTGCCTTTTGAATAATCAGACCCTTCAACCAATATCAGGTGAATGACCTTATCGTTGAGAAACATGGTGTCCAGAAATATCTACGAAAGATAATAATAAGACATCGACGGCGAAGAATTCTGTGTAAACACAATGGTGAAATAACGCAAATTTCGGAGATGAGGAGGCATCGAAGACACAATCTGGCATAAACGAAGCAAATTTTTGTGTAAATAACAGCCATCAATTCAACGACCGCCTAATTTCTTTATTTTGTGGGCATAAAACGTTAGTGTTTCCCTTCTTCTTGATTTATTTTTGTACTCTTCATAAAACATTAAGGAATTCCTACCTACTACGATGTTCTACCTAAAAATATTATCTGCTTGCATTTTTTTTTTCATTTTGTAATAAAATACATGTTTTGATGTGACTTACTTATTTTATTGCACAGATCCTAACACACTGTTATACTATGCCAACTGAAGTTGGCATAGTTGGTACACTTTTTAACAGGTTTTGAGGAGTATGCCATACAATTTTAAAAGATATATTCTTCGTTATTTAGTGGCCAGGAACTTCCATTATCAGCATCACTGGTCATTTTTACTGAACGTATTAATAAAAAAAAAATAGAAAAATAAAAAAGCAAAAACTATGCCAACCAGCCAACGTACTCCTATACTTAATCCAAGTAGCACAAAATGGTTGGGCCAACGTTGGCCTACAGTAAGAAATGTTTAGCCTGTCGTATCATTGTCCAACGAACCATTTGTCAACAATGACCCACCATTAGTTCAACCGTTAGCTGCTTAGAATTCTACCCGGATATGCTTCAAATTAGAGGGGTCTCTGTATCTTACTATTTCTCAATGCTTTCCACAAACTGCCAAACATGGACCAACAATCTGTACTACTTGGGAAAATACAGAGCAGTTCAAAAAGACGGACTCAATGTCACAAGATTATCCTCATTACTCTCCGGACCATATGTATGTGAATAAGACTACAGATCATTTGAAAGAGGGTGTTCTAAAATTTCGAATACAGTAAAACTCGTTAAAACGAAATCGCGAGGGACGGGGGAAGAAATTCTGTTTTTCACAGGTTCCCACCTTTGAAGGTATAGTTGCATGGTATTCCTTCTGTTGGGACTGAATTTTTTTCGTTTAAAACAAAGTTCCATTTTAACATATTCCGTTTTGATAAGTTTTATTCTACTGCGGATAGAATACTCTTAAATCTCGCCTCATGCCAGCAGCTTCAATTAGGAGCAAGATGGCTACCACGCAGCACTAGATTTTTTTAAATGCGTTTTTAAGTTCTATAAAATTGTGATTTTTCTTTTTTGGAGGTAATTGTAAATTAAGCAGTTTATGTTACAACTTCTAACAACAATTCTGGATGACCTACACTGCAAAAAAAAAGTGTTGATTTTACAGTATAATACTAGCATCCCAGCTGCCAGTATTATACCGTAAAAATAACAGCAATAAACATTAAAATAAGCAGTAATACGCTACCGCGCTGCGCGGTAGCGTATTACTGCTTATTTTAATGTTTATTACACACTGGAATTAAATTATCAATTTATCCTCCAAATCTGAAAAATATCGTTAACAAGAGAAACAGCATCACACGCCATATTAATTGGTTTGTATCATTCTTTATATATTTTTATAAGAGTAAATGTTTTTTTTTAAATTATTAATCAATATTAGCATTGTGTGTGGCCTTTTAAATAGGTTTTATTTTATGCATTGATTTACTTTATTTACCCTTTTTTTTTATCTATTGTCTATAAAAATAAAGGTTAAAAAATGTTAGCGCGCCGCGAAGGAAAGGTATGACAGTGAACCGGGTCCGGAGGAAATAAAGTTTGGGAAACGCTGGTTTAGAAAATATAATCATGTGACATTGAGTCTGTTGAAATTAAGTTTTGAGTTTCATGTTAATTGATATTAAGAATCACGTGAACTTAGCACATGTACATTTTATCTGTAGAAAACAACTAAGCTCGGGTTGTTCGGAGAAAAGGTTTTTTTTAAATGTAATGATGGCTGTATTTATCCAAGATATTAGTTTTCTATTAAAATTTCGTCAATAGTCGTTTTCTTTTAGTAAGTTATTTTTCTACATATTTAATAGGTTATGGGCTACATCTCGCTATGAACTGCGATAGTTAGTTAAAGTCTGATTAATTAAAATTAGATACAGAGAAATTAAGTTTTACTCATGGTAACTGAAGTAAAACATTAGTTTAGCTTAGTAGAGAAGATTATCAATAATTTTTTTTTTGAAATCTTATCCAAGTTTAAGATTTAGAAATGGATTTAGCTAAGCAAGTTAAATTATTGACTGGTGAAGTCGACTGGCCAATATGGAAACGCAAGATTAGAGATTTACTTGACTATCATGAAGGAGCACTTGATGTTATTGATGGTAAATTAAAGAAACCTGAACCGCTAAGTAGCAGTGCTAACGAAAAAGAAATCAAGGAACATAAAGTAAGTTCTGATTTATATCGTAAAGCTAATAGTTACGTAAAATCCGTGATAGCAAGTACAGTTACTGACGAAGTTTATCAGAAGATTATGGATAAAGAAACAGCACATGAAGTGTGGGAAGCCTTAAAGCATCATTTTGAAGCTACGTCAAAAGACCAGTTATTTAAGATATGTACAGAGTTTTTCGCATTTAACTGGACGTTAGGCGATGATGTCTCAACTCACATAGCTAAGTTAAGAACCATTTGGAGTGAATTAAATAATGGACTTAAAGATATAGGTGAAAATAAGTTACCGGATTTGATGTTAGTTTGTAAAGTCTTGCAGATTTTACCCCGCAAATTTGAAACATTTAAGTCCAGCTGGATGCTGTTGTCTAAAAACGAGGACAGAACATTTGATGAGTTGACAGAGAAACTTTGTATGTTTGAAAGAAATTTTATCAAAACCGATGACATTACTGATCAGGAAGCGTTAGCTGTTTCAAGATTAGAAAAACAGAATAAAGATAAAAATTTCAAATTTATCAGGAAATCATATAAAGGAGATACTTGCAACTACTGTAATCGTAAAGGTCACTGGGTAAGAAATTGTAGAAAATGGATTTCGGATGGAAAACCTGCCAAAAAGTCGCCAAGTAATGATACTAAAGGTATAAAGAAACCCGCCAATGGGGCACTGATGTCTATTTCTGTCGAAACTTATACTTCGGAAGCAGATAATTCAACAGCTTTTTGGATCGATAATGGAGCAACTCAACATATCACGAACTGCGCAGAGTATTTTACAGATTTCACGCAATTTCTTAGTCCTTGTAGCATTAAGGCTGCTGGAAAGGAAAGATTGGCTGCTGTTGGAAAAGGAACTATTCGTTTTAAATCTTTTGTTGGTAGAAAATGTCAAGAAATTCAGCTGAATGATGTCTGGTATGTACCTGAAGTCAACAAAAATTTATTTTCGGTGTTAGCTGCTCAAGACAGGAATCAAAATAGTGAATTTCGATCGACATCTACTGAATGTTGGTTAAAGATAAATGGTCAAGTGGTAATATATGGAGCACGCAGTGTATCTGGATCTTTGTATAAAGCAATTATTGAGCCAATTATGCCAAAGAAAGTTTTAGAAATAAATAATACTGAGCAAGACTATTCTTTATTGCAACTTTATCATGAAAGATGGGGTCATCAAGACAAAAGTCATATCAAAGAGAAGCTTGAAAAAGAATTAGGAATCAAAGTTCGACTGGAAAATAAATTATGTGAACCATGCATTTATGGAAAAGCACATCGCTTACCTTTTGGAAATAGAAACAAAACAACTGAACCAGGTGAGCTTATTTCGGCTGACCTTTGTGGTCCGTTTCCTGAATCTTTTCAAAAGAAACGATACTTAGTTGTATTTAAAGATAGTTTTACAAAGTTTCGGTATGGTTATATCATAAAAGAGAAGTCAGAAGTCAGTAATGTGTTTAAAAATATGCTTGCTCATGCTAAAACTATGGGATACAGAATCAAAGAATTTTTGAGCGATAATGGTGGAGAATTCGACAATGGAGAAATTAAAGCAATTCTACATGAAGAAGGAATTATGGAAAGATTCACTGCACCTTTTACACCACAACAGAATGGATCAAGTGAAAGAGAGAATCGAACAATTGTAGAAATGGCAAGAACATTCAAATACTCGAATCCTGAAATTAGTTTTCCTGATGCAATGTGGGCTGAATTAGTTTCTTCTGCAATATATATCCTAAATAGAACGGGAAAATCTTCAGTTGAAGGATTTAGTCCTTATGAATTGTGGATCAGAAAGAAACCTAGATTAAAGCATTTACGTGTTATAGGTTCTACGTGTTATGCTCATATTCCTGTACAAAAGAGAAGAAAAATGGATAGAAAAGCTATCAAAGGTTATCTAATAGGTTACGATTCTGATGAGCGTTACAGAATTTGGCTGAAAGAAGAACACAAAATGATTTTTTCTAGAGATGTAATTTTTCATGAAGAATTAAAAAAATGCGATAATTGTGTTCAGTTACCATTCAACGATAATGAACAAGAAAATATAAGTGATATTTCTAATCAGGGAAAGTACGAAGAGAAACAACTTCAAGAAAATGAAGAGGAAGATAATATAAACGATAGTGAAGATGACAGTGATGAAGAAACTAAGCGATCACATGACATACAATTAAGAAAACGTGACACAATACGGAAACCTGTAAGGTTTGAAGATTATATAATGGAAGCTGAGTCACTAATTCACGAAAATGAAAATCCCGAGACATACATAGAAGCAATCAACAGCAAGGAAAGTTCAAATTGGACAAAAGCGATGGAAAATGAAATAGCCTCTTTAAAAGAAAATGAGACCTGGGAATTAGTTAATTTACCAGAATATTCAAAAGCTATACCATGTAAGTGGGTTTATAGAATTAAAACAAATCCAGATGGCAGTGTTAACAAATATAAAGCCAGGCTTGTTATAAAGGGTTACAGTCAACGTAAAGGCATTGATTACAGTGAAACATTTAGTCCAGTAACAAAATTGGAAACAATACGAGCAGTATTGAGTATTGCAGCTGAAGAAAAAATGCATTTATCGCAATTTGATGTATCGACAGCATTTTTGTATGGAGAAATAGATGAAACAATCTACATGCAACAACCAGAAGGATATGAAGACGGAACAAAAAGAGTATGCAAGCTTAAGCGAAGTTTGTATGGTTTAAAGCAAGCTCCACGTTGTTGGAATAAGTGTTTTGGTCAATTTTTATTAAAACTTGATTTTAAAGTAAGTGATGCCGACCCATGTCTATACATTCGTGAGAGAAATGGGAAAAAGTTAATTATAGCATTGTACGTAGATGATGGATTAATTGCTGCAAATGATCAACAAGAGTGTGAAATATTCATCGAAAAATTGAAAGCCAGATTTAAGATAGTTACTGGAAACGCCTCTTGTTTTCTAGGACTTGAAATTGAATATCAGAAAAACGGATCTATTACTATTAGTCAGAAAGGATATGCCAAGAAAATTCTTAAGAGATTTGGATTTGAAGAATGCAAGCCAGTAGCAACACCAATATTAAAAGAATCAAGATCGCAAAATACTGAAGAAATTAAGAAAGTTGATTTTCCATATAGACAAGCCGTTGGAGCTCTAATGTATCTAATGGTAGGAACGAGACCTGATTTAGCTTACAGCGTAGGAGTTTTATCAAGAACGTTAGAAAATGCATCTGCTGAAGATGTAATGAAAGTCAAAAGAGTTTTTCGCTACATAGCAAAAACGAAAAATTTTGGTATTAGTTATCGTGTAACAAGTTCAAGACGAGTATTACAGTGTTACAGTGATGCAGATTTTGGAGGATGTACAAAAACTGGAAGATCAACATCAGGATCTGTTATAATATATGCTGGTGGTGCAATCTCGTGGCACAGTCAAAGACAAACTGTTGTAGCTACTTCAACTACAGAAGCTGAAGTTATAGCAGCATCTGAAACAACTAAAGAAATTATTTGGCTCAGAAGATTATATGAAGGTATAATAAATCTAAAGGAAATACCTATACTTCAAGTAGACAATAGTGCAGCTGTAAAACTTGCACATAATCCTGAATATCACAGAAGAACAAAACATATAGAAATAAAGCATTTCTTCGTTCGTGAGAAAGTATTAGAAGGCAAATTAGTTGTAAAGCAAATTTCAACTGATAAACAGATTGCAGACATTATGACTAAGCCATTAACTAAGACCCGATTACTTATCTTATGTGATCAAATGGGATTAACAGACTAGAGACTAAATATGCAATTAACAAGGGAAAGTGTTGAAATTAAGTTTTGAGTTTCATGTTAATTGATATTAAGAATCACGTGAACTTAGCACATGTACATTTTATCTGTAGAAAACAACTAAGCTCGGGTTGTTCGGAGAAAAGGTTTTTTTTAAATGTAATGATGGCTGTATTTATCCAAGATATTAGTTTTCTATTAAAATTTCGTCAATAGTCGTTTTCTTTTAGTAAGTTATTTTTCTACATATTTAATAGAGTCCATTATTTTGAATCAACCTGAGTACAGTAAGAAACAATAACGTATTATATTAATTTAAAATTAGCTTACGATTCTTCATAGGTCATCTGAAAAATAGAAAAAAAAATATGTTACATTAAAATTTATCACATCTGTGAAGTAATCAATTTAAAATAGCAAAGATAATTTGCTTTACCTTATCTGCAATAGAGCTTCTGGCGGAGAACTTGATTTCACTAATGAGAAATGAAAGATTATCTCTTTAGTAAGGTGAAAAGAAATGAGAAAGAATGAATGATGAATGGAAAGATGATAAATGGTTGATAAAAAGAATGGGTGATGAAGAGAATGAAAGATAAAGTCTTTAAAAATTTCTGACTGGTTGCGAATATAAAATGATGAACTTTTTAAATTTGAGTGTTTGTTAAAAAATTATAAAGCTGCAAACAAAAACGATTTAATATTTACATTAATGTGACGACATCATTGTTTTTAATATCCATGGAAGTATATATGAAGCCTTGCGCGGTAGCGCAAGGCTTATTTATTTCTAGTGTGACATCCTAATGTTAATTTAACACAGGAAATCCCACTGAACGAGTTAATTTACTAGAGTTTTTCCGACTTTTTGTACGCGCTTCCACAAATTTTCTTCAAAACACCTAATTCTGTAAAAAAATAAATCCTCCAATCAAAAAACTCTAAATGTAGTAAACGTGGAGTCTTTAAATTAAAGTCCAAATACTGCTTAAAGTGATAAAAACATAACACGGAATATTTAAAATAATTAGCTAAAATTTGGCACGCGATGATCGATAGATTGAAGAAGCAATAAAAATAAAAACAAATAATAATTTTTCACGTTTCCGAGCTTTGGCCAATTTAAGCACCTGCTAGCCTTGGACATGCGATCTCGTGGTATATGTTTACTATTCCAAAAATATGCGAGAATTATATACTATATGAATTATGAGTGATATTGTATTTATCTTTAAGATCCGAAGATGTCACCAATAGTTGTGAACGATCTACATTGAAAAGGTTATTTTAAATATTCCGTGTTATGTTTTTATCACTTTAAGCAGTATTTGGACTTTAATTTAGATGTTACTGTCTTTATCAAAATTGGATGAATGTTCGATATTTACTTATCTAGTGATCCTGTGATGTTACGAAATGCGTTTTTAAATTTCTCTCTTAATCGATGATTACAAAAATTCAACATGGTGAAAAAATGCAAATTTTCTGGTTGCAAGAGTGATGCACGATACTTTTACAAAGACTATATGCTGGGAGTTTTGTTTTTCCCTTTTCCTAAACCACAGAAAAACTTGAGTAAATGTAACGAATGGCTTTCTGCTTGTGGTATAACAAATACAGAAACGGTGACTAGAGACTGGCATGTTTGCTCTCGGCATTTCATTGATTTAAATGGCCCAACTGAAGAGTATCCTAACCCTATACAAAGAGTATCTCTGTCTGAACCGTTAAGTGATACATCAAATAAATATCCACGATATTATCGAGGAAATCGTGAAATTAAGTCAAGGAATGAGCCTGAATTGTGTAATGATTAACTTGGGTCCTAACATTTTTGAAAGTAGCATGTCTTATGTTGCTTTATCCAGATTCACAAGTTTAGAAGTTTTACATCTTCTTAAATTTGATGCAAGTAAAGTTTATGCCTCACCAAATGCTATTAAGGAATATAATCGTCTTAGAAAGGAATACACATCTGATTTGCCACAATTAGCTATATGTTCCAGAAAATACTCTGAGAGTAAAATGGTTGTTTCATCTGACATATCAGTAATTGTTAGTGAAAAAAATAATAAAAACCATATTACTGATTTAAATTACTTTGTCTTTAAAGGCTTTACAAATACAGATGGTTCGTGTTACGCAAATGCTATGTTGCAAACTCTCTTCTGTATCCCAGAATTTGTTAAAAAAATTCAGGAAAGAGTTATTGATCCTGGTCCTACAACAAAAGCTTTGAAACAAATATTCACTACTTTGCAAAATCCACAGATTGAAACCGTAGATACACTTGAAGTCAGAAAAACACTTCATGTAAAGTTTCATAATGGTACTGATCAAGACCCGTTAGAATTTCTTGATTACCTACTGAAAAATTTGTCAAAAGAAAATGTCAATGCCATAGATCTTTTTCAACTGAAGCAAGATCTTTGGGAGAAATGCAGTAATTGCCCAAGTTATCGAGATATATGTATTAGTACAGAACCATTTAATGCATTTATTGTGAGATTTCCACATGACTTTAATAATAGGGAAGATGCAGTTGATTTCAATGATCTCCTAACACGATGGCAGACTGAAAACATTGCCTGTGTTCATTGCAAAAACAGAACTAAAATGTGTCAAACTCGATTAAATTCTTGTGGAAAATATTTGATTGTGCAACTAGCCAGATTTTCTTCAACAAATGTCTCTATGGGTTCGAATAGAACTTTTGAAATTACGTGCCCTATAACAGGATTTTCAAACCAAAAGGTTTTAATAAATAATATAACCTTTAAAACAAAATTTGCTATTTTGCATAAAGGAAAGTTCATTGATTCAGGCCATTATATAACAATGGTGCATTCGGCATAGTCCTATTTCAAGCCACCATTTGGCGCTTTTTAAAAATGATGCCACATTGGCGATTTCTAAATTGTTTACTTACATTTATCATATTGTAACTCACAATAAGCAAGTGGTAAAATGTTGCCATTCTTAATTTTTAAATAGTTACACATAGGAAAAGTAATGAATTTAGCGATAAAAACGTCACTGAAAAATATATTGCATTTATACGAGAGTAACAATGTAACGAATGTAAAATTTTATTCGTTGAAAACAATTTGGACAAAAGAATGATAATTTAAATACAGAATTACTAAATTATATCATACACAGTTGATTTTTTTTTAGATACTGCATTTATGAGTGAAATAAAATATTTTATTTGACAAATTTAAAAAGATAGATATAAAAAAGATGATATGAGCAATAAAAAACAACATTTTATACACATTTCATCGATATTACGTAAAAGTTAACGATTAATGTGAAGTGGAAAAAACGAAAATACACGAAATTCGTTAATGCCGCGATCACTGTACCGCACGTATGATCGCTTCGCGAACACAAAACCGAAAAAAAAACATCACTGGATACAGCAACCTCGTCGTATCGGAATCCCCAAAAATACACGAAATTAGTTAATGACGCGATCACTGTACCGCACGTATGATCGCTTCGCGAACATGAAACCGAATAAAAAAAACATCACTGGATACAGCAACCTCGTCGTATCGGAATCCCCAAAAATACACGAAATTAGTTAATGCCGCGATCACTGTATCGCACATATGATCGCTTCGCGAACATGAAACCGAAAAAAAAAAAAACATCACTGGATACATTAACCTCGTCGTATCGGAATCCCCGAGAAATACACGAAATTTGTTAATTCCGCGATCACTGTACCGCACGTATGATCGCTTCGCGAACATGAAACCGAAAAAAAACATCACTGGGTACAGCAACCTCGTTGTATAGAGATCACAAAAATACACGAAATTTGTAAATGCGGCGATCACCATACCGCATGTATGATCGCTTCGTGAACATGAGACTTCCATGAAAACTGCAATCAATTAATTTATACTGTTCTAAAGTAACAAGAGTAGCCACTCACATACATAAAAAAAAAAAAAATCAAGCTTTAAATAAAGAAGTAGATGATGAAATTTTTTCAATGCTTTGTTTTCTTTTAATATATATCACATAACCATTTAATGACGTAAGTGTTATTTAACTGTATTAAAAAAAAAAAAAACATGTTTTAAATAACTTATAAATCATTAAATATCATTAAAATACAAATAAACGTCGAATAAAGAATCACTTGATGACGTAACAAATACGTCATATGTAACAAACGCGTATCACAAAAAATATCATTGCTCAGCCTTTCCAACAATAAAAGAGCTACATCTGGCTAACTATCGACGATTTGGCACGATTTCGCCAAATGGTGGTCTCAAATAGGAACCAACCGGTGCATTCAAATGAAAACGAGATCAATAAATGGACTGTTTGTGACGATATGAAAATAACAGATCGTACACGTTTTGTAAAAAATCTTGCAGATGTTTACATTTTGCTTCTACAGAAATGTTAAATTAAGAAATTGTCATTATAAGGTCAAATATTTATTCAGCTACAAAAAGAAATATTTTGCTGAAAATTTCATCCTCCATAACTACACATTTTATAACAAAATCAGAATACAGTTGTTTCATATATACTCATTATTATTTTTATGCTTCTTATGTGATAAAACAACATAAGATTTTATTAATAGCTTTCACACACCGCTTACTAGTGTCTCTTTCCAAAGTGGTTGCAAATGTATTTTAGACGATGGAATAAAATTATTTGCAAAAATGAACATGATTCGTTTATTATTATCATTATGAAGATGAGAAACAATCCTTTAAAGTCCGTTATATACATTTTTTGTTAAAAATTACTTTTATTATTTTAATTGTTTACAGAATAATCAATGTTTGAACTGTATATTTCATATTACCAATGCTGATTTTGATATGTGCAGTCTTTTACATACTTGCCTCGTTTCAATCTTATCTGCTTCATATTAAATTGTTATTAAAAAACTTGAGATATTAAAAAAAAAGGAACTTGCAAAGCAAATTAAAAAAAATAATTTATTTCCATATTGTTAAGCCCGAGAAGGGACAGATATTAAAATTATTTTATTTAGTCAATGCTACAATAATGTTGCATTTTTATATTAAATCTTGCTCAGTCTATTTAATCTTAAAAAATTAAATTTAAATTTGAAACATGATATTAAAGCAACTTTAAAACATTTCATTTAGAAATCTAAATAAATCTTCAACTTTTTTTTCAGTTTTACATGCATTATGCAAAATTTGTATTGTAGCAAATTCTAACAGACAAGAAACATGAGAAGTTCAAATAATTTAAAAAGTTGAAGATTTATTTAGTTTTCTAAATGAAATGTTTTAAAGTTGCTTTAATATCCTGTTTCAAATTTAAATTTAATTTTTTAAGATTAAATAGACTGAGCAAGATTTAATATAAAAATGCAACATTATTGTAGCATTGGCTAAATAAAATAATTTTAATATCTGTCCCTTCTCGGGCTTAACAATATGGAAATAAATTAATTTTTTTAATTTGCTTTGCAAGTTCCTTTTTTTTTAATATATATATATATCTATACTAATAAAAGAAAGTTTCGCTCTGTGTGTCTGTGTGTGTGTGTGTCTGTCTGTTGGCGATGGCTAGGAAAATTTAACGCACCGAGAAGTCTGTAAATTTAGGTATGGATAGTCCAAGGTCTGGCCATGTGCACCTGAGCTTCAGAATTTTAATATTTTGATAATTAGCCTAGATATTAATTAGATTCTCATTAACCATCGCTTCTAAAATATCATCTTTAAAATCAAAATGGCGAAAGAAACGGACCGGCGCATTGAATTTGGAAGCGGAAATGAACGAATTCGAAATTATTTTACTAATTGGCGAATTTTAAGAAAACTAATTGAGATATCAATTTTAAAATTTCTGAGCATATGTAAAAAAATATTCTGTATCTGACTATGTGATTTTTAAAAAATTCGGTTGGTAATTTTTTTTAATTTATGCAAAAAACTGATAAAAAATACGCTTTTTTTCTGTTGTGTTGGTTGGTTCACTGGTTGGTTGCATCGATTCTTCACAGAAGTAATTAAATTTTCTAACTAAATAGTGTCAATATGGATTGAAGTTATGAGCGTAGACCCATGCGAATGTCGCCCCACCTGCACATGACAAATTACACTTACGTCCCCCTGATTGAAATATTTTTCAGGCGCATTTTTCTTCATGACAATTAGTCGGGATTAAGTTTTTTTTTTTTTTTTTTTTTTTTTTTTTTTTTAACATGACATTTATTATTATGATGGAGATTGTTAATACAGAAAACTTTATTTAACAGATTCTTTTTTATATTTGCGGAAATGAAGAGGGGCAAGGGTCTCAATTACATTTAAGCTTCAAGGTGTGTTTCTAGAAAGCAGTTACCAGAACTACCGAATAATAGTCTAAGCCAAATTTCTAATTAAGTTCCTAGCTTAATCAAATGAATCAATCTTTAAAGATGTATTGTGATCCTCCTAATTAGTTATTTGCTGAAGGCCACTTAAGCAACCATCCCCCCCCCCCTCCCGACCCGTCCTTCAAGGTTGAACATCCCTTCCCCCCCCCCCTTTCGGGACCTCCTTCAAGGTTTTTTCTCTAACTATGCTCCGTTTCCATATCTCAACAACTATCTTTCCGATTTCAATACAAGTGATTCCAAACAATATAATTAACTTAATTGTCACTCTTTATAACATTAAACTAAATTTATGAGTAGCGGTTACCACTATTTACGAATAAAAGTTTAAGCCAAATTTGTAATTAAGTTCAAAGCTTAAGGAAACGAACGAATTTTGAAAGATGCATATTGGTCCTCCTAATTAGTCATTTGCTGAAGGGCACTTGAACACCCCCTCCGCCCCGGAACCTCCTTCAAGGTTTTTTCTCTAACTATGCTCCGTTTCCATATCTCAGCAACTATTTTTCCGATTTCAACGCAAGTGGTTCCAAACATTATAATTAACTTAATAGTCACTCTTTATAACATGAAACTAAATTTATGAGTAGCGGTTACCACTATTTCCGAATAATAGTTTAAGCCAAATTTGTAATTAAGTTCAAAGCTTAAGCAAACAAACGAATTTTGAAAGATGCATAGTGGACCTCCTAATTAGTCATTTGCCGAAGGACACTTGAACAAACCCTCCCCCCCGGCGCTCCCTTCAAGGTTTTTTTCTCTAACTATGCTCCGTTTCCATATCTCAGCAACTATTTTTCCGATTTCAACGCAAGTGGTTCCAAACAATATAATTAACTTAATTGTCACTCTTTATAACATTATACTAAATTTATGAGTAGCGGTTACCACTATTTACGAATAATAGTTTAAGCCAAATTTGTAGTTAAGTTCAAAGCTTAAGCAAACAAACAAATTTTGAAAGATGCATAGTGGTCCTCCTAATTAGTCATTTGCTGAGGGGCACTTGAACATCCCCTCCACCCCGGGATCTCCTTCAAGGTTTTTTCTCTAACTATGCTCCGTTTTCTTTTTTTCTCTAACTATGCTCCGTTTCCATATCTCAGCAATTATTTTTCCGATTTCAACGCAAGTGATTCCAAACATTATAATTAACTTAATTGTCACTCTTTATAACATTAAACTAAATTTATGAGTAATGGTTACCACTATTTCCAAATAATTGGGTAAGCCAAATTTGTAATTAAGTTCCTAGCTTAAGCAAACGAACGAATTTTGAAAGAGGCATAGTGCTCCTCTTAATTAGTCATTTGCTGAAGGGTACATGAACAACCCTCTCCCCCCGGCCCCTCCTTCAAGGTTTTTCTCTAACTATGCCCCGTTTCTATATATCAGCAACTATCTTTCCGATTTCAACGCAAGTGATTCCAAACATTATATTTAACTTAATAGTCACCCTTTATAACATTAAATTAAATTTATGAGTAGTGGTTACCACTATTTACAAATAAGAATTTAAGCCAAATTTGTAATTAAATTCCTAGCTTAACAAAACGAACGAGTTTTTATGCATGCATAGTGGGCCTCCTAATTAGTCATTTTCTGAAAGACACTCGAACATCCCCTCCCCTCGGCAACGCATTCAAGGTTATTTTCTCTAACTGTGCCTTATTGCAATAACTGGGCTAATAATGGTCCAATCTTCTCGAAACCAGCTCAATTTTGTAGTGCGCCTACTATACAGTCACGTAGGCAGCGGGGACCTGTCTCAGAAGTTCGTTCGGAAAGAGGTTTGTTTAGAACAGAATGCTCTTCTGGCGGTGGTAGGGGGAAATAAAAGATTTTCTGGAGCGTACGAGCATGCCGGGTATACGGTTCCGAAGCTATCGTAGACCGTGGCCAGAGTTCTGTTTTTTAAGAGATTTAAGTTTATTACAAGGGCTCGGGCAACGCCGGGCGGGTCAGCTAGTATATATATATATAATCAGATTGGTTTTTTCGCGCGCCAAAAGATGGCAGCAAAATTTCGCGCTCGCAGTTTTAGTGATCTTCAGTCTTGAAAGGACGGTATGTCAAGACGGGACATCAAGGATTGTTATGTTTCGTGAGTATGTATGGTAGTAGTCTGCGATTAGTAAGTATATCACGGAAAAAAAGGTGAAACAACCAACCAAATTGAAATTTTGCATTAAACTGGGCAAATTGGAAATAGAGGATTGGAAAACGCTTCGGCAATCTTAATGAGATCATATTTCAGTATAATTTATTACATACAAACTGTTGGATTGCTCTAACTCCTTCCTTCACTTTTTAGAATAAGTATATTATTGCATTGTTACGCTATTAATTTGTCTTTTATTTGTAAAAATGAGATTTTCCATATAAAATATATATGATCAAATTTGGCCGTAATTTCAGGATGATCTAGATTTTAAATAAATATTAAACTATCCTATAAATTTTCAAATAAAACACAGTCATGGATATTTAAATTATAAATTTATTAATCTGATCGAACAGACATATCATAAATACAGCTTAGAGAGCGGGTTATAATAAGACCCCAATATAATCAATTTAAGTATATTAAAATAATCCTAAGATCATAACCTCAAAAGAGCATCCATACTTTTCCCCCGTCATTATTCCCTGGATATTTAATAAATTCCCGTGGATAAAATTAAATTTCCCAATTTAACTATACAAAACTTATATATTCAAAGGCTGAAAAAGGAGAGACGGTAATATATTTGTCTTAAAATAAAATAACAACGTAAAATAGCACAAATAAAAATATATAAAATGGCAAACAGCTGTTTCGGAGCCCCTAAAGCTCCATCATCAGTGCCAAATTTAAAAGATTAAAAACTGATCCAAAAATTTAAGCCATGTAGGTATGCTTGCGTCTCCGCACGCGACCAAGATAGAATGGCGGCGAGTTTTTTTAAAAAACAACAGCGGAGTCAGGAATCAGATGTGACGTAGGAGACCAATAGAAGCGCTCGGTCAGACTGGACGAGTTTAAGTACGGAGGAGAGAAAAGAGGGGGAGGGGGATTCGAAGAAAATGAATTAAATGAAAGGTAGCCAGACATTGGAAAAATTTGGTGTACTGCACAAATCATTAACTAAGTTGCCTGAATTCTTCCATGTATGATAAGCTTCCCAAAAATCAAGGTCGTAAATCGATGAACATTTCATATATGGAAGAATTCTGGCAACTTAGTTAATGATATGTCCAGTACACCAAATTTTTCCCATGTCTGGTTACCTTTCATTTAATTTATTTTCTTCGAATCCCCCTCCCCCCCTTTTTTCTCCTCCGTACTTAAATTCGTCCAGTCTGGCCGAGCGCTCTTATTGGTCTCCTACGTCACATGTGATTCCTGACTCCGCTGTTGTTTTTAAAAAAACTCGCCGCCATTCTATCTTGGTCGCGTGCGGAGACGCAAAGCATACCTACATGGCTTAAACTTTTGGATCAGTTTTTAATCTTTTAAATTTGGCACTGATGATGAAGCTTTAGGGGCTCCGAAACAGCTTTTTGCCATTTTATATATTTTTATTTGTGCTATTTTACGTTGATCATTTATTTTAATATAACGGCACAAAGTTCAATCCACCTATTTTAAATATATTTGCCTATCTATATTCAACATAGCGATGGTCATCCAGCTTGCAAATAGGAGCACATTGGAGGTCGTCATTGCTGAGATCTCTTTCGCTTGCACTCACTCAAAATCCCAGATCCTTTTCCTCTGCACACGCAAAATTTTACAAATTAATACACCCTCTTATCGAAAGTTTTTACATCCCTAAAATTCATTCCACAAGTGTGTACCTCCCTCTGTGCAGCTCATTTTGTTCTGATCACTTTTTCCGCCATTCATCCCCTTTTTACACATTAAAATCCAATCACTGAAGTTCGCTATGTTCCGTGTCTAGTATTCGTTTTCTTCTTACAATACATTTAAAATCATTGGTGCTGAAACCCTTCGCTATATTAACGTATGCGTACGTGATGTTTTTGGTACACCTGTCAATACTTGTGATTTTTCTAAAACATATATTTTTCATTACTTCTGTATTCATCCTGCACCCGAAATTTCTACTGAAGATACGTGACTTTACATCGTGCCTTCACGCATTGATGCTATGTTTTTCTCTCTTTCCCTTCTACCCGTCACACAAAAGGGAGCCTATCACATAACTCTTTTTATCATAGTGTAACGTTAAACCCCATGAGTTTCGTAACTAGGAAATTTCACCTGCGAATTTTAACAACGTATGAATATAACCGGGGCCTCCGAGATGTCGCTGTGTGTCCTTAACCGGGCCTGCTACAAGTGACGTCACAACCTGCTGACGTCAAAACAGTGATCCATAATAACTTAAAATTTTTTCATGTACTTTGTTCGTTTGTACGTATTGTTTACGATAGTATTTTGATTTTATTTATTGTTTTATATAGTAATTAATAATATTTTTCAGTGTATTTAGATTATAATGCTATCAATAATTATTGATTATAATTATTAAAGAAAGTGTAGATTATATCTATAAAATAATGAGAAGAAAATGTTGTGCTCCTAGTTTCTAATCTAAGTCTTCAAATTCGCTACTGATAATGAAAAGAAGAAATTTTAGCTACGAAAATTACCTTGTGATAATTATTTTTACATTTCAACAGAAGTGGTCTGCATTAAATGTTTCGATATACGTTTCATAATTCGTGAAGCTAAAATTAATATGATGGTATTGAACTTGCTGTGCTGAGAAAAAAAAATAACCCTAACAAGGAATGTCCATCCTAGTGTAATGGAAATATTCCGGCATATTTGAATGAATTTGTACTTCCAAATCAAAAAGAGTCAAATGATCTTCAGAAAAAGAAATAAAATAAAAGAAGCAGACGATAAACAGTTTAAAAATTGATTTTGAAAGAAATACTGTAATAAATTGAATGAAATCTGGATACATTTAGTTAGAAGTGAGTGTGCTTTGTTTATACATTTAAAAGTAACTGATTTACACAACTTAGTAGTTCTACGTAGTTCCATTTAACATTTTAGCTAACTTAAGTGTACAAATATATTATGAAAATAAAACTTTTGATAAGTTAATTTGAGTGGTTATTAGGTCCTAGACCCGAGTACAATAAATAGACAATTATTAAAATATTACAAGTCAGTTACAAAGTTAAGATAGAAAATTGGGTACTTTTCGGTTAGCCGGGCGCCAGTGATATATATATGTATTAATTAATATATATATATTTATATATGTACATGTATCACTGGCGCCCGGCTAACCGAAAAGTACCGAAAAAGGCTTATGGCGAGAGAAGGAAAGTTGGCAACATATTTTCTGGCAACCTATTCGTAGTTTCATATAAATAAGTATTTTTTTTTCAATATTTATATAATTTATTTAATATAAAGAAGCCATATATCTCTTTTTATATGTAGGTAGAACAGAATTGTATATATAAATAATTTTATATATATAAATAAACATAAAAGTTCATTAGGTTTGTTTTCATAATTGTGTATATAATTTAAAAACATATCTAACTTTCTGAAGCCCGGATTACGCCAAAGCGTTAAAAAAAAAAGTGCCAAGGTCTCTATAGTTAAAAAATGTCGATTTCTCTATTTAAATTGACATTTATTGTGTTTTGGTGGTTAAATCATGGTATGTAGTTGTAAAAGGGAGAATGGGATTGATTTTGTAAAGTTTTTGGTAGATTTATTATATTTTTTGTAACGTATATTTATTGTAAAATAATGTGTTTAGGAAAAGGTAAGTCAATGGGTTCAATCTGATTTATTAATCTTAGCATTTTTTTTAATTTAAAACTTTTAATTTCCTTTAATAAAACAAGTGTATTGATTCCCTTTTATTTCACGATTATGAAATTTAATATTATTTATGTAATCACAAATTATAAGAGCGGAAATGCTCTTTTTATTACATCTTTCTGCTGCGATATATTGACCAAAGTGGATCACTACTGTGACGTCACTAATACTTGTAGCAGGCCCGGTGAAGGACACACAGCGACATCTCGGAGGCCCCGATATAACGCCCATGTTTTTAACTTTCTTTACAAGATACTCCTGGTAAATTTTAACAAGGTTTGTGTATAAAACTGACCCTGCTTTTTCATTGTAACTTAGCTCGGGAAGGATTTTTATACAATAACAGTACACTCTACACATAAGTTTCGGCAGCTGAAGAAAATTCTATCGAAAAAGAAGACCCTTTTATATCCATCTTTCTACTTAGCTAACGCTTTTGTTTTTATACTACTTTCTTTTATAAAGAAAATGATCTCTTTCTGTACTAAAATGCTGGCTAGCTCCTCAACAACTGCATAAGGTAAAAATATATTCCGCACATCACATCATCACAAGTTCAAAGTTTGCCAGTTAAGTTGCATTAACTATCCCACCTAACAGTCCAATTTTGATCTAAAGTACGTAATTTGGATCAATAGACATGTCCATATTACGGCAAAAAATCGGCATATTTCATTTGTTTTCGTCGCTATATCGCCCAAACGTCACCAAGTTTTACGTAATAAGTATGTCTTTTAGATGTCAGGAAAAACGTAAAATGAACGTAGTATAGAAGTGTCCAAAATTTGTCTATATTACATCCAAGAAATATCTGTATCTGGACAAAATATCGATACGGCTTTTTGACGTAATATGGACATGTTTATTTATCCAAATTACGTACTTTAGATCAAAGCGGGACAAATTCAATTATAATAGTAATTTTTTTTTTAAAACTTTTAATTTCAATCATACATTTGATGATCGGTGAAAACGTTACGATATTTTCCAGATATTTTTTGCCGTTATAGGCAGCTTCTTACTTTTTGTAATGGAAGCTATCCAAAACACTTTCTTATAAGAATAAATAACTTACAAGCAAGCTTCTTTACATTTTTCTTCGCAGCTTTGCATTCTTCTCTTTACTATTTCATCTATTGAAAAAAAAACTGGTTAAAAAAATAATTAACTTAACTTTAAGTAATGTGTATTTTGTGCATAATGTAAGTAAAGGTTTTGAGTGTTTAGTTGCCCACTCAAAAGATGGGAGGATGTTGTCGAAAGAAAGAGAGAGAGAGATAGATTCTCCTCTCCGGTCAAGGCCATTTTCCAATCCAACACACGCTGCAACTCTTTCGTTGCGTGCGCATCCTTTCTATATAACAGTGGACGCATTTGTTAGTCAGTCGCCTAAGAACTTATCTCTGATCATCATGTAAATAAAAGTTTTGTTTTGTTTTTAACTATCGACTGCTTTCATTCCCGGCCTTTGGAATTTCTTTTTAGTTTAAGTGTACGTAACAATACGTTTTCTAAAATGTTTACTTAGTTATCTTATTTGCCCTATTAAACAGCAAAGTTTTTTTTTTTAAAGTAATCAAGCTGGAAGTATTGAAAAGTGTTTCATTATCTATGCTTGACGCATGATTTTTTTATTAAAAGTTGTACAAAGTAGAAATAAAAAAATAATTTTCTTTCCAAATAATATAAAGTTTAATTACTTTTTTTTTGCTTTTAATTATAAATTTTTGTTTTAGTCAAAGTATTAATTTACGGTTTTCGTAAATTTTCTTGACACATACCAAAAATCACTTTATTCTCTTAGTTATTTTTGTACTTTTCTTGTCTTTTCCACATTCTTTTAACATTTTTTTTTAATTAACTGATAATCAATATATTTCTCTTTACATTTGTACTAAATGAGAGGTATTCCTTAGGGGGGGGGGGGGAAGAAGCAAAATATAGGGCGGTAACTGTAGTTCTGCATACAGGCGCCGGTCACTACTGGCACCCCCTGCGTTTCTTCATTAAAATATATATATATGTTATATAAAAATTTTATTTCGCAATATTCCTTTAAATTATTCTACATTCTGACATAATCATTATCTCCTTATTTCTTAATAATATTTAATCTTATTTAATGTCCTTTTAAAATTAATAACACGTATATTAATAAGTATCTTATTTAATGTCCTTTTAAAATTAATAACACGTATATTAATAAGTATCTTATTCCAAATCTTAATCTAAAACTTTAAGTCCATTCGTAACTTTTATTAACTCTCCAATATACAATATTCGGAGAGACGCTAGTTGTCATTTCGAATGTTTTCTTAAAGCCATTTTTTTTTATTCTACGGCTCGCTTCGCGCGCCTAGGGCTTTTCACTTTAAAATTAATGCGCCGTTGTGTTCGGGATTCTTTCTTGTTAAAACTTCTCCATCGCGTGTCATTTGCGTAGCTTAATTTCGCCTCTCACTCATTGGCTCGTGCATACGTTACGTCGCTTCGGTAACTTTTCGCACAGTTAACAAAACCCGGCTACAAGCATTCGGAGAGTAGATTTTTGTCGTGTTTTGAAGTGCTGACAAAATCCTTATCTGGTGTTCAAGCGACTTAGAAATTCTAAATAGGCCTTTAAGATATATTAAATAATGTAGTGAGTTAACGTCCAGCTTGAGGGTTATAAGATTAAACCTTTGTCCTGTGGGAACTATGCTAGCATCTCTCATGTTTATGAATAAACAATTTATCTGAAAACTGGCTGAGTATTATTGGAGAAATTCTCATTTGGTTCCATCGTTGTTTAACTTCCTCGCCATGATTCTTGATCGAGCGACTGCAATAATTCATCCTCTGTAACCAACTGCCATTTTCTCGTGAAATTTTAAATCAACCTCGTAAAAAGCTAACATATATATATATATATATATGTAAGATAAAGATATGTAAACAGTTGATTTACTGGAATTATATGAACGACTAGACGTTGAATAACAAAATATAAACTTTAATACAGTCCTAGCCAGATAACTCTACAATGCTTTACTAATAATTTCTTCACAGCTAATACACTTTTCGCCCAACACATACAATATATTTATTTTCCAATAGTCCAACTAGGCCTGACAACGCCTTTACTGGCTATTTCTCATTTCAATGCTTGCTTCACAATAAAAATTAGAAGACTGGCTCTTTTTCCAATTTGGAAGATGTTCAAATCTTGATCTCGCGATCCAAAATATTTATAATTCGTGCATTTAAATCATGGATAATAATAGTACTAGAGCGTCAGTTAATTTGATGATCATGCACGTCATAAAGGAAACGAAGTGTTTAAACTGAAATCCTACAAATCGGTCATCCTGACGAGATGGCGTCCCGACATCAGCATCTTGGATTATTTTTTTATGCCTAAACAGTTAACTTTTGAAATTATATATATCTTTGAATTTCAAAAAACACATCAAGTTCTTGTAACATTCTAATTAAATCTCCAAAGAGATAATTAATAATAATGTGTAGACAGAATACCACATAGTTAACAAATTAACAAGTGCAATCATAATTTTACCATAGCTTGTGCTTCAATGGTAATTGGCCAAAAATACTGAAAATGTGAAGAATATTTAAAAAGAGAGAGAGAGAAAAAGAAAAAAATATATATATACTAGGGGGCCTAACCCCTGCGATCTACGCTCGCCAACCCCCACTCAGACTTCGAGGCCTCTAAAAACCTGACAGCGTGCTTTATTTTAAAAATATTGGTAAATCTGTAAAAGGGTTGCCATGCTTTTAACGTGTTGATGGTGCATTTTTTTATTATCATGGCCTCACACACGGATGTTGCGACAACTGACGACTGTTTTCGGGATTGATGAGTAAAATCAATTACAACTTGTAACCAGCTTGTATAAAATGGTTAGGTTTAAATTGTGGCTACCTCTCGGACTTTTATAACAATGATCTGTATTCTATTCTTCCTTTGCGTTTAAGGATGAGAAAAATTGCATCTGCTTGTGAATAACATCAAGAACCACGATATTGAAAAGTACTATGTTATATACATTTTCAGTAACAGGTTTTAATTTTCTCTTTATTTTAGTGCACGATCATGCATATTTTCATGTTATTTTAAATATGTAAATTATTTATTTTAATTAATATGTATATACGAATTTTCTAATATTTATTTATCATACAAAATTAATTAAATATTTTGTGCATGCATGCCTGCATTTATTCGGCATCAATTGATGAGATATTTAAACAAATTTGCTATCCGAGATAATTTTACACCATGTTATGCCACTTGAATATTGCCCATAAGAAAATCGGGTACTTTTCCAGTATAGGATCCTTTGCTTTTAGGTTTGGCGTAATTCGAGCTTCTAAAAGGGATAGATTCGCTAATATACGTAGATTTGTTGCCAAAAGATATGAAATCAAACCCAATGAACTTTTGGTGCTTTTCTATTATAGGGTCTTGATGCTTTTTTAAAAAGCTTGGCGGAATGATGATTGACGCTTGAATCCTGACGATAGAAATGTGATTTTTTTTTCAAGTTTTCCTGAAAAACATAATTTAATCACAATCTTGTCTTTATTATCGATTGAAGTAAAAGATAAATTCAATTTCAGTTTGAAAATGACGAATAAAAAAAAATCAATAATCCCTATCGGGATCCTTTTCAATTTTTTTCCCTTTTTTGTCACAAAAAAACTGAGTAATTAGTTGCCATCATTACAGAAATGTCATTAAAATTAGAAAAAAATTAATATCTCGAAAACTAATTCTAATTTCAAAATTCTATTACCAGTTTTGACATCCGCGGATTTTTATGGACAATTGGTATTAATTTCATCATCAAGCGTTTAATAGTTTATTAAAAATAGCCCTGAAACATAATCAGTCGTTTAATCAGTCGTTTCATAAAATCGTTTCATAAATTCGTTTCATAAAATCGTTTCACAAATTCGTTTCATTAGGATTTTATATATATAGGGTAGATATATATATAGGGTAGATATAATAAACCATAAAATGTTAATAATTTGGAGTTGATATCAAGTGAATACAAATGGATTAAGAAATGAAATATGAACTTATATATATATATTACATAAAATTTTGATTACATATACAACACACATACACATATACTTCATCTATTTGACTTATCCAGGAGTTTAATCCATAGACCATTGCTTCAGGTATTCGTCCCCGGTTGACGTCTTTCCTGGACCTTCATGATCTCTATCTTTAGAAGCTATATATTTGTTGCTTCTAGAATTATAAGAATTTGAATAAGCATCTCTTCCACTATAAGCTCCTTTAAATCCATGATGAGAATTATTCCTATGTGATGGTTGTGAATTTCTTTGTTCATTATAACTAGCCTTACATGATCGTCGGCCATCATAATTATAATTATTTTGACCATGATAGTAGCCTCTATTCATGTACCTTGGGGAAAAATTTGGATTATACCTTGCTTTTGAATTAGGTGAAGCACTTTCTGTTATGTCTTGAGGTATCAAAGAATCTTTAGTCTCAAAGTTTTCAGGAACCTCAGATTCATTTTGGTAAGAATTCTCGGAACTCTGTTTCCCATATCTATATTTATTGTAATTTCCCTGGTTAAATGATTGTTTAACATATCTTTGGTCATATCTATTATTACTTCTGTTATCAAATGGTCTATTAAAATTTCTGTTTGCTAAATTTGTAATATGAGTCAAATTCACCTCATCATTTATGCAGTCGATATTAACCATATCTTCCCAACCTCGATTACCGTTGTCTATACTTGATGTAGCTACCGCATCAATTTTGGACGGAACTTTGTTAATTTTAATGTATCCTACTCGTACTGTGTTGTCGCTTATTATTCTAACACCCTCTTCCGTTACTTTTAACGTCATGCCTTCTACTGCTTTTCTACCTATTATTAAATCGAAGTCCGTCTCTTTTACCACGTAAAATTTATCCTAGATTTCTATATCGTCTACGTAGACTTTATGCCAGAAAAAACCCGTTGGCTTAATTTCTTTTCCACCTATGCCCGATATAGATATATTGTCGCTGCTTAGTTTTGGCGCGTTTATTGCAGTATGATATGTTGAATTGGCGATTGAAATGTCACTCCCTGTATCAATTATTACGTTTGTTTTTATCCCGCGAATATCTAGGATTCTTCTTTTTTACCATTTAACATGCCATATTAACTATTTTTCTTTGCGTGTTTTGGGTCTCATCTTGGTTTTTGTCTCTCGCCAATTTTGATTACGTTGCGGGTAAAAATTTGAATATTCTCGTTCTGTATTACTCGCCATGGCACATTTCGCACTCACGTGACCAGGGTTGCCACACGTAAAACAGATTATATGCGACTCCTTGCTTCCATGATTGACACTGTGCCTATTGTCAACTTGGCGTCTTTTCAAATTGGCGTATTCAGCCACTCTCGAACTTCTGTCCTCAAAATGTCCGCTTGTATTCCTAACTGATTGTTTATTGCAAACCCTTCGTGCCGTTTTGTAAATATCCAATTTACTAACTAAGTCATCAATTTTCTTTATTACTAATAATTCCTCTGCAAAATGTGTCTTTGTTTCGGCAGGTAAATTTTTCCTGATTTCATTAACTACAATTAATTCCGATAGTTCTTCAAAGTTATCTACTTGAAGACCTTCAATCCATTGTTGAAAATACACCATGATCTCATAAGCGAAATCGCGCCAATTAGCTGATGGCTCCTTTTTAGAAGAGAAAAATTTCAGCCTAAACTCTTCTGGCGATAGTTTGTAGCGTTTTAGCAGAATATTTTTTATGTAATCATAATCGTGAATTTCGGGTTCGTTTTCCCTCGTTATTATATTGATCACATCTAATGGCATTAGATTAATAATTAAATAGTTTACCCATTCTTTTTTATCAATGCCCGTTTGCGTCATTTGCCTTTCGTACATAGCCAAATATAAACTATTATCATTTGAACTTTCGTATTTAGTTAATAATCTAAGCAATTCAAATTGCTTACCTGGATTTGTCCTTGGGTTTTCATCAATGTGTTCTCTTGAGTTTTCTTGTATCTGCATTTTCCTAATTTCAAAATCTCTTTCACGGTCTTTTTGCTCCAATTCTACTTTCCATTTTCTCTCTTCCATTTCCATTTTCAATTTCTTTTCTTCAATCTCTGCTTGTAATTTCTTCTCTTCTAGTTCTGCTTCTGCTTGTAATTTCTTCTCTTCTAGTTCTGCTTGCAAATTTTTCTCTTCTCTTTGTTCTTCTGTTTTCTCTTTTCTAGCTGCTATAACTACTTCTAATCGATCTTTTATAAAATCTTCTTCGTAACTCTCCCAGCTTTCGATCAGCTTTATTAGGACAGGTATTGTCGGTTTTTCTGATGCTTCAATTCCGTATTCCTCGCAGAGATTTATTAGATCAATTCTCTTAGCTTTATTTAGAGTTCCCATGTTTATCTTTCAAAATTGTACTTGGAGTAATACGATTACGGTTTTCACCTTGCTAATTCGTAACCCAACTTTTGATACTGGCGTTTTACAACACTTTAGCTTTGGTTTCCATTTCACTACTAGTTGCTTTTACTTTTAATATCCTGGCACTGAAAGTTGTTCTTCCTTTTAATTATACTGGCATCCGAGCCCCCATATTTGTAAGATAAAGATATGTAAACAGTTGATTTACTGGAATTATATGAACAACTAGACGTTGAATAACAAAATATAAACTTTAATACAGTCCTAGACAGATAACTCTACAATACTTTACTAATAATTTCTTCACAGCTAATACACTTTTCGCCCAACATATACAATATATTTATTTTCCAATAGTCCAACTAGGCCTAACAGCGCCTTCACTGGCTATTTCTCATTTCGATGCTTGTTTCACAATAAAAATTAGGAGACTGGCTCTTTCTCCAATTTTGAAGATGTTCAAATCTTAATCTCGCGATCCAAAATATTTATAATTCGTGCATTTAAATCATGGATAATAATAGTACTAGAGCGTCAGTTAATTTGGTGATCATGCACGTCATAAAGGAAACGAGGTGTTTAAACTGCAATCCTACACACACACACACACACACACACACACACACACACACACACACACATATATATATATATATATATATATATATATATATATATATATATATAATGAGTGAATTTGTGACACTGTGAAAAAATAAAAAATCCTCCCCCTTAAAGCATACACTCCGACACACTTTTTAATGTTAAATACCAAAAATCACTTTATTCTCTTAGTTATTTTTGTACTTTTCTTGTCCTTTTTTCACATTATTTTAACATTATTTTTTAATTAACTGATAATCAATATATTTCTCTTTACATTTGTACTAAATCAGAGGTAAATTACATATATTGTTTTTTTGGGGGGGGAGGGGGCAGCAAAATATAGGGCGCTAACTGAAGTTCTGCATACAGGCATCGGGCACTCCTGGCACCCCCTGCGTTTCTTCTTTCAAAATAATAATAATAGTAAGAATAGTAATTTTTTTTTTCTAATCACATGATTTAATTTGTGAGAGTGTGAAAAAATGGATTCGGCAAATCTTTTTCTTTCCTAAATTACTTACCGTATTCTTTCGCCACCGTACATAGCGGTTGTTCGTGAGGATAAGCAATAGTCACTGGCACGCATCCGTAGGCTTTCAACGTTTCTTCGATTTTACAAGATCGTCGGCAATCCTGAAGCAAAAATCATCATTAAGCATACACTCCGACACACTTTTCAATGTTAAATTTACTGTGTTATACACCAATAAGAGAAATAATTGTTACAAAAGCATGGCATACACAGTCGAACTCGGTTAATACACTATATTGCCAAAGGTGACCGGTCACTTGCGATTTTAGACATTTTTTTAACTATCTAGAAAAATACATGAGGAATTAACCTGAAACTGCAGGTGTGTAAACAGTATAGTATAGGTTATATATTTCCGCGAATATTTTTTCACGAAACCCCATAGGGGACTGTCAACAAATTGAAAAAAAAAAACGAATATCTTTTGGATAACCCTGTAAAAACTAATGTAGCAAAGGCGTTCAAACTCGAGATTATTAATAAGTGGCTTATTGTAATATACTGTGTTCATTTTTATGAGGATAGCATGTATGCTCGTAGAGAAATTAAGGTTTTTATAAAAACAGACACAATTTTCGCCTCGTTTTTTGCTTATAATTTCCAGAGTTCTTAATATAAAAAAAAGTTCTTTTCAGAAAAAATGGCAAACAACATTGTACATAATACTCTGCAATCGGAATTAAAAAATAATAAAAATTGGATGAAAAATGAGCAGGTTTACTAAAAAATGTTTCACTGCGCATGCGCGAATGCAATCAAAATATAATATGCATAATGTATTAGCTAAGTATATAGAGCAACTTTTGAGACTTTCACAAAAGTTGCTCTATATACTACATTGATAATACATTATGCATATTATATTTTGATTGCATTCGCGCATGCGCAGTGAAACATTTTTTAGTAAACCTGCTCATTTTTCATCCAATTTTTATTAAGTTTTAATTCTGATTGCAGAGTATTATGTACAATGTTGTTTGTCATATTTTCTGAAAAGAACTTCCTGATCCTGTATCTTTGCATATAGGCTGATTATAACCCTCATATGAACATAGGCTGGTTTTTGTTTATTTTATTCAAATATTTTTCTTAATAATTCAAAATTTCGTTATTTTCATTGAGAATAAATGGACATTTTTTCGTATAGCATTTTAAAATGGTTAAATTTACTTTACAGTTGCTAATACTTTATCGTTGCCAAAACTAATTGAAAACCCCAAAAAATAATTTTTACTCAACAATTTAGTTTCAATTGAAAAATTTTCACGGGAAAAATGAAAATGAAATTAAAAAAATTAAAGAAGTAAGAAGAAGATTAAACAATATTATTAGAAATAAAACGTACTTTTTTTAGTTTTTGATAATAATACAAGGTTTTAATATGCGTAACCATGGAAAACAGGCGAATATGACGTAATTTATCGAAAATAAAACGGATATGCTTTGACTGGTGAAATAAAATGATCTTGGATTTTTTCTTCACTTTTTTTCTTTTTTTTTTCTTTTGTATGGTAACAATACTTGCCGTTTTACCGTCTGCGAACGGCTAATATAACTATACAGTATTTTTTATTTAAATTTTTAAAAAGTAAAAAGAAGTTTGAAAAGAAAATGGTTAGCAAATGTCAATAATATGCTCCTCAAAATTATCCATCTCGTAAATGATGTCATGGATAGCGAGAAATAGTGATTTTTCATTCTTAAAACTAAAAGAAATAACTCGATTACCTAAAAAAAAAAAAAAAAGACGAATGTTAATAGTTCCATTTTTGTTGATAAAACCTAAATATTTAATATTATTTCGTTAAAGTAACATAGTTTTCCCTATGCCAGTATTGAAATTAATTGCCTAGAAAAGAAAATTAACAAGAATTATGTCATTAAAAAGGGATTTCTCTGGGGAAAAAGGAGACGTCATATTTGAAGTAAAACGGGAATTTTCCAATATGTTTTAAAATGAGTGTGAATCAATTCCTTACATTAATAATACAAGGATCAATAAGTATAGAAAGTAGATGAGTTTCACGCCTTATTTATAACGAAAAATTTAAGTGTTTTGTTATCTATACTGATTATTAAGCATGAGTATCCGTTATTTCGTTATTTCGTTCCGTATGAGTATCCGAGTTTTCTACTAAAAATCGCATCATAATTTTAAGAAAAGGAAAATGAACACGAATCTATTATATTAAAATCTGACCGTGTGTTTGTATTTCGCAACTACTCCTAGACTATCGAACGCAATGCGATTTACTACCGGTTAGTTTACTACCGGTTTAGCGAATACCGGTTATAATTGATCCGAAGATGTCACACAAACTCTCAGAATTAAAAAAATTAAATGCCATTTTTTTTAAACGAAGCTTCTCTAAAAACGGAAAGTAACTTACTCCATATTTGTATATAAAAAGGAGAAATAAAACAGATCAGTATATTTTTTACACCATTTTCTCATTAAAACTGAAAAACAGAATTTATTTTCACTTCGAATAGATGGTGAAAACAATATCTTGATTTCAGTAAATTATCCGAAAAATACAAACATATTTTCACATATTCAAACTTTATGAATCAATTGATTCTGGAGAACAAAAATTGCCTGTCAATATACTGTCATTTAGAAAACAAGATTTGTTTCGGCTATATATTAAAGCAAGGAGGCAGAATTAAATTTAAAGAAAAAGCATATACTATTTCTAATTAGTGTTTTTTTTTTTTGAAGGATGGCTGTTAAAACGTTTCACAAAGGCGTTAAAAGTAAAATTGTTTATCAGGTAAAATTGACATTTGTTTTTACCCAATACGTCTATTTCCACGATTTTATTTGGCCCTCCTTTTTGCATTGGTTGCAATTTCATTTTCGCAATTATTTGGCACAAAATTTCACTTTTTTAAGACTGAGTTATGCCAATGTCCCTATAATAATAAATACCGTATTGTCTTCTATGAAATGTGATAACTAGTTAATTATTAACGTTTTTAATTATTGGGAGTAAAATATTTTGCTTAATTAATGTATTTATTCTTCTTTAAATGTTGCGTGAACGAAGTCACGGGTAACAGCTAGTATTACAATAAGCCACTTATTAATAATCTCGAGTTTGAACGCCTTTGCTACATTAGTTTTTACAGGGTTATCCAAAAGATATTCGTTCTTTTTCAATTTGTTGACAGTCCCCTATGGGGTTTCGTGAAACAATCTTCGCGGAAATATATAACCTATACTATACTGTTTACACACCTGCAGTTTCAGGTTAATTCCTCATGTATTTTTCTAGATAGTTAACAAAACGTTTAAAATCGCAAGTGACCGGTCACCTATGGCAATATTGTATAGAAACAATGTAAATACACAAGTCCCCGTATTAACTGTTACGAATAAATAAATAAATAAATAAATAAGGCTTAAAACGTTATTTGATCTTACTGAAATCCTACAAAAATAAGTAAATCCCCTATACTACTAAGAATACTAATAAATAAATTCCATGTTTCTGGGCTTGTCTGGGATATAACAAAAAATGGGGAAACAACGATAAAATGAGTTTCACATTTAAAACTTTTCTAAAAGAGAATATAATATTTTCTTTTACCTCTTTATTCAGCGGACCCATGCCTCCATTTTCCATCCACTCTTTTCTGTAATCACGGCATTGGGTAGAATAAGGTGCTGGTAATCGGAAAATTTCAGTCTGTAAACAAAAGAAGAATAAAAAATCATGCGTCAAGCATAGATTATGAAACACTTTACAGCACATCTAGAAAACTGTAACGAAACTTCACAGTTAAATAAGGTGAAAGAAGATATGTAAGTAAGCAGTTTAGAAAGCATATAGCCCATTAAAAAATTCAATTTAAGCAGAAAATCATCATCAAAAAAGTAGTTGAATTATTTTGTGCCGCCCTGTATATAAAGGTGAAAATAAGCACTCGCCAGTCGCCACTCTGCGATTAAACTTGAAAAACTGGCGAATAAAAATATGGAAAGAACCGGCCAAATGCAGTGTTTTCTTATTTCGTTTTTCCATAAAATTTGCGGGGTTTTTTTTTTGTTCTTTTTTTGTGTCCGTTCGACAAAATTCATGATTTTTCCTCTCTCGTTCGACAAAATTCATGATTTTTCCGCACTCGTTCAGCGAAACTAATGATTTTTCTGCACTCGATTGACGAAATTAACGATTTTTTCGCACCCGATCGACGAAATTAGGGGTTTTCCGCGCCTGATCGTCGAAATTCATGATTTTTATGCGCCTGATTGACGAAATTAATTTTTATTCTGCGCTCGATCGATGAAATTCATGATTTTTGCACACGCGAGCAACGAAATTCATGTTTTTTACACACCTGATCAACGAAATTCATGATTTTTACACACCCGATCGACGAAATTACTGATCTTTTCGCACATGATCAAAGAAATTTATGATTTTTACGCGCCCGATCAACGAAAATAGTGATTTTTACGCATCCGATCGACGAAATTCGTGATTTTTACGCGCCCGTTTGACTAAATTCATGTTTTTTACACACCCAACCGACGAAATTCATGATTTTTACGCGTACGATCGACGAAATTCATGCTTTTTACGTGGCCGTTCGACAAAAATCATGATTTTTACGCGACCGTTCGACGAAATTTATGATTTTTGTGCCCGATCGACGAAATTCTTGTTTTTTTTTTATCCCGATTGACAAAATTCATGTTTTTTTCTGATCCCGATCGACGAAATTCATGATTTTTACACTCCCGAATGACGAAATTAGCAATTTTTTCCGAGATTAATTGGCGAAATACACAATTCCTGAATTTCTGGAGATATTGGCCACATTTGACCCGCGGGCCACAGGTTGTGTATGTGTAATGTATATTATGTTGTGTGTTGTCATTTAGTGTATAAAAATAACCTATTTTATTATTGTCAGATCTTAATTCTAGACAAAGATTTTTTTTTAAAGAATTTTTTTTTTCTTTAAAAGAAGAAAGTATTGGATTCATGAAAATTTTCGACTTCTGCTTTTCTACGGATTTATACATTTTAGAAGGTCCTGAACACGATTTGACCATTTTTAGAAAATGTTTGTCTGTGACTCTGTATGTTTGTCTGTATGTGACAAAAATTTTGTGGGCGCTCTATCTCAAGAACTAATGTACGAAATTTAATAAAACTTTATATTCAGTTAGTCCCTGATATAAATTGGTTCTGATTAGTTTTTGGAGAAAATCGCCCGACAGGTGGCGCTGCTATGCTGCATTTTTTGCGATTTCCGCAATAGTTCTATCTCAAGAACTAATGCACTTATTTTCATCAGGTTCAGTTAGACCTTGACATAAATAGACGCTGATTACCTTTTGGTGTAGATATCCCAACAGATGGCGCTACTATACCACTTTTTACTCGATTTTTACGATAGCTATATTTCAAGAACTAATGCGCAGAATTTCATAAAACTTCATATTCGGTTAGACCTTGATATAAATAGATGCTGCTTACGTTTTGGTGAAAATTGCAAAACAGGTGGCGCTGCTATACCACTTTTTTCATTATTATCACGATAACTATATCTGAAGAACTAATGCACGGATTTTCATCAAACTTCAGATTCAATTAGTTCAGTTTTGGTGCTGATCATTTTTAGTGTATGAGAATTCTGTGTGAGATAGAAGACAGTTTTGGGATTGGCATATCCGTCTAGTTTAAAAAAAGGTGCTTATGTAATTAGCTGCCCAAATACCTAAGCTTAGTGGGACTTATATAGTTAGCATATTGTGTATAACTTTGCTGTTAACTTATTTTAAATTTTAAAATAGATTGAAAATTAGTATCTTAAGTTTATTCAAAACAATAGAAATTAGAATATTTTTATTTAGTAAATAAATTACTTGTTTACTGTAAACCCATTATACATTTCTTAAATTAAATATTCAGTGACATAAATGTACTTACTGGCTACTAAAAAAATTATTATCAATAGCCAGTAACTGGCTATTAAAAAAAATCAACCTACCGGCCAGTGGTTACTAAGCAAAATTCCTTATTTTCACCTTTACCTGTATATAACATATAGATTTGCATACATACATGCTAAAATTTAGTTCAGTTAGAAAATTCCCTTTCAGCAATTTTCGCCAATAGATGGAAATAAACTTTTTTCGTACATCCCTGTATATTATCTAAAGACTTTCGTACACACCACATATTAAGTTAAAATTTAATTCTGGTAAAATACGCAGAGCTCAACTTAAAACGCACTTCGAGCAATTACCAACAATAAACGGCATTGTATCTTCTTCTTTGCGTTGCCTTGTATATGAATTTATTTATATTCTACTACAAACTTCTATTAGTATATACTAAATACAGTTCAACATGAAAATGCATAACACAATTAAAAACTAACCTTAAGCAATTCACTACCGTTGTCAGTAATACTTACGAATTCCTTTGTGTAGCCCTGTATATAGACTTAATTTATACACACCATGTAACTATGTAATATTTTAGTTAAATTTAAAAAGGCAAATAAAAGTTGAAAACGCACATCCAGCAATTATCGCTCATAGACAGTACTGTAACCGAATTATTTTGTGTTGCCCTGTAAATGAACGATAAACGCAATGCACACCAAACTTTTCAGTAAGAAACTTATCATGCATCTCAGAAATCTCTATATATAAATGAAAGTCCTGACTGGGTAGATGATCAACGCGCAGCCCAAACTACTGAACCTACAAAGACGAAACTTGGAGGAAAAACACTTCTTAGTATGTAGAGGTGCACTAAGACGGGATTTTCAAAAACTCCATCCCTAAAGGAGGTAAAAAAATGAACAAATTTTTAAAAAATTCCTTAAAAATCGAGTATTATAGTTAAGTGAAAAAACATATTTTAATGTATATTTGTATGCTGAATCGAATGGTACAAAGTACATTCTTCTAAGTCCCATAGTTCGTGAGATATTGCATATTTTTGTAACGATTATCGTATAATAGTTCTACGTTGTCTAATTATATAGAACTAGGGGGGAAATTTCTATAATCAGTTGAACCCGTGAAACATTAGCCTTTTTAAAAAATACTGCAGAATGGATTTCTATTGAACTTGCATTAATAATTTTCTAGGGGTAATTTTAGCATATTGCATATTGTTATATAGTCCTTTAGCAAATCATACTGTAAATGATTAAATAAAGAAGTTGGTCTTTAATAGCCAAATTTTGTGCAAAAATAGAAAATATAACAGAGCAATGGCGTCTATTTCGTTTTACAGCATTGCGAAGGACAATCAAGGTAAAAAGTACATATTGCTTTAAAACACAAGATGATCAAATTCACGGGTGTATTTCGTTTGGAGAAACCGACCAGCGTAGCGGGCAAAGCCTGCTAGTGCATATATAAATTTTATTATGTTTGGCATGGTAAAATATACTACAAATGTGTTTTTTTCCTGTAGACCAACCATTATGTAAAATAATAACTTTGTGTCACTCTGCGAATTAATAACAATTGTTTTGCACCCCATATTCTACAAAAATCCTGTTTCAGTGCACTTCATGAATGCATATCTATTTCATTATGTTTTAAAACGTGTAACAGCATCAAAATGCACTTGAAACTATTTTTTCCATTAACCGCAATGTAACGGAATGATTTTGACCACCCCTGTAAACGAACTATAAATGCAGGGCATGAAATTTTAGTTGAAAAGGTACTAACCAGACTAAAATGTTTGCTCGCCACTATTAGGTAGCTTTCAATACAAAAAAGTATAGAGCTACCTATTGCAGCCGTTCGGAGGAAAGCAATTCCGGAAAATTTCGGTATATTTTCACCGATCATGACCCCCAGACCCCAAAACCACCCTCCGTTCAAATGTTGATTTATATATATATATATATATATATATATATATATCTGACCTATGTCATACGATAACGCTCATATTTATCAATCAATTTCGATGAAACTAATTGTGTGTATTAAGCTAACCAATGTCTCGACCGAGTTCGTTGGCCAGCTTGGTCCGCCATTTTGTTTCAAGATGGCGGCCATTTAAAAATTTAAAACTAAAATAAATACACAAAAAAGTTAAAAATTCAAATTTATTTTTTGCTTACGTGTTAGGCCTTGATACAAGGATTCCGGAGTATTTTTTGTTTTTCCTCTATCTTAAAAAACGGCTGAGATACAGCAGTTTGAAATTCTAGGGTGGCAGACATTTTGAAACAAGATAGCACATTACAAAAATCCAACGATTAATTTAGTGAACGCGACTTCTCGCAAATTTATTATCTTTCATTGTTGTAATCATTTTCCCATCATACGCATAAAACTATATATTCATATCCGTTAGCGCCAAATTCTCGCCAAATTTGGCGACCAAAAATAAGTCATAAAAAAAGCCAACTTGGCTATAGCTCAATAATTTGGCGAATTTCTCATTCAAATTCAGTTTTAACGAATCTTTTGTAAACGGTTTCTTTGCATTTTAGCTTGCTGTTTTCGAGTAACATTAGCTAAAAATTTAAAACGAAGATATAGGAAAGCTACCTTTTCCTCCCGGTACAGGCCGGAAGGACTTTTTTACATTCATTTATAGACAGCAACCTCGACCACCACACCTGCCCAGAAAACGAACTATTTATGACAAACTGAATTTAAATTGACCATTGTTCGAAGGAGCTGTCTGTTAAATCCAGAATATTTTACACTCATACAATCAATTTTTAAAATGTTAACAGATGTAGTATAAAGAACTTTCTGGTTGGATGAAATCATAAAAGAATGTAGAAATGGAAAAATCGAAATATATTTATTGCAAAAAAAAAAAAAAAAAAAAAAAAATATATATATATATATATATATATATATATAAACTCAAAATAAGGTTGCTATAAGGTTTCAATGGTTACAGAAATTGTCATATACCACTAAAAAATCATGAAAGAAAAAGTTTCTGTACATTTATCACTTCATGTTTGTGTAGCGCTGCCTTTCTGCACTGAAATACCACTTGTCAATCAAAGCTGTAGGGTCAAATTCTGTCAGGGTAGGTCCATTAATAGAAATTCTGAGCAAATCATCCAGTGCCTCAGTATTCAGAGAGTTCCTGATGTATGCAGTTTTGAGTCTCTTGTGGCAGCTGAAGCCTCTCTCACACGAAGCTGTGCTCACTGGTATTTCTTCTATCCCAAATTCAAGAATTTTTTCTTTGTGAGGCCAACCCAAAGTGTCAAAAACATGCAGAAATGTTAACACATCTGTTGACATAGATTGCAGTCTTTCTGTGATATATATCTTTGCATGTTTAATTAATCTCCCTCTTTAAGTCTGAAACTCTTGCTTCCCATTCTTAATATTTGTCAGTTGCACATCATTGATTATCCCTGAGATGGATATTTGGCCAAAAACTTCTGTTCGCTTGGTCCAACACTAGATTCGGGATCTGTCAGAACTGAGATGCAATGTTCAATTTTTATTTTCAAAGATGAAATGACAAGTTCCTTGTTTTGTAATGCCACACTTAAAGGGTTCGATTTTCTGTAGAAATCCAAGAGGAAGAAATAGAACTTTAAGAAATTTATAATCCTTCAAACTTTGAAGTAAACCCTTAGCTTTAGCACTATCATTGTCTTTTCCATGGGCCACCTATTCAAGATGGCTTACAACAGTATTCTAAATAACTGGATGAAGTGGAATTTGGCAGCTCTATTATTTCTAGTATGTCCTCTCTAACTTCATTATCTTTTGCATCCACGAATTGAACATACATATTTGCATGCTCAACAGCTGATCTATCTGTGGAACCATCAACCAGAATGCTGATATATGTGTATTTTTTTAATTTTTTCACTAAATTTAACTTCAAAGTTTCAGCAATAAATTGGATAAAATACCTGCATTGTGTTTCATTGCCATACCTTGTTAAAATATCCACATTTAATTTCTCAGCTAAGAATAAAAGATCTACAAAGTCTTTAAACGGTTTTCCATTCTTTCCAACATAGTACGCCACAATGAATATATTTTTCAAATGAGAAAACTTTTGTTGGTCTATTTTCTTCAGATATTTAGCCATTGGTGTTTATGATGGGTGTGTTTTTGCCTTTACAATGGCAACGTTTTCACAGTGGATTTTGCTTTGGTTGTGAAAAACAAAGGACTCTTTTCTTTAAAAAAGCCCAGAAAAGCCATTGATCCAAATTTTATCAACATTACTGGAAGGCACCTGCTGACAAATTTTGCACAAAGCAATACTTAGTTTTATCATCATATAAAAGCCATTAAAAATGGCTTAGCCACTCTTTGTTAAATCTTTTTTTTAAATTGGAAGTGATGACTGGAAATCACTGCCACATTTTCTTTTACCAATCATAGCAGAGCTGGAAAGTGAGAAAAGAGGATCATTGCTGTTAGCAGATCCACTCTCACTTTCGTTCACTTGAGGATGCACGTGTTCACTTTCAACATTTGTGACCGAATTTTCATCGTATTTTTCGTTCAATTCAACCTTTATTAAAAAAGGACTCTATATTATTGCTTTGTCTTTTCTTCATGGCAATAAATAAAAAATAAACTAAAAGCCTCTTTAATTACCGCCAACTACCGCAGAACCAAGAACAGCGGTAAACCGAAAGAAAAAAAAATTGGGTGAAAACGAATAACTTTTACCGTATTTCAAGCAGCTGCGCTTAGGTGACGAAACCTGATTAACTTCGCGCCGGAGTGAAGAGTGATCAGACTCTGCCTATGATATTCTGAGCGTATATAGTTTGATTTGAAGCACAGAGTTTTAAAAGACGAAACTTACTCGCCAACTTTAAATATTTGCTCGCCAATGGCGATCTGGCGAGCGGAAATTTCGCACCCTGCTTTAGATAGTATACAGGGTTGTACAAAAAATTTCGAGTGCATTTCCATCGATTAGCGAAAATTGCTAAATGTGAATTTTCTAAATGAACTAATTTTTATCATGCTATGTAGTATATATCCAAATCTATAGATCATATACAGGGATGCACAAAATAATTCGATTGAATTTTTGACTATGTATGGTAATTGCTAAAATTGGACTTTTAAATGTGTTATATGTTTCTTAATACTGTGCATATCTTTTTTCACATTAATTAACTGTGAAGTTATGTCACAGTTTTCTGGATGTGTTGAAAAGTGTTTCATAATCTATGCTTGACACATGATTTTTCGTTCTTGTTTCTTTTCAAATTAATAATTATCTTCAATATGACTTGATATTAACCTGCTTTTCTTTAGTAATTTAATTGTTGGAAACTTTAATTTTATTTTCATTACCCACGTGTAAATGTCTCAATTTAAAATGATCTGTTCTGGAAAAATTATTACAACAGGTTTTGAAGAAGAGGGAACAAAAAAGAAATAAAGGCTATCTTTATAGAAAAAAATGTTTATTGTTTATCTGTTAAAATGATGAAATTTTGATCCCTAAAGCCTTCCCTGAGTTATAATCCTACCTACATGCAAAGGTCATTCGTTTATATACTAACTTCAGTCAAACATTCACTCACACTTTCACATTTATAATATACTAGCAAAATCCGCGGCTTTGCTCGCGTAATTCTTGAAAAATGCCAAGTGGTATTCGTTGGCCTATTTTCATTAGAAGAGATTTTACTGCCACAGATAATTCAGAAATTACTAATTAAGCCACACTAATTAAGCAAATTTCTGTAATGACTATATCACAGAAAATGCAATTTTAAAACTTTTCTGTTCCTGCTCATATTAAAATTAATTTTTTTTTTTTTTAAATGTTCTATGGATGCATTTGTGTCTTTAACGTAACAGCCCTGTAAAATTTCAAGTTTCTATCCCTAATAATTTCAGATAAATCATTGTTTAGAAGGTTTTTAGAACTTTTTCAGCTTATTTCACTTTTTTAAATCGTTGTTAGTGAGCACTAAAATTTAAAAATAGCCACCATGCCAAATTTCAACTACCTATACCCAGCAGCATCACTAAAATCGCACTTTTGGAATGTTTGTTGCTTCTCCAACGTTTTTAAATTTCGAATTTTGTAAAAACTGCTCTTTGGAAGCATTTACGTATAACAAATAACAGGAATGTTAAATTCTAAGTTTCTATCGCTAACAATTTAGAAAAAAAAAAACATAATTTATAACGTTTTCCGCTCAGTTTACACCTTTAAACTTCGAATTTTTAATAGACTGTTTATACCGAACCGAGCATCTTAAAAGTTACAACTATACTAAATTTCCAGTTTCTAACCTGAATAAATCCACAATTAAATCATAAAGTAGAACGTTTTTAGACCGTTTTCCGCTGATTTCAGCCTGTTAAATTTGATTTGTTTATTAATCGGTCTTAGCTAGCATTTGCATTTTAAGAGTAACCACCATGCCAAATACGACGCTTCTATACCAGCAGTATCAAAAATATTGCAATTTTAGTACGTTTTTTTTCTGCTTTCCGTTTTTTTTCTGCTTTTTTTCCCTCTTACATTTCGCATTTTTAGTAAACTGTTCTGGGTATCATTTACGTGAGTAACAGCCAGGCGAAATTTTTAATTTCTAGCCTTAATAGTTCTAAATAAATCGTAATTTAGAACGCTTCTCGCGCATTTCACTCTTTTAAATTTCAATTTTTTTTCAAACTGTTTTGTGCAACCAAATCAGCAGCCCTGATAAATTTTAAGTTTCTACCCCTAACAATTCCAGAGTAATTGCAATTTAGAAAGCTTTTTAAATGCTTTCCGCTCATTTCACCCTTTGAAATTTTGAATTTCTTTACAAACCATTCTTAGCGAGTATTTGTATCTTAAAAGTAACCGCCCTGCCAAATTTAAAGTTTTTAATCGTGTTAGTTAAAAAAAAATCGTAATTTATAAATTTTTCCCCCTTTCACCCATTTAAATTTCGATTTATTTTAAAAAACTTTTCTTTGTGTGCACTATTGCCTTAAAAAGTATCAGCCATATATTAAATTTCAAGTTTCTGTCCTTAACAATTCCATAGAAATCGAAATTTAGAATGTTTTTAGAACAGTTTTCCCTCATATCACTCTTAAATTTCGAATTTTTTATAAACTGTGTCCTTAGAGAGCATGTATATCTTATACGTTACTGTCTTGCACAATTTCAAGTTTCTAATCTCT
This sequence comes from Maratus michaelseni, assembly GCA_963931845.1. Taxonomy (NCBI): domain Eukaryota; kingdom Metazoa; phylum Arthropoda; class Arachnida; order Araneae; family Salticidae; genus Maratus; species Maratus michaelseni. Next base: position 102,071,400 of record OZ007595.1, read on the forward strand.
TTAGTATAATAAAATTTGCAATTTTAGAACGTTCTTCCCTCTTGCAACACTCTCAGGGTACTGGCACTGACATAAAATATAGCCTGTGTTAGAGCACAGACTGTCACCATAAATGTGAAAGCATTACGTTTAAAATAGGTTCGCTAGTTTCAAAGATTCCATAGAAATTGTAATTTAGAATGTTTTTAGAACACATTTAGATCATTTTTACCCTTTTAAATTTCGAACTTTTTAGAAACTGTTCATAGAGAGCATTTACATCGTATAAGTAACTACCATGAAAAATTTCAAGTTTCTAGTTACTTCAGTATAAAAAGCATCGAAATTTTAGAACGTCTTTCGCTTTTGCACCCCCCTATGGTAGTGGCCCCGATATAAAATATAGCCTATGTTACAGCAGGGACTGTGTCCATCTATTTGCCACCATCACTTTTGAAAACGATTCTCTAGTTCCAGAGATTCCATAGAAATTGTAATTTAGAATAATTTTAGAACGCTTTTCGCTCATCTCACCCTTTTAAATTTCGAATTATTTTAGAATTTGTTCTTACAGAGCATTTACATCTTATAAATAATTACCATGCCAAATTTCAAGTTTCTAGTTCCTTCAGTATTACAAAAAAAATCGAAATTTTAGAACGTTTTCCGCTTTTGCACCCCTCTGTGGTAGTGGCACCGTCATAAAATATAGCCTATGTTACAGCAGGGACTGTTACCATCAATTTTCCCCCATCTCCTTTTGTTATGTAGTTCCAGAGATTCCATAGAAATTGTAATTTAGAATGTTTTTAGAACGCTTTTCGCTCATCGCACCCTTTTAAATTTCGATTTTTTTTTAGAATTTCTTCTTAGAGAGCATTTACATCTTATAAGTGACTACCATACCAAATTTCATGTTTCTAGCTCCTTCAGTATAAAAAAAAAAATCGAAATTATAGAACTTTTTCGCTTCTGTACCCACTTGGGGGTAGTGGTACCGGCATAAAATATACCCTATGTTGGAGCAGAGAGTCACCATCAATTTGCCACCATCACATTTGAAAACGGTTCTATAGTTCCAGAGATTCCATAGAAATTGTAATTTAGAATGTTTTTAAAACGCTTTTCGCTCATCTCACCCTTTTAAATTTCGAATTTTTTTAGAATTTGTTCTTAGAGAGCATTTACATCTTATAAGTTACTATCATGCCAAATTTCATGTTTCTAGCACCTTCAGTATAAAAAAAAATCGAAATTTTAGAACGTTTTCGCTCTTGCATCCCCATGGGGGTTGTGGCACCGACATAAAATATAGCCTATGTTGGAGCAGGGATTGTCACCATCAATTTGCCACCATCACTTTTGAAATCGCTCCGGTAGTTCCAGAGATTACCCCCTACAAACAAACAAGCAAACAAAAAAACAATTGTTACTTCTTTATAATATTAGTATAGATTACTAGCAGGCATTGCCCGCTACGCTGGTCGGTTTCTCCAAACGAAATACACCCGTAAATTTTATCTCGTGTTTTAAAGTAATATGAACCTTTACCTTGATTGTCCTTCGCGATGCTGTAAAACGAAACGAACGCCATTGCGCTGTTATGTTTTCTAATTTTTGCACATAATTAGGGCTATTAGAGACTAACTCGTTTATTTAATCACTAGCACAACCCGCTGCTTTGCTTGTGTAATTCTTGAAAAATGCCAAGTGGTATTCGTTGGCCTATTTTCATTTGAGGAGATTTTACTGCCACAGATAATTCAGAAACTACTAATTAAGCAAATTTCTGTAATGACTATATCACAGAAATTGCAATTTTTAAACTTTTCTGTTCCCGGTCAGATTAAAATTTTAATTTTTTTTTAAACTGTTCTATGGATGCATTTGTGTGTCTATATTAACAGCCATGTAAAATTTCAAGTTTCTATCCCTTACAATTTCAGATAAATCATTGTTTAGAAAGTTTTTAGAACTTTTCCAACTTATTTCACTTTTTAAAATTTCGGTTTTTTTAGAAATCGTTTTTAGCGAGCACTGAAATCTTAAAAATAGTCACCATGCTAAATTTCAACTACCTGTACCCAGCTTCATCACTAAAATCGCACTTTTGGAATGTTTGTTGCTTCTGCAACGTTTTTAAATTTCGAATTTTGTAAAAACTGTTCTGTGGAAGCATTTACGTATAAAAAAATCCCTGACAGCTCGGCCTACAGGCACAGGTAGATTTCGAAGACGCAGACCGTGGGGCGTCTGTTTGTCGGGAATTGCGGAAGAAATGACCCTTTTGCGATGATGCTGCAGTTGGAACCGCCTACTTCGAAACCAAACTTGTTTGCAGGCGGAGCCAGCAAGGAATTTTTTTTTTTTTTTTTTTTTTTTTTTTTTTTTTTTGCTATAAGAGTTGGTCCTATAAAAAACATGTCAATATAAAAGTTTTAGATAATATTAAGAGGATTTATAATAAATTTAAGCGGACTTGAAATCTTGGGAATTGACGAAATTATGAATTTTTTTCTTCTAACCCCCCCCCCCCCCCTTAAGGCAATTTTTAATTATATCAAAAATCTGTCATACATAAATTTTCGGCCCTTCTCCTAGAAGTAATAATAACTTCAAACGGATTCGATACGTATCATAATTAAGAAATTATGTTTTTTTTTCTGTTTTCACAAAAAGTCCCCCCCCCATCCCCCCCTCCTTGGTTCGATTTTGCCCATTAACGAACTTGACCGAGATTTTATGCCCCTTGATTTTGTGTATCAGTTTCGAAAAGATGCTGGAGTTGGAACCGCCTACTTCGAAAAATAACTTGTTTTGCAGGCGGAGCCAGCAAGGAATTTTTTTTTTTTTTTTTTGCTATAAGAGTTGGTCCTATAAAAAACATGTCAATATGAAAGTTTTAGATAATATTAAGAGGATTTATAATAAACTAGCTGTTACCCGTGACTTCGTTCACGTAACATTAATAAAAGAATAAATGCATTAATATAGTAAAACATTTCACTTGATAATTAACAACATAAATAATTAACCAAAGCTTTATCACATTTTATAGGAGACCATATTGTATTTCTTTGCTATAGGGGCCTTGACATAACCCAGTCTTAAACTAGTCGGATGTGCCAATCCCAAAACTTTCTTCTATCTCAGTCATGTTAATACTTCAAAATTCGCTATCACATCGCCAATAAAATCAATATTTTTCATCATTCTGTTGTACGTCAGCTGCGTGCGAATGGTCGGGTTACAAGGATGCGAACAACCGATGTATACTAAACTACGAAAAGTCCTTCTGGCCTGAACCGACAGGAACACATAGCCTTCCTATTCCTTGGTTTTATGATTTTAGCTAATTAATTTAATGGAAAACACGAAGGTAAAACGCGAGGAACCTAAATAAAGAAGATTCCCAGAAGTCCCAGTTCTCGTCAACATTGAATTTGAATGAGAATATCGCCAAATTAGTCCTCTACAGCCAAGTTGCTTCATTTTTGGCAACTTATTTCGGTCGCCAAATTTGGGGATATTCCGCAAACTGTCGCCAAGTTTGGCGAGAATTTGACGTTGGCGAATATAAATATATAGTGATAAGCAAATAATAGGATTAATGGTTACAACAATGAAAGAAAATTTGCCGAAACCATGTTAACTAAAGCTCATAAATTAAACACGTTTATGGATGAATTCTGCTGTTTTCTTTGAAAATGTTAGCCACCCTAAAATTTCAAACTGCTATATCTCAGCCATTTTTTAACATAGAGGCAAAGCAAAAATTGTTCCGGATTCTCCGGATCAAGGCCGGACATTTAACGAAAAATAAGTTTTAGGATTTCTAATTTTTTTGAATTTGCACATCTTTTTTGAATTTGAAATCTTTAAATGGCTATCGTAACGCCCCCTTTCGTCGAAATATCCCCAAATTCTAATAGAACCTGCTTGCCATAGCCAAAAACATAGAAAAAATATGTTGTTCAATTTGAAGCATAACTTCATACATTTTTTGATGATACAATAGTGAAAATGGAACAAAAATATCGATCACAGCGCCCCCTTTCGTCGAAATATCCCCAAATTCTAATAGAACCTGCCTGCCATAGCCAAAAACATAGAAAATAAATGTGGTTGAATTTGAAGCATAACTTCATACACTTTTCGATGATACAATATTGAAAATGGAACAAAACTATCGATCACAGCGCCCCCTTTCATCGAAATATTCCCAAATTCTGATAGAATCGGCTTGCCATAGCCAAAAACCGAGAAAAAAAATATGGTTCAATTTGAAGTATAACTTTATACACTTTTAGATGGTACAATAGTGAAAATGGAACAAAAATATCGATCACAGCGCCCCCTTTCGTCGAAATATCCCCAAATTCTGATAGAATCTGCTTGTCATAGCCAAAAACATAGAAAAAAAATTAGGTTCAATTTGAAGCATAACTTCATACACTTTTAGATGGTACAATAGTGAAAATGGAACAAAAATATCGATCACAGCGCCCCCTTTCGTCGAAATATCCCCAAATTCTGATAGAATCTGCTTGCCATAGCCAAAAACATAGAAAAAAAATTAGGTTCAATTTGAAGCATAACTTCATACACTTTTAGATGGTACAATTAAAAGCCACACAGACGGACAGACAGACATTTTGTAAAAACATGTTTTTCGGAATCTCTGACCCCTAAAACGTGTAAATTCGTCGAAAACCGGAAGTCGAAAAAAATTTCGATTACAATACTTTCTTCTATTATAGATAGAAGAAAGTAAAAAGTGAAATTTCATGCCAAATAATATATACAATCGCGAAAATGAAACTGCAACTGATGAAAAAAGGAGGACCAAGTAAAATCGTGAAAATCGAGGAATTCCTCTTCGTAAAACGAAAAACAACACTGGCAGAATTCTTCTATACAACAGTGCATTTTAGGTGGTATTTGGTGTACAATTTGTGTATGTGTGCATTGCTAAATGGGCATTATTATATTGTTTATTTGCATAGACAAATGTTATATATTTCTTACTACATTATCTTGTTTATGTATATATTAAATTAAGTATTTCACGCTAAGTGGTGTAAATAGTGAACAAACTGCTTGTGGATTTTATACATTGATAGATATTTTACAAAGATATAACAATCTGATGCGATTCTAAAATGTAAATAAAGGTTGCTAGAAAGTACTTTAAATTCTGCCCAATTTAACCTCTATATTTTCTCTATCGCGTCAAGAACACTATAAGCAAATAAATACCTACGACACAAATCTGATGATCTAAATTTACATACTTTTGTTAGTATATATAGGATTATTTTTTGATATATTTCATGCGCTTGAAATATTTTACGCTTTCTCTAGGGTTAGGTGTCAAATAAATGTACTTTCTTGTTATTTTATTTTGCCATTTCTATTTATTCTATTTTCCATTCATTCCAATTATGGATATTGATTTAATTTACATATTCGTGTCAAAGAATATTCTTTAAAGTTATTATCAGGTTTAGGATAGGATACGTTTAGGATTAGGAATAAAAATTGAACGACAATGGCATGACCAATTCAGGTTTAAAGTATGAACCAGGAAGTATATTTACATCATGAAGCAATAACAAAATTAGACAATTATCGTCTGATATTTTTTAATATGTTTTACAGTCATAGTTGGCATCAAAGGTGAGCGGGGAAATGATCATCTAAAATACCATTAAGTGTTTACCATGCAAAAAACAAATCTGGTTACAACAATGTATTTAATTTTGCGCCAAAGTTCACTTGATAAAAAAAAAAAAAGCAAATTGACTATGGACCTAATTACAGACCCCTAACCTTCCTATTCTCGGAGATGTTCTACCTATATGTAAAATAAATCTACTATATAAAACGCGCTTTCACGTTTATAATGTTATGAATTGGCACGATTGGCGTGTTCAAGTTTACACAATTCGGCTGGAAGAAAAGATTCATTACTTTTTGATTTCTTCTTTGCTTTTGCATTACGCGAATTTGTTGGTAAAATCGATTTTCTTTTCGATAACATTGTTGTTTTTTAAGTTTAAAAAATATTGTAATTTTACTTAAACATTGCTTTAAAATCTATGCAGTTTTACTTATCCTACAAGACTTTACAAAAATCTATTATGAAACAACTTTAAAAAAAGCTATATTTAAAAAAGACAACAAAGTTTTTCCCATTTTAAAACTAAAAGAAATGTAAAATTAAATTCCGGTTCGAAACGACGATTTACAAATGTGTTTCGATTGGGGGAAATGATAGAGGAAAAATGCTGTTACTTCGACACAATCATATTAAATCTTTAGCTTTTATGAGAAAAGCAACTTTCTTTTAAAAAATATAGTTATTTTTATTAAGATTTTCCGATTTTCGATACGGATAATTTTGCGATGCATATCCTTAACATTTGCCATCCAATATATATATATATATATATATATATTACTTTTTAAAATTTAAATTAAAAATATGGGTATCTTTATGTTAGCCGTGTGCAGACGATAAATCGCTAACCTATCCCATCATTCGTATTGAATTCATTAAAAATATAAATCTTTCACTCATTTCATTTAAAACACAGAACTTTAATTTACAACACATACATTTAAAATACTTATATTACGTACATTTAAAATAATTCCTTTCATGTGAAAAAGAAAAAGAAAAAAAAAGAAGAATTAATCACAAATAATTTGATAACCCAAGATCATTTTATTTCAACATCAAAACAAATCTGTTTTATTTTTCTATATGTGACATCATATTCGCTTGCTTTCCATACTTACTCGTATTTATGCACTTTGTATTATTATCAAATATTTGAAAACGCACGTTTTATGTCTAATATGACATCATTTCATATTCTGTTTAATTCTTAAATAATTCATTTCCTTTTCATTTTTCACGTGGAAAATTTTCACTTGAAAATAAATTGTTGATTAAAAATTATTACTCAGGGGTTTATTTTATATTGGTAACGATAAAGTATTAGCAACGGTAAAATAAATTTAACCATTTTTAAAAAAGCTGCAAAACCGGGCCCTTTGGGCCAAACCAACCAAACCAACCAACCATTTTAAAATATACGAAAAAATGTCCATTTATTCTGTATGAAAATAATGAAATTTTTAATTTTTAAGAAAAATATTGATATAAAATAAACAAAAACCAGCCTATATTCATTTGAGGGTTATAGTCAACTTATATGCAAAGATACAGGATAATTAAATGCTTCATTTTGACGCTGGCTTCAGCCTAACATTTGCACACAATCAGATTTATAATATTATTAGGATTTAAGCGGACTTGAAATCTTGGGAATTGACGAAATTATGAATTTTTTTTTTCTAAAACCCCCTTCCCCCACCCTTTTAAGGCAATTTTTAATTATATCAAAAATCTGTCATATATAAATTTTCGGCCCTTCTCCTAGAAGTAATAATAACTAAGCCCCCCCCCCCCCTTGGTTCGATTTTGCCCATTAACGAACTTGACTGAGATTTTATGCCTTTTATGCCCCTTGATTTTATGTATCAGTTTCGAAAAAATGCTGGAGTTGGAACCGCCTACTTCGAAAAATAACTTGTTTGCAGGCGGAGCCGGCAGGGATTTTTTTGTTTTTAATTTTTTTTTTTGCTATAACGGTTGGTCCTATAAAAAACTTGTCAATATAAAAGTTTTAGATAATATTAAGAGGATTTATAATAAATTTAAGCGGATTTGAAATCTTGGAAACTGACGAAGTTATGAATTTTTTTCTTCTAAACCCCCCTTCCCTCCCCCTCTTAAGGGAATTTTTAATTATATCAAAAATCTGTCATACATAAGTTTTTGGCCCTGTTCCTAGAAGTAATAATAACTTTAAACGGATTCGATACGTATCATAATTAAGAAATTATGGTTTTTTTTCTGTTTTCACAAAAAGCCCCCCCCCCCCCTTGGTTCGATTTTGCCCATTAAAGAACTTGACCGAAATTTTATGCCCCTTGATTTTATGTATCAGTTTCGAAAAGATGCGGGAGTTGGAACCGCCTACTTCGAAAAATAAGTTGTTTGCAGGCGGAGCCGGTAGGGATTTTTTTTGTTTTTAATTTTTTTTTTTGCTATAACGGTTGATCCTATAAAAAACTTGTCAATATAAAAGTTTTAGATAATACTAAGAGGATTAATAATAAATTTACGCGGATTTGATATCTTGTGAATTGACGAAGCTATGATTTTTTTTCTTCTAAACCCCCCCCCCTTTCCCCCCCCCTTGGGGCCATTTTTAATTATATCAAAAATCTGTCATACATAAATTTTCGGCCCTCTTCCTAAAAGTAATAATAACTTTAAACGGATTCGATACGTATAATAATAAAGAAATTATGAGGGTTTTTCTGTTTTCACAAAAAGCCCCCCCCCCATTTCCCCCCCCCCCTTGGTTCGATTTTGCCCATTAACGAACTTGACCGAGATTTTATGACCCTTGATTTTATGTATCAGTTTGGAAGAGATTTCTGCAGAATTTTTCCAGTTATCGTGGTCAGAAAAAAGTGACATAGATAGATAGATAGATAGATAGATATAAACTTTTGAACTGGGGGTGGTTTTGGGTTCTGAGAGTCATGATCGGCGTAGATCTGCAAAAATTTTTCAAAATTTCCAACTTAGGTGAGAATGTAATAGGTAGTATTTCTTACGAAATCTACCTAAAATGACAGGCATGTTAAATTCTAAGTTACTATCGCTAACAATTTAGATTAAAAAAACATAATTTATAACGTTTTCCTCTCAGTTTGCACAGTTAAAATTCGAATTTTTAATAGACTGTTTATACCGAGCTTCTGCATCTTAAAAGTTACAACTATACTAAATTTCCAGTTTCTGACCTGAATAAATCCAATTAAATCATAATGTAAAACGTTTTTAGACCTTTTTCCGCTCATTTCAGACTGTTAAATTTCGAGTATTTTAGAAACCGGTCTTAGCGAGCACTTGCATTTTAAGAGTAACCACCATGCCAAATACTAAACTTAAGCTTCTATACCAGCTGCAGCTGTATTTACATCGTTTGTAAAATCGTACTAAAATTGCAATTGATGTGATACATGTATCACATAAATTGCAATTTTAGTACGATTTTTTTTTTCTCCTGACCTTTTACATTTCGCATTTTTAGTAATATGTTCTGGGTGATCATTAACGTGAGTAAGAGCCAGGCGAAATTTTAAGTTTCTAGCCTTAATAGTTCCAAATAAATCGTAATTTAGAATGTTTTGAGAATGCTTCTTGCGCATTTCACTCTTTTAAATTTCGATTTTTTTTTTTTTCAAATTGTTCTGTACGACCAAATCAGCAGCCATGTAAAATTTTAACTTTCTACCCCTAACAATTCTATAGTAATTGCAATTTAGAACGTTTTTTAAACGCTTTCCGCTCATTTCACTGTTTTAAAAAGTATCAGCCATGTTAAATTTCAAGTTTTTGTCCTTAACAATTCCATAGAAATCGTAATTTAGAATGTTTTTAGAACATTTTCCCCTCATATCACTCTTTTAAATTTCGAATTTTTTAAAAACTGTCCTTAGAGAGCATGTATATCTTATAAGTCACTATCCTGCCCAATTTCAAGTTTCTAATCTCTTCAGTTTAATTAAAATTGCAATTTTAGAACGTTCTTCGCTCTTGCAACCCCCTGAGGGTAGTGGCACTGACATAAAATATATCCTGTGTTAGCGCACAGACTGTCACTATAAATTTTCAAGCATTACGTTTAAAATCGGTTCAGTAGTTTCAAAGATTCCATAGAAATTGTAATTTAGAATGTTTTTAGAACACATTTAGCTCGTTTCACCCTTTTAAATTTCGAACTTTTTAGAAATTGTTCTTAAAGAGTATTTACATCTTATAAGTAACTACCATGCCAAATTTCAAGTTTCCAGTTCCTTCAGTATAAAAAAAATCGATATTTTAGAACGTTTTTCGCTCTTGCACATCCTGTGGTAGTGGCACCTATATAAAATACAGCCTATGTTACAGCAGTGACTGTTATCATCAATTTGTCACCATCACTTTTGAAAACGCTTCTGCAGTTCAAGAGATTTCATAAAAATTATAATTTAGAATGTTTTTAGAACGCTATTCGCTCATCTCACCCTTTTAACCCTTTCCGGCACAGACAACGTCTGTTCATAAAATGAGAAATTGCTGACTGACACCGGAATTTACAAACGACTTTTTTTAGAAAATACGAACTCCTTATTTTAAGCTTTCATTATATAAACAAAATTTTATTAATATATTCTTGGTGCCGTATGCAAGTTTGGAATTAAAATTAGGTGTGCCCGGAGTGGGACCACTGTGCCGGAAAGGGTTAAATTTCGAATTTTTTTAGAATTTGTTCTTAGAGAGCATTTACATCTTATAAGTAACTACCATGCCAAATTTCATATTTCTAGCTCCTTCAGTATAAAAAAAATCGAAATTTTAGAACGTTTTTCGCTCCTGCAGACCCCTGGGGGTTGTGGCACCAACATAAATATAACCTATGTTGGAGCAAGAACTGTCACCATCAATTTGCCCCCATCACTTTTGAAAATGGTTCTGTAGTTTCAGAGATTCCATGGGAATTGTAATTTAGAATGTTTTTAGAACGCTTTTCTCTCATCTCACACTTTTAAATTTCGAATTTTTTTAGAATTTGTTCTTAGAGAGTATTTACATCTTATAAGCAACTACAACGCCAAATTTCAAGTTTATAGCTCCTTCAGTATAAAAAAAAATGAAATTTTAGTACGTTTTTCGCTCCTGCATCTCCCTGGGGGTAGTGGCACCGACATAAAACGTAGCCTATGTTGGAGCAGAGATTGTCACCGTCAATTTGCCACCATCACTTTTGCAATCGCTTCGGTAGTTCCAGAGATTACCCCCTACAAACAAACAAACAAACAAACAAGCAAAAAAACAAAAAGACAATCGTTACTTCTTTATAATATTAGTATAGATTTACAGTAGGATTTGCTATTTTTGCCCCAATTTTCGTGTTTGTAGGTTCAGTAGTTTTGGCTGTCCGTGGATGATCTTCTCAGTCAAGACTTTCTTTTAAAAACATCAGACTGATTGGGAAAAGGAAAATGATTCTCCAATTAGACCGGCTCTTTGCAAAGAGCCTAGGCTGTTTGCAAAGAGGCGGATTTCCCAATCAGCCTACGACATATATATAGATAACTGCGGGAATAGATTTCGCCAAATTGTATTATAACGATGCAAAGAAGTTTCTGGCTTTTTATCGACAGTTTGAATTTCTTCCATTGCTATAATAACGCGTGTATTTTTTATAAATTATCACTTGTATTGTTAGAAATTTTGAGAATTTTGTCACCAAATTCGAAAATATGCAATATTTCACGAAATATTGGACTTAGAAGAATTTGTAGTACCATTCGATTCAGCATACAAAAATACATTAAATTATGTTATTATTGACACATAACTATAATACCTGATTCTTAAGAAATGTTTTAAAAGTTTGTTCGCCTTTTTACCACCCCTTAGGGGTGTCATTTTAGAAAATCCTTTCTTAGTGCGCCTCTACAACCCAAGAAGTATCCCCCACCCCCCACCCCCAATTTTCATGCTTCTAGGTTCAGTAGTTTGGCCTGTGCGTTGATGATCTCCCCAGTCATGATATAATATAGATTAGGATTATTAGGATTGAGATTTAAGTGAGTTAAGGATAACGGTACACTATGCTGTAAAACTATAGTTCCCTTTCAAACACCGCAGTCAAGCAGGATCGGATGTGGTCAGTACCTGAGAGAATGATCACCTGGGAACACAACGCTTCAGCTGGCTCTGTTAGAGGTCTGCACGGGCCCGTACCGGGGCTTCCGAGAGCACGCTGTGTGCTCTTTCAACCGGTCAGGCCCGGCAGAATAAGGATAGTTTTTTTTAACGTGCCGATCCGGCCAATAAAAACAAAATATAAACGGGCCGAGTCGAGCAGATAAAAAAAATTAAACAGGCCAGCCGAGCCCACAAAAAATTAAGCGGGACGACCGGTCCGGTACAACAAATTTAAAAGCATCAAATTAAGCGATTAAATATGAACAATTTTCATTGATCATATGACTAGCGAAAAACATGACTACGGCGAGAATAAGTATAAATATGCTGCACGAGCCGATGCTAGTTTGACAAAGTCAATACAGAAATTTAACATGTCTGAGCGCGGGTTTAATTTTTTCGCCAGACTCGGGCCGGGCCGAGATCAGGCTTACATTTTTTCTACATAGTTGGGCCGGACCGAAACTGGTAACTGGACTTAATTGTTCCCAAAACGTGTCGGGCAGGAAATTTGTTTTGTAAAAGTAATAAGAGCGATAATGAACTTCTGTTAACGGAATCTTTGAAAATATACTTTAATAAATTACAGCGAAATAGTTTTAAACATCTACTCTTTTTTTTTTTTTACTATACACCTTTAAAAATTATTATGTTTTAACCCTATTTTTTTCTTTTATTCTAAAATACATTAATTTTTTTTAATGAGTGTTTATTTGAATGTAATGAGTCTTAAGTAATCATTAATAGACCGGGAGGCGGCAGCACAGACAATCACCTCATCGAGTTCACGGCTGAAATTCCAGAATTAGTTAAAACTCGATTCGCATATTAAAACGCAATCGGTCTGCCAAGTCATATCTTGGTGGAAAACACCTTAAAACCCGATTTTAGCGGTTGACTCGTAGGTTTACCACTGTGTTTTCCTGCACCCAAAGGTATGAAAATATGGAAGACTGGGAGCAGGAACACACAATGGTAAACCTACGAGCCAACCGCTAAAATCGGGTTTTCGGGTGTTTTCCACCAAGATATGACTTGGCAGACCGATTGCGTTTTAATATGCGAATCAAGTTTTAACTAATTCTGGAATTTCAGCCGTGAACTCGATGAGGTGATTGTCTGTGCTGCCGCCTCCCGGTCTATAATATTGTTATTATGTATTGTATGGCTTGCAGACCTATAGTAACCTAAAATAATCTGTAAAATTTTCCGATAATTATGAATGCAGTACTCTTTAAAAGAATCTTAATTGTATGTTAAGAAAAATCGGAAGTTTGTGCAAAAATTGAGTCGGACCGGGCCCAATTTCATTGATTTTTCCGCGGGCCGGGCCTGTTTTTACATATTTTTGCGCGGTTATATTTTAGTATCTACACAGAGCCTAGCAGTCTGCAGGGGCCAAAATTTCTAGACCCGGCTCTGTGTATAGATACCACAAAATTTTCATGTTAAACTAGCATTATAGTTGTTCCTCTCATGGCAAAGTCGACAGATGGAAGAGAGGTGCCAAGTCGATATATTTGGAACCAAGTAAGGCTGGGCAATATATCGATAAAATCGTTAAAACCGATATAAAATGCATATCGTTATACGGATATAAAAATATCCTACCCAACGGTATATCGCAAATATCATAAATCTGACGAAAACCGTGAAAACCACGATATTGAAACCGCTTCCTCGTCTTCAAGAATACTAATGGTGTGAATTCCCCAGCCTAAAGCACGATATACCGTATCCATGAATACTAACGGTGTGAATTCCCTCAGCTGCAAAGGTTTTTGAAAAGAGTAAAGGATGATTTATTCAGTATTTATGCGATGAGCAATAAATAGCGTACAGGCTTGTTTACGGTTTTCACCCAGCTACCACAAACAGTGGGTGAGATATTGTTTTTTATGGTATTGACGGTGCAAACTGAAACTCTGAGCGCATGCGTTGAATTTCGCATATGCTTTCATTTCATTATGATATTTAGATTTCGACGGTGTGGATGAATATTTGCTCTTTGTTGTTGAATAATGTGTAAATTAGGGCGACAAAGAAAGGAAGTATTTTATTTACAGCAGTGGATTTAATGGGACAAATGAACAAAGAATAATTCAGACATGTTTTTATTTGTTCTTTTTCATTATTATTTTATGAAAAAAAATACTAATTCCTGAGTAATATTTATTAATGCTTATTCTAGGGTAAAGAGGGATTTTAAAAAATGCAGATATTTTTACTTCTATACCATACCAGGAGTTTTTTTCTCCCCAGAATTTATTTTAAAAATCGCGTTCGCGTGTTATATGTGAGTATTTGGTATTTGACTGCCTCTGTATGTATGACCATTGGTCACTGCCTAAAATCGTTTGGTGGTAATTTTAAGCATTATTATATTTTTATTTGCAACAGTGGAAATGAATATTATGCAATTTCTATACGAAGTGTTCAATTTTAATAGAATAAAATATGTTGAAATGCCCCCCCCCCTTTCCTTCTTCACAAATGAGATATTAAAAAACAGTTTACGGCAAACAATAAAAAATAAGATATATATATATTTCTTCATAATTATAAGTTGTAAAATATTAATGTACTGTCTGATAAAACATGCAGATTATTCATTTTTAAATTATTTTTCATACTTCCATCCGTTTTTAAGATTTTCTTCGTTCGTTTTTCCATTATCTTGAAAAATGTGGTTGATGACTAATTAATACTCTAATCAGTCTTGAATTCAGACATTTTTCTCTGGAAGGTACTTCGAAGGTTCGGGATGGGGGGGAGGGGCATTATCATGGGCGTCGGCAAGGGAGGACAATTGCCCCTCTCTGAATTTTTAAACTTAAATCTGTAAATTTTTACGTTGAAAAAATATATATATAATTTACTTGTGTAAATTAATGTGCCCACGTAGTACGATTAATTACACACTAACAGAAGAAAGAACTATGAAATTTTGGTAACGGAGGATCTGCTCCGCTAAAACTCCCACGGAACAAAGTTTTTATTTTTTTTCATTTTGAGTTTATTCGTTGAAAATTTATCTTCCCTGACCAAAAAAAAAAAAAAGATGTAATTTTTTTTTTTGGTTAAATTTCTGTATTGCATTCTGAGGATTATCAGCACAACTGTTTCAATATCTTACACCTCCCTGTGTTTCGTCGGCGTCCATGGCATTATGGTATTGAGATTGGGAGGAGGGGATTTGCACCTTCGGGACATTAATTAAATGTGAAAACTCAAGGGGCTCCGTGTGACCCTCAATTCATCGCTGACTGTAATGCTAAAGTAAAACAAATTCTATTTAAATATTTTACATGATAGATAATATTTCTCCTAAGTGTTTATTTCAGTTATTTGGGATTTTGAATATATCAGTATAGGAAATTGCTGATTGTTTTAATGTAATATATGCTGTTAAATTTATTATATTATTAATTGAGTGGAGGAGGGTGTGAAGCGAACCAATAGTTACAACGAGCAAACCAAAAATATTTGTTTAAATTGTTGTAATAATCTGTCTCATTACTTTGTTAGAGATTTCACAAGAAGCTAACATTTCATAAGGCGCAAATTGGCAAATAATTTAGTAAAACTTATTTTATATTAGTTATAGAATTTTTTTTATGCAAGTGATGCTCTCTAAAAGATGTTATATATATAGTAATTGTTCTAATAATGGAATATGGTTGTATTTAAAATTTCCATTTTTGGTGCCAGATGCGGTTTTACTAGCCCTGGTCCCTTGAAGACGAAATTTTTAATCTTTTCTACGAATGATGTCTTTTAAATATATCTAAGTTTTAACCAAATATTTTGTTTATTTCCCGCCAGTTTGATTTTAGCGACTCAAGCAGTCGCCCTAATTCGCTTTCGTCTAAAGCCAGCTTTATTGTGGAAATACGAGTAAAACTGATTTTTTTATTTCGTTCTTCTCAAAATATTCTTTTATTTATTCTGTATACAGTAAAACCCCGGTTATCCGAAAATCATGGGACCAAAGGATTTTCGGTTGACCGGGGTTCCAAAAGAACTTTCGGATAAACGGGAGGCTTCCTAATTTTATTCTACCAGATGACACTACTCACCCTTCTCACTTCTCCACAGTCTAGTAACGCGTTCGTCCTTGCAGGTGTAGCAAGAGTCCATATTCTGGGAGATTTACCCTTCCTGTTAACACGTATTTTAATTTCCTCCAAACTTTACTTACGAGGAGTAATACTTTAACGCACAAATAGGTTTTTATAAGCATGAAGAGCCTCAACGCGTTGAAAAGAGTTTATACTGGCCTTGAACACAGAAATAGATAAGGATATCTAACGAAATAGTGTTAATATCATGTCACGACTTTCGAACTCAATGGCAGCTGCGCGCACGGCGAGCATCTCTGCTAAGGTAGCGCCACTTACAACAACAAACTGAAACTGTATATCGGATACCCTCAAGACGATGGCTATCAAGCAAAAGATTTGAAGAAGCAGACGAACTGGTGATGTATAGAACAAATGTCCTACACAGGAGCCACTTGTTTGAAACATTTTTCAAGGAACGTTTTTTTTTTCTTTGAAAGGCTATTTCGTTAGAAGTCCTTAACTATTTCTATGTTCATGATACTGGCACCTCAATATATTCAAATGCAGGAAGATGCAACAGCCTCAGATGTGTTGTTGTTTAAAAGGTGGCGTGATAAGGCTACATTAAAGTATTGCAAAGTAGAAAAACAAAAAATAATCACAACATAATTTGTAAAGAAATGAAGTGCTGTATGTGTCTATGCAATAAAATGTCTACATTTACGCAATGGTCCAAATCAGTAAATTGACGCTGTTTATTTCATAAACAGCATGCTTGTTTAAAAATAAAAATTTTCATTAAAAAAAAAGAGTTTTAAGGTCTTTTGGTTAAGCTGATTTTCGGATAATCGGGGTTCTACTGTATTTAGTCTTAATATCACGGTATATCGTCATATCGCAATATTTTGCTGATGATATATCACGATATTGAAATTGAGATATTGCCCAGGCCTAGTACCAAGCTATAATCTCTATTATCTCGTGAAATGGAAGCTATACCTCTTTGCCTAATAATGCCTTCGATACCGAGTGTACCGTTTCAGTTAGCCAGGGTGCATTAGTAATAAAAATGTGAGTCAGTTATGAGAGATTTACTTACTTCTGAAACCTGTATTGTATAATGTTTCCTATCTTCAATTCTAATACCATCCATGAATGGATTGCTAATTTGTCCAGGGGGATGAAATGACAGGTAGTAAGATCGAGGTATAATGTTAGTATTGGACGACAGCTTTATGCGAATGTTATTCAAGTCAGACGTTTTCCACTTCATGTTGATTCGGAGCACTAAATAAAAAGATCCATGATTATTATATGCTTAAAAAATAAAACATACAAAAAAATGTTGTTTATGCTGTTAATAATGAGTGTATTCAAAAGATTTGAAACGGTTTAGGTAACTCTGTCTACGTATTAAATTTTTAACTCATGGTGAAATAAATCATACATTGCATTTATCTCCATTTTAAAACACCAAATAAAATAAATTAAGACAGAATTGAGCACAGTTAAAAGCAGTCGTTTGTTATGCAATGGATTGTTTGTACTGATGATGACTTGCGGCGAAACGTTTACTAAAAATTGTATTTTTAATTGTTTTTAAGTATTTTTTTTTTATAAATTTTATTTTTTAACTGTGCTCAAGTCTCTTAATTTAATTTATTTGGTGTTTTAATGGTTTTAAATTCAACGTTAAATGTATATGTTTCCTCCATGTCTAGAAATTTGTTTAATAGAGGGCGCAACAGAGCGCATATGAACGGTGATGATGAGCGGGAAGATATCCCGCCAGTTCTGTGATCAGCTTTGGACGTAAGCGCAGCGCACCAGCCGCTGCCTGTCACTTCATCTTTATTTTGTAAATAAATTGTTGTGTTTTAACATGAAGTTTAATTTATGAAAATCACTAACATAAAATTACAGTTCACTGATAAATCGCCGGATCAATTTTGGTCCGAGGAGCCGCAGTGCTTATATTTAATTGAACATTGTTCGAATCAGAACCTTTGGATTAAAAAAAAGAAGCGTGATACCTACTCTAAAAATGGCAACTACAATTTCTGGAGCTGTGGTGCTAAACAGAAAACGAGGAAACATACGAGGACAGATAACAAGAATCGCTAATGCGTTGAAATCAAAAATGAGCGAAAAAGAACTGGAAATCAAGATGAATTCAATTCAGAATTTAAAGAAAAAAACCGATGAGCTCAGAAACGAAGCGTACGTCATAATTGCTGAAGAACAGTTGGAAGAATTCGAAAATTCGTTAACGGATATTGATGAGCAGCTGGAATCTATAGAGGTGGTCTTCTCGATCTAATAAAACCTTGTAGTTCTAATATTGTTCAAAATGCTACTCACGATAGAATAAATTCTAGTGATTCAAATATAAAATTGCCACAAATAACTCCACCCCAATTTTCAGGTCGTTATACAGAGTGGATGAATTTTAAGTCACAGTTCACCACTCTAATTGACAATAACGACCAGTTAAATGATTCACAAAAATTGTATTACCTGCAGTCAGCCTTGACAGGCCCAGTGAAACTTCTTCAGAATATCGATGATTCTTACGAGTCCTTATTCGAAGCCTTGAAGAAAAGGTTTGAAAACAAAAGACTGATTGTTAACGGACATATAGCAGAACTGCTAAATATGAACAAAATAAAAATTGAAAACTCAAAAGAAATCCATAATTTGGTAGACAATTTACTTAGTCATTTAAGAGCACTTAAGCAATTAGGATTAGAAAAAAATAATTTGTCTGAAGCAATTTTAATGCATTTTGTGTTGCAACGCATAGATGACGAGTCGAGAAAGGCTTTTGAAATGACTTTAAACTGTAACGAATTGCCACAATGGGATGTTTTCATTGATTTTCTACTAAAAAGAATTCAAGCGTTAGAAAATATACAGAGAAATGTCTCAGCTTCAAGGCCCAAAACGGAATTCGTTCATAAACAAAAAAGTTTCGTTTTGCAAAATGATCGAATTGTATGTCCCATGTGTAATCAATCTCATTTAATTTTCAGATGTAAAGATTACCAAGATTTATCGGTTCAGGATAGATTAAATTTTGTGCGGAAATTAATGCTTTGTTTTAATTGTTTAAATAAACATATGTAGTTTCTCGTTGCCCGAAATTAAATAATAAATGCAAGTCGTGTTTTTTGGAACTTTCAACTTGTGGAGAAAGTAGGTCAACTTCTTTAACGCTGAGTTGTCAGAAAAAAGGCGAAACGTATTTTCCATCTGGTGTTTTTTATAATGGGTTATTATCAACTGCGATAGTTTATATTAAGGGAATTGATGATTCTTTTTTTCCGTTCCTTGCTATATTAGATTCAGCAAGCACAATTTCTTTAGTTACTTATTCAGCTTTAGCGATTTTGGGATTGAAAAAATATAATGTAAATTCCTTAATTAGCGGTTTAAATGGATCAATTTGTAAAATTAAAAATGGAATAAAAACAGAAATATCTAATAAAAACAAAGATTTTCAGAAATCAGCGAATATGTTTGTCGTTCCCAAAATTACTGATTTAACCCCTTCAAGTCCGATCGAAATTTCTAATCTCCATTTGCCTGAGAATATAGCATATGCGAATCCGAAATTTTTTGAACCGCATAGAGTTGACATCTTATTAGGAGTAGATATATTTTATGAATTACTATTGTCCGGTCAGATAAAATTACCGGATAGTTCGGTCATTTTACAGAATTCCATTGCATGATAAAAATGCATGATAAAACATTGCATGATAAAAATGACAGAGAATTTCAGTGCCATTTATTGCAAAAGGAAGAGGAATCGTCCTATTAAAAGGCGTTTTGGGAATTAGAGCAGATGGGCATTAAAGAAGACCCAAACAGTGTTAAAAACGAGAAAATTGTAGAAAAATTTCATGAAACTGTGCGTTTTGAAAATAACAGATATGAAATCAGTCTCCCTTGGACAAGGGATTGGAACCATTTAGAAAATAATTATAAAACCGCCGAAGCGCGACTCACAGGTCTTATAAAAAGAATGAAACCTGATACAAAGTTATACGAACAATATCGCAATATTTTGAATGAGTATTTAGAGATGAACATAATTGAAAGTGTACCTAATTTAGAAAACCCTTCAGATAAACCAGTTTTTTACTTACCGCACCATACAGTATTTATAGAAGACAGTGTTTATACTAAATGTCGAATAGTTTTTGACGCAAGTTCCCATGAAGCAGGACAATTGTCCTTGAATGACTGTCTTGACGCAAGAACTAATTTAAACCCTAATATTTTTCATTTATTGATTTTCTTCAGACTAAACAAAATTGCTTTTCTAGCAGATATATAGAGAAGGCTTTTCTAGCAGATATATAGAGAAGGCTTTTCTACAAATTGCCATAAAAGAAAAGGACAGGGATGTTCTTAGATTCTTGTTTATAGATAAGAATCCTGTCGACAATGACGCATTTAATGTTATCGTCTACAGATTTTTACGCCTAACATTTGGCTTGAACTCAAGCCCATTTTTACTATCTGCTACAATTAAGCATCATCTTAATAAATTCGAAACGGAATATCCGGTAGCGACAGAAGTACTCCACTTGTGTTTATGTGGATGATATAATAACCGGAGCAGACACAGTCGAAGATGCGGTGAACATTTCGGAACAATCTCATAAAATAATGAAGGAAGCTAGCATGAATTTACGGAAGTGGATTTCGAAAAACAAACTGTTAATGGAAATATGGGATAAACGTGGATTTAGTACTATGCCACAACCTTTTGAGGATAGTACAATACATAAAGTTTTGGGGATATCGTGGCAACCCAAGCAAGATATACTTTTGATAGATATTGATAATTTGCTCGAATTTTTGCGTAACTCAAAAAATACAAAACGTTTTGTATTACAAGTTGCAAGTAGAATATTTGACCCTCTGGGTCTAATTTCTCCGTACATAATAAGAATAAAATGTTTATTACAAGAACTTTGGAGTAGAAAGTTGTCTTGGGATGAAGAATTACCTTCCGATATTAGAAAGACGTGGGAACAGTGGAGTTCCGAACTTCCCCAGTTGAGAAATCCAAAAATTCAAAGGAACATTTTTCAGTTTCCCGATGACTCCAATTACTCCCTAACATTGCATACCTTTGCCGATGCCAGTCCAAGGGCATACGGTGCTTCCGTTTATTTACTATTTAATTGATTCACTACGTGATTCTTCCATAAATTTGATTACATCTAAATCCAGAGTGGCACCATTGAAAAAAGTGTCACTTCCTAGACTTGAACTTTTAGCAGCATTAGTTGCTGCACGTTTAACCTGTGAAGTAAAAAAGGTACTAGATCGCAAGGAATCATCTTCTGTGTATTTGTGGACAGATTCACAAATTGTCTTGTACTGGATCAAAGGCTCCGCAAATAGGTGAAAATCGTTTGTGTCTAATAGAGTACAAGAAATTCAATCACTCACAGACCCATCACGATGGTTTCATTGTGCAGGGTCAGAGAATCCTGCAGATTTGCTAACAAGAGGTGTCAAGTGTGACCTTCTCGTTCAGAATTCCAAATGGTGGACTGGACCAGAGTTTTTGAAAGACTTAGATCTGTGCAACAACGACCAGACTTTAGTAATTCCTAACAAGGACATATATATAAACGAACTAAAAAAAACTGTGAGAACATAGAAAACAGAGACTTTACAACGTTGACACTCTCACCTGAAGTTCCTATGATGGAACATATTTTTTCGTTATCCAATAACCTTGTTAAATTAATTCGTATAATTAGTTTTATTTTTAGGTTCATATTCACGCGCGTGAAAAGAAAAGGGGTCCATTAAGTGTGACTGAGGTAAAAGAAGCCGAAATCTTTCTAATAAGGTCAGCGCAAAGGGGTAAGTTTGGTGAAGAAATCGCCTGTCTTGAAAAGGGTAAGCCTATTAAAGGTAAGAGCAGACTTTCATCGCTAAATGTATTTTTGGATGATGATGGTTTAATTAGAGTAGGTGGACGTTTATGCCAGGCAGATATACCGTTTAACGCTAAATTTCTAATAATTTTGCCTGAAAGGCATAAATTAACCGATATTGTATTGAAATATTTTCACTTGGGTCCACAAGCCTTGCTTTTCCAGGTTAGGCAAAAATTCTGGCCACTGAATGGCAGAAATAACTGCCGTAGAAGTGTTCATAAATGTATCACTTGTTTCAAAAACAAACCTGTAATTAATTCACAATTAATGGCCGACCTGCCAAGGGAACGTATAACTCCAAATTTTGCCTTTGCCGTAACAGGCATAGATTGCTGTGGCCCATTTTTTGTAAAATTTAAACACCAACGAAAGGGTGTATTAAACAAGGTATATGTTGTGGTATATGTATCCCATATAGCACCAAAGCTCCTGAAAACCTCCCCAGGAGTTCCAATTCATCCCAAATTCCTCCTGAAACTGTAATGATGCTATCAGGCGTTCCTGGGGAAGATACTTTAATCACTTCCCCAGGACTGATCTCCCAGATCCCTCCCAGGGAGCAAGCTCCTCAGGACAGATCTCCCAGATCCCTCCCAGGGAGCAAGCTCCTCAGGACTGATCTCCCAGATCCCTCCCAGGGAGCAAGCTCCTCAGGACTGATCTCCCAGATCCCTCCCAGGGAGCAAGCTCCTCAGGACTGATCTCCCAGATCCCTCCCAGGGAGCAAGCTCCTCGGGATGATATTCCCAGGGAAGTACCTAGGAAGAGACGGTGCTGGTGCCATCTCATGGGTGATTTTGACACTAAAATAACTTATTATAATTTTTTATTAAAAAAAAATATTTGATTTGATGTGGTCCGATTTTTTAATTAATAAAGTTTATATTATTATTTGATTTATTTTATTTCCTAAGCACATCTGATTATTGTTTAACTTTTAATTATTGTTATAATATTTAATTATCCTTATTTAGATATATTTTTAATTTATAAAATGCAATCAAAATGTAGTTAAATAAATAATTAAAATAAATTAATCTTTAAATATAAATTGAAAATTTATTATTTATTTCATTTCTGATCTTTTGAAAATTAACTTATATATTAATTCATTTTATGATTACATTCATTATTTATTTTTTCTGAACTTTCAACAATTACTTATATATTTTTACTATTACTTTTTCATCTAACTAATAATTTTACATTGATTTCACTCATATACTTCATTAGTTTCTATAGACAAAATTTAATTTTAAATATAAAATTGATTTACTTTCTCCTAATAAATAATTTTTATTTTCAATTATAAGAAATCTGAGTTATTTTTTTCGAAACACGAAGTTTAATATATATTTATATATTTGTATATAACCATATTTTATAAATTAAGGATTAGAGATACCTACTAAATATTATTTCTTCTGATCCTTTAAATATAGTCTTATATATTGAATTATTATTATTTGTATTAAATAATTAATAATTTCATATTAATTTGAATTATATATATAAATAATTTTTGGATCAATATTTAATTTTAAAATATAAATTAGATTTATTATTTTTTTTTCGCTGATATATATATATATAATATATATTTCTTATTATTTGTAATAAATGAGGGTTTTTTTTCCGTAACTGTAAGAAATCAAAAGGAATCAAAATTTTGTTACAAATAAGGGTTTTATCAACAGTTTAATATATATTTACATATTTGTATCTATTCAGAATTTGATAGTTAATAGATTAGAGATAAGCATTTTTAAATTAAACAATCTATTTAAAAAAATCTTATTTCGATTGTAAAAGTTAATTTTCATGTAAGTTTCAAAATTGAATCATATTTAAGTCATATCGAGCATATTTACTTTTATTATTATTCTTCTATTAATTATTTTTTTCTGATCTTTTTAAAAATTACATATATATTTATGTATTTTATTATTACATTTTCAACTAATTAATAATTTTATATTTATCGTCATTATCAAATCAATAATTTACTTTTAAGTCTAAATTATAACACCCCCTGAATAAGAGTTTTGCTTGAAAGATTTTTATTTAAAAATATACATTCTTACAAAATCGGGTTAAAGATATAAATTCGTGCTGATTATTATCACGGACCTGGTCAATACCACTTGTCTCATTTAATATACTTTATATATGTGTTGGTATTGGGCATATGTTCGCTAAATGATGTCAATTTTTAATTATGTATGAATTTTTATGAAGCGTCTGTTCTGGAGGTTTTATCATATTAATTTTATTTTATTTTTTAAATACAAATTAGTTATTTTCTATTACCTCTTTCAAATTACGATACATGGTATATATTTTTTAATTCTTAATAATGAAGGTGAAATCTCAATTTAGTGAACTTAAGAAATATTAACAACATACAGATTCAGAAAATATAAATAAATATTTATCTTTCTAAATAACAAATATTTCTCCAGAATTTAAAACTGAGTTGTGTTTTGCTTCAGTTGTTAAAACTTTCATTTAAGAAACCTATTTTATATTTGGCAAACTTTTTAGTTTAGGATATTTATAAAAGATTATTTTTCGTGCAAATTCTTCACTCCTGTTTAAGCAAGGAAATACTTCTATCCAGATATCAAGAACGATTATATAATCAGAGTAGATGATAAAGGCCGGTTCTACGCCAGAGGCGTACGAGGCGTAGAACTCTGAAGGTGAAGTTCAAGGTTACCGGAAGGGACAGGTGTGGACACCGGAAGTCGCAGGTAGGGATAACAGGCATGTTGAGACAGGAAGTGAACAGGAAGTATGATCGGAAACGCGACAGGAAGTGAATGCGATAAGGAGAGAGGGGGAGGGCTTATTTTTGTGGGAGGCTTATGCTAACCTGAAATAAAAATGGAATTATTTCTTACTTTGTAAAAATTTAACATAAAATGTATCTTTTTTTTTTTTTCACCTGAAATAAAAATTTTATTTGCTAACTAACACCTAATATAAAAATGGAAATCTTTCTGACTTTGTTTTACTTTATAAAAGTTTAACGTGAAATTTATTTTTAGACTGGAAACGCGACAGGAAATAAGATCGGAAACGGGATTAGACATGCTTTTTCCAAAAAGGGTTTTCAGGAAGCAGTAAACATGTTTTAGGAACATGTTTGGGAGCTTGTTGGAACAGGACAGGTGGTTTGTGAGACCGGAAGTAATTAAGATGAGAGAGATAAAGAAGGTGCATGATTAGACATATAGATTTTGTTCTTTGTAGAGGGTGAAATTTTGTTTTATTTTTTATTTAAAGTGTTTTCATTTTTTTTAAATTTAATTTATTTAAAGCGTTTCAAATTATTTTTTATTTTATTATTATTATTTTTTTTTTTTTTTTGTAGTGGTTTACGTATTATTTTAATTTTTAGTGACGTTAGAACCTGCAATGTTCTGTACCACACATGTCTTATCTTAGATTAGTTGTTATCTCTTTAAATGCGAGAGATGGGGACTTCAGACATGTATTGAGATATCTTTATCATAGTTTTAATGAACTGCAGGAAATTGTCTTTAGCTATTGAGTAATTCGCGAGTTTTGGTTTAATATGAATGCTAGTACATCTGTTTGTTTAATTTACAAGCATATTTCTCTTACAACATTCTGTCAACAGATCATTTCTATATTCGAAATAATAATTTAGAAGGAAAATTTTTATATGAAAATACTATGAAATGGCATTTATAGAGATTGACAAAAATAGCATGCTTGATTCTTTCTTGTATTAACCTTATATTCGAAATAGAGTTTTGTTACGAAAAATAACGTGTTTACATATTTTAAAAACGAAAGCAAAGTGATTTTTACAAATGTAACTATAAGCTATACACCCACGCATTTGTGTTATTGAATTAAATTACAATGCTTAATATTGTATTCACCGTACTATTTTCCTGCAAAAGCCGTTTCACAAACTTGTGTACTGAAATTAATGTGGCATTTTTAGGGAAAAATTAATTCAAGTCTTTAAGACTAATCTTTCAAAGGAAAAAAAGATTTGTCATACTTTCTCTTACATTATATCTTCCGTTTTTTAAGTTTACAAATTTGTGGAGTAACTTAAATAATCGTTTTTATACTAATTAAACAATATATTTTTTAATTATATGTTTTTTTAATTAACTTGTAATAGATTCTTTTTTTTCTTTTTCTTTTTCTTAAAAGGGTACTGTAGAATAACTTATGTCACAAATACTACATCCTTCTTTAGTTAAATATGTTTCACTTAAGACATGACAAAGTGTCTTAGAAACATTTCATTTTGGAGTTAAGTGATTAAACAAGAAAAATATTATTTATAAAAACACAACACATAAGACTAGCGGCTGAGAGGTTCTACTCTCAAAGCTGATAGATGGAAGGTGTTAGGTTTAAACCTCTCTCACGGTCGTCGACCTAACCGTTCGAAGTTTTCTTCGAAACTTGTCAATATGGGTAAGAACACCTTAGAAAGACCTACATGGAGACACTTATCCCTAACGCAGATAATCAACCCTATATTTAACCAACCAGTCACAACACGCAATTCATAATCATTACATTCAGTTAATAAGTGATTCGACATGCAAGATTTGATTTATAGAAACATACAATATGATATATCACACTAAACATACAATTTGAACGATTTTTTCCCTTTCATATGAAAAAATTTTAACAAGAATTTAGTGACTATTTAACTTATTAAAGAGAGCGGGTATTTTGTTTAGAGTTATACGATTAAAATAAATTTTCAATAGATTTGACTTTATACAAGCAACATTTAAAAAAAAAGAGAATGGAATCTAGTGTTTATAAATTAATGTATTTCAATTTTACAAATACTTTACACACCCCTCTTTTTCCCCTATTTTGGTAGACTTTATACACATAAGACATAAAAGGCGTTTTAGAATACATCATTTAGAAATTAAGCAACTTGATAAGTAAAATATTATTTCTAAAAGCAATAGATACGAAAGTAATAAATATTTCTACTTACAAATGTACGAAATTCTGATAGGTAAGACCTTCTCAATCATTGTGCAAGAATTAAGTGGTGATTGAGCTTATAACATTATAGGATGAAATAATCACGTGACGTATTTTTAAACCAATAAAATATTAGTATTTTAAACCAATAAAATGTTAGTATTTTTACACGAGCGCCCTCTATCATTATATAAATTTCAATGAAATGAGTTCATAACATTATACTGTCCCTTCTCATCGGTGTAATAGAATATTATACTGTCCCTTCTCATCGGTGTAATAGGTTGCATTTTTCGTTTAAGTTAGTTTTTTTTTTTTCATTTAAGCTAGTTTTTTTTTCATTTATATGGAACGAGTTATGAATTCTTATGTTGATGATCTAACCAACTTGAAGTGTCAACCCTCATAACCAGAATTAAATAATCAAGAGATGGATTCTACAATTTTATCCAAAGAAGGACCCGTTTCGAAGTATGGAGTGAAACCCACCTCATCAGGACTAAAGAAACAGTTTGTGTGTTTTACTTGCAACAAAGATTTTTTCCGAAAGGATCATTTAAAACAACATTTGATGACCCATTCAGGAGAAAAACCTTTTGTGTGTGTCATCTGTCGAAAAGCTTTCTCTAGAAAAGCTCTTTTGAATCGCCATAAATTGTCTCATTTAAAAGAACCTACACAACATAAGTGTGGTGATTGCAACGAACTGTTTTCAAGAAAGTACGACTTATTGAAACATGAAAAGATTCACAAATCACCCAAACAATATAAGTGTATTAAATGCAATGAACTGTTTTCGAGAAAGTACGACTTATTGAAACATAAGAAGATCCATAAGCCCCGAAAGCAGTATAAATGCATCCAGTGTAGTGAAATATTTAATCGGAAATATGATTTATCACGTCATATAGACACCGCGCACAAAGTACTACCCAAAGTTGTCAAATCGACATCTTTAAAAGATTCGTTATATGAAAAAGTGAAGCATTTTAAAAGACAAAATGCTTTAAATGTATTTACTAAAACTGTAATAAATTCTAATGAGGAGAATGATCAAGATTTTCACACGTTTTTTAACAGTATTCGGTCGGACGTTTTGAATGAATTAAATTATCAGATAGAAGTAAAAAGGTCAATGAAATGGTATGCAACTGCAAAAGTTGTTGTAAGCCGCCAAACACCGGACGGTGATATAGATACTATCACCCCATATTTTCATTCAAGAACTGTACTGGAATTGACGAATCAAAACATACCTGTACATGTTGAGGATGCCTTTACGAAAATTATTAACTCTTTTGAGAAATTCACTCAACAAGGATCTAATTGGGCATTGCAACAAATATTAAATCTAGAACTGTCTACAGCTAAATATAGAATGGTTTAAAATGTGTGGACTAGTTTTGAAACATGTATATTCATGTTTTTGCTATTGTAGTTATTGAAAATGATAAATAAATAGTCTTTGACTAAAAAATCATAAGTTTTTTATTATTTTCATGGTAACTATTTTATATAAATTACTTATAACAGTTTGTCAATGCTACATAAAATACTGTTTAACATTTTGAATGTCTTAAACAAAATGGGAATGAATTTGTTGAAATTATGTAAAACATGATGAAATAAATGTGATGTATTTATTATATGTTACTTAAACTACAAGAGAATGATTGGAAATGTGTTATTTTAAATCTATGATACTTTTAATCACTCACAAGGTAAGACGTGACGTTATGAATCATCGATGGGTTTTCCTTTGAATATGTATTAATCTTACTTATTGATAAGAAAGTTGGAAAAATAGACTTAACACATTGTTAAAGGTTTTGGAAAAATGTATAGTTGGTTAAAAATTTTAGAAAATTTAACATAAAGTAACAAATTTTAGAAAATAAACGTTTCGATAAATAAAAAAATTACATTTTGGTAAACTTTACACTTAGACAATATTTTAAACTAAGGAAAAATTAGACTTAACGCATTGTTACAGTTTCTTTGAAAAATATCTAGTTGGTTATAAATTTTAGAAAATTCGACCTAACGAAATTAACACACTTAAAAATATCTAGGTTATACATTTTATAAAATAAGCAACAAATACACATTTCGATACATTGACAAAAGAAAATAATTAAGTTTAAGTAAACTTTACACTTAGACAATATTTCAAACTAAGAAAAATAATAAATTTACACTTATACAATATTTTAAACTAAGAAAAATAATAACTTTACACTTATACAATATTTTAAACTAAGGAAAATTAATAACTTTAAACATCAGACTTAACACATTGTTAAAGTTTTTTGAAAATAACACGACATTTTCAAAGCAGTGGAAATAGTATACCTGTAAAAAAATTCAACTTAGTGGAATTTAATATTGAAATTTTTTAACCGCACTCATTTAAAAAATAAAACTTTATAAAATATTCACTTTTTTTAAATAAGCAACTGTTAAACATTTTGAATGTCTTAGACAAAGTGTGAATAAATTTGTTGAAATTATATAAAACATGAAAAATTTCATAACTTTTAAAGGAAATTTTATTTTTGGTGAAATAAACTCGAGCTATTTATTGTATGTAACTTAAACTACTATAGAGAATCGATTGAAAATGTGTTACTTTTAAGCACTCACAAGATAAGACACGATGTTAGGAATTATAGATGTGTTTTTTCCCCACAATTGACGTCACTTGTAGCATATTTACTGATCAAGTCATAAAATCATAGTTCAGGGTATGTTTATGAGCACGGCGTTTAGTTGAGATTTAAGATATTTGAGAAATATAAACTACAACTTTGACTACTTTTTGAAATTTCCCCCTACATAAGAAAAAGGACATGGGAAAATAAAATGAAAAGTTGTCTTTGAATGGAATCGAACCATTATCTTTTCACTTAACAGCTGAATGCGTTGACAATTACATCACAAAGGCACTGATAACAACTGGTTGAATATATTGGGTTTCTTTTTTAAGGTTAAATTCATTTAATATTCAAGTTATTTCTTAATGATACACTTAAAAACAATAAATTAAATTAGCATTCAAAAAACAAACGATCACATTATTGTGTAAAAAAATCAAATGTTTTGAAAGTCACGAGTTAAAATTGTGGAGGGTGCGATAACTTGGAAGTGCATTGCAGAAGAGGAGTTAAATTTTTGAAGAAGTTTAATCTTAGAAGACTAGAGTAAAATTTGAAATGACTTAGAATTTAATTAGAATTTAGATGTGAACCTTTTAAAATGAAATAATAGTTTTTTTGTATCGCCCTCTATCGGTGGGTAATGGAATTAAGAGATAATTAAAAGTTTTAACTTGGATTCGAACCCACAACAAAAATTATTTTACGGTTTGATAATTTAGGGTAGGTATAACTAAGAAAACCATGATATTATAGTATTTAGAGATGTTTTAAGATATTCGATAAAGGAAATCATCTAAATTTTCAATTTAATTGAATGGTTTACTGCTTAAAGTACTACAAAATGAATAGAACCCGATACATAGTTTTTTTAAATTAATTATATTTTTCGAAAGGTTAAATTGACTTATTGATAAACTTAGGATTTATGTTTAAAGTGAATAAATTTGATATGTTAGGTTTACTTAATAACAGAGGGTTGAATAAGTTATTTTTTTAAAATTAAAATTTCATAAAAATAAAGTTTACTAAAAGTTTTTAATGTTAAAAAAAATTGTAAGTTACGTTAAAAAAGTTAACAAAAATATAGTTTAAAAAAATTAAAAGTTTACAAAAAGTTTAAAATTCTTTAAATTAATTAAAATTAACTTTTTAATTTTAACTATTGAGAGACTATAATTTAATTGTTAATCCTTGTAACCAACTGGTGCATATCAAATATCTGCACATGTGCAGAAAAAACATACACTTTTACACTAACGTGAGTTCGATTTTAAATTATTTGCTAATTTTTATACAACTCGTTTACCTTTCAGAAACAAAATAGAATTAAATACTTACCGAAAAACACGTCCACTTCTTGTGCTTTCTTTCACTAGACTAACCTATCTCTCTTAACTTTGTTAGGGGGCGCTGCAATCGACGTAGAGGCGCTACCAGTCTTCCGGTTTGTGACGTCATTTCCGGTTTGAGATAAGAATAAACTTTAAATACAAACTACACTCGCTCGGTCATTCTTCCTCCACTCTTACTTGATAGCAGTTGTTAGTTTCTTATATTGACGTGTTGAATGACGTCATCACATGTTTGTCTAAACTTGTCCAGTCTTGTTTCTGTGCTGCACGTCTGTTTTGCTAACTCATCTCTTACTCGTCTAGACTTGTTTCGTCTGCTTTGATGATTCATCTTTTGCTTTAACTGTTTGGCCTTGCTGGTGTCAACCACCTCATGTGTTTTGTCATAGCTTGAATATACTTTACACCAATCACTTAAATATAAAAGTCTTGTCACAACTTACTTAAACTTTGATAAAAATATTAATTATTCATAAATTTTATTAAATTCTTATACATTTACTAAGTCACTTTCATTCAAAAATATGGTAAAGTCCGATTTTAAATCGAAGTCTAAGATAAATTCCCCAAATTTGTAACATTTTAACACTAATAATAAGTATCGTAAACACCCTGTACATACAAGTTTTGTAAACATAATATTACTTATAGCTAACTCGATCAGTCTCATGATAAATAATATAAGAAAAAGTTAGAATAGTTCACATATTTTTGCAATTAAAAAATGTATGCACAAACACACACACACAATATCTTACAAGGTTACAATACTCAACACACAGTTCACCATACTTAAAAAAACGATTCACGATAAATTTATAAATTTAAATTTAAATATTTGAAAAATACTGAAGTATTTTTATTTATAATTGTTCATTTATAAATAAAATATTTAAATTTAAATTTATAAATTTATCGTGAATCGTTTTTTTAAGTATGGTGAACTGTGTGTTGAGTATTGTAACCTTGTAAGATATTGTGTGTGTGTGTTTGTGCATACATTTTTTAATTGCAAAAATATGTGAACTATTCTAACTTTTTCTTATATTATTTATCATGAGACTGATCGAGTTAGCTATAAGTAATATTATGTTTACAAAACTTGTATGTACAGGGTGTTTACGATACTTATTATTAGTGTTAAAATGTTACAAATTTGGGGAATTTATCTTAGACTTCGATTTAAAATCGGACTTTACCATATTTTTGAATGAAAGTGACTTAGTAAATGTATAAGAATTTAATAAAATTTATGAATAATTAATATTTTTATCAAAGTTTAAGTAAGTTGTGACAAGACTTTTATATTTAAGTGATTGGTGTAAAGTATATTCAAGCTATGACAAAACACATGAGGTGGTTGACACCAGCAAGGCCAAACAGTTAAAGCAAAAGATGAATCATCAAAGCAGACGAAACAAGTCTAGACGAGTAAGAGATGAGTTAGCAAAACAGACGTGCAGCACAGAAACAAGACTGGACAAGTTTAGACAAACATGTGATGACGTCATTCAACACGTCAATATAAGAAACTAACAACTGCTATCAAGTAAGAGTGGAGGAAGAATGACCGAGCGAGTGTAGTTTGTATTTAAAGTTTATTCTTATCTCAAACCGGAAATGACGTCACAAACCGGAAGACTGGTAGCGCCTCTACGTCGATTGCAGCGCCCCCTAACAAAGTTAAGAGAGATAGGTTAGTCTAGTGAAAGAAAGCACAAGAAGTGGACGTGTTTTTCGGTAAGTATTTAATTCTATTTTGTTTCTGAAAGGTAAACGAGTTGTATAAAAATTAGCAAATAATTTAAAATCGAACTCACGTTAGTGTAAAAGTGTATGTTTTTTCTGCACATGTGCAGATATTTGATATGCACCAGTTGGTTACAAGGATTAACAATTAAATTATAGTCTCTCAATAGTTAAAATTAAAAAGTTAATTTTAATTAATTTAAAGAATTTTAAACTTTTTGTAAACTTTTAATTTTTTTAAACTATATTTTTGTTAACTTTTTTAACGTAACTTACAATTTTTTTTAACATTAAAAACTTTTAGTAAACTTTATTTTTATGAAATTTTAATTTTAAAAAAATAACTTATTCAACCCTCTGTTATTAAGTAAACCTAACATATCAAATTTATTCACTTTAAACATAAATCCTAAGTTTATCAATAAGTCAATTTAACCTTTCGAAAAATATAATTAATTTAAAAAAACTATGTATCGGGTTCTATTCATTTTGTAGTACTTTAAGCAGTAAACCATTCAATTAAATTGAAAATTTAGATGATTTCCTTTATCGAATATCTTAAAACATCTCTAAATACTATAATATCATGGTTTTCTTAGTTATACCTACCCTAAATTATCAAACCGTAAAATAATTTTTGTTGTGGGTTCGAATCCAAGTTAAAACTTTTAATTATCTCTTAATTCCATTACCCACCGATAGAGGGCGATACAAAAAAACTATTATTTCATTTTAAAAGGTTCACATCTAAATTCTAATTAAATTCTAAGTCATTTCAAATTTTACTCTAGTCTTCTAAGATTAAACTTCTTCAAAAATTTAACTCCCCTTCTGCAATGCACTTCCAAGTTATCGCACCCTCCACAATTTTAACTCGTGACTTTCAAAACATTTGATTTTTTTACACAATAATGTGATCGTTTGTTTTTTGAATGCTAATTTAATTTATTGTTTTTAAGTGTATCATTAAGAAATAACTTGAATATTAAATGAATTTAACCTTAAAAAAGAAACCCAATATATTCAACCAGTTGTTATCAGTGCCTTTGTGATGTAATTGTCAACGCATTCAGCTGTTAAGTGAAAAGATAATGGTTCGATTCCATTCAAAGACAACTTTTCATTTTATTTTCCCATGTCCTTTTTCTTATGTAGGGGGAAATTTCAAAAAGTAGTCAAAGTTGTAGTTTATATTTCTCAAATATCTTAAATCTCAACTAAACGCCGTGCTCATAAACATACCCTGAACTATGATTTTATGACTTGATCAGTAAATATGCTACAAGTGACGTCAATTGTGGGGAAAAAACACATCTATAATTCCTAACATCGTGTCTTATCTTGTGAGTGCTTAAAAGTAACACATTTTCAATCGATTCTCTATAGTAGTTTAAGTTACATACAATAAATAGCTCGAGTTTATTTCACCAAAAATAAAATTTCCTTTAAAAGTTATGAAATTTTTCATGTTTTATATAATTTCAACAAATTTATTCACACTTTGTCTAAGACATTCAAAATGTTTAACAGTTGCTTATTTAAAAAAAGTGAATATTTTATAAAGTTTTATTTTTTAAATGAGTGCGGTTAAAAAATTTCAATATTAAATTCCACTAAGTTGAATTTTTTTACAGGTATACTATTTCCACTGCTTTGAAAATGTCGTGTTATTTTCAAAAAACTTTAACAATGTGTTAAGTCTGATGTTTAAAGTTATTAATTTTCCTTAGTTTAAAATATTGTATAAGTGTAAAGTTATTATTTTTCTTAGTTTAAAATATTGTATAAGTGTAAATTTATTATTTTTCTTAGTTTGAAATATTGTCTAAGTGTAAAGTTTACTTAAACTTAATTATTTTCTTTTGTCAATGTATCGAAATGTGTATTTGTTGCTTATTTTATAAAATGTATAACCTAGATATTTTTAAGTGTGTTAATTTCGTTAGGTCGAATTTTCTAAAATTTATAACCAACTAGATATTTTTCAAAGAAACTGTAACAATGCGTTAAGTCTAATTTTTCCTTAGTTTAAAATATTGTCTAAGTGTAAAGTTTACCAAAATGTAATTTTTTTATTTATCGAAACGTTTATTTTCTAAAATTTGTTACTTTATGTTAAATTTTCTAAAATTTTTAACCAACTATACATTTTTCCAAAACCTTTAACAATGTGTTAAGTCTATTTTTCCAACTTTCTTATCAATAAGTAAGATTAATACATATTCAAAGGAAAACCCATCGATGATTCATAACGTCACGTCTTACCTTGTGAGTGATTAAAAGTATCATAGATTTAAAATAACACATTTCCAATCATTCTCTTGTAGTTTAAGTAACATATAATAAATACATCACATTTATTTCATCATGTTTTACATAATTTCAACAAATTCATTCCCATTTTGTTTAAGACATTCAAAATGTTAAACAGTATTTTATGTAGCATTGACAAACTGTTATAAGTAATTTATATAAAATAGTTACCATGAAAATAATAAAAAACTTATGATTTTTTAGTCAAAGACTATTTATTTATCATTTTCAATAACTACAATAGCAAAAACATGAATATACATGTTTCAAAACTAGTCCACACATTTTAAACCATTCTATATTTAGCTGTAGACAGTTCTAGATTTAATATTTGTTGCAATGCCCAATTAGATCCTTGTTGAGTGAATTTCTCAAAAGAGTTAATAATTTTCGTAAAGGCATCCTCAACATGTACAGGTATGTTTTGATTCGTCAATTCCAGTACAGTTCTTGAATGAAAATATGGGGTGATAGTATCTATATCACCGTCCGGTGTTTGGCGGCTTACAACAACTTTTGCAGTTGCATACCATTTCATTGACCTTTTTACTTCTATCTGATAATTTAATTCATTCAAAACGTCCGACCGAATACTGTTAAAAAACGTGTGAAAATCTTGATCATTCTCCTCATTAGAATTTATTACAGTTTTAGTAAATACATTTAAAGCATTTTGTCTTTTAAAATGCTTCACTTTTTCATATAACGAATCTTTTAAAGATGTCGATTTGACAACTTTGGGTAGTACTTTGTGCGCGGTGTCTATATGACGTGATAAATCATATTTCCGATTAAATATTTCACTACACTGGATGCATTTATACTGCTTTCGGGGCTTATGGATCTTCTTATGTTTCAATAAGTCGTACTTTCTCGAAAACAGTTCATTGCATTTAATACACTTATATTGTTTGGGTGATTTGTGAATCTTTTCATGTTTCAATAAGTCGTACTTTCTTGAAAACAGTTCGTTGCAATCACCACACTTATGTTGTGTAGGTTCTTTTAAATGAGACAATTTATGGCGATTCAAAAGAGCTTTTCTAGAGAAAGCTTTTCGACAGATGACACACACAAAAGGTTTTTCTCCTGAATGGGTCATCAAATGTTGTTTTAAATGATCCTTTCGGAAAAAATCTTTGTTGCAAGTAAAACACACAAACTGTTTCTTTAGTCCTGATGAGGTGGGTTTCACTCCATACTTCGAAACGGGTCCTTCTTTGGATAAAATTGTAGAATCCATCTCTTGATTATTTAATTCTGGTTATGAGGGTTGACACTTCAAGTTGGTTAGATCATCAACATAAGAATTCATAACTCGTTCCATATAAATGAAAAAAAAACTAGCTTAAATGAAAAAAAAAACTAACTTAAACGAAAAATGCAACCTATTACACCGATGAGAAGGGACAGTATAATATTCTATTACATCGATGAGAAGGGACAGTATAATGTTATGAACTCATTTCATTGAAATTTATATAATGATAGAGGGCGCTCGTGTAAAAATACTAACATTTTATTGGTTTAAAATACTAATATTTTATTGGTTTAAAAATACGTCACGTGATTATTTCATCCTATAATGTTATAAGCTCAATCACCACTTAATTCTTGCACAATGATTGAGAAGGTCTTACCTATCAGAATTTCGTACATTTGTAAGTAGAAATATTTATTACTTTCGTATCTATTGCTTTTAGAAATAATATTTTACTTATCAAGTTGCTTAATTTCTAAATGATGTATTCTAAAACGCCTTTTATGTCTTATGTGTATAAAGTCTACCAAAATAGGGGAAAAAGAGGGGTGTGTAAAGTATTTGTAAAATTGAAATACATTAATTTATAAACACTAGATTCCATTCTCTTTTTTTTTAAATGTTGCTTGTATAAAGTCAAATCTATTGAAAATTTATTTTAATCGTATAACTCTAAACAAAATACCCGCTCTCTTTAATAAGTTAAATAGTCACTAAATTCTTGTTAAAATTTTTTCATATGAAAGGGAAAAAATCGTTCAAATTGTATGTTTAGTGTGATATATCATATTGTATGTTTCTATAAATCAAATCTTGCATGTCGAATCACTTATTAACTGAATGTAATGATTATGAATTGCGTGTTGTGACTGGTTGGTTAAATATAGGGTTGATTATCTGCGTTAGGGATAAGTGTCTCCATGTAGGTCTTTCTAAGGTGTTCTTACCCATATTGACAAGTTTCGAAGAAAACTTCGAACGGTTAGGTCGACGACCGTGAGAGAGGTTTAAACCTAACACCTTCCATCTATCAGCTTTGAGAGTAGAACCTCTCAGCCGCTAGTCTTATGTGTTGTGTTTTTATAAATAATATTTTTCTTGTTTAATCACTTAACTCCAAAATGAAATGTTTCTAAGACACTTTGTCATGTCTTAAGTGAAACATATTTAACTAAAGAAGGATGTAGTATTTGTGACATAAGTTATTCTACAGTACCCTTTTAAGAAAAAGAAAAAGAAAAAAAAGAATCTATTACAAGTTAATTAAAAAAACATATAATTAAAAAATATATTGTTTAATTAGTATAAAAACGATTATTTAAGTTACTCCACAAATTTGTAAACTTAAAAAACGGAAGATATAATGTAAGAGAAAGTATGACAAATCTTTTTTTCCTTTGAAAGATTAGTCTTAAAGACTTGAATTAATTTTTCCCTAAAAATGCCACATTAATTTCAGTACACAAGTTTGTGAAACGGCTTTTGCAGGAAAATAGTACGGTGAATACAATATTAAGCATTGTAATTTAATTCAATAACACAAATGCGTGGGTGTATAGCTTATAGTTACATTTGTAAAAATCACTTTGCTTTCGTTTTTAAAATATGTAAACACGTTATTTTTCGTAACAAAACTCTATTTCGAATATAAGGTTAATACAAGAAAGAATCAAGCATGCTATTTTTGTCAATCTCTATAAATGCCATTTCATAGTATTTTCATATAAAAATTTTCCTTCTAAATTATTATTTCGAATATAGAAATGATCTGTTGACAGAATGTTGTAAGAGAAATATGCTTGTAAATTAAACAAACAGATGTACTAGCATTCATATTAAACCAAAACTCGCGAATTACTCAATAGCTAAAGACAATTTCCTGCAGTTCATTAAAACTATGATAAAGATATCTCAATACATGTCTGAAGTCCCCATCTCTCGCATTTAAAGAGATAACAACACACACACATCCTTGGTAATCTAAGATAAGACATGTGTGGTACAGAACATTGCAGGTTCTAACGTCACTAAAAATTAAAATAATACGTAAACCACTACAAAAAAAAAAAATAATAATAATAATAAAATAAAAAATAATTTGAAACGCTTTAAATAAATTAAATTTAAAAAAAAATGAAAACACTTTAAATAAAAAATAAAACAAAATTTCACCCTCTACAAAGAACAAAATCTATATGTCTAATCATGCACCTTCTTTATCTCTCTCATCTTAATTACTTCCGGTCTCACAAACCACCTGTCCTGTTCCAACAAGCTCCCAAACATGTTCCTAAAACATGTTTACTGCTTCCTGAAAACCCTTTTTGGAAAAAGCATGTCTAATCCCGTTTCCGATCTTATTTCCTGTCGCGTTTCCAGTCTAAAAATAAATTTCACGTTAAACTTTTATAAAGTAAAACAAAGTCAGAAAGATTTCCATTTTTATATTAGGTGTTAGTTAGCAAATAAAATTTTTATTTCAGGTGAAAAAAAAAAAAAGATACATTTTATGTTAAATTTTTACAAAGTAAGAAATAATTCCATTTTTATTTCAGGTTAGCATAAGCCTCCCACAAAAATAAGCCCTCCCCCTCTCTCCTTATCGCATTCACTTCCTGTCGCGTTTCCGATCATACTTCCTGTTCACTTCCTGTCTCAACATGCCTGTTATCCCTACCTGCGACTTCCGGTGTCCACACCTGTCCCTTCCGGTAACCTTGAACTTCACCTTCAGAGTTCTACGCCTCGTACGCCTCTGGCGTAGAACCGGCCTTTATCATCTACTAATCAGCTGCAAAAGTCCCATAATGCAAATATGTTTAGTCAGGTAAGGGTAGAATTTTAACTACAATAAGAACATGAATAGTACTGAGCAACCTCCAATTCCTTTTGATGATTGAAGAATGGATATGTATGCTTACTGGACTGCATGTAATACTTGCAAAGAAAAGTAGTTGAAAGCATGGAACTTAGTTCCATGGTTGAAAGGAGAGAAACGTTCTTCTTCCCAGAATAAGGAGTAAGCTATTTCAAATTTAGCTTTGAGATAACTAAAATAAACAATTGTCGGTACAATAGAAAAAATAATCTTTAAAGCAGTCGACCAATGATTCTATAAAAGACAAAAGTATTGCTTTTAAAGGATTTCCTTGTTTAGAATTTTTACACAATACTTCGTTGACAATCATAACAAAGAACTCAAATTTTATGTCAAAGTATCCGTACATTTAGGCATTTTAAATCTCCTGAAATATTAGTTTTGTTAGCTAAAATGAAATTATATTTCAATGAAAAATAGTGCATAATGAAATTTCTATGTATTGAATGTTTTCACAGGATTTCAAAAGATCGCTAAATGGAGATTTAATTGTAAATTAGTTTATTTATTACAACAAGAAAAAAAAAATATTTTTGTTACAGACACAAGTTTTATTAACAGTATTTTTTTTTAATATTTAACTAGTTACAGATATAGAGTAGAAATGCCCATACTTTAAAAATTAAGAGCTAAAGAAATATTATTGTCATTTTAAACAGCAGTTTCATGTAGGTAATTGAAAATTAAACGATGTATTTATGTATCTTAGGGTGTTTCTCAAATGATCTGCTCAACAACGCGAAACTTTCTTATACATCTTTTGACTTATTTTTAAACGCAAAGACATAAAATTGGCTGGCCTGACTATTGAATTGATTTGAGATCGAAATGAATTTTCCATTTTTTGATAAATAAATGACTTATCGGGTTATAAGTGATTCATGTTACATGACGACACGTTTTTCTCCTTTCTCATGCTACGGCGTCGGAAATTCAGCTCAAAACACCGACTTTGACGGTATTTTCTGAAAGATCTTCTGTCTTTACCAAAAAAATGGAAAACATCTTTTGATTACAAAGCTTATAAATAAGAACACCTGCCAATTTCAAGCGTTTCCGAACAAAAATGAACTAAAAAATATGTCATAAAGTAGCCAATTTGAATTTGAGAACAGCCTAGCATGCATAAACTCAAAAAAGCTTTTATAGATATATCGTTTAACAACTTGTAATATGGTAATATCAATATTAGAAATCAAATTGAGTTTTGCTTATTCTAATTCTAAATTTAAAATTATAATATTTCTAATTTTAAAAAAAGTGCATTTTGAATTTGTCTTTCAATTTTTGGTTCATAAAAACGTCAATTTTTCTCTTACTTTGTTTAATTGTGATTATTTATAATTTATAATTTAATTTATTTAATTTTAAATATTTTTATTTAATTGGCCCCTTTATCATAGACCCCTGACCCTGATATATGTGGCTCCTAACTAAAATGATAAAACGCATTGTTGTTGTAAATGATAAAACACCCCTTCCCTTTTCCCTTTTATTGTGATGCCGCGTGGGGAATTCGGTTCAAAACGACGACTTTCACAGTATTTTCTAAAAGATCTGCGTTTACAAAAAAAAAAAAAAAAAAAAAAAGGAAAACATTTTTCTAGTATTACATAGTTTCTAAATAAGACCATCTGTCAATTTAATGCATTTCCGAACAAAAACGAGTTAAAAAATGTGTCAGAAAACAGCTCCTTTGGGTTTGAGAACAGCCTTAAATAATTGATACGCTTTTTTTCTAGTTATCAATTTAATATTGTATTGAATATATATCAAAGGGTATGCATCTTTATTTGCAATAAAAGTTACAGAATTCCTGCTATACGAAGCATAAAAATATACATGTTTTCTATTTACTGACTTTCATAAGAAGAGAAAGATATACATGAATACCTTATAAACGATTCAAGTACAACGGCCGTGTAGCGTAATCACTAGAGCGTGTTTCTCGTATGCGTAAGTACCCAGGTTCAAATCCAGTGGGTGGTAAGAAAGTTTATACCGTAAAATCTGTATCATAACTGTCATGTGATTCTGTGTGCGTGATTAATAAAAGTAATGTGTATTATGTAAATTTTTAAAAGATAATGTCCGTATTTATTAATTAAAAAGAAAAGAAAAAAATTAAATACTTTTTACATTACGTCGAATAATAATAACTTCGGATGTTTTTTATGCACATTAAGTGACCCTGATGTCTCCCAAATTCCTCCGGTATTACTTCCTGAAATCTTCCCTAGAACAACCTGAGGAGGAACCTGAAGGAGGTCCTGGGGAGCTCCCTGGGATGCTATGAGCGGACATTTGCGGTTCCTGAGGACCTCCTGATGACAAATTTTTGCATCCTCAGGGATGCCTGGAGGATGAATGTCAATCTTCCTGGGGACGTCCTAGGGAAGCACATGTGCTATATGGGATGTTTATGTACGAAGGCAATACACCTGGACTTTGTGTCAGATTTGACAACTCAGGCCTTTATAGCTAGTTTAAAACGTTTCTTTGGCAGAAGAGGCAAATGTTCGAAAATTGTGTCTGACAATACAAAAACTTTCATTGGAGCGGACATTGAATTGAAAAAATTACAGAAATTGATTAGTTCTCCAGATGAGGAATTGTGTAATTTTTTAACCCATGAAGGAATCGAGTGGGAGTTTATTCCCCCAAAATCCCCAAACTTTGGCGGAATCTGGGAAGCGGATGTAAAATCCTTCAAGTTTCATTTGAAACGGGTAATAGGGAATCAAAATTTAACTTTAGAAGAATTTTTGACGATACTAGCCGAAATTGAAGGTGTTTTAAACTCACGGCCACTCACCCCGTTATCCTCAGAATTTAAATAATCTCCAAGAGAGGGGTAAATGGAAATTCAAAAAAGATGATGTACAGAAAGGAACTTTGGTACTGTTGAGGCAGGAAAATTTACCTTCTACCAAATGGTTGGTTGGTAGAATAATTGAGGTTTTTAAAGGAAGAGATAAAATAATCAGAATTGTAAATGTACGTCTGCCAGACGGACGAATTTTGAAGCGAAATGTCAGAGACGTATGCATTTTACCAGTTGAGTAACAAATTTCCTTTCTTCTTTAAGTATAACTGTACGGTACAATAATTCAGTATTTAATCTAGTGTGATAGTGCATTTAATGTTGTATCTATTTTGTGTGTAACTTTATAATTTTCCTTTGTGTGATAATTTTCGCAAATTTATATATTGACTTTATATTGAAAGTTGGATTTCAATCGCCGGGGGAGTGTTTCCTCCATGTCTAGAAATTTGTTTAATAGAGGGCGCAACAGAGCGCATATGAACGGTGATGATGAGCGGGAAGATATCCCGCCAGTTCTGTGATCAGCTTTGGACGTAAGCGCAGCGCACCAACCGCTGCCTGTCACTTCATCTTTATTTTGTAAATAAATTGTTGTGTTTTAACATGAAGTTTAATTTATGAAAATCACTAACATAAAATTACAGTTCACTGATAAATCGCCGGATCAGTATATATATACTGCAAATATCTCCATTTTATCTGTTGGAGTTTATGTGACAAATGGGGGTGGAAATGATAGTAAAACAATACCATTTTCCTTTGCAAATGTTATAGTTTGAAGAGTAATATGAGTAATTATGATTGTCAAGAAGTAATAGTATGGGGTTATTAACATCAGATTTTGTGTGTTTTTGTATATGTGCTGTAAAATTCTGGGAAATGGCTGCTTTGTCATCCATCCAGTTTTAGATGCTAATACAAGGATTTTAATTGGAGCTCCAAAAAGAAAATCTTTATATTTGACCCAAGGGAAAATAAAAACTGGAGGAATATTATTCACAGTTGCAGATATAATGCTATCA
Organism: Maratus michaelseni; assembly: GCA_963931845.1. Taxonomy (NCBI): domain Eukaryota; kingdom Metazoa; phylum Arthropoda; class Arachnida; order Araneae; family Salticidae; genus Maratus; species Maratus michaelseni. The sequence continues at coordinate 102,114,320 of OZ007595.1, forward strand.
ATTTCACTCCTGAAAAATTAATTGAAATTTACTTGTGATGTATATTTATTTAAAACATTTGTATATTTTTAACAAAGAAATAATTTATTGTACTGACCGCTATTACGCTTCAAATTTCCTGTTACGTAGCTGCTGACACCGATTTTTGAACCCATCGTATAACATGCTGCTGGAAATTGCATTTGGTTTACCACTCGTACATATTTCGGCTCGCTAAAAAAAATAATAATAATAATAACCACACCAAATAAATTAGTTCAGAAATTAAAATTTTCATCTTATTTTTTTTAATTAAATGAACAGTGAATTTATTTTAAATAGAAATTCTTTACTTGAAGAAGCAAATAAAGAATTTCCATCTGTTCATTTGAAAAGTTTATATGCTGTGCTAGAGATAAAATAGTTTTTTTTTTTTTTTTTTTTTTAATAATTATATGTAGCAAAACCTGTGAAAATGAAATCGGAGTTCTGTCTTAAAACTGTTCTCAAATCCAAAGGAGCTACTTTCTGACCCATTTCTGAATTCATTTTTGTTCCTAAACGCGTGAAATTGGCATATGATCTTATTCAGAAACTATGGAGAGCACTGCAGCGATGCCAACAAGGCTCTTGTCAGGTGGATCACAGCCATTCTGTGATCAGGCGGATATCGTCCCGCATCCAAGTACTTACTCGTCAAGCTAGGCACACATGCCCGGCAAGTAGGGGCCTGGTTAGCGGTATAAATAAAATTAAGCATATATTTTTAATTATTTGGTTAACTAAAAAAAAAAGAAGAGACATCCTTTAAGAAGAGTACATGGAAAAAAGAAGTAAAAAAAAAAACTAATATGTTCTAGCCATCACAAAACTTTCTTCTTTATATATATTATTTTAATTTTACCATAAATTTTACACCTCTTTTAGATGTCTGCTACCAAAATTAAATGGCAATGTATTCCCCATATTCAAGATGCTAAGCTTAAAGTTTCGTTGAACTCTGTGCATTTAAACTGGTGATATAAGCATCGCATATTTCCAACAAATAATCATCAAATTTCGGCACCCCCTCTTAGATGACTGCAACCAAAATTGAATGACAATCTATTACTATCATGAGGATTCTAAATTTGGTGCTTCGTTGAATTCTGTGCACATAAACTGAAGATATAAGTATCACATAAATCGAACAAATCATCGATTTGCAGCACCCACTCTTGGGAGATTTTTGACCAGAAACTAATCAGCACCAGTTCACATAAGTATACAACTTCATCTTAAATTACATCCTATTCTACGCAGTAAGTTCGTGAATTAGAACGCTCACAAAATTTGTGTCACATACATACAGACAGACAGACACAACACACAGAACACGGACAGACATTTTCTAAAAACAGCCAAATCGTGTTCAAGTCCAAATGTTTCACGAATCCAATACTCTTGCCTCTTTACTTCAATGTTTCTTGTATGATAGATGAAAATAAAAATTTCATCATGAGATATTTGAAAAATACAAATGCATCCCACGTCCATAAGTTTAACATTACAAAGGAGAATTTGAGGTATGATTGGCCACGAGCGTTAACCCTCTCGCTACCAGCGTAACGAAAACTAAGTGTCCCACGGATCCCCAGCCATCACCATCTTCTATTGCATGATATATATAGTAATTACAATAGAGAAGGTAATGGCGCAGCGCTGCTGCTGAGTGTGGTGGAACGGTTTCTGTCCAAGCATTTTTAAATATTAAGCCTAATGTGTGAAACAAATTCATGTTAAATCGGGTTTTCAGTGAAATACGTACTTTATTTTGGCAGATGGTATCTTTTATTATTTAGTAGGTGCCAGAAAAGTCAAATGCAAGTTAGATGAAGGCAGTCTCAAGAATACCAGTCTCTTAGTGCTAAGAACTAAGAAGCATCATCGCTGAATACATAGGAGAGATGTCTAAAGAATGGAGCTATGGATAAAGAGGAGAAGAAAGTAGTGGCGTAGCCACGGTAGAGGTCCAACTAATTTTGTAAAGTTTTCTTTGCCTTATCCAATCGTAGATCTTTCTGCGATAATCAAGGCGAAGAAAACTTTACAATATTAATGGTATCCAGAGCATTTGGACCCCCTTCCTTGCTACGCCACTGGAGACAGTGTAGTGTTTAATGGTTGCGAGTGAAATACTAACTGAAGATATAATCACAAGATGGAGATTGATTTTTGTTTACATCGGATCCGGGTATAACGCCGGGGAAAATTTCTACCAGTAAAAACGAAAAGAAATTTTTGTCTTATTTTTGACAGAAGTTCTGCATGAATAAGGCGTTTAAATAAGGCGAAAAATTGTGTTCGAATTTATTGTTGGAAGTTTGCCTCGGCGGTAGTCAGATTCATTGGCATTGACAAGAGGATTGTTTATGTTTTCACAATATGACAAAACCGCAGTGCTTAACTACTGCCGAAGCAAACTTTCACTAGTAGAAACGAATAGATATTTTTGCCTTAATTATGACACAAATGTTACATGAATAAGACACTTAAATAAGGAGGAAATTTCTTTTCAAATTTACTGGTGGGAGTTGGCCCCGGGCTTTTAATGAGGTCCTACGGAACCGATTACAGTTGAAGCGTCATCATTTCCCAAGTGAGTTATCTAAAAGGTATATTCACTTAGTTAAAATTCGCAGCTGAACTTTATAGCGTTGCACCATAATAGAAGAGTTATGTGAAGCCCTTTTGTAGAATCAATAGAAAGGAAGGAGAGAACGGGATCTCCTCAATAAGAGATTCAGGTAAGGAAGATTACAGAAGAAAAAAAAAAAGTAAATATAAGTTGTAAAAAGATCAAGATTTTCCTAGAAATAAATGTCACATACGAGTGTGTTAATATAGCGAAAAGTTGCAACTCCAATCAAGATCATTTTATTGTAAGAGATAAACGAATATCAGGGCTACGGAAAAGCGAAATGAAACGATTGGATTTTAGTGAAAAGGGGAGAAAAAAGGGGGGGAAAGGGATTGCATACTGAGAGAACACTGTAAAAAAAATTGTTGATTTTACAGTATAATACTTGCACCCCACCTGCCAGTATTATACCGTAAAATCAACAGTAAGTAATAAACAGTAAAAAAAGCAGTAATACACTACCGCACATGCGCTGCAGTGTATTACTACTTATTTTACTGTTTATTACTTACTGCTAATTTTACGGTATAATACTGGTAGCTGAGATGCCAGTATTATACTGTAAAATTAACAATTTTTTTTTGCAGTGAAGGAATAAGATTGAGACGATATAGATTTCGGAGAGTGTTTACTTGGATTTCATTCCTCAAAATGACGAGTTGAAAGTCTGTAGTTGAGTATTGTGAATTGTGTAGTGCTTACATGGAAATTAAAATCCCAAAGATGGCTTGCTATAATAGATGGTTCCTGACCACCGTCTCCTTGTATTTAGGTGAGCAAATTCTTTGCCTTTTCGCTCATTTCAGCAATTATTTTATTTAAAACATTTATAAAGTTGAAGACTTATAAAGTTAATTTTTATCCAGGGTTAGCTGACAGGGAAAGTACTAAATATTTAAGGCTTAGACTTAGTGTCACTAATATCAGTGTTTGTAATTTAACTATTTTTATCATACACTAAGTTACATTTATTTAATATACCGGGTCTCCTAAAATGGACTGACTGATTTTAAAATTCAGTAACTTCCAAACGGTGACATATATTTAAAAAATTCTTACAGGAGAGTCATGTAAAATGTCTGGAGTTTTTGTACTGCGATTCCTGATTTTATTTCGAATTACCAGCAATAGATGGCGCTGCGAGCGATAGGAGTGCAATCCAGGCCAAAACGAAAATCACCCAACATTAGAGTTGCAAAGAACCGGTTTATTCCCGGGTTTATTTCCAATAGATCCGGTTTATTCCCAGGTTTATTCCCAAAATACATGGTTTATTACCAAAAAACCTGGTTTATTTCCAAAAAACCCGGTTTATTCCCAGGTTTAAACCGGGTTTTTTCTAGCCTTGCAGCTCTACCCAACATTGATGCGAAGGAATGAGGTTCAATACATGGAGTGGGTCTCATTAGCTAATACAATCTTGTTCTTAAAGCCCGATTCTGAATAAGATTTCATTGATGAATGAGACCCACTCAATGCATTGAACCTCCTTTCTTCACATCAATGCTGGGTGATTTCTGCTTTTGTATCGATTGGATGTCTATTGCTCGCAGCGCCATCTATTGCTGATAATTCGAACTAAAATCCGGAATCGAAGTTAAAAAAACTCCTGACCATACATTACTCTCCTACAAGAATTTGTTTAATATCTGCTACCGTTTGGAAGTTATCTTATATATTAAAACGAAAAGGGATTTCCGTTAAATTCATTTTTCACTCGAATTTGCTCCATTTACGCATGCGTAAAATTAAATCTAGAACGTAACCAGTTTTAAAATGCGAAAACGGTGGACGAGTGGTATAAAGCGCGTTTCTTCTCTGTTCCGATTATCGTGTGGGTTCGATCCCTGCTATGGACAGAAAGATTTTTCTTATTTTATTTGAATTATTCTTCAAAAATGTCAAACTTTTAAAAACATATATGAATTTTATTTTTATGGTACTATCAAGTTGTTTGCCGTCAAGTTTTGACGGGTTCCATCTAGTTGAATTTTAAAATCAGTCAGTCCATTTAGGACACCCGGTATATATATTCGTCTAAATCGTTAATAAACTGATGATTTTAAGTGTTCATAATTGTCTTTATTTCTAAATTAGTGATTGTTCATTATATAAATTAAAGAATCTGAGTTTTCAGGAAATCATGGCCAAATTTAAGAATAAATATTTTGTTTGAAAAATATCCCACTTTTTATAAGAATTAAAGAATTTAATAACATTACAACGTAGTTAGACGGTATTTTATTTATGAAATTGTCGAAATGGGATATCAACACTCCAACAATATGTCAATTCCTCTTTATTCATAGTTCCATGGTCTATGGCGCTGTGCATAGGAAATAGTGATGGGCATAACGATTATTTTGATTATTCGAATGAATCATTCGGGCATGTGCAGAAGCATATCTGTCAAACTTCAAATTTTTTTTTATTCAATTACTACCAGAAATTTTGAAAAAAAAAATTGAAGTTTGACAGATATGCTTCTGCGCATGCCCGAATGATTCATTCGAATAATCAAAATAATCGTTATGCCCATCACTAATAGGAAACGCTCGAAGCGAAGGGGTTTCAACGGAATTATTCGTTATATTGTAGAAATGAATAGCAACCAGTGTTACGCGTGTGAGGATTTCGCACTGCAGTATTTTTTAGATGCTGGTCTAAAGTTCTAAATAAAAATTAAGGATAAAAATTTCTGCAATCAACAGTAGCAAGCCAGAATATCATCTCATTTATTCCATCAAAGCTACAGTAAAAACTGATCGAAGATAGCAACTGGAACGCAAGAAAAAAAAATTAACAATCGTATTTAACTGCATTAGAGGACGACGTCATTTGCTTCGGGAAAAACTTAAGACAAAGAAAAATAAATTGAAAGCATATATATTACAATTTAATCTAATATACCTTTTACGCTACACGTGAAATGCCTCTGCTTCGATAGATCGATCGATGGTGTCTTTTTCGTCTAAACATTTAAATTTTCAATTTTGCTTTTTAATCATAAATGTAAAATAAACATGTACGGAGACGCACCACTTTATCCTCTTTCTACTATTTATTTTTTTATAAACATTGTTGCACACGATATAATGCAATATTTTATTTTTGTGGCAACACTGATTAGAGAAAAACCTTTCATTTCATTTATGAAAACAATGCTGATTTAATTTTTAATTAACTGCAATTTTTAATTTAAAAAAAAAAACAAGTTTTAACTAAATGTGAGTGTATTATGTCAGAAGCCGGTTCAAAAATATTTCGAATGATACGTCATTCGTTGTTGTGCTTTAGTAAATGCATAGAAAAAGGAATGATGACAATAGAAATAATATAGTTGATTACCTGCAGGGTGAGACCGATACCTTGTTACTTTCTTGCTCAGACCAGTCATAATGGATCCACGAACATAAAATGAGATTTTCTCCTATCTGAAATCCGCTTTCTCTGGTAAATTCTAAATCATAAAACTTCTTTTCATACTGCACAATCTGCGTCGTCGGCACCTAAAATATCAAAGTATGGTGATGTTCAGTTCACTTGCTTTTCTTAGAATGCGTAGAGTGCTTATTCCTGTTTTAGCACAATTACTTGTGAATAATATTATTGCACTGCAAAAAAAATTGTTGATTTTATAGTATTATACCGTAAAATTAACAGTAATAAACAGTAAAATAAGCAGTAATGCGTGGTAGTGTATTACTGCTTATTTTACTGTTTGTTACTGTTAATTTTACGGTATAATACTGGCAGCTGTATTATACTGTATTATCCCAGTATTATACTGTAAAATTAACATTTTTTTTCCTCAATGTAGCCTTATTTAATCAAAGGGTAAATGACCTTATTTTTTAGTACAATTATTCCTGAATAGCCCTATTTAATTACAGTATTCTGCGATTAAATAAAGCGAAAATTAATATAAAAATAGTGGTACTCAAAAATAAGCACCTGTATGCTCCTTACTTATGCTTTATTTAAAAAATGTTTAGTTGGATGAAGTACACTGTACAGGAAAAGTATTTTATTTTTGTCAGATAAATAGCTTTACAGATTTAATTTCTAAAATTAATCTTTCTAAATGATTAGTGAGCGACAATGTCCAATTTGTTTCACCCATGCACTTTTTTGTCATCGCCAGAAATGTAATAGACTACTTTTGTATCCCTTCCAAAAAACTGGTCGCTATTTTTATCGCTCATATATCACTTCTAAATATCACATAATTTTAGTTTTTACATCATCCAATAGAGGGGGAAACGTGGATATGCTTTAAATGTAATTTGTATAAAAACTATAGCTCAATTTAGTAACTTTTTATGACTTTTTAAATAATTTTCAAGCATGATTTTTTTTAAAATTATCTTAACAAGAAATATTTTTCTACAATAAGCGACAATATAAGTAATTAATGGCAGAGTAAAGTAATTAATGGCGTAATTAATTAAGTAAAGTAATTAATGGCAGAATTACCACAACTGGCAATTGATTGCTTAGTGCAAATAAAAAATAAAACTCGTTAATTATACTGCATTTTGGCGTTAAAAAAAAATGTAAGCGAAAAGACGAATTTTTATTTTATGTTGAACATAAAATTTATATCAAGTTATATTGGCTAAAAGGTACTTTGCATCAGAAAAATGGGAATTAAAAGGACCTATAGAGAGTGCTAATTCAAAATGTATTTATATAGAAATTATATAAAAAAATAATACTATGAAATCCACAAAAAAGCCTCCCCTTCCCCCACTTTCTTTTGCTATAATTAATGCTATTTTAAATATATAGTTTGTTCCTTATAAAAAAGATTTTTACTCCATTTCCACGGAAAAGTTCTTTCTGTTAATTCCAGACAACAGTCAAATGTATTAGAAATAATAATCTCTTTCATCGGAATTACCAGACTTTTCCCTCAACGAGTAAAATATCAACAGATGTGAAAACATTTATGAAGGAAACACTTTCATTGCTTCAGGAAAACCCTAAGATTAGAAACTCGAGATTAAAAGCAAAAGTACTTAAGAATTATTTAATAGACTGTTTCTCATCAATCTATAATCAAAAGGACTAATAAGTGCTTCAAAGGACAATTGTGCTATAAAAACATTTATCAAAACTTTCTTAATGATCAATAAACTTTTAAACTGTGTATAATAAACTGATTGCACCAAACTTCAGAAAAACCATGTGAAATACGTTATTTCGCAGTAATGATGTCATGAGATGAAAGAACTAGAAAACTTTCTCAATTGTTGAACTATAATTTCTCTTTACTTCTGTAAATGATGTAGCGCGCGTCACAGGGGCAGAATAAAGCTCAATAATAATTGCAATAATGCATTTAATAATCTAGACAGACAGTATAAATGTGTCTGTGTAAATTTAAATGTAACAATATTACGTTAGAAAAGAACTATTCGTCTATTCTGCTATGCGTTCATCTAATCCCACATAATTAAGTTTATTTCAGTAAAAAGAAAGTTTATAATCTGCCGTGAAAGACTCAGCACACACGAGGATTAATTCAAATTAAACAACAGGATACAACGACTGGATTAAATAAATGCGAGATGGAGCATATGCGACAACAGAAAAGGTAAGAGAAACTTCTTATCTTAATTTATCGAACTGACTTTCACCTGATTTAATCACGTTGGTCAGAACGGTTCCCGTCTTATAAAATGCAAATATTCTTTACGTTTTATCCTTACATCGCTAAAACAGATTAATATAATATAAACGCATAGGTGCCAACCTCTTATTAATATTCCGTAATATGCGGGTTAATTTGACCCAGGTTTAACACGTTTCGCACTAGAATTTTTTTTAAGAAATGAAATTAAATAAATTCCAGGTAGAAATCCGAAATTGAATAAATAAAGATTCATCGTATATTTTTTCTGGTTTGAGGAGTTGTTAAACTGGGTCAAATTAACCCGCTTATTACGGAATATTAATGAGGGGTTGGCACCTATGTAAACGTTTAAAAATAATATTTATTCTCCATATTACCAATTTTACACTCAGACATTATCTAGAAAACATGGTTAAAAGTTCCATTAAAACAGTCCTTCATTATTAAAAATGTTAAAAAGTTTCATATAAAACCGTCACCCACCAATACACAAAAGCGCTTTCACTCTGGTTAGAGCATCATCAGTTGTAACTCTCAAGCATCCGACTCTTCGCTATATATCCGAATGGGGGTTGAAGAATTCACCTTTATTCGGCATTCCCCCCCCCCCCCGGCATTCGATTCCCTCTTTTCCCCCTCTTCTTCCAACATCATTTTCCAGCGGCAATCAATGATTGTGTGTACTATATCATTGCAAACGTTTACTTTGAATGTATTAATCTCTATTGCTTCCCATTATTAGAGCATTATGTAGATTTTCATAGTTCGCTATTTTTAGGTAGATTTCGTAAGAAATACTACCTATTACATTCTCACCTAAGTTGGAAATTTTGAAAAATTTTTGCAGATCTACGCCGATCATGACTCCCAGACTTTTTTCTGACCACGATAACTGGAAAAATTCTGCATAAATCTCTTCCAAACTGATACATAAAATCAAGAGTCATAAAATCTCGGTCAAGTTCGTTAATGGGCAAAATCAAACCAAGGGGGGGGGGGGGGGAATGGGGGGCTTTTTGTGAAAACAGAAAAATCCTCATAATTTCTTTATTATTATACGTATCGAATCCGTTTAAAGTTATTACTTCTAGGAAAAGGGCCGAAAATTTATGTAGGACAGATTTTTGATTTAATTAAAAATGGCCCCAAGGGGGGGGGGGGGAAAGGGGGGTTTTAGAAGAAAAAAAATCATAGCTTCGTCAATTCACAAGATATCAAATCCGCGTAAATTTATTATTAATCCTCTTAGTATTATCTAAAACTTTTATATTGACAAGTTTTTTATAGGACCAACCGTTATAGCAAAAAAAAAAAAAATTAAAAACAAAAAAATCCCTGCCGGCTCCGCCTGCAAACAAGTTATTTTTCGAAGTAGGCGGTTCCAACTCCCGCATCTTTTCGAAACTGATACATAAAATCAAGGGGCATAAAATCTCGGTCAAGTTCGTTAATGGGCAAAATCGAACCAAGGGGGGGGGGGGGGCTTTTTGTGAAAACAGGAAAAAAAACCATTATTTCTTAATTATGATACGTATCGAATCCGTTTAAAGTTGTTGTTACTTCTAGGAACAGGGCCGAAAATTTATGTAGGACAGATTTTTGATATGATTAAAAATTGCCTTAAGGGGGAAGGGAAGGGGGGTTTTAGAAGAAAAAAATTCATAACTTCGTCAATTCCCAAGATTTCAAATCCGCTTAAATTTATTATAAATCCCCTTAATATTATCTAAAATTTTTATATTGACATGTTTTTTATAGGACCAACTCTTATAGAAAAAAAAAAAAAAAAAAAAAAAAAAAAAAAAAAAAAAAATCCTTGCTGACTCCGCCTGCAAACAAGTTTGGTTTCGAAGTAGGCGGTTACAACTGCAGCATCATCGCAAAAAGGTCATTTCTTCCGCAATTCCCGACAAACAGGCGCCCCACGTTCTGCGTCTTCGAAATCTACCTCTGCCTGTAGGCCGAGCCGTCAGGGATTTTTGTATTTGTAGAGTTTCAAGTTTAATTGGAGTTTTAATGTCTAATCTTGCAAGCGCTGTTGACTGTTTACCATCATATATATTATTTCTCCTGTCAACATCCCTTTTTCTCAGAAAATACGAAACGCAGAACGACGAATGAGATAGCATATCAAAGGATTTTGAACAGGCTTCTGACATAACACACTTAACATTTCGTTAAAACATGTTTTTGATTAAAAATTGCTGATAATTAAAAATTAATTCGGCATTGTTTTTATAAAGGAAATGAAAGGTTTTCCTCAAAATATTGTTGCCAAAAAAATAAAATACCACATTATATGATGCTCAGCAATTATTATAAAAAACACCACACGGGTTTATTTTATATTTATGATTATAAAGCGAAATTGAAATGTTTAGATTTATATTTCTATGTCCCATGTTTTTCCGGAAGCGGATGACGTCATCCTCTAATGCAGTTAAAATACGATTGTTATATTTTTCCTCGCACGTGCCTTTAGCAATCTTGGATCAGTTTTTACTCTTAACTTTGATGGAATAAATTAGATGATATTCTGGCTTGACTAACAGCTAAATGTTGTTTGCAGATATTTTTATCCTTGCTCTTTCTTTAGAAGTTTAAACCTGCATCTAATAACTATTACATATTGATAAAAAATGGTACTTATCTTTTATACCGTCGACCACTTTTCATAACAAAAAACTATCGCCAAATAAACGGGAGAACGTTGCCTTTGGAATATCAAAATAAATAAATAAAATATAAAAATTTAAGGACACAATTGTTATTTTAATTAATGAGATAACTAATAAATCAGTAAAACATAATGAAAAACACACGCAAATGTCGAATTAAGAACCACTTGATGACGTAACAAATACGTATAATGCTTCTGACATCAAGTAAATGGGACTGCATTTTTGGCGTTTAATCTTACAATTTGGCGATAGTTTTTTGTTATGAAAAGTGGTCGACAGCATAATAGAGAAGTACCTAAAAAATATTAGATTTCAGTGCGAAATCCTCGCATAGTTTTATATCCCTTATGTCAGCGCTTGCCAACCTTTTTTCTTTCCGTTCGCCTTGCTTAGGTTATTCATTTCGGAGTACCCCTTTTTATCAGAAACAAACCCCCACTCCCTCCCCACACTCATATAACGTAAACATACCTTTTTAAAATTAGTAATATACTCATTAGTAAATAAATACTCATTAAAAAGAAGGAAGCTTTCCTATTAATATAAGTTAGTGACATATGTCACTAACTTAACTTCGAATAGGTGGGGTTATATAACCCCGCCTATTCGAAAAAGAAAATAAGGACCTGCTTTTCAACGTTTCACACATTTCAAAATAAAGCATTAAAAGTAGAAGCTCTGGTGTAATTAAGACGTTCTGTAATTATTATTAAAAACGGAACAATAAGATAAATGTGTTGAGAAAATAATATCGTATAAAGATCAATGGCAGTTTTCGCGAAGATGGGATACATACATGTACTCATGCAATATGATTATCGGTGGGCGGAGCCATGATTGCAATATTTGTTTCCTGTACAAAAGGTTTTTTGTAGTGTTCTTTACCACTCTTAAAATCTGTTCTATATTATTTTAAAATACCATGTGTAAAAAATTTTCCTTTATTTACATTTCCTTTATTTATTTATATTTTATTTTTCCGCTATTAATGTTTTATTTTATTTGTTCTGACGATACGTGAAAACGAGTTTATATACGTCACCTATAATTAATTATTCCAGTTTTTTTAAAATAAGTTAACTGTTTTCCTATGAAGCAGCTTCAGCTTAATAAATAGTACATACAAACATTTCTTTTTAGAAATTATGTTTTCTTTTCACGAATTTTGTGAAGAGAAATTATATTAAAAATTGCTTGAAACACACCAAACATTTCATTATAATTAAAATTTGTCTAGTTAAATAAAGTATATATTATCAGTTATAAGATCCGTAAACACATTAACATTTTTATAGAAAGAAAGTTTCGCAAAAAACATTTAATCAATAACAATTATTTTTGGAAAACAAAAATACTGACAATAAGGTAAATTAATTTTAAGTAATAAATTTAATGAAAATGAATGACAATTTGAAGTTTCACTCAAAATATAAAATTGAGAAACCAAAATAACAAGGAATGCTTATTACCAAATTTTAATTACTTATTACTTGGCATGAAGGCAATATCCTGCTTTGATGCTGGTAATTTAATTTAAATGAACGCTATCTAGTTACGGACTGGCAGTTGCTATTACTGTCAGTCCGTAACTAGATAGCCATGGATGTACTATTATACATCCATGGGCGGAGCTAGTGACATTGAGTTAATGAATTATTTGTCTAGTGGGCCTTACCCTTCATTTTGAGCGTAACAAATTGGAATTAACATGAGACTAACTTTGTAATCCATAAGTGTCAACTTTGTTCGTGTGTTTTCATTTAAACCATCTTTGTGATTTCCGAAATTATTTGTTGTGTGCCATTACCGAAATTATTTGTACGTACCTCCGGGGACACGTACCCCAGGTTGAGAACCGCTGATCTAGATGATCCCTATTTCAAATACTGCATCTGAAAATCTTATATTAAAAAATTGCCTCTGAAAGAAGACAATATTCTGAGTCTGATGACACCTTTCGCGTGATTTTATGGCAAACGGGCTGCGAGTTGTAGGTGTATCTTTTTTATATACAAGTATATATACCGGTTATACATTCTGCAATTTACACTTACACTCTTATAAATACAAAACTCACACCGTAAAATTTAACAAATAAATATAAATTATAAAAACAAAACAATTTTGTAACTTGTGTAAATATATAAAAGTAATTGGATCATGACAATCGGTCTCGAGGCCGATATTAACATGGAAATGAAGAAATGTTAGTTTGTAGCCCTAACCCTAGCTATAATTTTCTATTTTTAAATATTGACTTATAAATTCAAAATAACGGTAATTCTCAACGTAAGGAAAATCACGAACGTCTAGGAACACACCCTCACAAAATGCATGACGCACACAAGTTTCTGTTCGGAGGCTTCTCCGATCGGTTTTTAACTTACGTTTTCCGACTGTTAGCTTTTGCGCAGGCGTTTAATATTTTTTCACATAAATTAATGTTCTTACACTTATAATATACTATTGATGGTATGTTCTCATTATTTTTAGATGGTTTGCATTATCATATCAGTCCCATAAATATCGGATAATATTACATTTTCCTTACTTTGAGAACTACCTTTATTTTTAATTTATAAGTCAATATTTTAAAATGAAAAATTAACTAAATATTAGCTAACTCTTATTTTGGTATTTTACATATTTTGTACTTATACTAAATAATCATAGTTCTGGGTAATAGTTTTTAACTTTCATTTATTAAACTCATTAAAAAAGTCCTTGAGCTCATCGTTATACAAACTGGACAACTGAAGAAGTAAAGCAATAAAATTTTAATTTTAAAATAATAATAAGAACAAAAAAGTTGCAGAAACTACTAAAAAAAATCTGAAGACCAACAAAAGAGACCACCTCGTATCGTTAGCAGCGGGTAAGGAAAAAAGGATTTCACTTTTCTCTCGTAGGAAACCGGTTCTCGTCTCCGAGAAACCAAACTCAAACTAAGTGCATGGTGCATTTTGTGATAGTGCTCTCCCTAGATGCTAGTAAGAAATATGAACCGGCCGTGAATCTCGTTGGTCAGGGTAGTACACTGACAAATTTTTGAGGACTTTATGAGTTGCTTCCAAAATATTTCTGACATCCAAGCTGGAGTTGCAGTGGTCGTGATGCGAACTAAATTATTCGGTAGTGGCGGAGCGCTTCGCGACTAGCTTTTGGTTCTGCTTTCACAGCCTGAAATGTAACCATTGAAATTTTCGTTTATTTCGCGACAGTATGCCGCTTGTGCAGGAATTCCTCATCACCTGCATTAGAGCCTCTAGAGTTAGCCCAGTATTTTCACCCCCTCCCTCCCCTAGTAAATATAGGAGCCCTACCTGCATACGCCACTGAAGTGTGACGTTTCAACATGGTGCTGGGCATAAACAGACCAAAGTGCACGTCCTTTTGGCGATTAAAAAGATCGCCAAAAATTGTAGGTTTTATAGGGAGCTCTTTCTGGCTGTGTCGTTCTTTTCAACTTGGGTTAATGCTTTCTATGGTCAGTTTGGTTGCGACAGGCATCGGGGAAGTTTCATGAGTAATTACCCGTATAACCCAGCATGCAAGTCTTTAGCCTTGCAGCCTGTCTCCAATGATTGTGTTCTTTTTGTTTATAGTTTCGATAGTATGAATTTTTCATGGTTAAGTGTTAATTTTTCTCTGTTGTTCTGGTGTTTTGGGATTAGATGTATAGTATGTGATTTTGGGATTATATATATATATATATATATATATATATATATATATATATATATATATATATATATATATATATATAATATTAATGTAATTTTAATATCTTCTTATATTAACGTTTTAAATTATTATATAAGATGTAATTGTATTTTGTGTTATTGTTATTATTTATCTTGCTTTGCTATTAATTACTTTTTTTAGTAGTTCACCTCTTCTGATGGGCACACATTTTGTCAGTATTTGTGTTAGGCACAACTTTTTTTATTTTTATTTTTACGTAATACTGCTTTTTTTAAACTTTTTTTTTTATTTTTAAAAAATAACATTTAACAACCTCAGATTTTTATCCATGTAACACAAAGATATTAGTAAATATCAAAATTTAATATTGGTCAAAATAAAATGACCTCCTCTAAATGATATTCTAGAATATTATTTTTGATATTTCTCCATACTTGTAAATATCACTTTTTCACATTAGGTCAGCGGTTCCTAACCATTTTTTTTCACGTACCCCTTTCTTAGGCTTTTCATTTAGGTGTACCCCCTTTTCTCATAAACACGCCCCTCTTCACCTACACAACGCAGACATTTTTGTTTTTATTAAATTGTTAATATCCTTAGCAGAGCTAAACAAATCAACTCAAATTACATTGACATTTCTAACCTTTT
Organism: Maratus michaelseni; assembly: GCA_963931845.1. NCBI lineage: Eukaryota > Metazoa > Arthropoda > Arachnida > Araneae > Salticidae > Maratus > Maratus michaelseni. Next base: position 102,129,654 of record OZ007595.1, read on the forward strand.
ATTTTTTATCTTGTATTTTAAAGTTAATTTTGCTTTTTATAATATTAGCTTAACATTTGGAAACATTTAATTTATTTGGATTTATTAAAGAAAGGATAAAATGTTTTGAAAGGAATATTAAACGAAACCCTTTGTGCGATCTTCAATCACACTTACCCACTTGTTGGCATTCCTATTAGCAGAAATGAAAAGCTTACCTACATAGGAATGACAAAAAGAAAAATTGAAGAAAGAATGAAAGAACACATAAGGAACTAAATAAATAGTCACCAGCGCTTGCAAGATTAAACATTAAAACCCCAATTAAACTTGAAACTTTACAAATACAAAAAATAGCGGACTATGAAAATCTACATAATGCTCTAATAAGGGAAGCAATAGAGATTAATACATCCAAAGTAAACGTTTGCAATGATATGGTACACGCAATCACTGATTGCCGTTGGAAAAAATATATTGGAAGAAGAGTTAAAAAAGAGGGAATCAAATGCCGGTAAAGGGAATTCTTCAACCCCCAGTTGGATGTATAGCGAAGAGTCGGGTGCTTCAGAGTTACAATTGATGATGCTCTAGCCAGAGTGAAAGCGCTTTTGTGTAATGGTGACGGTTTTATATGAAACTTTTTAACATTTTTAATAATGAAGGACTGTTTTAATGGAACTTTTAACCATCTAAAAGGTGGATTAAAACTTTGTGCCGTCATATTAAAAATAAATGTGCAACGTTAAATTAGCACAAATTAAAATCATTTCCAATGGCAAACAGCTGTTTCAGAGCCCTTAAGCTCCATCTTCAGTGCCCGCTTAGAGTCCGTTTAGGGGAGCATAAAAACTATGTTAAAAATGGTGATATTAAACGATCTGCAATAGCTAACCATTGTTGGTCTGAAAGTCACAGTTTTAATTTTTCGGAAGGTGCGATAATTCAGAAATGCTCATCAATTTACGACCTAAATTTCTGGGAAGCTTATTACATATGGAAAAATTCGAGCAGCTTGGTTAATGATTTGTCCAGTACACCAAATTTTTCAAATGTCTGGCTACCTTTCATTTAATTCATCCTCCTTGCCCCCCCCCCCCTTTCGGGTTTTTTCTCTGCCGTACAAAGCGTTTCAAACGTCTGGCTGCGTTTCGCTTAGTTCATTCTCTTCGTCCCCCCTCCTTTATTCGCCTCCACACTTAAACCTTCCCGGTCGGCGGAGTGTTCCTATTGGTCTCTCTGTCACGTGTGTTTCCTCGTCTCCCGCTGTTGTTTTGAAAAATTCAACGCCATTTCATCTGGCCGCGGGGCGAGAGATGGCAGGCAAGCGGTCATGACCTAGGAGTTTTTAATTCGTTTTTACCTTTTGAGTTGGCACTGAAGATGGAGCTTAAGGGCTCTGAAACAGCTGTTTGCCATTGGAAATGATTTTAATTTGTGCTAATTTAACGTTGCACATTTATTTTTAATTTTTAACTTTTAACCATGTTTTTTAGATAATGTCTGAGTGTGAAATTGGTAATATGGAGAATAAATATTAAATATACAGACAGTAATAAATGAATACCTGTTTTAATGTTTAAAAATAAGATCACACAATCTCCGATATTAACAAAATAAAAAAAATGAAGAATTCTGTTAATGACAAATACAGTTGATTTCGTGCCGACCACAATACATTCTAGGCATTTAATTGTATCAAAAATTAAAGACATATAATCTTATTACGCCGTGTGATGAGAAACTAAATTAAATTGAGGTAGCAGAAACAACACATTTTCATAAGATGCAAGCTATGCTTTAAACAAATTTGAATCAATTCTTTAAAAAGTAAATTCACGAAGTGTTGTAAATGAGAAAAGTACATAATTTTTCGTTTTATATACAGAACTTGCAAGAGTAAACAGAATGAAAAAGTAACTGCACAAAATTCGAGTCGAGTTGTCTAAAACTTCATTTCTAAAACTAAAACTATTTTCATTGGTTCTTCGGCGAAGGTCTTTTCTGATTTTATTTTCTGTAGGCCAAAGAGGTTTGTTCACCGCGGTTTTCCGAACGGTAAAAATCTCAATCAATTCATTTCGTTTCGAAGCATTTTGTTTACGTCAGGTATGAAATTTTGAATGCCGATAATTACAAATATATACACTTTAGAAAGTAGCTCATCTCTCAAAAAAATAATAATTAAAATGAAAAAAATGAAAAAAAATTTAACGATCTAGCTAAAAAATGTAACTTTTAAGCAGTTTAATTCGAAAAAAAAAAAAAATTAAGAAAAAATTGCCGACTGGCATATGAAAAGTGTAGTGGTCAACCCGGTATCTAGGACAGTCAAGAGTCAAACGTGTGTTGAGCAGTTATAATACAGATGAAACTGCGGGTTGAAAGTTTTAAAATATTAAATTCAATGAATGCAAAATAAAAATTCATCTTACAAGACCAAAGTTGAGGGCCGTGATGTTCAGATTTATTAGTTAGAAATGTTATCAATAATTATAATACTTCTTCCTGTACAGAGTTGTTTTTCTTTTTCTTTTCACAGAGGAATTATCAAACATTAAAAAGAGGAAAGGATAGTCTTTGAGACAACTCAATGTGACTTTAAAATATGGTCTTTATTTGAATGGGCAGACTGAAACCCCTGAGATCCTCTCTTTCTGACGTCCCTGAGTACATTAGGCAAATAAAGGAAAGTGTTGAAATAAATTTCTTACCTTGGTGTAGATGTCGTCTGGATCCACGCAATAAGAAGCAAAGAAGGCACAAAATGCTTCTGACATGCCATATTTCAATGTCGTATTGTGGGTTTTATTTGCAAACTCCATACACTTTTCTGGCAAATTCTCACAAAAGTAACGACGACGGATTCTAAATTTGAGGAAAGACAAATTTTAAGTAATGATTGATTATTAACTAATTCTCTGTAATTGATATCTACTATATATATATGTGTGTGTGTGTACTAATTCTCTGTAATTGATATCTATTATATATATATATATATATATATATATAGAGAGAGAGAGAGAGAGAGAGAGAGAGAGAATGTCATTTGATTATAATTATACATATATATATGTTACGGCCAAAACCCGAAGTTCGACCAATTCGCGAAGTGGCCGAGATTCCTGGCCAAAACCCGAAGTACATGAAATGAACAATGCATTTCGGGTTTTGGCCAGCCAATTCGCGAAGTGGCCGGGTATCATTGGCCAATATACGAAATGGGGATCCAAGGCTGTCCGATAGGTGACACTCACGTGCACACGTGACACGTGATAGGAAAGGAAGTTCCATGCTGTGACGATCATACTTTTTAGAAAATTATGACAGATGTTCTCTGATCAAGAATTTCCCGAATCTGTGACTTATTCTGATACAGCGAATTCATTGTGACGATTATATTCTGATATGTTGAAGAATTAATTTCCTGCCTCTGTGACTCAGGATTCATTGTGATTATTGTATTCTTCGTATTAGTATAGTATTTTATATAAATTTTAAAAAGGCTATTCTATATATTTTTTGGAATACAATTTCTTATGATTCATATAAAAAATATACTTTGTCCAAAATTTTTTAAGTAGTTTAAAAATATAATTTTTCTATTATTATTAATCTGACGTTAAGCCAAAGTATTTGTATGGAGGAATTTCAAAACATTATTATTCCTTTAAAAGTTTGAAAAACAGGGGTGAGGAAGGGTCAGCGGAGCGCAATTGACACTTGCTGGATTTTCAATTTTATGATTTTTTTTTCTCTTGTGATTTTGAAAGCAATAGTAAAATGTATTCTTCTCAAATGTAAAATAATTAAACACTAAAAAGAGAAGTAATTAATAATTTTCGTCACGGGTTCAAAGTCCCCTTAGCGCCCCGCTAAAGACAGTTTTTAGTTATGTTTTTCTTTTTATGTTCATGTGTTTAAAAATTATCTTAAACGGAGGATACAGAGGGCAAAACCCACGGCCTGATTAGGAAAAAAATAGTAAACTGTTTCAATTCTTCATTTTTAATATGTGTTGTTATTTTTCTGTATTTATGCTAATGTACTTAAAAATTGTTTTGCACGTAGAGTTCTGATAAAAAAAATAATACATTTTGTTTATTTCGTGCTTATATTCTCTATTTAACAGAATAAAACTTGTCGGTTGTCCCAATCACATTACATTCTTCTATCTCATACAGGTTAATACTTCAAAAGTCGTATTTTTTTTTAATTATGTATATTTTCGAAACAAAAAAGTGAGAAGCATTTTGCATTGATAAATGAGACATTTTGTATAAACTTGTTTTTCGAGATCTCCGACTCCTACAATGTGTAAATCCGTCGGAAACCGAAAGTCTAAAAAATTTTTCGATTACAATATTTTTTCTATTATAGATAAAAGAAAGTGAAAATTAGATTAGAGTTACATCTCTTCGAAAATCTTGCCCCTTCCTGATATTGTTCTGCGGACTCTCATGTTAACAAAAAAATATATCCAGTGTTTTGTATATGTAAAATTAGTTTCATGAGGAATTTATCTAATACATAAAACCAACATAAAGAAAAGCACATTTAATTTCGATCATATTCGTTGGCCTTGCTATATTTCCTTCTCCTTTTTTCCCTACAAAAAAAGTCTTCTTATGAAGTCTTGAAATATTTTAAACGTAAATTTACATTGTTTATTCTGCTATTTACGTTTATTTTTAAACGTCGTATAATCAGCCTAGCGCAAGAGTATTTGAACTTATCATATTGGTCACTTCGTGCACATATATCGTTAATAAGGTAATCACTGTAATGGAGTCACTTACAAAACGGGACCTTGTGCAATTCGCACTTATAATTTGTTAATACGGCAATCACTGTAACATGGTTTCCTGAAAAATAAGGCTTCCTGCGCGTTGCGCTCATAAACAGTTAAAATAATGATCATTATAGCGGACACCTTTTATATAATGGCATAGCTGCCAACTTTTACACTTTTTTCCTACCACTAAAATTTTACAGTAAGTTTTTAGTCTCTAAAACGCCGAAATCATGCGATTCAATAATACAAAAATGTCTATTAATTTTTAGTGGTAGCAAAAAAGCGTAAAAGTTGGCAGCTATGTAATGGGCATTGTGGGCTTCACGCCTATTAACCTTTTAAATTGTGATCAGTATAACGGGGTCCTTTAATTTAATGGAACTTTTTGTCCTTCGCGACTATATTAAGAGGCTACTTCAATCACGGAAGAACATCCGCTCGCTAATATTAATCCTATGGGAGATTTTTTTTAAATATCTCTTTTATATGGCAATATTGTTAATTAAGTTTCTTTTGCATTAGGTAGCTGAGGTCGATTTCTACGCAGGTCGTTTTTTGCTTTTTCGATTTTGTTACAGATTATTTTTATTAAGATACTTTCACTTTCGAAACCGGTTCCAAAAGTGATAGTAACCTCATAATAAAAAACTCTGTAAACAAAATCGAAAAAGTAAAACAAATAACCTGCGTAGAGATCAATATCAGCTATCCAAGGCGAAAACAATCATTTAAAAATATTGAAATGCAAACGAGATTTTAAAAAATATCCCCTATAGGATTAATGTTAGCCAGCGCGAGACATATTAGTTTCCGCGCGAGTAAAGTATCTTCTCAACTGTTACTACAGTTATCACTAAAATATGGTTTTGTGCTCTTCTAGACCTTTAATTTTTAATACGGCAATCACTGTAACGAGAAACTTCTCTGTAACGGGTCTCTACTCTTCGCGTTCGAATACGTTCATATGGCAAACATCAATTTATGGAAGAAAATGTGTGTTTTCTCTTAAACATGAATCCATTTTTTCTGATAGAAACATATTGTAAAACATTTGGGTCTGATGGCAATATCAGAGGAATGAAATACCAATGTAAATTTTGTTATTTGGACACAATCGTAGTCAAATATTGCCATTTTCTGAATAAAAAAATATTTTTTCAGTGGAATGTCTTTAAAAATGACGTCATTATCACAGGTGAAAGCAATTTCTTCTATTGAAATTTTGGTACCTAATTTCTGAGTGGGCAGAATGAAAAAATCTGAAAATAATTTCATTTTGACGCAGTCATAGGAAAATGCTGCAGTTTTATGTTTTAAAATGAATGTTTTCTTTTGATATATGATGTTAGTTCAATTTTAATGCCCTTAACAAACACCATTTTTGCAAATTAATATTTTATTTTTTATCGTGTAAAATATTAATCGTGTAAAATCGTATTAATAAAATGTCATCAATGAGCATACAAGAAAGAAAAATCATATGCGTCAAGCGTAGATTATGAAATACTTTGCAACACTTATAAAATATTTCGATAAAACCGTCTAATAAGGTAATACAGATACTCAAGTAAACATTTTAGAAACGCATAACACATTTGAAAGCCAGATTTCAGCCACTACTGTGCATAGCCGGAGAAAAACTTTAATTATTTTGTGAAACCCTGTATATGATGTACTGATTTGTATATATTCTATATAGTATTCTAAAATTTAGTTTAGTTACAAAACGCATAACACAGTTGAAAATACACCTTCAGAGTATTCTACCAATGGGAAGAAATGTACTTGAATTATTTTGTAAAGACCAGTATATTACCTACAGGTTTATATACACGCCAAATATTAAGCTACAATTTAATTTAGGCAAAAATACACATAAAACTACTGAAATCCCACTTCAAGGAATTACTTTTCATAGGCTGCCAAGTATCAAGCTCTTTGCATATCCCTGTATAAAATTTAATTTATATTCTAGAAACTTTTCTTAGTAATCTAAATACTATATTTGTGCTTCAATATGCATAGTTCAAATTAAAAAGCATATTTAATGTACATTTTCAAAATCACAATAGTAAAGGTTAAGAATTATTTTGTTTAGCCCTGTATAGGATTAATAGAATTTATACACACCACCCATTAGTATGCAAAAATTTAGTTAAAAACGCATGACTGAAAACCCACTTTCGGCAATCATCCCTAATAGATAATACTTCCGATACAGTACTGTATTCGAAATCAATTATGTGTCCCTGTAAATGAACAATAATTGATATACACATTATATTCAACAGAAAAAATTCTTGTAGTAAAAATCAGCAATGTATATCAGTTTCAGCATATTTCAAATAAAGAAACATAATTAAAATACGCTGCAAACGTTTTCCCCGTACACCATTATGTATAGGAATTATTTTGTGTGACCTTGTAAATCAATGATAAATTATTTGTGCTCCTTATTCTACAAAAGCATGTTTTAGTGCACCTCAGAAATTCATATCATTTTATTATGTTTGTAACAGTGTAACACCATTAAGGCACGCCACAATTGATTTTTCCCATCTACCATTAAGTCACATATTATCTTTGAGTACTCCTGTACATGAATTATAAACTCTACATACTTCATTTTCAATAACGAACTTGTCAAGCACTTACATTCAAACTGCCAACTACCCATAGCTATTTCGGAAACTGGCCGACAGCCTCTGGCCAATTCGCGAACTGGCCGGCTAATTCCCGAATTGGCCAACCAATTCAAAACAAAGTTGACCAATTCGCGAACTGGCCGGCCACTTCGCGAATTGGCCGATTTCAGGTTTTGACCGTATGTATTAATTGCATTTTCATTGGATATGCAATAAGAGCAAAATGATAATAATGGAAGAGATTTTTCTAAATTATAGCAATATTACATGTCAACTACATTTTTTTTTTTTTTTTTTTTTTTTTTTTTTTGTATTTAATAATTTCAATGCAGCGTTGTGGTGTAGATAGTAGAATTTACAAAGAATTTACAAAGAATTTTTGTAGAATTTACAAAGTTTGAAACCTGTCCATGTGACAAAACACACCAAGCCTCACAAATGGAAAATTTTAATTTTGCTTTCGAGTTATACTGGAGCGTTTGACCATTATTTCAGTAGATATTGTGCACTATAATACCCCAAATGTTCTCCATGATATTTGAGCCCGGACTATTGGCCGGACGATTAAGTATGGGAATCCTATTTATCTTCAAACCATTTCTTTGTATATTGTGCATAGTGAATTGAGGTATTTTCTTGTGAAAAAATATAGTTACAGCCGGCAATTTTTTCAGACTGGTTCAACAAATGGCGTTCTATTTGAATATAAGTACGTCTATTTTGTCATTCTTCGAAACGTTCTGCCGAAACGCTTTTCTTTGATTATCAATTTTAATTTTGGAAATAGGCGAATGTCGTCTGGAACTAAATCAGGTGAGTACGATGTGTGATCGAGCAATATAATTCTATTTTCGGCGAAGGAACCGCGCACAATCTTGCATTTGTGGGCCGGTGCATTGTCGTGCAACAATTCTTGTTCCCTATATTCGGATAGAACACGAATGATTTTAGTCCGTAAACGATTTAAACACCCACTGCCACTTATTGAATATTTTTTTTTAATTCAAAGTCACTGATGGTCCTGGCCGTGGATCATCTGCAGTATTCTCTCTGCCATCACGAAATCTTGCGTACCGGTTAAAAAATTACTTTCGAGTCATTGCTTCATTACCATAAACAGCCTGAATGATTTTAAAAGTTTTTGTGGCAATTTTACCTAATTTTAAACAAAATTTAATGTTGGCAAGTTGCTCCATTAATCCTTTTCCAACCGAGGTTCAAAAAGCACTGTCATTTGTTACTTGATTGTAAATGAACTAGCAATGATGGCTGTGAAACCTTTACAGAAGATAGGCTAAATGTATCACTTGGTAACCCAATTATTCGCCAACAGATGGCATTGGTAGTTGCATGAGAATAAAATCAGCTACCTTTTCCACTGGACAAACTGTATGTATGTATATATATATATATATATATATATATAGCACATTATGTATTAAATGTATTCGGCAGACACAGAATTCCGCACCATAATTAAACTAGGAATAAATAACAAACAAAAAATAAACAGATATAATCTGAACAAGAAAAAACCAAGAAAAACAACCAAAAAGCTGTGGCCTCATCAGCAGTGGGCACATTAAAAAGCACAGCGATGTTTTCGACTAATTACAAGCACAACAAACTATTATACAGTAGTGGCAGTGGGTTTCGGCCAGAATGTCGTGAAGCATAAATCAAATGCATCAAAACAAATGAAAGCATGTCACGAACATTCCCCCACCGGACCCAACGCCACAAACAACAGCACGACTGAATACAAAACGTATGCTTAACATACACTGAACCAACAATAGAATTATCTTATCCCCTCCTGAGCCACACAGCCACAAAAACAATAAACAATAACCAAATCCAGTAATCCAAAATCTGTCCATGTACGTTCCATGTCTGTTGCCACAAAACAGATCACTGGATTTGGTTATTGGTTATTGTTTTTGTGGCTGTGTGGCTCTGGAGGGGGTAAGATAATTCTATTGTTGGTTCAGTGTATGTTAAGCATACGTTTTGTATTCAGTCGTGCTGTTGTTTGTGGCATTGGGTCCGGTGGGGGAATGTTCGTGACATGGTTTCATTTGTTTCATGCATTTGATTTATGCTTCACGACATTCTGGCCGAAACCCACTGCCACTACTGTATAATAGTTTGTTGTGCTTGTAATTAGTCGGAAACATCGCTGTGTTTTTTAATGTGCCCACTGCTGATGAGGCCACAGCTTTTTGGTTGTTTTTCTTGGTTTTTTCTTGTTCAGATTATATCTGTTTATTTTTTGTTTGTTATTTATTCCTAGTTTAATTATGGTGCGGAATTCTGGGTCTGCCGAATACATTTAATACATAATGTGCTATATTTAATCTGTGTGATCAATTGCAGCTATAGCGCTTATCGCATGGATTTTATTTTTATTTTTATTTTTATTTTATTTTAGTTTATTTTTAATCTTTATTGAGCATATATATATATATGCACTATATTTCCAATGATGATTGTTCACTTGCGATTTTAGACGTTTTGTTAAATATCTGGAAAGATACATGAGGAATTATCCTGAAACTTCAGGAGTGTAAACAACATGATAAACGTCATATATTTCCGCGAAGATTTTTTTACCGAAACCCCATAAGAGGCCGTCAACAAATGGAAGAAAAACGAATATCTTTTGGATAACCCTGTAAAAACTAATATTGCAAAAGCATTCAAACTGTAGATTATGATTAAGTGGATTATTGTAATAATTTGGGTTCATTTTTATGAAGATAGCATGTATACTCGAAGAGAAATTCAGGTTTTTATAAAAACAGTCCCAAATTTTATCAAGTTTTTTGCTTATAATTTGCAGAGTTTTTAATATAAAAGCAAGTTATTTTCAGAAAATATGACAAACAAAATTGTACACAACACTATGCAATCAGAATTAAAAAATAACAAAAATTGTATGAAAAATGAGCCGGTTTACTAAATATTGTTTCACTGCGCATGCGCGAATTCAATCAAAATATACTGTGCATAATATATTAGCTAAATATATAGACCAACTTTTATGAAAGTCTCAAAAACATAGCTTGAAAATTCTGATAGTAATCGTCGATAGAATAAGCTCGAATTTCGCTGTTCCCAAAAGGAAGCAAAAAGATGAGGGGTTGTATCAAATATAGAATGAGAGACACTTCATTCTTATTATGTCAACTTTGATAAGCTAGTATATTTGGATGCAACCCCTCATCTTTTTGCTTCCTTTTGGGAACAGCGAAATTCGAGCTTATTCTATCGACGATTACTATCAGAATTTTCAAACTATGTTTTTGAGACTTTCATAAAAGTTGGTCTATACATTTAGCTAATATATTATGCACGGTATATTTTGATTGAATTCGCGCATGCGCAGTGAAACAATATTTAGTAAACCGGCTCATTTTTCATACAATTATTATTATTTTTTAATTCTGATTGCAAGGTATAGTGCACAATTGTGTTTGTCATATTTTCTGAAAATAACTTGTTTTTATATTAAAAACTCTGCAAATTATAAGCAAAAAACTTGGTAAAATTTGGGACTGTTTTTATAAAAACGTGAATTTCTCTTCGAGTATACATGATATCTTCATAAAAATGAACCCATATTATTACAATAAGCCACTTAATCATAATCTACAGTTTGAATGCTTTTTGCAATATTAGTTTTTACAGGGTTATCCAAAAGATATTCGTTTTTCTTCCATTTGTTGACGGCCCCTTATGGGGTTTCGGGAAAAAATCTTCGCGGAAATATATGACGTTTATCATGTTGTTTACACTCCTGAAGTTCCAGGATAATTCCTCATATATCTTTCCAGATATTTAACAAAACGTCTAAAATCGCAATTGACCGGTCATCATTGGAAATATAGTGTATATATACTATTGTAATAATAGCAATTATTTTACAATCTTTTTTTTTTTTTGTTTATATTGCCTATATATATTTTTATACGCGCCACATAATATTAAGCTAAATTTTAATTCAGGCTAAAACACGCTTAAAACTACTGAAATACCACTTCCAAAAATTATCATTCTTGTATGTCATGGCAGTTATTTGCGTGGTTTTTTTTTTAATATTCTACAAACATCTCTTAGTATATACTAAATATAGTTCAACTTGAAAATGCACCGCACAATTCAATTAAAAACCACCTTTAATCAAGTCACGCCCATACTCAGTAATGCTTACAAATTCTTCTGTGGAGTCCTACATATGACCTGATGTAGCATTTATACACACCACGTAGTATGCAAAAATTTAGTTAAACTTAAAAGTGCATACCATAACTGAAAACGCACTTCCAGCAATTATCGCTAATAGACGGTACTTCGGATATACAGTATTGTATCCGATTTCTTTTGTGTGTCTCTGTAAATGAACGATAAACGCTACGCAGATGATAGTTCCATAGTTAGTATCTTGCAGTAAACCTCAATAATGTATATCAATTTCATAATTGAAATAGTGTAACATATTATTAATGCGCTGCAAACAGCTTTTCTCCGTAGACCATTTATGTAACAGAATTCTTTTGTATGGCCCTGTAAATGAATAATAAATGCTTTGCACCCAGTATTCTACAGAATGCATATTTTAGTGTACTTCATGAATGCATATCTATTTCATTATGTTTGAAATGGTGTAACATCATGCAAATGCATTTGAAACGGTTTTTCCCCATTGAGCGTAATGTAACGGAATATTTTTTACTGTCTCAGTAAACGAACTATAAAGGTGCCTGACGGCTCGGCCTACAGGCACAGGTAGATTTCGAAGACGCAGACCGTGGGGTGCCTGTTTATTGGGAATTGTAGAAGAAAAGACTTTTTTGCCACGATCCGCCCTCTTTGAAATCTACCTGTGTCTGTAGACGGAGCCGACAGGATTTTTTTTTTTTTTTTTTTTTTTTTTTTTTTGCTGTAAGCGTTGGTCCTACAAAAGATTTGTCAATATAAAAGTTGTAGATAATATTAAGAGGATTTATAATAAATTTAGGTGGATTTGATATCTTGTGAATTGACAAAGTTATGAATTTTTTTCTTTTTAAACCCCTATCCCCCCACCCCCTTGAGGCCATTTTTAATGATATAAAAAATTTGTCATACATAAATTTTCGGTCCTTTTCCTAGAAGTAATAATAATTTTAAACGGATTCGATACATATACCATAATTAACAAGTTATGGGTTTTTTTCTGTTTTCACAAAAAGTCCCCATTCCCCCCCACCCCCACCCCTGATTCGATTTTGTCCATTAACGAACTTGACCGAGATTTTATGCCCCTTGATTTTATGTATCAGTTTGGAAGAGATTTATGCAGAATTACTGAAGTTATCGTGCCCATAAAAAAGTTAGATATATAGATAAAGTTTTGAATTGAGGGTGGTTTTGGGTTCTGGGAGTCATAATCGGCGTAGATCTGCAAAAATTTTCCAGAAATTCCAACATGGGGGAGAATGTAATAGGTAGTATTGCTTACGAAATCTACCTAAAAATTACAGGGAAAATCTGAGTGTATTACGAGAGTTAGAGCACAGACAGACGGCTAGACAAACCGAAGTCATAAACACTTTTCAATTGTGTTAGAAAATGTTAAAAACGATGCTTTTTAGTTTAAAAATAAAATTTGATATTTTTGATTTAAAACATATATAAAATTAGCACTTTGTATAAAATTAACAAAAATTGCCATTGATTGAGAATTGTGAAACGACTGGACAAACAATGCAAACCGCTTTTTTAATGTCTGCAAAAAAAGCCACTTCGTCACAGTGTCCAAATATCCGGTAATGATGAAAAAAAAATTATTTTCCCTATACATTACGTTCCTATAGAAAACACTAAAAAAAAAAAAAAAAAAAAAAAAAACATTAATACACAGTCAAACCTTAAAAAATCACACATACACACACGCGCGCACATATATATATATACCTTAATTCACTAAAAACAAATTTTAAATACATAACAATCTTAAACAGTTCTTAAATACATAAAAATAATAACAATTCTTTCTATGCAGAGATATTAATATTTACAAGTTCGATTACGCTGATTTCACGTTGTCAGGGAGAATGTTAAAAGAGAAGATGAAAGTGCGATTTCTCTTCAGTAATCCCCCCCCCCCCCCCCCATTCGATGGTGTAAAAATTGAAATTAGGAGATACTTAAAAGCTAAAACGACAACGCTGTTCAGGATCAGGACCCTTCGAAAAGGTGGGGGGGGGGGGGGTCGCCACGGGCGTGGAAATTGAGCGAGAATCAAATTTATACTACAAACTATGGTTTTATTTATTTATTTATTCATTTTCTAACCGTCGATCCTTTTCCGGGGAATTTATTTTTCTCTTTTCTCCATTCTTTTATTTTCTGTCGCAAAACATCGTGATTTCTCTAAGAAATAAGTGCAATTTCCTTATGTTATTTAGTTGTTTGGAATTTCTGAATTAAAATTAAATCTTTGAAATAAACGCTAAATATTTATTCAATAGAATTTATTTCTGCTTCTCCACTTTATCAGTTTTGTGACACCCAGGGCTTGACAAATACGGTCGCCAGGTCGCCACTGGCGACCAAGTTATTTAATCTAACTCTATATGATAATATGATATAATAATATATATAATAATATATATGATAATATGAACTCTATATGATATAATCTAGTCTATATGAGTTTTTTGTTGTTGTTTCTTTTTTGTACAGAAATTGACCTAAGCTTTCTTGAAATGAGCACAAATGCCACCCCCCCCCCCCTTTCCCAATATTAAAAGATAAACTTTAAAACTATATTCACACAAAAAATATTTTTAACTTTTGTTTTTAATTTGGCAAAAATAAGTTAATCAAAGGTAAATTTTAAAATTATCAAATCAGAATTATTTGAGACTTCGACAGAAAAATAGGCGAAAACTTGTTTTCCTGCTTCATTATTTCGTCGATGCGCTCCTCAGCAGATACAGATTTTGTAGCATTCAACTATCCGGACATTTGAAGCATTCGGCAATCAGCATTTTCCGAACATACCGGTTAATTCAATCTTTACTGTATTTTTTTTTTCCTTGAAAGACATATGATTTTGGTAAGTTTCATTAGAAAACTCAGTTTATATTATATCTTTCTAAACTATGTAACTAATAATTCTAAACAATGCCTGTTATTATTTTTCCTCAATTAATTCATAAAAACTTTTGTGCTTTTTGAAAATTAAAGACGAGGAAGGAGGGGGTGATGTATATTTTTTACTACCTACTAGAATTTTTTTCTCGCTACCAGATTTTTCAAATTTGTAAAGCCCTGGTGACATCTGTTACAAAGAGAAGGAGTGAGGAGAAGAGGGGGGGGGGGGGCGCCAATTTAAAACTTTACCCCGGGCGCAGTTTTCTCTTCGCACGGTCCTGGAGCTGTTCGTTGCCACCATCGTTATACGTTTCAAAAATAGCGACTGGTTTTTGGCCGAAGTTAAAAAGTGGTCTACAATTATCTGAATGACAGTAAAGTCCGTATAGTGAAAGAAATAAGAGTTTGTTGCTAAAAATAAAATTGCAGAAAAGTATAACTTCCCGTCTAACTTACGTGTTTTCATCACAGATGGTAAAAGCCGGTTTTTCTACCGTTGTTTTACGGCTAATTATTTCCACTGTTGAATACTGCCAATAAAGTTCCAGAAACTGCCGAGTCTGATACAGGAATCCAACTAGACCTAAGCTTAGAATCAACACCTTTATGAGCTTCTGATGCCAGCTTCTAGATGTGACTATTGAAGAAACACCTACGTAAGAGAAAAAGGTCAAGCAGTTTAAAACTTGTACCAATAGCTCCATACATATGTAGTAAAACATGTTAAACTGAACCTAAGTCTTAATATCATAGTGCCAGTGAAAAGAATGCGATTATAATTTATAACAGTGAAGTTCAAGTATAATTTTGTGAAAAAAGAAGAAAAAAAGAATTAAAATTAAGAACCATATGGCTTATATTATTATTATTAATTTTTTTTTTTTTTTTTTTTAGCAAACTTTTTGGGTTTAATTGGTTAAAAAGAATACGAAGGTTACACATGCCCGAATGATTCATTCGAATATCAAAATCATTCAATATGTCCGTCACTAAATACAATACTAACATCTTCTACTTTGGAGCACTGATGGATCTATTTTGCTTTTTAACTGTACTAGGGACTCTGTTCCCTACGAGCTATGCTCACCAATCCCCGTCCAAGCCCCACGGTCTCTAAAACCCTGCTAATGTGCCCTGTTTTAAAAATAAGAAAAAAAAATGGCAGCAAACTCAATAGCCATTTAAACTTTCCTTTGTGTACTGTTATTCTTGCTCTATTTATCATTAAAAAAAATATTTCAACGCATGAAAATCCACATATCGGTTTAAATATGACGTGATTTTCACCATCAAATGCTTTTCGAATGTAATAATTTAATTAAAAATTTTCTTTCTTTTTCCATATTCAAGTGCAAATATATGTTTCAACTGAAATTGCAGTGTTTGGAAATATTATTATTCGGGCTTTTTAAAATCTGGTAACAGTAGATAAAAACACCTATTTCAAAATATAAATTAAATCTCTTTCGAATTTAAAAAAAAAAATGTTTAAAAATAATTTGACGTTGCACACCACAATCTACTCATGTATATGCCAGGAAAACATGGTTAAATTGCTGTGCATTGCATAGTTTTTAATCTTATAAAACGTATGCAACTGAACTATCTTGGCCGATTGCAACATTAGATAGCATTTAAAATAATTCTTAGATTTAAAAACTGGCTGATTCAGCTTATTTATCATATTCTTCTCTATATAACTACTAGTTTTCATCTTTTTGTATCCAATAGTTTTTGAAGGATAAGCCGAGAAAGTGAAAAGGACACAATAGATTCAATAACGGCATCGGTAGCGTTAATAACTTTCCTTTTTTTAGAATAGAGAGATTTTAAAGAAACTTCAAATGAAAGAACTATTCATCTCAAAGCGAAATCATCAAAGCTTTCAAAAACCATTCGATTATTAGAAAAATCTTCCAAAAATTTATTTTAATCATTTGATAAATATGTACAATTTTATGAAAAAAACTCGTTTTATTGTTTTCAAATCCAAAATGCATATTCTTTAATAGTGCTTTTGCAAACTTCCAAAATTAAATTTTGAAAAATAAGCTTCCCTTTTATGTTATGAGAAATCTTATTTTGTATACTTAAAAAATATACTACTCCTTTAAATGACCACTTTCAAATACAGTAATTAAAACAGAGCTAAAAGAAGCAGTCTATTGTCATGTAGAAACATATAAATTTTCTGTTCTGAAAAAGATATCTGATGGAATTTCTATTTAAGTAAATTTTTATATTACGATTTTTTTTTTTAAATAGAAGTTTAACTATATCTGATTTTCATATATTTTTTAATAATTTAATTTATGAAATGTGAATTATGAAATTAATAATATTTCAGAATATCATGAATTGTAGTCCAATACGTAGTTACCAAGTCTCTCGATATTTGAATATTACCACTTTTTTCCGTGTAGAAATATTCACTTTACATAAGTTAGGTTTTTGCGATTAAATAAAGCGAATATTTCTGTTATGAATTAGCGGTAAGACAAACTCGGGATATTTGGCAACTATTCTAATAACATTTTAACATAAACATCGACAATTAGAATAATTGAAAGAAAAATTGCATATACTAACCGGATAAAGATGATTTTTTGAGAAGAGTTGAAAAATATCTCTTGAATTTCTTATACTTCTTCATTGATGATGACGTATTTTTCTTTCTTTGCATTGACTTAAGTGGGAAAAAATGTTATACACGGCGTTTCAGTTGGGATTTCCAGGAATTTTGTGTGTTTTAACTTTAACTTATTCGTTCTAAATAAATAAATAAATAAAAATAAAGTTGTGTACTGCATTTTTAATGAGACTGCTCTGAACAAACGATTATTGGTAATTTTGCAAGATAGGCAAGTTTAAGTATAATCCAACAATCAAATATGACTTTGTGCATTTCCTAAACATACTATAAAAATTAAATATTTATGATAATCTAGCAATATGGACAAAATTTATGTAATAACTCAGAAAAATGCATCTTCTAAATGGCGTTAAAATGGCTAAAACGCTAATGACAATATATACAGAGGGCGGTGGGGGGTGTGGGGATATCAATTTTGAAGTTGATTGCATGGCATCATGCAATCTAATTATGGCATCCTGCAATCAGTGTTTAGTAAGTCATATAATAGTATTTTTATTGCTCAAAATATTATATTGTATGATTAAGAAGTATATTAAAATTGGGTAAATATATTTATGAAAAAATATAATACTCATTCTGAATTTGTTTTGATATGTATAACTTGCAATTCAGAAAATTAATGAAGCTAGGTATTTCAATTTACTTCTTATTTAATGTTATAGTTTTTTCCAGTTTTGTATCGCAAACAGATATACAGTATATACAATAAACTGCAGATCAATTTTTAAATAAAATAATGATTGCAAAGCATTGTATTATTTATGATTGATCACCTTGAAAATATATACTTTTTATTACAATATTTATGATAGTTATAAAAATGATAAATAGATGACTGAATATACGATATTGGAGTCGGCAAAGAATACAGTTATTAAATACAAATATATAAATGCAGAATAAATTATTAGATAAGCAGAGGCAGATTGTGACTGGCTTTTCTGGGCACTACCACTCGTGTTATTTTCGGAAGAGTTCCCAGAGGCTTTCTTTACTAACACTATTTTCTAATAATATTCTTTGTCTTCTAAGATTATTATTATAAAATAATGGTCTGGGCAGGACTTTACAAACTTGATAAAATCTGGTAGCCAGTAAAAAATTCCAGTCGCCAGAAAAAATTATCCCTCTCCCCTCCCCTGTCATTGATTTTCAAAAAGAAAAAGTTTTTTTTGGAGAATTAATTGAGAAAAAATAATAACAAGTCTAGTTTAAAATTATTAGTTACATAGTTTAGAAATATTAGTTACATAGTTTAGAATAGTACATAATTTAAAAAGGTAATATGTAAGTTTTCTCATGAAATTTATCAAAAGTACTTGTCATATACAAAAGTCCCAAAAGTACTTCGCACATTTTAAAATTCAATAAAAAAAAATTAAGCAATTCGCGTACGGGAGTGCGGTTTGGACAGTGTAGCTATACACTGTAAAAAAAAAAAACTCGGAAACGTTACTCTATCACTACAGCAATGTGGCCCATCGGTTCAGTTATGCATCCGCATATTTCGGTCAGATATTCAGAAATGTTTATTTCGGAAACGTTTCTTTACATTTCAGTCAGATATTCAGTAACGTTTCTGAATATATCGGAAATGTTTTTGTATACATCGGAAAGGTTTTTGTATACATCGGAAATGTTTCTGTGTGTTTTGGAAATGTTTCTGTGTCTTTATGTATCATAATTTCTTTTATTTAGGAGAACGATTACACTTTTTTTAAAAGAGTTAATATTTATCCGATTCAATTTTATTGCACATTAATATTAAACTTGCAGTTAATCTTTTGTTGTACATACAAAGTTAAATAACTCGTTCGATAGTTTCTCTATACTCTTGTTCCATGAATCTATAATAAATATTAGATATTTGATTGATGAATAATATTATAGAGTACTAGTATTAATAAAGTACAGATAGCACCGTTTATACATCTTTATCATCTTTTCGTTTTGAGATTGGTTCCGATTCATAACTTTTCTAATGATGAAATATAATCCTTTATATGCCAGAACAGATTCCTAATTTCACTACGTTTTTCACTCAGTTTTTATGAATCAGATATTTGTATAAATAAATAACATTGAAAATTTGATTAATAGATCTACAAATAATTATTTTTTTTAATGCAGCCTCATGAGTTCCATCCTCTAAATAGATACACAATGAAAATATTTAATTTCTCTATCTATCTATATTATAAAAGCCAAACGCGTTCGTGCGTAACGCTGACGTCATTTTGCGAATGGCAACACTTGACGATAAAATTTCGGTTTTGCGATTTTTACTACTGCATTTTTTTTTAATTTCTAAATATCGCTAATTTTGAATTTTTGCACCGTTATATAAGGAAAAAAATCTACTTTCAAATTCAACTTCTTTGAAAACTGTTTCTTAATTGACTGATTTATTATAGCATTTAAATTAAATTTCAAGCACGATGTTTTTTTAATTTATCTCTATCGCTAGCAGACGATTACAAAATATTAATCCGTTTGCACTTTAAACAATATCAAAAGTTCAGCATTTGTTTCCAGCTAATATTCAATAACGAAATTAATATTTCATTAAGCAATAAATAAAATAGTATAAATAAAACACAACTTTAATAGACATATAATTGAAAAAAGTGCTTAAAACCGCTTAAATTATCACAATAAAACAAACTGCTGTAGATAAATTTTAACGATTTCTTCGGCTATTAACTTCTGGTACGAGGTCAATACGAAATTATCTCTTTTAATAAATTTCAAAATTTTATTTGAATATATAATTGACATATTTCATATAAAAATGTTATTTGGTGTTGTTAGGGGACAATCCAAAAAAATATTAAATGTAAAAAATCTACTAGAGTTTTCAATAAAAATAAAAATGGTTTTCAGATATATTCTCTATCCCGGGAAGCCCGCGTTGGATGCCCTAGTTCTAGTACTTATAAATAGATAGATTTTAGTAATACCTTTCAACATTTTTTTTTTAAATCTTGTAAATAGATATACTATTCGAAAATATTTTATATCTGTGGTAATTATTTTATTTTCACGAATTGTATACTTATAAATAGATATATTGATAAAAATGTTTTGTCTATTTGTAAATATTTTTAATATAGTGTTTTACAATTATCATGCTTCTAAATATATTCATTTAAAGGTATTATTTTATTCGTATAACTTGAGAAGTGTTGAGATAACCTGAGAAAATATACAGTAGAACCTCCATAAGTTGACCACCCAAGGGACTGTAATTAAGTGGTCAACATACGGAGGTGGTCAACTTAAGGAATTTTTAGAAAATATTTAGTACAATATTAGAAAAACTTTAGTAAACTTTTTTCGTATTTTAGGAAAAATTTAGAAATATATTAGCACTTACTCATTTTTATTTTTTCTGAAGGTACAGCACATTTTTACAATTTTTGAAAGAATAATTCAATTTTTGTTTGACTCCCCTTTTTGTCCATTAAGTAAGTGCAAAAAGCACTTTCACAGTTTACAAGTCCATTAAGCATGCTTGGGCATTTTTCTGCAGCGAAATCTTTAAGTTGCTCCATCATGCGCTTTACATCGTCTTCCTTCAGAGTTGGGTACTTTGCAGTTTCGTCGTCACTTGGATCATCATCCTCTTCGCCGTCCATTTCTTGTACCTCACAGTCCTCGCTGTGCTTAGTTGCAGAGAGTATCTCATTGAAGATTGCCTCTGGGTCTGGTTCAACACATGTTACTAACTCATCGTCCATGGTAACAAAATCTTCAAAATCAACTCCATCAAAAACTGGCAAAGGAGATAGAGGAAGTTCATCCTCTTGCACCGATGTTGCAGCTTTAACAAATCCAGACTTCTTGAAGCAGTTCTTAATCGTGGTTTGCATAACTTTATTCCAAACAGAATTAATCCAATAAACAGCATTCAAAGCATTTACTGACGCAGCTGTTGACGATGCTAATGCAAAAGGACCACAGGTTTGTGCTTTCATGATCACCCATTCCAGAAGTTGAGCTCTGTAGTGCACTTTGAAGCTCTGAATAATGCCTTGATATTCGGGTTGGGTTTTCGAAGTTGTGTTTGGAGGCAAAAATTTTAGCTTCACATTTGTGAGATTATTCACTTTCGGGTTGCTGAATGGAATAAACCGCCTCTTTTGCCTCATTTCTGCGTCAGTTCCTCTAACCCACCTTTGAACAAAGCACTAGTCATCCAAGCGGATCTATTCGCTCTACAAAAAACAGGAAGGTCTTTAGGTTTTACATTTTTAAATTCACGAGGTTTTGCGGATTTGCCGATCACCGTAGGCTTCAAATTTTCCCCACTCATACTAGCACATAGAAGAACAGTAAAACGCAATTTTGAAAGTTTTCCTCTTTTGAAAGTGTCACCCTTCATTACTAGACTTCTATCAGACATTACTTTAAAGAAGAGACCGCACTCATCAGCATTAAAGATGTCCTGATCTTTAAAACCTTTAGCAAACTCTGAGAGTTTTTCAATAAACTTCTCCACCACTTCAGCTAAAACCTCATTCGATTACCCACTCAAAATTTTTTGAGAAATCTCGTATCGTAGTTTGAATTTTTCAAGCCAACCTGCTGACGCTTGGAAGTCCTCTATTTCGAATTTTTTTTGCTACTTCCTGAAGCATAACTCCCGATATTCTTGCATTGATTGATCTCTTCTCTTTAAACGAATGAAACATGGCTTCGTTCACAGCGTCGAGACACGTTTTTCTGCATTTTCTTTGGAGTCTCCCGTTTTCGGAAGAATACCTTTTCAGATATTCTTCCTTGCGTTTTAAAATGTTGCTCACAGTTGTCTTGCTCACACCAAATTTTTCCGCTGTCTTTCTTTGGCTGCTGCTTTCCAGAAAATCAAGAAGATCCTCTTTCTTTAATTTAAGTTCTTTTAGAGTTTTTCTATGCGCCATTTTTAACACGTTGACGGACACTTGCGTCTATAGCCGTTAAAGCCAAAGTTTACTATGTGGCATGACGGCAATAGCCGTCCAAAACGAAACGTTGTTTTTAGACACTACGGCTATAGCAGCACAAATGTGCATTTACCGGCGTACAAGTAGAAGCCCAGTGTCATGTTTTGGAAACAATTTGTTAGGTTGAAGTTCATTTTCCACCTGTTATACGAGTTGCAGCTTCAGTATGCACGTGCATGGTGCTAGTGGTCAGGGAAAAATACAGTAAAAAAAATGACATTTACCAGTATATTCTTATAGAAAAATTCAACATAATTTTTTCTATAAGAATATACTGGTGTTTATCACTTTTTTTAACTGTATTTTTCCCTGACCACTAGCCACCCTGACGTGGTTGTGAAAAGAGTAGTGCAACCTAATTAAAGGTGCTGAATTAATCAAAATTAAGTTTATTTAAGAAGAAAGAGTAAAACTATACTTCTAATATTCTAAAAATTACAAAAACATATAGTGTCAATTTTCGAACTTCACTTGTTCCTACTGTCCGACAATGTGTTAATGAAAATTCGCAAATAAACAATTAGTCCCGCCACGACGTGACATTCAGAAAAAAAGAACGGAATGTGTTTCACATGTGAGCAATACACGTAGTTTTCCAATTTTGCGTATAGCTACACCGCTACGCACATCCTCCACTCCCCTGACATTTTTCGACAGATTTCAGGAATTCTGGCATTTCCCTCCCATTGTATTATACTGGAAGTGAATAATGAATGGAGCACCACAAGGGGGGCGAGTGTTGCTCAGATAAGCCGAATGCCTGATAAAGAAATTCCTGGAAACCAGATGGAGAACAAACGGAGGAAAAACCAAATTCAAGAAAACATCAGTGGTCAAGTTACAGAGAGTAAAACCTACTAAAAAGTGGTCAATATACAACTTACGGAGGTGGTCAACATAGAGAGGTAAATCTCCATTGAAAATGCGTTGTGACCATTCAAACTAATAAATTTCGGTCAACATAGAGAGGTGGTCAATATAGAGAGGTGGTCAACTTTGGAGGTTTTACTGTATATCTTTTTATAAGTACAGTAATCCCTTAACATTCGCGAGGGTTACGTTCCAGGAAAACCTCGCGAATGTTGAATCTATCTCTCTGCACTTAAAAAGGAGTTACGTTCTACAAAATTTTAATTAGTGTGGCACAGTATTTCAAGAAAACAAAAGGATATATGTATTAACAGTACATTATGCATAACATATATTTGTATGAATGTACGCACATATTCATATTTATGAAAATTATTTAATGAAGATAATTTAAATTAACTGACTGAAGAAATAATTACAGCTAAAAAGCATAGTTTTTAATGTAATTTCGACTCCTTCTCTATTCGCAAAGAGATGATAATGTATGCAGCTTCATCTCCATCTCTACGAGAACCTGCACATTTTAAATTAATAGATTGAAGATGCCGTTACCTTCTAATATCCCCATTGCAATGAGTATTCTGCTGTTGTTGTTATTTTGCTTTCCTACAACACTCGCTCCTTTTTCAGTAGACAACTGAAAATTGATTTGTAAATACATACTGAGAAAACACAGGGGAAACAATCTTTAACCACTGTAAATTCTGAAAATGCAAAAATATATATTTTTTTTAAATCGCGAATAACCAAAGTCAGATTCTCGCGAATGTTAAGTTTTCCGCATTTTCATGTTCGCGAATAATCAAAACTCGCGAATGTTAAGGGATTACTGTATACAGTTCATGAAATATAATAATTATTTACAGATACGAAATCTTTTGACATAATATCTCTACTTACAAGATTAAAAAATATATTTATTTAAAGGTATTAAAAATAATACATTTATTTTGGGAAATAAAGCATTTTCATAATGTTTATGTATCTGTTTACAGAATGGAATTCACGAGACCGGATTATAAAAAAGAATTATTTATAGATTTATAAATCAAATTTTCAATTATATTTATTTATAAATATCTGATTCATAAAAAATAAAGGAAAAACGTACAGTATAAGCGAAATTAGGAATTTGTTCTGTCATATAAACGATATATTCTATCATTAGAAAAGTTATGAAATGGAACCAATCTCAAAACGAGAAGATGTTAAAGACGTATATACGGTGCTATCTGTACTTCATTAATATTAGTACTACATTATTATTCATCAATCAAATATCTAATAATTATTATAGATTCATGGAACAAGACTATAATGATTTTTTCGAACGAGTTATTTAACTTTGTATGTACAACAAAAGATTAACTGCAAATCTAATATTAATATGCAATAAAATAGAATCTGATAATATTAATTCTTTTTAAAAAAGCATATTGTTCTCTCAACTAAAAGAATTTATAAAACAGAATACTTACAGCTCATATATATACGTTGCATCAGCATCTGTTTTAAGCTGTCTTTCCTCTCAAGAACAATACAAATCACGCGATAATGACATGTGCAGTAGGTCGGAGTAGATGAGCATGCGCAAATATTACTACATTTCGAATTCCATTTTTAAACTTTACACGGAATGAGTGTAACATTTCCGAATTTTTCAGTAACCAACATTTTACACTACCTATTCGAAAACATTTCCGCTATGGAATGTAAAGTTTCTGACTTCTTCAGAGTATTCACCGCTTTGAATATTTTTCCGAAAATACGTGTAACGATTCCGAAATAACAAGTAACTGAGGTACTGAGGAGAACACAAAGTTTACTATAAATTTCCGGAAACCTTTCCGCCTTGTGCCGAAACGCTTTTGAGTTTTTTTACAGTGTATAATTAAAGGTTTAACATAATTTTTGGATAATTAAAACTTTTTAAATTAGGACGGACCAAGGTAGTTTTAAAAATACCCCTCTCCCATTTATTACTTTCTTCTATCTTTACAAGAAGAATGTATTGGATTCGTGAAAATTTTCAACTTCCGATTTTCGCCGGATTTTAGAAGGTTCTGAACATGATTTGACTGTTTTTAGAAAATGACTGTCTATGACTCTGTCTGTCTGTATGTGACAAAAATTTTGTGGGCGCTCTATTCAAGAACTATAATGCACGGAATTTAATAAAACTTTATATTCAGTTACTTTCTGATATAAATTGGTGCTGATTAGTTTTAGCGTAAATCGCGTAACAGGTATGACGCTGCTATGTTGCAATTTTCGCGATTTCTGCAATAGCTCTATCTCAAGAACTAATGCACTGATTTACATCAAACTACAGATTGAGTTAGACCTTGACATAAATATAAGCTGATTACGTTTTGGTGTAAATAGCCCAACAGGTGGCGCTGCAATGCTAATTTTTTCATGATTTTCACTATAACTAAATCTCAAGAACTAATGCATGGATTAATTTTTAATTCATTTTCAGCAGTGATTTACGTCTGCAATTCTTAAATAATACCCAGTTAATTTTTATACTGTTTTTTTTTTTTTTTTTTTTTTTTTTGCGTAAACCGACTGAGTGAAATATGTTACAAGCCGGGAATCGTACCCGGGTCCTCAGAATAGCGCTCTGAGGCCCCAGCATACGGCAACACAGTTAATAAAAATTAACTATGTATTGCCGTATGCTGGGCTTTGTATTTTCGTCTTATGTTTGCCGCAGAAATTTGCATGCTCATGATGACATTTCCATCTTGTGCTGCGGTTGCAGCCGGTCCGAAATACATAAGAGTGAGAAATTTCGAGTTAGGATATCGTTCATTGTAGCTCAGTGGTAGAGAATCAGATCGCTATTCTGAGGAACTGGTTTTCATTCCCAGCTTGGGACATTGTTCAATCTGTCGGTTTACGCTTGAAAAAAGGCAGGAAAAAAATTCACTTGTTATTATTCAAGGATTACAGGCGTAATTCACTGCTGAAAATGAATTAAAAAATAGTTAAGATTGCATATTTGATTGATTCTAATACAAAAAATAATTTTAAAATAAATATTATAATTGTTTCTTTAACAAAAACCTTTTGTTGTTAAAACAAAGAAAATTCTTAAAACTAGGACTTCCCTCAAAGGGATTAGTCTGAGTGATATTGCTGAGAACATAAAGTTAACAATTACGATATAAAGAAGATATCAACAAGAATCTAAGTGAACATACAGCATATGATAGACAAGAGATAGATAAAGATACAACATATGAAAAATAGCAAATTAAATGATAATTACAAAATATCATATATAAATTCATATACTGTTATGTTTTCATATGCATTTTTTTATAACATTTGGCAAATCATCTCATTTTCTTAAGCGGGAATTGCCCAAAACTTTTAAAAAAACCGCCGGATCTTTTAAAACGATATTTTTAAAGTCACATAATCAGATTTGCAGCCAATAGCGTATTTTAGCAAGCGTAGTTTAACGCAAATTTAATTTAATTTTTGCAACATTTTCTTTGTACCAAATATCTAAATAAAATATTAAAAAATAAAATATTAAATATTGAAATATTAAATCAAATAGTTAATATTTGAATTAAAAAAATTTCCTTTGTTTATTTGTATAACTATTTATAGAAACTCGTATACTTCAAACCACATTGATAACATGCTTTGCTACAAACGTGTCTACCAGTCTAACTACTCGTATGTCTTAGCTGTGTCTCTCTCCGAACTCATCTGTCTACTGTCTCTCTACTCTTCTGTATACCCGTCTCAGTATCCGTCTGTCTTTCTATCCGACTTTTTAATCGTGTCTCTACCTGTCTCGCTTCCCGTTACACTACCCGTCTATCAACACGTCTGTCTGTCTATATACCCCTCTCTCTATCCGTCTGTCAAGTCGTCTCTGTACTCGTCTCTCTATCCACCACGCTACCCGTCTCCCTACCCATCTCACTACCCCTCTGTCAACCCTTTTTTTCACCTGCCTCGCTACCCGTCTGTCTATTCGTTTCGCTACCCGTTAGCTTATCTCTGTCGCTATCCGTCTCTCTGCCCGTCTGTCTACCCGTTTGTTTACACGTCTATCTATCTCTCGCCAACTCTTCCCAATATTTAAACAATTTAGTAAACGGAAGCCGTTTATCTGTTATTAAATGCAAACAGGAGTAATTTATCTAAAAAGTGTAATCAGATGCATTTTTTTTAAATACATACATAAACCAGCATAATAATTCACCAGTTTTATTTTCATAGTAGTTTATGTCATTTGACAGTAAATCTCAACTTCTTCAACCCGAACTGCGTCAAGCTTTTTAAAAAAGCCCCAAGGTCCGTATAACTGGGAAGGGGAATTGTCCTCAGGGCTATTAGATACATGTTATTAAGTTAAGTGAAAGTTTCGTAATCGGGTTTGCAGCCAATTTCTTATGTCAGAAAGCGTGGCTTCACGCCATTTTAAATTCATTTCTGTAACTTTCTTTTTCTTTTTTTGGTGGGTGGTTGGGGGGGGGGGAGAGGGTTCCAAATATATACACTTAAATTCAAACTTTTGCCCCCATGTTAATATTAGTGTTGTTTGTATTATCAATTAATACTTTGTTGATCGAGCTTCATTCGAAACAAATGTAAAAGACATCTACAGTTTTTTTTTTCTAGGAGAAAGTTCCGTAATCGGGCCCTAAGCTAATCGGGGAATTTAATATCATCATTGTTTCTAACTCTTATAGAGTTAAAACAATATTGTAGCTAGCATTATTACTCTTGTTTGTGACCAACCTCTTCTGTGTATCGGAATGGGGAAAAGTTCCGTATCATGTACTGGTTGGTGCCAAAGGCAGTTTTAGAATCTTACCAAATTTTTCTAGAGAGCGGAAAAACATGTTTTTTAAAATATTTACAAATATACGTTTATTAAACCATGTTTTTGAGCCATTTTAAAAAAATTAAGTACGGTGCTAAAATAAAATTTTATTGCCATTTTCGATATTTTAATAAGAAATGAAAATACATAACAAACAAATTTAACAAAACTAAGCCATTTTTGGGTACTTCTCTATTATCCCGTCGACCACTTTTCATAACAAAAAACTATCGCCAAACTGTAAGATTAAACGCCAAAAATACAGTCCCATTCACTTGATGCCAGAAGAATTATACGTATTTGTTATGCCATCAAGTGGTTTTTAATTCGACATTTGCGTGTATTTTTCATTATGTTTTACTGATTTATTAGTTATTTCATTCATTAAAATAACAATTGTGTCCTTAAATTCTTATATTTTATTTATTTTGATATTTCAATGGCAACGTTCTCCCGTTTATTTAGCGTTACAGTTTGGCGATAGTTTTTTGTTATGAAAAGTGGTCGACGGAATAATAGAGAAGTACCCATTTTTGTGATAAATAATTGTTATTGCCAGGGGGGCAAATTGTAAACAATTAATAAGCGAACTAAAAAAAATTACCGGAAATAATTTGTGGGAATCTCAGGAAAGAAATATCTGATATAAATAGCATTTGAAATCTTAAAATGGAGAAGTGGTCCGTATAAAAATGCAAAACATTATACACCTGATATAAGAATTTTTTAATTTTTTTATATTTCCGAAAGCACAGATAAAAGGGTAAAAATCCCGGCACAGATGCCATATACTCACCACGTTGGCGCGATTTTTCCCCCGCCCCTTTGGCGAAAACTGTTTGTTGTGTTTGTTTACTTTTATTTTTTATTTTAATTCTATAGATTATTTTTATATGTATATCAATATTAATTTAGGCACAGATGTCATATACGCACCAGAATGGCGCGATTTTTTCCCCCGCCAATATGGCGAAAACTTTGTTTTTGAATATTAGTTACAAATACCATACAATAATAGCACGTAATTTTTTATTTCAATATAAAAATAAAATAACGCAATAAATGAAATAGCTCCTATTATTCAAAAATGGGAAATAAAAATAAATAAATGATAGTTTGATATAAATAAATATTGATATATATAATAAAAACAATTTATATAATTAAAATAAAAAATAAAAGTTAATAAACAACAATTGAAACAAAATAACCGGGTTACCATGTGAGGCATAAAATTGCCATTTTGTTGCAATCGCGCCAATGTGGTGCGTATATGACATACGCGCCTTTATTTATATCAAACTATTATTTATTTATTTTTATTTCCTTTTTTAAAATAATAGAAGCTGTTTCATTTATATCTTTCATATATTGAAATAAAAAATCACGTGTACTATTTGTCACACTATTTGTAACTAATATTCAAAAACAAAGTTTTCCCCAAGCTGGTGGAGGGGAAAATCGCGCCAAAGTGGTGCGTATATGACATACGCGCCTTTATTTATATCAAACTATTATTTATTTATTTTTATTTCCTTTTTTAAAATAATATAAGCTGTTTCATTTATATCTTTCATATATTGAAATAAAAAATCACGTGTACTATTTGTCACACTATTTGTAACTAATATTCAAAAACAAAGTTTTCCCCAAGCTGGTGGAGGGGAAAATCGCGCCAAAGTGGTGCGTATATGACATACGCGCCTTTATTTATATCAAACTATTATTTATTTATTTTTATTTCCTTTTTTAAAATAATAGAAGCTGTTTCATTTATATCTTTCATATATTGAAATAAAAAATCACGTGTACTATTTGTCACACTATTTGTAACTAATATTCAAAAACAAAGTTTTCCCCAAGCTGGTGGAGGGGAAAATCGCGCCAAAGTGGTGCGTATATGACATACGCGCCTTTATTTATATCAAACTATTATTTATTTATTTTTATTTCCTTTTTTAAAATAATAGAAGCTGTTTCATTTATATCTTTCATATATTGAAATAAAAAATCACGTGTACTATTTGTCACACTATTTGTAACTAATATTCAAAAACAAAGTTTTCCCCAAGCTGGTGGAGGGGAAAATCGCGCCAAAGTGCTGCGTATATGACATCTGTGCCTTGTTTCATTTCACACAGAGGTACTGCTCTATTATCCAGTCGACCACTTTTCATAACAAAAAACTATCGCCAAACTGTTAGATTAAACGCCAAAAATGCAGTCCCATTTACTTGATATCAGAAGCATTATACGTGTTTGTTACGTCATCAAGTGGTTTTTAACGCGACATTTGCGTGTATTTTTCATTATGTTTTACTGATTTATTAGTTATTTCATTCATTAAAATAACAATTGTGTCCTTAAATTCTTATATTTTATTTATTTTGATATTTCAATGACAACGTTCTCCCGTCTATTTGGCGATAGTTTTTTGTTATGAAAAGTGGTCGACGGGATAATAGAGAAGTACCCACATATGTATTGGTACTTTTATGTTAACTTGGCGCAGTTGATAAATCGCCAAATATTTTTCTCATAACATCTTCATATTGCATTCATTTCATTTAAATATAAATCTTTCACTGATTTCATTTGAAATACATACATTAAAAATACACGTCTTTCACTCATTTAATTTAAAATACACGCCTTTCACTAATTCCATTTAAAATACTAAAAAGGAAAAGAAAATATGAAATAATGCCACAAATCGAAACTTTTTATTTAAACATCAAAGAATTGTTCCTAACATACACACGCGAAATAAAAAAGCTGCGAATGGTGTGATTTACGCCAAATCTCTAATACTAATACTACTCTTACTAATCTCTAATACTTTTCAAACAGAAAAAATTCCAGATTAACTTTCCATTTTTATTAAATTGAAATATATTTCATTGTGCTGAATATTAGTGCTTGCATATTTTTTTGCTCCATGTACTCCATGAACTTAATTCCGATTGTCTACGAAAATTTCCCACCGGTGAAAATGACGTACGCACAAAATTTAGTGACGTATGTACTTTAATTGTGCTTTTTTATCTATTTTTTTAATATAACTTCCAAACGGTTTGACACTTATTCTTGGTAATAAATAGACGTCGTTGTCACCTTTATAGGTACCTGCTGTAAAAATTTGAACGAAATCCGTTAAATATTTTTTGAGTTATGCTTGACGAAAGGTTTTAATATCCATCGTAGCTATATATGGGGCAAAGTAATACTGCGCTGTGTATGAGTCTTCGTTGCACTCAGACAATTACACAAAACAATTGATCTTTAAACAAAAGTTTTCGTTTCCGAAACTAAAAAGAACTCTTAAAGTAACAGATAATTATATTTATTTTGAGAAAACTAACAACAAAAGAATTTTGTTAATTCAAGTAAAAATTGGACCATTTTACTTGAATTAACAAAACATTTTTTTGCTGACGATACAAACATTTTTTGTTGGACTTGCAAAAAAATTTTTTGGTTGATTCAAACAAAATTTTCATTGACCCATATTTAAACGGAAAGTTTTGTCGAGCCAACCAAATTTTTGTTGATTCAACAAAACTTTTCTCTGGGTGTGGGTCCCGCTAAGTGATTTGCCAGGGCTCCGCGCAATTTTGCGCCGGCCCTGACTATATTGGAAATCAAATTCCTCCCTCATTGTATCTGAGATTTATTATAAGTCAGATATGTTATTGCAGAGGTCATCTGCATACTTTTATTGCTAAGCTACAATATTATAAGTTTCGAGAACGCAACCGAAGTTACGCCGCTACTTTTAGACAGCAAGCTCATAAAGTTTGTAAGTATTTTTTCCATAATCGAGTTTAATTTATGAGTGACAAACGTTGTTTCTCGCAAATTTACTTTCATTGTTAAAATCATTGTTACTACTCTCATACTCTAAACACTACATAGTGATATCTGTTAACGTAAAATTCTCGCCAAGCTTGGCGATATTTGGCAAAATATCTTGGCAAAAAAAAAATAGGTCTCCATAAATTCAGCCAATTTGACGATAGCTGACTAATTTTTCGAAATTCCCATTCAAATTCCGTTTTGAGGAAAACTGGAATCTTCTATAATCGGATTGCACTCATTTAAGCCTCGTGTGTTTGAGTAAAATCAGCCAAATTCTTAAAAAGAAGGAAGGGGGACGTTACCTCTTCCTATCGCTACAAGCCGGAAGAATTTTTTTTAAGGGAAAATAATGTGGTTGTTTTTTAATCTGGGAGGGGCAGAATTTCTTCTTGCCCCATGCGCCAAAAAATGTAGCTACGCCATTGATTATCGCCTTTGGTAGCTTTGCAGAAATAACGCCATCTATGAAAATTTTTTGGAACTACTTATTTGTTTGAGAGGGGGGGGGGGGGTTGTGAAAACAGAAAAAAACATAACTTCTTAATTATGATACGTATCGAATCCGTTTAAAGTTATTATTACTTCTAGGCAAAGGGCCGAAAATTTATGTATGACAGATTTTTGATATCATTAAAAATGGCCCCAAGTAAGGGGGGGAGGGGGGTTTTAGAAGAAAAAAATTCATAACTTCGTCAATTCACAAGATATGAAATCCGCTTAGATTTATTATAAATCCTCTTAATATTATCGAAAACTTTTATATCGACAAGTTTTTTGTAGGACCAACCCTTATAGCAAAAACAAATTAAAAACAAAAAAATCCCTGCCGGCTCCGCCTGAAAACAAGTTAGATTTCGAAGTGGGTGGTCCCAACTGCGGCATCATGGCAAAAAGGTCATTTCTTCCGCAATTCCCAAGAAACAGGCGTCCCACAGTCTGCGTCTTCGAAATCTACCTGTGCCTGTAGGCCGAGCCGTTAGGGAAATTTTTTATTTACGCTTGGTAGAAAGCGCAGGCAAATAAATTTATTAAAAATGTGTAATTTTTGTTCTGTTTCTATTTTAAGATATGGCAACAGGACAGAGAAAAATGAAACATTACTTAAACTATTTTTTTAGAATTTATGAATTCATTTCTCGACGTAATATAATCATAGTTTACTTAATATTCATATTAATATTACTTACTATTAGATTGATTAAAGTTTAAAAATATTTTTTTATTACATTCTTTATTTTATTTTTTTCTATTTTTTTAATATTTAAAGTATGACCAACGAGAAAGTACATGTTTCTATTTATAATTTTTAGGGTTTCGTTCATCTCACTAAACTCTATTCGTCTAGCTTCTCTCTCTGTCCGTCACAGAGTCGGTTCTCAGAAACTGTATAAGTTAGAGACTTGAAATTTTGTGTACTTACAGCTGAGTACCTACTGTCACGTTGAAAATCATAACATTTTGAAAATTCTTCACTAACGCAAGATATTAATTAAAACCTTAAAAACTCATTCATTAATGGATAAAAATATTCAACTAAAGCGCAAAATTTATTTGAATTAATGCCAATTTGGAAAATAGCACATATAATAATATTCCCTTTCAATTAAAAAATGTATTTACACGTGACTATCAAAAAAAGAAATAAAACTTTAAAAATATAATTAAATGATCACGTGTTAAAAGCAGTAATTGTAGAAAATTACGTAATAAAAAATATACTTGCGCGTGAATATTAAAAAGAAAAATAATTAAATTATTACGTGTTCAAAGCATTAAATAGAGAAACTTATGTCATGTTTAAAATGCTCAAATAACAATATTTCCAAACAATTTCAATATAAAAATATATTTACACGAGATATTAATTTATTTCGACAAAATATTTTACCTATTATTGCAAATTTTAAAACAGCGTAAATAGTAATATTTCCCTTCAATTAAATATTTTTACGTTTAATAATAGGAGGACACTTTGAAAATTCCGTCATATTGGGTTGGGTTGGGTTGATTATTGACGGCCAATTATCTACACTTGGGATATAGGCCCGGGGGGAGTGCCCTTCGTGGGGGTCTTTCTAAGGGAACCTAACCCGTATTTACGCATGGATAAATCCACGGCTCGAAGAAAACCACGAAAATTCCGAACGATTAGGCCGACGGGCGCGATTGGGACCAAACCCAGCACCTCCCGTCTACCAGCTTCGAGAGCAGAACCTCTCAGCCACTGGACGTCATATTGGAAACGATACATTTAAAACGTCTTACTGAAAACAATTTTCGGTATTTCTCCACTATACCGTTGACAACTTTCCAATAATATTAATAATAAAAAAACTATCGCCAAATTATTCGCTAAACTCTAATGCCCAAAAAACCAATGGAAGAATGTTGCCATTGGAATCTAAAGCCCCACTCAATAAAGTGTCAAGTATCAGTAACTTTAAACAATAAAATTTATAATACATTAATGGAAAGAGAAAAAAAAGTAATCTTAAATATTTATTTATTTACAATATTTTTCTTAATTATCCTCCTCGGCTGATGGATATAAGTGCGAGGCTAACGAAAAAGACAGGCTACCGCGGTGCATTCCACTTATTTTTTTTTACAGACCGCGGAAGTCACGTGATGCTATAATACACCAATAAAGGTGTACGAAAAGAGCATCACGTCACTCTAGTGGTCTGTAAAAAAAGATAAGTGGAATGCACAGCGGTAGCCTATCTTTTCCGTTAGCCTCGATATAAATGCTTATGACATCAGTTGAAACGGATCTGTTGTGCGTAACTGTGCATAGCAACATTTTTTTCAACGCTTTTTTCTCTTTTAATATCATGGCGCGCCGTTTAAGGTAGTTATTATATTTTTAATTAATGAAATAACTAATAAATGGGTAAAATATCATTAAAAATACAGATAAATGTCGAATAAAAATCTCTCGATGACATAACAAACACGTGTAACGCATCTGATGTCAATTGAATGTGACGCCACGGTAACGCACTTCTTTTTCCTATATTTTGGCGAGTTTTTTTTTTCTTTTTTGGATAGTGGTCGACGGGATAACGGATAAATACCCAATTTTGTATAACATCATTATAAAATTCCTCGATGCAGCGACATTGTTTACTTAGCCATATTACACAAGTTGATTTTCAAATGTTTTATTGATGTTATTTAATCAATCACAAAAACAGTTGCTATATCTTTCGAGAGCAGTTGATTCGGCATTAAAATACCTCAGTGAAAGGAAAATGAATGGAAACCCGATTACAGCAGATCGCCTAATTATAATTCAATTTTCCATAATCATTTTAGAGTTAATCAAATTTGCGCATTTTTAGAGTTTGCGGTGTCAGAACGGCGGTTGG
This sequence comes from Maratus michaelseni, assembly GCA_963931845.1. Taxonomy (NCBI): domain Eukaryota; kingdom Metazoa; phylum Arthropoda; class Arachnida; order Araneae; family Salticidae; genus Maratus; species Maratus michaelseni. The sequence goes on from OZ007595.1 coordinate 102,164,814, forward strand.
CGATCGTAGCTCGTTCGGGGCCAAGTCCCGTAGTAGAAAACAGAAATAATACGCTAATAGACAATGATGTAATTAATAATGCCAATAGGGATTGTTAATAAAGAAGGGGAGAGGGGAGGGAGACTACTTTCTTTTTATATCGCATTTACTCCACACATGACAGATATTATTATGACAGAGTATAATAGCGGGCTTCGCCCGCTATCGGGCCAGTTCAGATATTCGAAAAAACGAAAAAATAGACCGGTAAATTTTTACTTTATAAAAAACTTGACTGTTTTTTTTTTTTTGGAAAAGGTAGTTTATTTGGATTTATTAAAGGAAGGATAAAGTGTTTTAAAAGGGATATTAAACGAAATCCTTTGTGCGATCTTCGATCACACCTTCCCACTTGTTTATTTATAGAGACACTCAAAAGAATTCGGTTACAGGACTATGAGCCATAATTGCTGGATGTGCGTTTTCAGCCGTGAAATGTATTTTAATATTTAGTGTATTACGAGTTGTGTAGATCATATACAGGCCTGAACGAAAGAATTCACACACATCACTAGCTATGAAGAGCAATTGCTGTATATTAAATGTATTTTTTCTGCGGGTTTTATTATTATTATTATTATTATTATTTAGATATGTTATTTCATTGTATGAACAAAAATGAAATTTCTCAACAATATTTCTCTATAGTATTAGAAAGTGTTTCATAATCTATGCCGTGATGCATGATTTTTCGTACTTGTTTTTTCTTGCATTAATTAAAATTAAAGTTATAACCATGGTTCGGATTTGTTTTGTTTTTTAATTATTTGGTGAAATGTACTTTAACTTTCTAAAGCATATTGTAAAATACCGGATGAGCAATAAGTTCGTTAAAACTTTAAAAATTCATTAAAAAGAAACAAATGATGTTAAAAAATTGCGGTTTGCAGGAATGGGATTAGAGGAGATCAGATATACTTTTTTAAATAACAAAAAAAAGTTCTTAAAACTCACCGATAGGTGGCACTGGTATGCATAATATGAAGCAGATTTATGCAAATCAGGCTGTCATTAAAACACCTCAATGTACATATATTGTTCATTCGATACCAGTAAGTATGCTATCCTTACCAGATGAAGCATTGTTGGTTAAGCCCTTTTGCAAGAACGGGGAATCAGCAACCGGTGCAATGCGAAAATTCTGCACGGCAAAAGGACTCAAGACGAGTAAAGGACCCGTTTCATGTGCTGGGATAATATATAAAGCTTGTCAGACACTTCGAAGAAACGGATCGTTTAAACTTCGGAGGATCGTCCCGAAGTGGAAGGTCCTCCTTGACACCTGCTTATGCATGCCAGCGCCATCTATCGGTAATTTTTGAACAACTTTTTTGTTATTAAAAAAAACCGACTTTCTTCTAACTCCACTTTTGAAACCGAAATTTTTTAGCATCATTTGTTCCCTTTTCATCAATTTTTAACGAATTTATGGCGTATTCGGTACATTCAATTTATTTTGAATTTTTAAAACGTGCAGTCGACGAAAAAAAGGGGGAAAAAAAGCGAACATTGCACATTTTTTAATCGCCAAATTTCATTGGTTCAAAATCCCTAAAACGTGATCAAAAGCAAAAAAAAAAAAAAAAAAAGAAAGTCTCTATTTAGGAATTTTTATATGTCCAGTCATAGGGTTGCCAAATTTATCTCTTAAAAAAACGGTAGATTTTTATCGATACTATATCAGTTTGTGTTTGTTTTATCTTAAATTACTGTCATTTTCCACATCATACTGAACTATGTTTCATGTGCCTTTAATATCTTCTTTAAACAATTTTCCTTAAAAACAAAAAAATAATTATTTGTTATAATTATTATTTCTCAACTTAATGTATATTACATTATTCTAACAACACTGTTTAATTAATTCAGAGTCAATTTTTTTAAGTGCATCAAAAGTGACATATTTGAAGCACTTGAAAAGGTAAATTGATAAAAACTCTTGAAATTGTAAAAGTCAGGTATGTTTAAAAAAAAAAAAACACCCGGAAGAAATAGTATGGGAAAGGTTTAAGCGTACAACTTACAATAAGCCTGAAAAACGTATAACTTACGGAGAAAACGTACAATCTGGCAACCGTACCAGTCAGATATATGAATGTTTGAGAACTAAACGATACAGTAGAGCACTATTTTTCAACCTTTTATATATCGTATTTATACAATAGGTATACAACAGTATGACTATCTGTACGGGTCCCGGCTAATTTTCGTTCACGAGACTCTTTCTGGGTCGGCCCGGACCTTACTGTTTTCAGAAGATTCGGGCCAGGCTCAGGTCAGGACATACTTCTTTTTTCCGGGCTGAGTCTGGCCTGAATTTCATTCTTCCTAGAGGTTGTCTACACGTGCAGGGCGAAGCTACTGGGGGTACGTCTTTTTAATATGCCACTGTGCTGTTAATGGGTAGAAGAAATAATAATGGGGAGCCGACGGCTCTGCGCCACACTCGCAAAGGAATGTGTCTGCACTTTTAAATTTGTAGACGTGTGTTCGAAAGGGACCGTGCCCCGTGAGAAATGCTGTTGTGTGTGCGGAGAGGTTGTAGTGTGTTATTGAGACTTACGGTATTAGATTATATGTGTGTCGGCCTTTTCTGCTGTTATCCCAGATTGATTGCCATTCCGTGAGTATATTTGCTTTTAGTAAACGTTTTATGTGTGGAAAGAATTGGGAGATGAATGTCAATGTGTGGTTTAGCTGTTGCTTCCTTTGCGAGTGCGTCTGCGATTTCATTAACTTGAACGCCTGTGTGCTCTGAAACGTCGCCAAGAGCTACTCTATGTAGAAGGGATTTTAACTTAAGTTTGATTTCTAGGATTAGCGGATGTTTGGTTCTATGGGCATAGATAGCCTGCAGACCCGAAAGACTGTCGCTATAAATTTGGACGAAGGGGTGTGTGGTATTTGTCTGGATCCAGTCCAGGGCTTTTAGGATGGAATAGAGTTCTGCCTGATAAACAGAATTGTGGTCATCTAGTCTCCAGCCCCACTGATGGGTGACGGCACTCCTTATCATGGCGCAGAATGCCGCTGCCACGCCGGTGACTGTTCCGGACCCATCAGTGAAGAGAGTAATCCTAGAGGATGGGGAGAAGGAATTAAGATTGGTGTTTACTTGGAAGTGAGATGTCTCATCAGAGGGGTGTATCTGCCATCCTGGAACTTTGTGCTGTATTTTGGTGTTTGGAAGGAGTTTGCTTGCAGTCGGTTCATGTTTGAGGTGGAGAATACGTCCCTTGGTGTATTCATATGTGAATATTGTGTCGATTGGTGGTATGCCAGTTATGGTATTTAGCGCATCTGTGGAGATTGTTTTGTAGCCTTGTGAGATTTGTAAGAGAAACATTCTATTCTCTGTAGTGAGATCAATTTTGTTAATGCTTGTTTTGTTAGGTGTCCTCCCCCATATGCTTGCCCCATATGTTATTATTTTCTCTACTATAGTGTGATACCATATTTTAAGCATGAAGTTGCTAATACCCCCATGTTTTTGACGTCATTTTTAGTGAATTGTGGTGAAAAATTGAGTTTTATTTTAAGTTGATGCAGATGTGCTAGCCAATTTTGATGCTTATCAACAGTTATGCCTAAAAGTTTGAGGTATGGAACATGGTGGACGCTGGTCCCGTTGACGCGAATGATTGGGTTCCTGCCAACGTTTTTGCAAATGTCAGTGCTTGAGATTTGCCTGGTGAAAGTTGTAGGTGTAGGGATTCCAGTAACTGGCAGAACACAGGGAGAGCTGAAGCTGCCTCTTGCTCCAAATTCAGATGGATGAAAAAATAAAGGTGAAGTCGTCTGCGAACGCATAGAGGAGGAAACTTAGTTTTTCTAATTCTTTAAGGATAACATATTGATTGTAGAATTTGGGGATGGATTGTTATCGTTATCGATAGTGATTGTTATCGTACGTTGAATTTTCAAGAATCGCCCATCACTAGCTGAAATCCGGTTTTCAAATATGTTATGTGTTTTCTAAAATGTTTACTTAAGTACCTTATTAAACAGTGAAGTTTTGTTAAAATATTCTGGAAGTGTTGGAAAGTTTTTCATAATCTATGCTTGACACATGATTTTTCTTTCTTGTTTTTAATTACAAAGGTGCTGTTTCAGGGAATGAAGGATACATTTTTGTTGTTGGGGGAATATTCAGACAACAGGTTACATAAAGGAATAGACATCTCAGTTTTAAACTAACTGCCCAAATGTCTTATGATTTTTCTAAAGCCCTTTGCTATCGGCATCCCATACACTTCTTTTAATCTTTGTGCACCACTTTTTCAGAACAGAAACTTTTGTGTTACATAATTGCTGGAATTCTGAGATGAAATAAAGTGAAAATTTCTCTTACAAATTAGTGGTATTCAAATTCAAGGATATTATACAGCCTATACAACATTTATATGTGCCTCTCATTGTAAAGAGGTTAAGTGCCTTGGTTTTTAACAAAACTCCAAAATTAATACAGTTTTCACAAATTCAACTTTAAACAAAAATGAACATATTTCAATTATTTGTAAGGAATCAAAGTAAGACATCAAATTTCACTTCTCTATTGACAAGCTGTTTGAAAATTTCATTCTATGTAAAAGAAATATATATAAATAAAATAAATAAATAAAACATTCTGCAGAATAGTGTAAAATAAGCTGAAAGTATGTCTTTTTTTTATAAGAATGGATAATCAGCAAAGATGTTTTTGGAAATGTGTCTTATTATTGTAATTTTCAATATATTAATACATATTAGGTGGAGAGAGGGAAAAGAGAAAAAAAATTCCTTCCTACATGGCTGCAGCTATGTAGGGAAGGAAGAGTCAGCTATTCTACTTCACGTTCTGTGAAATTTAGTCATTTTAAAAAGGCAAGCTTATTTCAAACTCTTTTTCTGGACAGCAGAACCTTTTTAAGAATTATCTTTAGTGGAGCCCTTTATTGTAAGACAAATATTCACAATATCCCCTCCAAATTCATTATTTTAATATTCATGTGAAAAGGATGTAAATTTAGTGTAGATACAAAAAAATTTTAATTTTAATAATCTTTATTAAAAAATTACAAATTTCAATATGCATAATCTTTATATTAATGACTGGGATGTGCTTGCTTCTTTTTTACACAGAACATTAAAATCATATTGTATGGTACTTAGAGTTTGTATCTGTAACAAGGTTTATTTTCCAGATGCCATAGCTTTCATAAATGGCTTGTGATGTGGTTTTGCTATTAAATTTATAGTAGTTGAACTGAATAATTTTGCTAACACAATCACACTGATTGGTAATGATATAGGGGAAGGTGACCTAAAATGATCCTAATGGGCAAAACAATCCACATATGTTTTCTTCCAGACAGCTCGCGCTATCTGCAGGGTAACACAGAAACTAGTTGTAATAAGTGAAGAAGAAGCAATGGTGGTATCCAAGCGATCGCAGTATTATGCATCTGAATAGAATTCTTTGAAAATTTGGTTTTATAACATCTGTTATAAGGTAAGCACTAATTTTCACATTTATTTAGATATTCAGTCTTTCATGTACAGAAATATGACTTGGTTTACTTAATGGAGTATAACAATATAATAAACTAGGGGGCTCAGCCCCCTACTCGCTAATGCTCGCCAACCCCCCGTGAATTGCAAAACAATTCACATTGAGACCGCTACGCGGTCCCAGCTCGATTCGCTCGCTCACCCCTTTTTATTTTTCTAGTAATTCTACCCATTTGAACGTATGAAATTGACAATTTTTTTAATGTAAAAAAGTAATTGAAAACTCCGTTGAAAACGCAACTAAAAAGGCATTTAGTTGATGCTACTAATGGGCATATAAATCATTTAAATACTATGAAAAGAGGATCTTGGAAACATAATTAGTTTAAAACTTATTGCACCTATAATACTGTAACAGCACGGCTTAAATTCGTTAAAAAAAAAAAAAAAAAGAACCACTACGTGGTAGGAAGATAGTTTATCATTAATGATTGTTTAAATTTCGTTCGACATTTTACTATACTAATTGATTATAGATTTCTGCAAAATAAATTAATTTTACTTCAATAAAACAGCAATAGATAGCAGCAGGGGCATTCTAGAAAGTTTATATTTTATTATCTCCGATTTTTTGTGTGAGTGAAATTCGTAAATAAATTCTAAATAAGAGTTGAGAATTCATTTGAAATTAAAAATATTACTCATTATTAAAATGAGGAATCATCTCAGACGCTTTGGATTACGTTCATATTATTTTATTTTTAATAATTGCTAGCTTCAGTTTCACTGCTCTGGCTCTGACACTGACCGCCATATTTAAGGCGGAGCTAACACAATCTTGTCTGTTCATTGGTCTGAGCTCTGGAAACTACGGTTGTTGCCAACGGTAAGTTAGAAATTCAGCCCTATTTCCGCGCCACGTAAGACAAATATATATATATAGATTATAACACCTTGTAATTTCTTTTAAATGCTTAAAAGGTGTAAATTAACAACATAAAATAACTTTTATTAGGTTGTTTGACATGTTTCGGTTCACTTGTTCATCACTATCTCATTTGTTTTTGAAAATGGCTCAGAGTAAGTCGAAACATGTTAAACAACCTAATAAAAGTTATTTTATGTTGTTAATTTACACATTTTAGCATTTAAAAGAAATATATTAATGGAGTATGTTTTTAGATGTGAATTACACTTGTCATAATTACTTGTCATGTACTGTCATAATTACTTTTATATACTTTATTTTGCCGATAAAAAACAATTTACAACTATTTTTAAATTTAAGGATCATTTTGCCCTTTTGGTGAGGGTAAAATGATCCTTTGGACACATTTTAAAAAATCTATTCTTTTCATTACTCAATTTGGATTTAAATTATTATTGAAATATGTTTACAATGCAAAATATAGTGTAAAACATACTAGCAAAAGGCCAAAGATTTATTTAAACAGTTATGTCATTTTACACAAGTTTTCCCTTAAGGGGATCAATTTAGGCCACCTTCCCCTAATACAGTTTGAAAATTTTCCAACGGATGGAAAATTGTGTCCAGACCGGATATCGAACACAGAACCTTTTGGCCGACACAATGTCATCTGATTGTCATTCCAGGTAGCTCAATTGGAACAGCATTAGCAATTTAAGCCAAAAGTTTCTGGGTTCGATCCATGGCTTGGACACTTTTTCACTGAGTTACTAAAATTTCCAGTTGTACGAATAGTTTTACTCTGCATAGCAATAAAACAACACAGTCGCCATATGAGAGGCAGACATTAGCATTATTTTTGGCAGTACTTATTAAAAAATGGAATTTCTTTATTAAAAAAATTACGTAATTTGTAAAACTTGGTAAACAATATGAATTCAAAATAAAATAAACAAAAACTCATGGAGCCCATGGGAAAGGACCCAGAGCTAAGTGGAACAGTTTAAAGAACACTGTTTTAAGACAATTGCTGCAAGTATGTTGTGTTTATACCCTTGTTATCTCAATACTATGACAAAGGAAATAAACAATTGTTGATTGTGAATGTAGTTTACTTTTATTTTCTTTTGCAGTATTCTATTGTGATACCACAGAAAAACAAATGAATCTTTTTTATAGGAAATTTCACAGGCACACTTAGGGCTTTACAAATTTGATAAAATCTGGTAGCCAGCAAAAAATTGTAGTCGGCAGTAAAAAATATTTACCTGCCCCATCCCCATCATTTATTTTCAAAAAGCACAAAAGTTTTTTATGATGAATTAATTGAGAAAAAATAATAACAAGCATAGTTTAGTATTATTAGTTACATAGTTCAGAATAAGTAGCTAATTTGGAAAGATAACATAAATGAAGTTTTCTAATTAAACTTATCAAAATTACATATTATTGGGAAAAAAAGAAGAAATACCGTAAAGAGTGAACTAACTGACATGTTTGGGAAATGCTGATTTTCGAATACTTCAAATGGCAAGATACTTAATGCTACAAAATCTACATCTGATGAGGGGGGCATCAATGAAACAGTGAAGAAGGAAAACAATTTTTTTGCTTATTTTCCAGTCGAAGTCAGTCCAATAATTCTGATTTTATTATTTAAAAATTTGCATTTGATGAACGTATTTTTGCTATATTAAAAATAAAAGTCAAAAATATATTTTGTTTTAAGATAAAAAAATTTGGTTGCTAGATAGAAAAGCCTGGTAACCAATAGCGACTGCATTTGTCAACCCCTGGCCACTGGGGTAACTTCAAAGGTTTGTTTCTTACTAGGAAACCACTTTTGGTTCAGCTCGCACCTAAGCATAGAGACCTGGTGCATTTTGCAGCCCCATACATAAAAGTTAGAGAACCGATAAAATTTCTCTGTTAAAATCATATTTTATATATTTTTTTATACTTTTAATTTTCTATTATTGAATTTTTAATTGTTAATTTCATGCCAAAAGTGAGTTAAGTCACTATATATGGTGCTACAAATCCATCACACACAGCAGACTATGCCATTCGACCAAGGTTACCGGGAAATGTTCTATGGCAGCAAATTAGTCAACTTTTCCGCGCCAAAAGTGTAAATATAATGTTGTAATTTTTCAAAATCAAATTCATAGATTTTTGAAAGAATTTTAAAACTTTTTTTAATATTTTATACTTATTTTTAACTAATTTGTATTTTTAACTGCTTTAAAAAAAAAAAAAAAAAAAAAAAACTTTTATGTTAATAGTCCGATAAGTGGTCTCGAAAATTGCATCTTAAGAAAGTTATACTGCTTTAAAATCAAAAAATATAATTTTAACTGAAAAATTTTATTGATTCTCAAACTTTGTAATATAGGACTTTAACCCCTTCTCGACGAGCATCCTTTACAGAATTTTTAATCTTTTACCACCGGTTTTTCAAAACAGAAATTTGTGCCTAATTGAATTGCAGAAAAGCTATGATTAAATAAGGCAAAGCTTACAATAACAAGTGGGTAAGTGTGATCGAAGATCGCTCAAAGGGTTTCGTTTAATATTCCTTTCAAAACACTTTATCCTTTCTTTAATAAATTCAAACAAATTTCATTTAGCAACAACAACAACAAAAAAAGTCATGTTTTTTATAAAGTAAAAATTTACCGGTCTATTTTTTCCTTTTTTCGAATATCTAAACCAGCCGGATAGCGGTCCAAGCCCGCTATTACATTCTGTCATAATAATATCCGTCATACGGACTAAATGCAATATTAAAAAAAATAATTTCAAAATTAAACAAATTGTACACCTTCAAAATGTTAAAATATGCGAATATTTCCATAATCGGATTTTTATCACGATTCAATATGTTTCTGAAACTCATATATTTACTATTCTCTATTATTTATATTGATACTCACTTTGTATTATTCTCAAACGTTTGAAAAATTAGTTAAACTTCCTATATGACGTCAGATTTTCTTTTTAATTCTCTAATGAAGTGATATTAATCTGCTGTGTCCACTTACACATACTCATACTCCTTGTATTATTGAGCAATCCTAGACATTTTCCGTTTTATTACGACTATGACATCAATCAATTTTATTTCATATTTATATTTTTTTCAATTGGTGAAACTTTTTATTTCATTTTCATTTTTCACGTGAAAATTGTCTGATAGAAAATTAATTATTTTAGAAAGAATTTTATTGTGGATTTTAAATCTTTGGCATCTGCTATAACAAAAAATGTTTCAATTTAATAGGAAAAGGCTGTTAGAATTTTGGTTTTTTATCTTTATTTATTAAAATAATACGAATTTTTCAAATTTTAATATTTTGAGCTCTTCACAGCTGTTATTCAGATTTATACACTAAATTTCAACTCTGTAAGTTACATACTTTTTGAGAATGGCTCTGTGACGGACAGACAACGGAGCGGGGGTAATAGGGTTTCGTGAGATGAACGAAACCCTAAAAATTAACTGGTGGGAATAATGAAAGATTCTGAGCATCTTATGCATCACGTATACGTGTCGCTCGTCCCCAACAGGTTAAAATGCACCAGGTCTCAATGCTGGGTGCCAGCTACACTAAAAGTGGTTCCTTTGTTAGTATTGTGCATTAGCACATTACTGTCCGTAGGCATAAAAATATGTTTTATCTTGACTCCTTGAGAAATGTTGGAAACATATAAATAGTGTTTTACACATGGTACATTCAATGTCGGCGACCTATACAAATGTATTATAACATATATATATGTAATGTGATATAAAGGAAAGTAAAGATATTGCATCAAAAATTCCTAGTAAATGGAACATAATAAAATAGCAAAGTAACACATTAGCACATTGCTGACCGGGAACGAGAATTCTTGTGTTTATTAAACATCATCGACTAAGAGTGTGGCTTCTACCCTACAGAAAATGCATTTATATCATGTTGTTCATATTTTTTTTAGATTGTATGGCATTCTATATTATATCCATAAATTGAAAGATATTTACTGATGCATGAACTTAAGAAACCTATTTAGGAAACCAATTTACGAAAGACTCTCAGAAGAGAGCAGAGCTTCTGCTGTTTTAAAAGTTATATAATTTTTTGTAAGGAGATGCAGATCGAGTCAAAAACCTTAAAATATACTGGCTACACGCAAAAGTTTTTACACAAATAGCCCTGAGTGTATTGTATTATTATGATTTTAACTAAAATAAATACATAAAATAAAACAAATAAGCATATTACTTTTAATATCAGTAACATTAATATGTCACTAGATTCTGAACAACAGGACATTAAAGTATAATGAGAAAATAATTCTGCAAAATTTGTAAAATATTTATATACCAAAATTTTACAATTATTACATAAATATCCCTATACATTAATAAAACTACAGAATCCATAAACATGTAAATTTCAAGAATTATGAAAAAAAATTCTAAAATGTATTTAATTAAATAATTTGTTGCCACAACAAGAAAGGAAAATTGTTTTTTCTGCAAGATGGGACTGCATTTATTTTAAAAAACACTCAATACAGAAATTAAGTGCAATAAGAAACTTTAATAGACTTTAGCAAATACATTCTACTACATAAACACTTTCTTGTGGATTACATATCACAGTTGTTGAAGCAAAAAAATGTTCAGCCACCTAACACAACTCCACTGTGTCATTAATCTGAGAACTTTTTGGTAGAACTGGCATTTCTACTTTTCTCAATTTCTGTCAGCATAGCATCCCATAATATAAATTGCTTGGACAATATTGAAACCTAATTTATTATTAAGGAAAGTAACAAACAGCAAATAAAATATCTTTATAACAATAATTTAAAAACATGCTTATGCTTTATAGCAATTCTGTCATAAAATAAGTACAGCAATAAAAGACAAATTTCTTTCATGCAAGAAAAATAGAAATCCAAAAATGTTTCTTAATTTACTGAATAATATTTAAAAAATATATTTGCTGTACACAGATACTTTTAAAGGAGGAAGAGAAAAACTTTACTTTGTAATTAACTTCCAGGTACATTAAATTTTTCAAATAATTATAAAGGAAAAAATCAATGGGCACAAAATACACTGTCAGGACTAGTGTCCTTTAAGGTTAGCTGGATGCTACAAGTTTTTCAAAATAACTACATGTTGCACTATTAAAACTCAAGTTATTCCACAAAGTTGTGTATAATCTGTGCTAACAAATATTCTGAAAAAATTTCTGACATTTTAATAGAGTTATGAATTTTTTTTAATTAATTATTATTATTATTATTATTTTTTTTTGGAACTTTTATGTTCTTTACCGCTAAGTTTTGACAGATACTATCTAGTTTTTTTTTTTTTTTTTTTTTTTTAAGTGGATATCCATTGAAACACAGAAGATTCTCATCTCGGATATTATAACGATACATGGATGGAAACAGCCTGACTAAATGGAAAATATGGAAAAAGAGCAACCTTTTTTTTTAAGCAAAGGCCTTTGCTTCCACAGAAACCCTCACATTTTCCTCTTCATTCATCTCTTTGTAACTGTTTTGGTTTCTTTTACTACCATGATTGGGAGTGATGCTTCATCTCATAACATTACATTGCAGTGCTCTGCTCATTTGAAAGTGAACAAATGGCCCTGCCTCTCTATGAAACAAGTTTATAACAGATAGAGAGAATAGCAAGAGAAAAATTTTAAAAATACACGGTTTTAGAAAATGTATAAAACAGCAGAAAATCTTAGATTTACACAATATTTTTATTCCACATATAGTCTCAAATTAAAACTTCCAGGTTGGGTCTGTTCATTATCAGATATTTCAGATTAGGAAACAAAACAACTTTTCAATGGCCATATTAATTCCCTCCAATGAACCCCTAATGTTTTTATCCTAGATTTCATTACAAACTTCTGTGAATATTTAAACCCTAAAGAACAAAGATAACGGTAGCAAATCACAAGAGAGCAAGCACAGCAGCGATGTGAACAAATCAATAGTCAAGTGGATCACAGCCATGCTGTGATCAGGCGATTTCCGCCCCGCACCCAGGTACTAACCCGTTAAGCTAGGCATTCATGCCGGGCAGGTAGGGGCCTGGTTAGCGGTATAAAAAAAAAAAAACCCTAAAGAATCATTTGGTTTAAAACCTATATCATCTTTTCCTTAAAAAATAAAAAGTAGTAAATGAAAAAGCATTAAAAACAGAGATATGACTTAAATAACCAAAGGATACAAGATTGTCATAGTCAGCAATTAATTTTCTGGTATCTTCTGAAAGTAAGTAGCTTTTTTCCTAAATACATGAATAAATAGAACAATATTTGAAATTAAATATGCTTAAAATATAGATAAATGCTTAAGTGATACAAAAAGAAACAACAAAAGGCTTATAAAACCCTTTTAATGATTGACATACGTTTCAACGCTCATATGGCACCATTTTCAAGATATATAACGATAAACAAAAGTATTCTCGCAAATTATTGAAAATAAACTTGAAAACATGAATCACGAGATTATATATATAAAAAAAGCAGGTGCTTGAAGTAGCCAACTATAATCGTGAAAATTAATATGTCGTTATTTCTTTTTTAAAACGGAAAAGTACCTCGTGCTAAATTTTAGGTAATTCAAATGAGGCGAATTCATTGCAATGTTTACGTTACATATGTAGATTTCTATTGATTCATGGATAATAGATGGGAAATGGAGTCTTGATGGATAAATTATTTTACTATTTTTAAAGTCTCGGTGCTATGTAGTTGTGCCAGTGCTGTAGTACTTCTGTCATATTTGATATCTGCTATATGCTCTTTTAATCTTGTTTTAAACTTTCTAGTGGTCATTCCTATATAATATTGTGACGGCTCAAAAAGTGCTTCATTCAACAGCTTATAAATGAATGGAAGACTTAAATTCCAATTAAATATAGTTTTGTAATAGACAATGATTAATATACATTGAGTATCATTTTATAAAAGTAAGTCATTTTTATTTGCAGAAGCAATTTATTTAATAATTCTAATTATTGTCCAAACCTTATACAGTTATGAGCAGCCACCAATACAGCATGGCTAAATATATCCAGCAATTTTAGCTAATCAGTTGATCCATGTTATGTTTAATTAGTATGCTTTGTCAAGCTAAACGTCACCTCACATCTAATAACAATATTAATGAAAATATTTCTATATTAAGATCATCTGTTAATATGAAATCAAACATACATCATTTTAAATTAGTTTTAATCAAAAATTGCATAAAGAGGTATTTATTTTAATAAAAAGTATATTAAGAGCATTAGCAATACACTTGACATGCGGATAATAATTACCTGGAGAGTCTTTTGTGCCTGAATCACATCAAGAAGTTTAGGAAAAAGTAAAGGAACTCCTAAAAGTAAACATTTTTATTTTTATAGAAGTTAATACTAGCAAAAAAAAAAGGTGTCAAATAATAAATGCCTCATAAAATAAAAATAAACAACTATGTATATTTCAAACCAAGCATCGTGCCAGTAAAGTAAAAACCTGTATCATGTGCATGTGCAATGTGCAAATTATTGTAAACAAATGCTTTTACTTGATGTTAACATTGGTATAATTTTTGGTCTAAAACATACACTGTTGCAATACCTTTTTATTTACAAAGGATTACTACTTCTTTCATATTGGAGAATAATATTTAGTAGATCAAAAATATTCTATCAAATTTGCAGATTCTATAACCGATTTTGTAATAGCTTTACAAACTATTCTTTTTCCTTCTTACTTTCACAATTAAAAGTAAACTACAAAATCTCTTAAAGACTATGCAAATTTAGTAGAATATTTCAGACTATAACTGAACTGACTTAAAAAATACTTATCACAATAATTTTTCTATTAGGACATGACATTATTACAGTCCAGGCATGATGAACCTATGGCGCATGTGTCAAAGGTGGCACACCATGACAATTTCTCCAGCAAGCGAAAAATTCAAATTTGCTAATCATTATATATAGATAAAATTCTTTTTTTTTTATTATTGTTGTTATAGAAAATAAAATATTGCTTAACATGTACAGATTATCACAAAATATACAATTATTTCTGCATGAATTAACATATTAGAAATTTTCCTTTGTCTGTGATGCTATGCATTGTTTACAACATGCAACTACTTCTAAGTAAATTTACAAAACTTTAAGTCTCTCAAATGAATTTCATAAGATAATCATTATGTAACAATTTCATTAAATCTCTCACAGTCTGCTAATTAGGCAGAGTAATCAAAGATAGAAGTTCCCAAGAGTTGGAAAACTTTTCTCACGCTTAGCTGTGGTGTGACAAGAATGTCGTTTACTACAATAGGAAAAGATGAGCTTCGATCAATCTTGTGAAACTGAAATTGCTAGACAGCAAATATTTCTCTGATCTGTCCGATGACATGTGGGGTCTCGGATCGTGAGAAATTGCCGTGTGAACATTCTAAAGTTCAGGAAGACCTCCCCAAAAGAATGGTTTATCCTATGACTTAAAATCCGAAACTAATGACGTGAACTAAAACTTGTCTGATTGGTGATCGGAGTATCTTTTGTTCGAGCAAGGGGACCGGAAAAGAGAATCGAGGGGAAGTTAGTTAGAGTTTTGGCAGGAGAACGAGTGTTGGTGGAAAACACTCTTCTCAGGACGATTTCCCAAACCAGTGGGGAAGGAAATGTTTTGCTGACACATTTTGAAGAGAGAAGATTTCTCTTAAGGCAACGGCAAGGTCATCGCTTGAAGTTTTTGTGAAGAGTGCAAAAGAACTCATGTTAAGATTTCCAATTACTGTACAAGATTGGACCTTTCATTGTTTTATTAATTGATTATAAGTTGAAACGAAATTACGCTGAAAAAAATTGTTTATAATGATTTGTAATATTAAGAAACTCGAAAATGATTTTTAAATAAAAATCACTTAGTAGTACCTTATTGAAATTAATCCATATGAAAAGGCCACACGCTACCCCTTTACAAATTATAACATCATGGATTCATTATAGCTGGTGGCAAGCGGGTGGGATACTTCAACAAAAATTGATTAACATCAGTGAAGAGAGCCCAGACAGTAGCAGTGACGCCCGCCCGCATCTAAGCGCGCAAGATCTGATGCCAGTTCAGGAGAGGAAAGCAGAGACCGAAGCAAGCCTTGCAGTGTCACGACAGACCGCAGCTCCGTCCTGGAAGCAAGCCCGTGTTTACAGAGAATAAGTCCGAAGCAAGCCCTTTCTAGGAAACATCAGGAGCCAACAAACCGAGATAACCTGTGAAATCGACGACGTCTAGGCCAGACCCGAAACCGGCGACAGATAATGCAGACAAAGACTGTAGAAAAGGTAAGCTCAATTCATTTTTGAGTGGCTCTCATTTTGTTTATATATTCTTTAGTGAGGAAAATTCATTTCTGAGAAAATTTTCATGTGAATATTAATTTATGATAGATTATGATAAATTTTTAAATCTAATAAATTTTAACATATTTGGAAAAATATATGTGTATTTGTTATAAGCATAAAATTTGATAGTGTGAATTTTTCTTTTGGCAGTAAAATAATATAAGGAGGGACGGTTAGGCTAAATGTGTAATTTTTCTTTTTTTTTCTAAAAAAAAAAAAAAAAGAGGTAAAAATTCCGACTTTTCATATAAGTCGATTGTCTAGTAATTCCTGATTGAAAGATTTCAAAGATTTTACTTTCCCATTATTTATGAAAGAATACTAAAATATTTTGCATATGTGATGTTAAGAAAATTTTTAGCAGTTGCAAAAAGTGTTCATTTTGTTATAACTCTGAAAATTGTTACCTGTGGGGTCAGAAATATCAAGTATTGGTTGAATTATGTGCACAGAATTTCAAATGTCTAAATTTGGTTTAAATGTGTATGATCGACACCAAAACGTGTCAGTGTATTGAAAATTTTACAATATTGAAAATCTATTTTTATATGTATACTATTTTTATTATTCCTCAAATTGAATTGTATTTAAAATTGTTAGTATTATGTGGGTAGTAGCAGAAAATTTTCCATAAAGTGTTAGAATCCCTATTGCATGAATTAGCGAGCGAAACTATCATTTTCATCTTTATATTGTATTTACATAAAATTTTAAAATGCCAAGAAGTAACTGATCTGAAACAGTGCAGGAAAATTGATTTGCAGAATTTAGCGGAAGAATTGGGAGTGGAAATAGGGAAAAATGACAGGATACCGGTAATTATCCAAAAAATCGAAGCTGCCGATGATTACGATAAAGATTTTGCATTTACGCAAGCTGCGTATATCATAAAAGATCGCGAAGACAAGATAGCCGCGGATAAAGAGGAAAAACAAAGGGAGAAAGAAGAAAGAGAAGAAAAACAAAAAGAACGCGAATTTACGTTAGAACAACTTAGATTGACGCAAGATGCAAATAGACGTAGTTCAACTAACAGTGCCGGGTCGGAACGCCCAACTAAACTGCCGCTCCGAACAATAATGCATCGATTTGATCCAGAACGCTCGGATATAACTTTGTTTTTAAATTTGTTCGAACGACAGGCGACCAAAGCGGAAATAGAGACAGGTGACTTAGTGACGCATTTATTAGCTTTAGTGCCGGTAGAAATTGCAGAGTTAATTTTAAGGGAACCGCAAGATCAGACGGATAACTTTGAATACGTCAAAAAGTTTTTGCTTGAACGATTCCGTATGAGTCCCGAAGCATATCGTCAAAAATTAATGAAACATCCACGCAATCCAGGTGCTCCGTGGAAGGATATTATTTTTGAACTCAATAGTTATTTAGAGGGTTGGTTAAATGGGTTAGATGTTACAGATTTCAATAGTCTGAAATATTTATTGATAACTGACCAGATCAAGCTCCGTGCTTCTAGTGAAATGAAAGAGCATTTCATTGATTCGTGGGCAAACTACAAAGACCCGTTAGTTTTGGCCAAATGTCTGGACGAATACGAAGCAGTGAAAGGGATTTCAGATAAAAAAGAGAATGCGAGATCTTTTTATGATAGGAAATCTGAAGAAACGAAACTCGAGGGAAATTCTGGAGAAGAAAAAAATTCCGACAAAAAAATAAATTGGCGAGACAAAGAAATTAAAGACAGGGAACGTATCTTTGAACGAAAGAGGCGTTGCCATACGTGTGGAAGCGAATTTCACCTAATGGCCCGTTGTCCGAAAAGACAAAGGGATATTACGGAAGTAAAATCTTTCGAGAGCATAAATCACTTAGGCGATATAAGCGAAGACAAAAGCTTGTTCCGACCTTTTTTGAGTGAAAACAAAATAAATGGCAAGAAGGCGTGTGTACTTAGAGATTCAGGTAGCTCGTATTGTGTTTGCCCATGGAATTTGGTAAATAAAAGCAAATTAGGCAATGAATATGTTTGGCTTAAACAGACATTTGATAAATATCCAAAACGATTTAGAGTGGCACGTATAAAAATGGAAATAAAAGGTCTCGGATATGTAAATACGAAAGCGGCAATCCTGCCTAGACACTCTAAAATTAAACACTATATCTTAGGTAATAAGACGCAGGCTTTAATAAATGAAAAGATAAAGCGAAAGCAAAAATCGCAAACTAATTCCAGTTTTGAGAACCCGGGGATTGAGATAAACCCTTTAACAGATCCCCAAGGGCAGGAAGAAATTCTTTCGTCATTCCCCCCCGAAATGAAGAACCACCGTTCTCAGTGTATTGCGGAAAAAGAAACCCTTTTGAAAAGGTCAAGGAAAGTTGATGAGTTGGTTTTCGAAAGGCAGGGAAATTCGAAAAATAAACGCGAAAATATGGAAGTGAGTGTTGACAGGAAGGGTTATCATTCGAAAGTTAATCTGGAGGAAGTGAGCGGATTCACAAAGAGTTTTCTAAAATCCTTCGAAATTCTGTTGAAAGAGAGTAGGGACAGTGGAAATTCACGCCTTTGTGACACTCTTGTTAAAGAAATTGAACGGTTGTGTAAAACGTATTGTTCGGCAAACACAAGTAAAGAAATTCAGTAGTAAGTTTTTGAGTAAAATCCAATCTTTTGTACATATTTGATTATTTTTAGTTTTATTGTTATTTTGGCATGTGTAGTAAAAAAGTATCTTTCAAAAAAAAAAAAAGTCAAAATAAACTTGAGTCATGAAAAACACAACACTCAATTGAATCAAATTCACCTCTGTCTATAAATAATTGTTTAAAAACAACACAAAATGTCACAAAAACATATATGCATCATTTATTAAAAACTTTTACTTTAGGTGTTTTAAAAATATACAAAACTGCATTTCACATTAAAAACCTAGCGCTTAAACCCTGATGATGAGCCAGGACGGCTCGAAAGCGCTAGGTTTTTAATGTGAAATGCAGTTTTGTATATTTTTAAAACACCTAAAGTAAAAGTTTTTAATAAATGATGCATATATGTTTTTGTGACATTTTGTGTTGTTTTTAAACAAAAAAAAAGTCTCTAAAGCTAGATGTTCAAGCAATGGTAAGCAGTATATAAGAAATTAGGTCACTGATGTATATAGTGAGGTTAAATTGTAATGTTATTTGAGCCACTCAAATGTGTTGAGCTAACTCTTTTTTTTTGCAGATTTTCCGTGTTTTAACCCGGAAAATGTTTTGATGGTGGGGGTGTTGTAACAATTTCATTAAATCTCTCACAGTCTGCTAATTAGGCAGAGTAATCAAAGATAGAAGTTCCCAAGAGTTGGAAAACTTTTCTCACGCTTAGCTGTGGTGTGACAAGAATGTCGTTTACTACAATAGGAAAAGATGAGCTTCGATCAATCTTGTGAAACTGAAATTGCTAGACAGCAAATATTTCTCTGATCTGTCCGATGACATGTGGGGTCTCGGATCGTGAGAAATTGCCGTGTGAACATTCTAAAGTTCAGGAAGACCTCCCCAAAAGAATGGTTTATCCTATGACTTAAAATCCGAAACTAATGACGTGAACTAAAACTTGTCTGATTGGTGATCGGAGTATCTTTTGTTCAAGCAAGGGGACCGGAAAAGAGAATCGAGGGGAAGTTAGTTAGAGTTTTGGCAGGAGAACGAGTGTTGGTGGAAAACACTCTTCTCAGGACGATTTCCCAAACCAGTGGGGAAGGAAATGTTTTGCTGACACATTTTGAAGAGAGAAGATTTCTCTTAAGGCAACGGCAAGGTCATCGCTTGAAGTTTTTGTGAAGAGTGCAAAAGAACTCATGTTAAGATTTCCAATTACTGTACAAGATTGGACCTTTCATTGTTTTATTAATTGATTATAAGTTGAAACGAAATTACGCTGAAAAAAATTGTTTATAATGATTTGTAATATTAAGAAACTCGAAAATGATTTTTAAATAAAAATCACTTAGTAGTACCTTATTGAAATTAATCCATATGAAAAGGCCACACGCTACCCCTTTACAAATTATAACATCATGGATTCATTATAATTACAATAAAATGACAAGAGTACCCAATTTTTAAATAAAATGTGAACCAAGTATGATGTATTCTCTGTCAAATGTATAAAAGCAGAAATCTGATTAATAAATTATAAATATATTTTTTTAATGCAACTTGGATCATTTTAAGTTAGATGTTGCATTAAAAGCAAGTTAAACATTACCCACTAAAACAAAAAAAATCGGATTTTTTTTTGTCATTGTACATACCACTTAAATGAATCTTATTTCTGACTCGAAATTTCATAAAATTAATGACTGGCTCCAAAATACAGAAAAAATGCCTTGTTATTTTTGTTCTCTGGTTATTTAATGTATGAAAGTGTCTGATTCATTTCACCAGTATTTCATATAAGCAACATATACTGCAATATTTTTTTTATCTAAAAGTTTGACATGTTACAATGTTGATAGATATTGTTTATGTATTTTTGGCACATGCATGTAAAAACGTTCATGACACTTGTTATAGTCAAATATAAAAACAAATATAATCAAAAGTTCATTGTATTAATATTTACAAATAAAATATACATTTGAAATGTACGCAAACAAAATATATATAAAAAAAAAGAATGGGAAGAGGAAGACAGAAAAAGAAATACAGAATATTTTTGCATTTACAGTTAACAAAAGTGATTAAAAAGTAACTTTTTAAAAGGTTGATATTTCCCTTAAAAAATAATGGCAGAACCAAATTATTTTTTTGCTGATTTGAGATGTCATAAGATGCTTATATAATATGAAATAAATATAAGCAACCAAAAATTTAATTAAAAATGACAAAATAAAAAGAAATATTGTCATAACTTTATACAATGAAGAAAATAAGTCACCTTCTACATTAAGTAATTTAAATTTTGGCCTTTATAAAAATTGGTATTGCTTTTTTATAAGAACCTTGGTGAGATAGAGTAAATGGCCTTAGTGAGAAAAGGAAACATTTCACAAATACTTTCTGGCAACCTAACCCTATAGAAGAATTTTCTGTAGCAAATCAAAATTTATCAGCAACCCAAAAAGGTTATGTCATCTGTTTATTTCATATTGCAGCAAATCTAATTTTCTTAAGCTCTAATTGCACCAAGCTTTAAAAAAAAAGTGTCAGGATCTCTATAAATGAAAAGTACCTAAAAATTAACTAATCATTTAACATTTGTGAGGCAAAACTTTAGCAAAACCTCAGAAATTTTAAAACTATGTTTATGTACAGAAATCATCCTACATCTATTTCTACAGCATAAAGGTTAAAAAAAAAAAAAAAAAAAAAAAAAAAAACAGGCAAAATGTGATTAATAAATATTGTAAATACACAATATGATATTACATAATTTATTAATTTGGTGACTAATATAAGAAATATACAGATACGGTGAATAATTTTATGGGGAATTTTATTGTTACTACTATTGTATTCCATAATGATCAACAAAACATAAGAAAGGAAAGACTTAATACATAAATGTTACAAAGTAAAAATATGTTAATACATTGATGAATATATTAGTCACAAAAAACCTAATATATGACAAAATAGCATATGTTGTGACTTTTGGATTTTAAATGTAAAATCTAGCTGCCCAATAGAATGAATTTTTGAAAATAATTTTGTTGTTTCATACATACAAAAATACTCAATTCTTTATAATATGAATATATAAATATTTAACTTTCTGAAATGAAGTTTTTTTTTTTTTTTTTTTTTTTTTTTTTTTTTTTTTTTTATGAGAAAGAAAGAAAGAGGGAAAAATTAATTAGTACTTAAAGAAGAATTAATGCACAAGTATGAATTTAAAAATACTATAGGTCATAAAAATGTGTAAAAATTTATAACCTTTAATATGTTCACTTTCAATATACTGAGACAAATCTTTTACTGTCTGCAAGGAATCCACAGTTTTTCTGACCCTGTCTTCATCTAAAAAACGGAGGATTTTCTTATTACTTATTAAAATATTTTTATTAAAACAATATCACAATTAATTTCTTTAGAATTTAGCAATTACTAAAAAAAAAAAAAAAAGTTTTACAATAATAATACAGATGTTGTTCCTATATTTATAGAGGAATAATTAAAAAAATATAATAATATATTTAATTTGAAACAATTTTTACAGTAATTCCCCTCTACTCCCACCGCCTTGGAGTTACAAAAATTCATCTTTTTTTAAAAAATGCTTGTATTCAATACTTGTTACATTAAAAAAAAAATGAACCCTAGTATCTTTTCTGTACAATGGGCTTCACAAAGGTTGGCATAGTTTTGCAGA
This sequence comes from Maratus michaelseni, assembly GCA_963931845.1. Taxonomy (NCBI): domain Eukaryota; kingdom Metazoa; phylum Arthropoda; class Arachnida; order Araneae; family Salticidae; genus Maratus; species Maratus michaelseni. The sequence continues at coordinate 102,187,032 of OZ007595.1, forward strand.
GTCCAGCTAAAACTCTTCAAAGAATTAGAAGTTGTCATACAGAGCTGCCAACCTTAGCAAAATAAAAAATAAAACGGTAAATTATTTGTATCTTAAAGTATGTAAAAATGTATCTTTGTATGAAAAAGGTAGATTTTAGATGAGCTTATGTAAGAATAAAAAGTTGTTTTATCATTCAATTTAGAAATTAAAAATATATTAATAATTCATTCAATTTAAATATAATCATTAAATATATATATATATATACCGATTGACGAAACTCGCAATTTTTTACTGGACTGATTGAAAAAATTGATTTTTAACAACAATTGATAGATGAGTTACGTGATATATTTCAAGGATCAGTTGACAAAATTCACGATATTTTTCTGTTAGCAATTGATGAAATTCATGATATAATTTCCGTGAGCAGTTGATGAAATACACAATTATTTTATGCATATGATTGACGAAATCTGCAGGTTTTTTCTCGCAAACCGATTGATGAAATTTGCAATTAACAGTTCATAGACAAAACTGGAGTTTTTCTTGAACGATATAGAGACGAATTTAGAGTTCTTTGCTGAAATATTGTAAGTGAAGTTCGAGATTTTTTTTCATGAGCAATTGGCGAAATTCCTAATTTTTTTCTTCTCGAGTGATTGATGAATTTTTTTTTTTTTTTTTTTTTTTTTATTATTAAAGACTGACTGATAAATTTTGCGTATTTTTCAAGGATCGACTGACAAAATTTGCTATTCCCCCCCCCCCCCCTTGAAATATATTGACGAAATTCGCGATTTTTCTTCGTTAGTGATTGACAAAATTCACAATTTTTTTTAACAGTCGATACGGGAAATTTGCATTTTTTTTGTTTTCTGAGAGATATAGATGAAATTCGTGTTCTTTCATGAAATATATACTAAATTCTCGATTTGCTTACTGTCAGCAATTGACAAAATATATGATTCTTTTAATGATCAGTAGATAGTATCATGTTTTTCAGAAATGTAAAAACGATCCGAACAATGCTATGGCACCATTTATTGAGATTGAAAAGAACAATTTTCTTATTTTCAGAAGTACGTTTCTATGAATTTAAAAATCCCAGTTAAAAAATGGGAGAAATTCACTTAGACATGAAAACGGGATTCTCCTGTGGAAAACGGAAGAACTCTGATCATAATACTCTGAAATCTGCAGTTTTACTTAGTTTTGTGCTGTCACTCTGCACCGATTTAAATAGGAATCAATTCAAGGTTTTTGTTGCCAGATATGTCAAGCTACATTCAATCAGATGGCTGTTTTTATATATAGCAATAAAAGCTATTTATACTACACTTGATTCCCTTATGAATTTCTTAGAGTCCCATACAAATGATGGAACTGCATCAGACTTATTTCATGCTATCACAAGCATTACAATCCATGCTCATTAATTTGAATTCTCAAAGACGGAGAAAAAAGTTTGAATTATCAAATATCAAAAACAAAAAAGTACTTTTCATGTCATCACTTAAGGAGAAAAAAAATACTTATCTAACATTAGAATAAGGTACGTTTTTATATTTTGAATTGTTTTAAACATATTAATTTTTTTTTAAATTATTACATTCTAAAATTTAAATTATTAGAAGAATATTAATCTTCAAAAGTTAAAAGTGGTTTACCTTTATCATAAATATAAGCACTAACTGTACATAAGCACTAAGAAGTATATAACAATATTATATACTACTTAAAGAAATCATTCATATTTTAAGGTATCCCACTACATTTGACATCCATTTTTTAAAGTGAAGAAAAAATGAGTATGATATTGATTGTTGCAAATAAATCTATTTATATAATTAAATATCTCTTAAAATAATTCTTTGATTTAAAAACTCTGCTTCAGCGTGTTTATTGAACATTTCTTTATAAAACTACCAATTTTCATTTTTTTATATGCAATAGTTTTCTGAGTATTAGTCCAGAAAGACTTCAAGGCACAAAATCTTTATTGACAGCAGCGACTGCTACGGCGGCGGTAGTTAATTTTTTTAATATAGAGAGATACACAAGAGAGGTGACGATTCCGGGTCTTACACATCTTAGAGAAAAAGCAAACGTATCATGGCAATTCAATTTATGGAAATATACACATAATCTGCTTTGTACTACATCTATCCTTCATTATTTTTTGCAATACCTTTAAAAACTATCCAATTATAATGTTTTAAGTTCTAAATTAAAAATAACTTTTAACCAGCTATTATAAACAATGGATTAAAAGATATAAACAAACAAATATTGTTGCCATTCAGAACCACAAATACCAAATCTAGAAACAAATGAATGACTCTCGGAACATTTCATCAAAAAATATATTGGTTAACATCCAATTGTGCTCTAACAATATTTGTAAAAGCACTGGCGATTCAAGCGCTCAAATACGCCAATTGGCTGAAAAAAGATATAACTTCTTGCTTCAGGAAAGTCCTGTGAAAGCGCATTACATTACATGTATTTTTAATTTGTTCATAATGATTATTTTGTTATACAATTTCAGATTTCATGTGATATTGGTGATCTGTGTTTATATGACAAGGTAAAAATTATCTGAATTTGAATATCTAACACTTTCAAACACATTTACAATAAATAACGATTGCAATGGCACTTTAGCATTAGTTAAAGAGACAATTTTCCTGTACTGACAGTTGTGATTAGCACCCTCTTTAGGCTTTTTTAAGTCGCAATATTAAAGCCTTTAAATATTTTAAAATGTGTTTTTCACTTTTTCATATCGGATTTATACCGACTCATGTTTTTTATGAAAAGGGGAGTTATTTGCCAATTGAAGCGCTCGAATATGCCATCTGGTGGGGAGAAACGATATAACTTCTCACTTCAGGAAAATCCCGTACATTACATATTTTTTTTATTTGTTCATAATGATTATTTTTTTGCCCAATTTCAGATTTTATGTGACATCAATGTTCTGTGTTTATATGACAAAGTAAAAATTATCTGAATTTAAATATCTAACACTTTCAAACACATTTACAATAAATAATGATTTCAATCACACTTTAGTATGTCCTTGGAACAGATGTATTACACTCACACTCCGATGTTTGGCAATTTTTTGATTGCTGCACTTACCAAAATTTCAACATCAATTGCATAATAGCCAGGTATCATTAGAGGAAAAAAATCACCAAAGTTTGGCGACTTTTTTCCTTTTCATGACCAATAAAAAAAAAAGGGTGCATGAGTGTAAGACATCATAGCCTTTTCCTCTACTGACAGCTGCGATTAGCTCCCTCTTTATGCCTTTTTAAGTCCCAATTGTTAATTTTTTAATGCAATTTTCTAAAAGTCGTTCTCGCATGAACTGCATCAAGTTAAAAGAAATTTGGTGGTGCCCTCTAGCAAGTGTAAAATAAAATATTTTAAGGTGGTATTTTTTCACATTTAGCATTTATAAACTACTATGAGGGGAAAAAAAAGAAAGAAAAGAAAAGGACACACTTTATATACAAAGATTGTTGCAATTTTTTTTTTTTATATAAATTTTGTGACAAGTAAAATTTTACACTGAAAGACTGAAAACTGCAAATTACGAATTTATTATTAGCTTATTTAAAAGCCTATTTTTGACATTTTTCTTTCTTTGAGCAAATTATTGTTTATAAAATATGCCTTTGAAATTTTAACAAGATAATTTTATGATGAGTTTACTTTTTTGGAATTGAATTTTGCATTAAGGATCCTTTTGTGAAATAGAATTTTGAGAACGGTCCCTTTTTATTAAATTAAATTTTGTGAAAAGGCCCTTTTTATTAAAAAGAATTTTTTGAAGGGGCCCTAACTTTTCTCTGGATCGACCTCAAATATCAGTTATTATAGGTAATTCAATTGTATTTTCCTGCTTTTATTGGTAATGGTTCTAATTATTAATAAAATAGTTATAATGAAATTTGCAACAGGCTGTATGTTTTATTTTAAATTTTCTTATTTAACCTATGCATATTTTCAGCTGAATTTAATATATTTCTGTGAATTATTTTGCGCTGTTTAAGAAATGCAACAGCTTTTTTACTTTATTTTTAACTTATGGATATTTTTATCGTTACTTTACAAACACATAGCTGCCAACTTATGCAAAAGAAAATTCAGTAGATTTCTTTTAAAAAATCAGTTGGTTAATCTGTTTTCAAAAAACGCCTTGATTCAAAGTAACACTTTTTTCACATTTTAGAAATGTAAAATAGCATTAATAAAGAAAAAAATATGGACTTTTTTATTCCTAAAATTAACTATTCTAAAATTTTTACGTGGTCTACACTTTGAGCAAAAATTCATGTTTAAATTACAGTTAAAAGCATAGGAATAGGAAGTAACTATATTTTCTTCCTCTGGAGCTTGACTTTTGCAAATGTTTTTTAGGTGATTTTGATGACTTGCCATTGTTGGAACGATCACCCATAACACAAGATGACAGTAAGATAACATTACAGAAGTCCCCATATTGGATCTCCTGTTAAAACACACACACTATTTCAATAATCTGACTTAACGTTCTAAACTTTAAATAACACTTTTCCACCATTTTTGACATTGGCATATGCTAGTCAATATATAAACAGACAATTTTACTTATTAAATAAATAAGCTTGATGGAATTGCTTTACAATTTTTAGAATTTTAAGAAAAAATAATGCAATATTTTATATTTACCAAAAATATCCTCATGACAAATAGGGACTGATTTCTCACAGGGAAAACAGGACAAGCATCTGGACCCTCAGTTAAAAGAGGGCCCCACAAATTGACTGAAGTAACTAAATAAAATTTTAATTATAATTTATCTATTCAAAAATCAATTTGGAATATCAACACTTTCGTTACAGGACAAATTACTGATAAACTAATAGCTCATCTCTCATCCACATATTCATGTGCTATTTATCTAACAGTTAATATTAATAATTTTGGCTTTTTTTCCCTCTGTTTTCTCCTATATAAATACAAACTGAAACTTACTTAGAAACACGTCATTCGTCACACTTAACTTTGCCATCAACAAAATCTTCAATTACATTTTAATTTAAATCTTGATGGATTAAGTTTTAATAAAGTATATTGTATTTAATGATCTGAAAAAAAACCAAAAACAAACAAGTTGCACATTTTGTAATGTGTGTGGGATGGGGGGCAATGGTGAAACTTTCACTTATGTCATCTGAAGCAAATTTTTTTAATATTTTTCAACAACTTTTTATTTAACAAAATTATTTTAAACAATCATAAAATGATACAAATATTAATAATAATCAAAATATTACTCCTTTTTTTTTTCTAATTTTTTATTATAATTATTGACTGAAATGCACCCTTATTTCTACTGTGCCATTTCTACATATACCCAGAAGCAAATCACCCTATTTGCTTTATCTTGGTACATTGCTACTAAAAGGGCACTGATAAAATCTTTTGTCCCGGGCCCAATTTCTGTAAGTCAGTACCAAATGACAAAAATAAAATGATAGTTTACTAATTTTAATTCTCATAAATATACAATTTGAGTCATTAAGAATGTAATGAACTACAATGTAAGCTGTAAAAACTTCCAGAGATACACCCATTCAAATTACGCTTGTTATTTTTTGTATATTTTCAGTATGTTAATTTATAAAAATAACTGTCAAATTTCAAAATATTCTCAGGTATTTAAACTGATAGTACATTACACTCACATAAATTGTAGACAACCAGATTATTGTTACATTTATGTAAAATATAACCATAATTTTTGGAGATAATGCATTTTCCATAACTGATTGTTCACTAAAATCGTGTTTTTTATAAACACAAGTTTTTATTTTTGAAACTACAGTGGAACTCCATTTATACGTTTTGCTCGGGACCGGACAACAAAACGTATAACTCAGTAAAACGTACAACTCAATTAATGGTCTACCAGAACCGTTTTTTTAAAATATATCATAAAAATGTTGTTCCTCTAAGGAGTTTGTTACCTTTAATATCGAAAACAGAAATTTTCTAATTATTACTGCACCCATGACATACATTTTCGGAAATGGAACAGATTAGAAAAAAGGTACACAAGAAAAGTACACATGAAGTTATTTTATCATAAACTAGCTTACCCGCCCGGCGTTGCCCGTGCCAACAACCTTAAATGTACCTGAAATCTATGTTGAACATTTTTTTATTTTTAAACAAATCTAATGTTGAGGGCCCCACTACCTTAGACAGCAAACAATGGGCATGCCATACACAGTCCCATATATTACCGTAAGTCAAGTCGAAAGAGCCATACCCCTTCATGATCCAGCCCATAGAACCAGATATAGGAAAGCACCCCCTGGTGGTGAAAATCCGAACTAAAATCAGTCAGCTCTATCGATGTCAAGTGGAAAGAGCCATACCCCATTGTGATCCAGCCCATAGAAACAGAGATAGGAAAGCACCCCTTGGTGGTGAAATTCAGAACTAAAATAGGTAAGCTCTATTGATGTTGTGTCGAATGAGCCAAACCGTGTCGTGATGTGACCCATAGAACCTTTATCTCGCCATTTTCGCTAATTACTATAAATATACAAATGTTTCTTAATTACATCTAATGTCCCGATCCGATAATGGGATTTCCCTATCTACGTATCCTAATCCGCTTTTCCCTATCATAATAGAAAAAAGCATATTTTATCAAAGAATCGCTGGCAAACGCGAATTTCGTCAAAGGTTCGCAAGAAAAACATGAATTTCATCAAATATAGGCTGAAAAAACATGAATTTTGTAAAAGGATCGCTAAAAAAACATGAATCTCGTCAAAAGGCAGCAGAGAAAACATGAATATTGTCAAACGATCATTAAAAAAGCAAATTTTATCAAAGGATCATGGAAAAATGAGAATTTCATCAAAGGATCGCGGGGAAAACGCAAATTTCGCCAAAGGATCACAGAAAAAATGTGAATTTCGTCAAAGGATCGCTGAAAAAAAACACAAATTATGTTGTAGGATCACTGAAAAAACATGAATCTCGACAACAGTATGTGAAAAAAACACGAATTTCGTTAAAGGATCACAAAAAAAAGCAAATTTCATCAAATGATTGCAGGAAAAACTTGAATTTAGTCAAAGTATCGCAGAAAAAGTACGAAATTCGTCAAAGGATTGTGGAAAAAATGCTGATTTTGTGATAGGTTCGCAGAAAAAACTTTCGTGAAAGCGTCGCGGATAAAATGCAACTGTCTTTATTAAAAACAGCACACACACAAACATCATCCCATTCCCGCTAATTATTACAAATATACAAATGTTTCTTAATTACATCTAATGTCCCGATCCGATAATGGGGTTTCCCTATCTACCTATCCTAATCGCTTTTCCCTATCATAATAGAAAAAAGCATATTTTATCAAAGAATCGCTGGCAAACGCGAATTTCGTCAAACGTTCGCAAGAAAAACACGAATTTTATCAAATATAGGCTGAAAAAACATGAATTTTGTAAAAGGATCGCTAAAAAAACATGAATCTCGTCAAAAGGCAGCAGAGAAAACACGAATATTGTCAAAGGATTATTAAAAAAGCAAATTTCATCAAAGGATCACGGAAAAATGCGAATGTCATCAAAGGATTGCGGGAAAGACACAAATTTCACCCAAGGATCACAGGAAAAACGTGAATTTTGTCAAAGGATCGCTGAAAAAAACACTAATTATGTTGTAGGATCACTGAAAAAACATGAATCTCAACAAAAGGATGCAGAAAAAACATGAATTTAGTTAAAGGATCACAAAAAAAAGCAAATTTCGTCAAATGGTTGCAGGAAAAACTTGAATTTCATCAAAGGATCGCAGAAAAAATACGAAATTCGTCAACGGATTGTGGAAAAAATGCTGATTTTGTGAAAGGTTCGCAGAAAAAACTTTCGTGAAAGGGTCACGGAAAAAATGCAACTGTCTTTATTAAAAACAGCACACACACAAACCTCTATACAAACAAACCTATTCTGTCTTCCTGCCTGAGGAAAGCACCATAATTATAACACCTAGGCCTGATTTTTTAATTTCAATTTAGATTTTTTTTTTATTAAAACGTGCATACGGAATTCTGGATTCGAGGCTATTCCATGCTCTCCGCCAATCCACAGCAACAAAGCAGACAGCCAATGAGAGCAGGTGTGAATATGGGATGATCCAGGATAGGGATGCACCGAATATTCGGTATCTATTCGGTATTCGACGTATTCAGCCATATTACCGAATATTCCGCTTGGCTGAATATCAAATTAGTCGACCTGCCGAATATTCGGTTTTGCCGAATATCGAAACATTCGGCCAGGCCGAATACTTAAAAAAACTTTTTTCTTTTAATATTTTTTAAAACCCACAATTTCTACTTTTAACTGTCAATTAATAAAGATATTCAAAATAATTAAAATAAAATCATATTTCAATGAAAGAAAATGCTTTTACATTATTTATTCGCCATTTGAAAAGTGTCACTTAAGAAAATTAACCATTAATGATGACCTTCACAGGAATTAATGATGTATAAATAAATGCAAGTTCCTGAATATTGTCCAGTAAATAATCTGTTTCTTGCTTTTTTTTGCAAACATCATGTTTCTAAACCAAATGGAAAACAAACTTTCACAGGTGATAATAGACATCATGGCAGACAGTTTTTGTCCAGGAAACCAGAATCGTAACACACTTATTCAATCAAAAATAAAGTGCATCTCATTCCAGGTCAAATTTGAATTTTCATTTGTAACTTTAATAATATTGAAGACATTGTAACTATATTTTCAACATAGTTACTTTGATTTCTGTGAATCACGATAAGTACTGGAAATTTCCACCATTCATATCTAAACAACAATGAGCTAAATATTCCTTTATTGAGAGTGCAGCTGACAGTACTACTTATACTGTGTCACTGGCCAAAATTCAGCTACTTCCAATAGTATCATCATACAGACCTGCCAACCTTTAAAAATGAGAAATAGTAGCACACCAAATTCAAATTTATCTGGAGGTTGGTTGGTTGGTTTGTGGCTGTTTTTTTATGCTGCAAATTTTAAGCGAACAAATACTAATCAATTAAACGCATGTGTATATGCATCAGGGGTGATTCTGAGTAAAAAAAAAAAAAATTCTGAAATTCACAACAAATTTTCTGAAAGGTTACAACAAGGGGGGGGGAGGGGGAATCCACTCCCGGCACTAATTGTTATTTTTCTGCGATCTTTTGACGAAATTTGTCATTTTTCTGCGATCCTTTTGACGAAATTTGCCGTTTTTTCGCGATCCTTCAACGAAATTTGCCGTTTTTTCGCTATCCTTCAACGAAATTTGCCGTTTTTTCGCGATTCTTCGAAGAAATTTGCCGTTTTTTCGCGATCCTTCGACGAAATTTGCCGTTTTTCGCGATCCTTTGACGAAATTTGCCGTTTTTTCGCGATTCTTTGACGAAATTTGCCGTTTTTTCGCGATCCTTTGACGAAATTTGCCGTGTTTTCGCGATCCTTTTGACGAAATTTGCCGTTTTTTCGCGATCCTTTGGAGGAAATTTGCCGTTTTTTCGCAATCCTTTGACGAAATTTGTCGTTTTTTCGCGATCCTTTGACGAAATTTGCCGTTTTTTCGCGATCCTTTGACGAAATTTGCCTTTTTTCGCGATCCTTTGACGAAATTTGCCATTTTTTCGCGATCCTTTGACGAAATTTGCCGTGTTTTCGCGATCCTTTTGACGAAATTTGCCGTTTTTTCGCGATTCTTTGACGAAATTTGCCGTTTTTTCGCGATCTTTCGACGAAATTTGCCGTTTTTTCGCGATCCTTTGACGAAATTTGCCGTTTTTTCGCGATCCTTTGACGAAATTTGCCATTTTTTCGCGATCCTTTTGACGAAATTTGCCGTTTTTTCGCGATCCTTTGACGAAATTTGCCGTTTTTTCGCGATCCTTTTGACGAAATTTGTTGTTTTTTCGCGATCCTTTGACGAAATTTGCCGTTTTTTCGCGATCCTTTGACGAAATATGTGGTTTTTTTCGCGATCCTTTGACGAAATATGTCGTTTTTTTCGCGATCCTTTGACAAAATTTGCCGTTTTTTCACGATTTTTTGACGAAATTTATAGTTTTTCGCGATTTTTTGACGAAATGTGGTTTTTTCGCGATCCTTTGACAAAATTTGCCGTTTTTTCACGATCTTTTGACGAAATTTATAGTTTTTCGCGATTTTTTGACGAAATATGTGGTTTTCTCGCGATCCTTTCACGAAATTCGCGTTTCTTTGCGCGATCCTGTGACGAAATTTGCGTGATCATGTGACAAAATTCGCGTTTTTTCGAGCGATCCTGTGACGAAATTCGCGTTTCTTTTTTTGCAGAAAATCGTAGTTTTAGACAGATTTTCGTAGCATCGTAGATTTTGGCTCAAAATCGTAGTAACTACGATTTTTTCGTAGCAGTTGGCAGCTCTGCATCATATTTTCTACAATCAAAATTCATACAATGCAAATATTGCTAAAATATCTTCATTGTTGTTAAAGTTTTAAACAAAAATTCAGTTTCAGCTTGCAGTGACTCACTGTCAGTGCCGTAGCGAAAGAAAATTTTTGGGGGGGCAAAAGGTAAGATTGGCCGACTCAAAAATGCTTCAAATCCGACTAATGTAAAATAGTCAATCTGTCGCATTATTTCTTAATTAATAGTTTTTACAATTAATTTTAACTGATTAATTATAATTGATAATTAAAAATAAAATATATGATTTTGTATTCCTAAAATGTTTCTTAGATATAACTCAGTAATCATTTAAAAGATTTACCAAGAACTTTACTGGAGAAGAGAAAAAAAAAGAAAGAAAGAAAGAAAATATGTATTGATAAGAGAAAATCGTACAGTTATATTTGTGAAAAACACATTAGTTTAGAATGATAGAGTGAAGTGAATCACTTCACTCTATCGGTAAACATCTAACCAAAGGAGCCGAGTTTACAAAAATTTCAGTAGAGGCACAGACATTTCGGCGCGACAGGACAAATCCGTCTCCTCCTTTTCTATAAGTTTCAGAAATACAGGGTGATCTTTTTTAAAGTGACAGTGTTTGGAGCGCCCTGTAGCGCGATCTAATAGCCGAAAGAGCACCAAACTTGGTATTTAGACTAATCGAGACATGGGAAAAGGATTCCGTGAAAAAAAATTAGTTCCAAAAATCACCGCTAGGGCATTTTGTGGCGCTGCTGTAGCTTACAATAACGAGAATTAGCATAAAACACGGGTATCAAAGAAAAATGCAAATGTTATGCGATGACAGCGCCAGTAACAGGGGATATAAAAGCAAGTAGTAGACAAATAATCTCAGCTGAAGTAAACGAGCTCCAGTGGACATGCCTCTCACGTTACCGGAACGTGCGTTACTGGTGAAGCTGTATTATATGAAGCAATGTAATGCATCCGCAGCTCTTCGGGAATTTCGAACCAGAAGAAAATTACGAAAGGGGCCTTTATCGCTGAATGGTCTTAAGAAAATGATTAAGAAGTTCGAGGAAACGGGGTCACTGACCATTCGCGCTGGGAGAGGACGTAAACAAGTATCAGAAGATGTAACAACTGATGTGGCAACTGCAATTGTCGAAGGATCGCAGGGAACCATTGCTGGTACTAGCAGCACCCGGGGTGTAGCTCGACAATTGGACATGAATTATTCCACGGTATGGAGAGTTTTGCGGCGCGTTTTATTGGATTTTACCCCTACAAAATCAGCCTCTTGCACGAACTGAAACCAAGTGATTATGATAAGCGAGTGACATTCGCTCTATCGTTTCTTGCCAGGGTAGAAATTGATAATGCTTTCCCATGGCACATTCTGTGGGGAGATGAATGATATTTTTATCTCAGTGGGTTCGTAAACACACAAAATAGCCGAATTTGGGCTTCTGAGCATCCCCACACCGTGCATGAAATCCCATTAAATTTTCCAAAAGTCACTGTTTGGCGTGGTTTCACAGCCGAATTCGTAATTCGGTCATTCTTTTTTGAGACCATCACTCCGACAGGACCCGAAACGTGCACCATAAATGCAGAAAGGTACCACGAAATGCTGCAAACGTTTGTGTTGGAAATCTGGACAAAATCTTGTCCCCCTTTCTCTGTCAAGTGGTTTGTTCGGGAGTAATATCGTTCCGAACCGGTTTTTCTTTTTCCATTTCGGTCGTAAAAGCACTCTCTTTTAACTGTAACTGTATGCATATTTTATTCTAGTTTGAGGTACGGAGTAAGTATATATCTAGGGTGAAACAACTCCACGGAAGGTGGTGATGTGATGGAAGGACAATTAACCCCCTTTCTGAATGTTTATTTGCTATAATGTGATTCCAAAGTTCCCAGCAATGGCTGGAGGTCTATGTATATACCTTTATTTAAGTTTAACATTCAAGTTGAATGAATAAATATAATTCTGATTTCTACATAAACTGTTTCTTCAATGTGCTATATACTTAATCACACCACAGACCTTAACCACTGTGCTTTACAACTCTGCTCAATCTTTATCATGGTTATGGGCCATGTTATGCTAAAGGTCAAATAGATGCAGTGTGGTGTGTTTTAGATGAAATATATATAGCTTAAAAAGTATAATGGCACAAGTTCCAGAGTTAACTTATTCTTTCCCGAAATTGTCGGATTATAACTACTCTTCTTGGAAGCTCGACGTCAAATATGTACTGATAGATCGGAATTGCTGGGAGTTTATTACGAACCCCGATATTGCATGTAAAGAGGATGCATCTGATAGAGAGAAAAGTGATTTTGGATGGCGTAAACGCAGAGCTTATACCACGATTTATCAATCCATCGAAAGGAAATTCCAGATATTAATCGCTCAGACCGAAAGCGGAAAACTTGCCTGGGATATCCTAAAGTTAAACTTCGAACCAACGTCACGGGCACGTTTAGCTGGATTAGTGGATGATTTTTTTGAAATGAAGTTAAACTCGCAAGAGGAAACCATCGGTTTATTTTGCAAGAGAATTGAAGAAAAAAGGTTTCAAATCAAAGATGCAGGTTTTGATATGCCAGAATTGTTAGTATGCTTCCAGTTAATCCGTCGTTTACCCGAAGAATATGATAATCTCGTTCAAATGTTATACAGGTTAGATGATACAGAATTTAAATTGGAAAATGTTTCTAAACAGTTAATTAATGAATATGGAAGAATTTGTTTAAAGCGTAAGGACGAAAGTAAAGAGGTTATCAGTGTAGGTGATGCTTATACAACCAAGTTTAAGAATCCTACCGATAGACCAACCATTCCAAAGAAGAATTTCGTAACCAGTAAAAAGCCATGGTTTTCAAGTAGTGGAAGCGACCTGGAACCCTCTCGATGCTCTAGTACTTCACCAGCTACTCGTATGGGGCCGAGTTTAATATGCAATTACTGCAAACGACCTGGTCACACAGATACAAGGTGTTTCAAAAAGAGAAACTATAGACGGAAGAAGCAAGTTTTCTACAGTGAAACTACAAGGCAATCGGAATCCGCCCTAATGTCTTCAAATGAGAAAATTGTCAAATTTCTTCTGGACTCAGCAGCTACTTCTCACTTTACGAATGACAGGAGTTTATTTGTAACCTACAAGGACCCCCCCCCCCCCAACAAGTGCTGATTGGAGACAAGGACTGTTCGTCGGAAGTATTGGGTATAGGTGATATTGACTTTACCATACAAGATGTAAAAGGTAATGTAGAAATAACTTTAAAAAATGTTTTATATGCTCCAAATATGAGAAGAAATTTAATTGGTGGATCCAACATCGATATTGCAGGAAAACACATTCAATGGGGAAATAATAAAATGATTGTGTATGATAAATTTAATCGATATTGTTTTACTGTACCTAGAGTAGATAAATTGTATATTGTTAAAGGTTATGCTTCAAAATGTGAAAATTTTGCCTTTTCGACTAGTTTAAATGCAGAAATTATACATCGTAGATTTTGTCATACAAATTTGCCTTTACTTGAAAAAATGAGTAAAAATAATTGTGTTAAAGGTATTGAAAATATTAACTGTAAAAACAAAAATAAGATGTGTGAATCTTGTGTAATTGCAAAATCTAATAGACATTCGTTTAAAAGGAATTATCAGTATAAACGCATTTCTAGTCAAATTCTTGATAGAGTGTATATGGATTTGTGGGGTCCTAGCCCAGTTAACTCGTTAGGAGGGGGGAAATACTTTTTGTCAATAATTGACGATTATTCTAGAAGGACTGAAGTGTATATACTTAAGGATAAAACTGAAGTTTTTGAATACTTTAAAAGGTTTTTAGCGAAAGCTGAGAGACAAACTGGTAAAAAATTAAAGAGTGTACGAACTGATAATGGGTTAGAATTTATTCATAAATTATTTGAGAAATTGTTAACTGATTTGGGTATACAAATAGAAAGATCCTCCATTTATACGTCAGAACAGGTGGGTGTTGCTGAAAATTTCAATAAAGTAGCAATGAATGCAGTTCGAGCAATGTTACATGATAGCGGATTAAAACCATCATTCTGGGGGGAAGCTCTTTTAGCGTTTGTTCATACAAAAAATAGAACCGAACACAGTTTAACCCAAGGTCTTACACCCCAAGAATTATGGACAGGATTCAAACCTTCGGTAAAACATTTAAGAATTTTTGGTTCTTTAGCATTTGTTAATGTTCCTAAAGTTAAACGAAATAAACTACAACCTAAAGCTTTACCCGGTATTTTAGTTGGTTATGCCATGAAAACAAAAGGATATAGGATTTATATGCCAAAAGAAAGGCGAATTGTAGAAACTATTCATGTGCGTATAGATGAATCCAAAAAGGGGGTAGAAACATTATTTGGAGTAAATAAGTATAAGGATATTGTATTGAATTTTAATGAATCTCAAATTGAATCAAATGGCTTAAGTAAGGCAACTCTAAATCTTAATCATAAACTACCAGGAATAAGTTTAAATGAAGACGAAGAGAAAAGGGGGAGTAAAATAACTTTAACTTCCATAAATATTTCAGAATGGAAAAGAATTGAAAAACCTAGAACTAAAAGTAACAGGATTGACGTGTATTATTATACCCCGATAACAAATAAGAGACTGAGATCATTAAATGATGTTAAAAAATATTGTCAAGAAAATAAAATCGCTTATGAACCGGATAAATTTGACTTTAAACCTAAAACTACTCATCCTAATCTAGAAACTTTAAATGAACCTTCAACTAGCGATTCGGATGATTCATATTTAAGTGAAATATTCCAACATGAAACTTACAATACTGAAATCCCTAAATCGTTTGAGGATGCACAAGTTAACCCAGAAAGAGGGAAATGGAACGCCGTGATGAGGGAAGAACTTGAAATCATGAGTAAAAGAAAGGTCTGGCGGTTGGTTGATCCACCCAAAAACGCCACAATAAGAAAAAAATGGGAAAAAGTACAAAGCACGTCTCGTAGCTCAAGGTTTTAAACAGAAACCAGGTATCGATTTTAATGATATATTTTCACCAGTTGTAAATTTTTCAATTATAAAACTAATGTTTATTTTATTAGTTTCTATGTTAAATTGGTATCATATTCAATTAGATGTAAAATCAGCTTACTTATATATGGGTCTTTAAAAGAAACTGTATTTATGAAACAACCACCAGGATTTGTCATGAAAGGTGCCGAAAATAAAGTTTGTTTGTTAAATAAATCTATTTATGGTTTACGGCAAAGTGGCCGAGAATGGAATTTTGAATTGGACAATATACTGCATAATTTAGGATTTTGTAAGTTAAAATGGTGTAACTGTGTATATAAACTAAAAAGTAATGCAATTTTAGTTGTCTATGTAGATGATTTAGTTTTGTTTGCTGAAAATGAAAATATACTGCAATCTGTAACTAATATGTTAAAAAATAGCTTAGAAATTACTGAAATAGGTTTAACGAAATATTTGTTAGGTGTTAACTTTGAACTTATTGCTGATTCATTATTTATTCATCAAAAAACTTACATTGAAAGATTAGAATTAAAATATAAAGGTTTACCTAAAAGTTATGTTAAATTACCCTTTAAAATTGGCTGTATCTTACAGATAAAGTTAACGAAAATGAAATTGTGGAAAATGAAAAAATATCCATACCGATCATTAATCGGTTGTTTGTCATTTTTATCAAATAGATCGAGACCTGATATTAGTTTTTCTGTAAATATGTCACAATTTTGTAATGGTTATACATATAAACATTGGTTGATATTGGTAGATATAATGAATTACGTTTTTGCTACAAAAAGTTATAAAATAAACCAGTCTAATGTAAAATCCTCAAGTTTATATGCATATTCTGGTCAGAGCTGTCCTTAGGGGTGTGCGACAGGTGCGGCCGCACAGGGCCTCGCCCCTAAAGAGGCCTCGCACCCGGACGCAAAATATTTTTTCTTTAATAACAAGAAGAAGGTATAATAGAAAATCTTTAATATAAATTTATGATTTTAGTTAAGAAAAGATAGTGGTATTGACATAAAATGTAGCCTATGTTGGAAGAGGGACTTTCACCATCAATTTGTCACCATTACTTTTGAAATTGGTTTAGTAGTTCCAGAAATTATCCCTACAAACACACAAACAAATGCTACTTCTTTATAGTAGCTAGGGGATCGAACCCGGGCTCCTCGGGTTACAGTATATAGGTGAAAACCATTCTTTTTTATTGATAGTATAGATAAGATTATGTTAAGAATCTGGAAGGAAAGGGCCTCGCAAAATCCCTGCACCGGGCCTCGCTGTAAGTCGTCCTCGCTAAGGACGGCTCTGATTCTGGTGCTAACTGGGGATGTAACCTTACTAAAAGACATTCAAGTAGTGGTAATATAATTTACTTTAGTAACGTTCCGTTTGCTTGGAAATCATCAAAGCAGAAATGCATTGCACTTAGTTCTATGGAGTCAGAGTTTATCTCATTAACTGAAAGTGTAAAAGAACTAACGTGGTATGCAAATGTCTTAAATGAACTTAATTTATGTGATAAAATAAAACCAGTTCAGTACTGTGATAATGAATCTGCTATTTATTTTTCTAAAAATAGTCAAGAAAACTTTAAAACTAAGCATATTGACATAAAGTGTCAATTTATTCGTCAATTAATAAATGAAAATGTTTTTGAGTTAAAACATGTAAGTTCTAAAGTTAATAAGGCTGATTTTCTAACAAAACCTCTACTGTATGTAAAATTTCAGAGAGCCATTTGTAACATTTTTGATTTTGACTATGAAAAGAAAGAGGAAGTTTTTACGACCGATGGGGCCGCATGTTGGAAATCTGGACAAAATCTTGTCCCCCTTTCTCTGTCAAGTGGTTTGTTCAGGAGTAATATCGTTCCGAACCGGTTTTTCTTTTTCCATTTCGGTCGTAAAGGCACTCTCTTTTAACTGTAACTGTATGCATATTTTATTCTAGTTTGAGGTACGGAGTAAGTATATATCTAGGGTGAAACAACTCCATGGAAGGTGGTGATGTGATGGAAGGACAATTAACCCCCTTTCTGAATGTTTATTTGCTATAATGTGATACCAAAGTTCCCAGCAATGGCCGGAGGTCTATGTATATATCTTTATTTAAGTTTAACATTCAAGTTGAATGAATAAATATAATTCTGATTTCTACATAAACTGTTTCTTCAATGTGCTATATACTTAATCACACCACAGACCTTAACCACTGTGCTTTACAACTCTGCTCAATCTTTATCAGTTTGTTATTCCACAACTTCAGCAAAGAAACCATCTCCAACAGACAATCTTTATGCAGGATGGTGCTCCGCCACATATTGGTAATAAGGTAAAGCAGCTGTTGCGCCAAACCTTCACTGATGATAGAGTCATAAGTCAGAGTTTTCTAGTTGCATGGCCGCCTCGTTCCCCTGACCTCACGCCATGCAATTTTTGGCTCTGGGGTTATTTGAAATCTCAAGTTTATGTTGGTAGAGTATCAAATTTGTCTATTCTAAAGGACAACATAACAAAGACAGTGCGGAATATTCCTCGTGATATGTTACGTACGGCTGTGGAGAACGTTGTGCACAGAATGCACGGTGTTATTTCTGAGAACGGTGCTCACATTGAAGGTGGTCTAATTGCTCACCGGGGAAGTTAATGTAGTAAATAAACATTAATAATTTAACTGTACGATTGTATGTGTTAGTATTTTTCTTTTCTCACATTTATACATTGCAAAGCGCCCCAAAATGCCCTAGCGGTGATTTTTGGAACTAATTTTTTTTCACGGAATCCTTTTCCCATGTCTTGATTAGTCTAAATACCAAGTTTGGTGCCATTTCGGCTATTAGATCGCGCTACAGGGCGCTCCAAACACTGCCACTTTAAAAAAGATCACCCTGTATATTATTGTGAAAGTCGGAAGCTTTAGAATACCGACAATGTACAGTTCAGAAAATTAGTGCAAAACTGGATTTGCAGGATTATCTGGAGATCATAACAAAAGACTTTTATCTACACCAGACCTGACACCTTTTCTGTATCTATCCCTAGTGGTCTGGGCCTGGAAAGAATTTTGCTTTACGTGTGAAGATTTGTCTTATAAAGAAGATATTTTCTGTTACTGAATGAATATTTAAAAAAAAAGTAAGATGTTTTTTAGGCATTAAATGTTAAATGCACGGATATTTTTAAAATTTATTCATTTTCTTTTTTTAAATAGTTTTAAAAATTCTTCGTTTTTATTTTGTAAACGTTCCTAAAACAGTTCCAAAGGGCATAAACATCATATCGTTGCTAGAACCCACTATGTATTCTTAAGTGACTTTCGCATTCGGTCGACCTATTTTATATATTGATAGTTTTTATCTATGTAAATTGTGAGTGTTAGTTACTGTAGGACAAATTTCTGATATTTTCAGATCAATAGATCAGATTCATTTTTTTTCCTATTGGCGTATGTATCGAAGGCCGACTTAGCTTTTCCATGTGTGGGTAAGGTATAGTATATGTCCAACATTTCCGGCTCTGCAGACAAGATTTATACATGATAATTTTTTTTCAGTGGATAGGCCGACTAGCTATTTTATTTATGTGTTTCGAAAATGTGACAGAACACGTGACTTTCATACCGGCTAACCAGATAGATCTATTGAAACCATTACCTTTTTTTACTCATAACCTATCTATTGACAGACCGACTAGCTTTTGCCATATGATTATAAGGGTGTAGTGAAATGCATTCTGAAGACTTAAAGTCCTGCCAACCAGAATTTCTCCGAATTGTTTTTTTTAATCGGCCTACTGACATACTACAGAGACACTAATTAAATCTGCTGATAAGCCGACTGAATCCTTTTACCAGACATTGGGGGGGCAGCTGCCCCCCCCCTGCCCCCCCGCTCGCTACGTCCCTGCTCACTGTGCTTTTGATTGAATGTATTGTATTTTTGATGGAATAAGTGCATCGAGACTTGCTCAAAAAATGTTTGCCTTGACCACATTATCTACACAGAAAGTTTGTTCCAAGATGTATGAACACTCCATATGTTTACAACCTCTGAATATGATCGCCCATTCCAGACACCTGCTCTCTGGTTTATTAAAAAGCTTCCTTGCCAAATCAAAAGGAGCAGGAAAGTTATTCTTGCTGATTTGCCAGCATTTTAATATATTGTATTGTTTTACTTTAGTCTCTTCCTGACAAATAAATACTGCCAAATGCTTCTTCTAATTCATTCAAAAAATTTCTTTGATTTTAAAGTATTTGTTACAGAATATAAGAACATTTTATGAATTTATTTTAATTCACAGAAGAAACCACGAAGTTTAAAGCTTTATTAATTAAAAAAGGTTTTAAGACTATCCTATTTTTAAATTATAATTCAAAGCACAGATTTTTTTTTTTTTAATGTAAATGTTTCTTGTAGTTCATAAAACGTTTCTGTGTTAAATATTATGTAAAATTCTTTTATAATTTAACTTTTAATATTTTTAAATTCTGAAATATAAAAATATTCGGCCAGCCAAATAGTTACTATTCGGTTGGCCGAATATTCGGTATTTGGCCTCACTGTTACTATTCGGCTAGCCGAATATTCGGTATTTGGCCAAAATCACTATTCGGTGCATCCCTAATCCAGGATCCAGCGACGACAGGTCATGTTCACAGCTGAAAGCGGCTAGCCACAGATTTTATTGTTTTGTTTATGTTTGAGTTTTATTTTAAAGAAAATGTATATATTTTTGGCTAATTGAGGTTCACATAAGTTAGTTTCAATTTTATTCATTCTTTGTATGCATAGTTGCCCCCATATATTATGTGTTTAGTAAGAATATATTTTGCACTTTACTGAATGTTTTCATAGCGCTAGAAATATCAGCTCATGTTCTTAAATGAAACAAACTGTTTTCAATAACAAATCTTAATGAAACAAATTAATCTTACATTTTACTATAAAATGTACAGTTCTACAATTTATCGCATATTACAACGTTCTTGGGAACTAAAAATGTAGTCCAATAACAGTAACAGAAAGAAAATTGTAAATAACAATAAATAAATAATCATAAATTTCGCATCATTGAATTAACAAACTCATATATAAGATACAACTTTAAACTGTTGTCGAAATCAATATAATGTTAATAATTCTTAAACATTGTGAGTTTGCTAAGAAATTAAAACATTCAGTGCAGTGTAGGATGTATTTTTTCCTCAAAAGAATTTAATTTGTAAATATGAAGTAAAAAAAAAATCACCGTTTTCTCACATATTATGAGTTTTATCAGCAAGTTAAAACATTAAGTAAATATGAATGATTTGCGGAGCTGTTGCTATCAAAAATTCAATAGCATCGCCCAAAAACCCTCAACAAAAATAATTATAAAAAGTGTGATGACAACATAAATTTTATACCACATTGCATATCAGTTCTTGGGCGATTCTTATAAAACTCAAAATTTGTCACAAAAGGGTGATTTTTTTACAACATGCTTACAAATTAAAATGTTTTATAATTATTTTTAAAAAAACTCGGCCAGAAATAACATTGATTTTACATTTTTAAAGACTTATTCTTTATAATTATTTTGAAACAGCTCCGCAAATCATTCATATTTATTTATTGTTTTACTTTCTGATGAAACTCATTATGTGAAAAAACAGTGATTTTTTTTTTACCTCATACTTACAATCCTCAAAACAATTTAATTTGTAAATATGAAGTAAAAAAAAAAAATCACTGTTTTCTCACATATTATGAGTTTTATCAGCAAGTTAAACAATAAGTAAATATGAATGATTTGCGGAGCTGTTTCTATCACTAATTCAATAACATCACCCAAAAACCCTCAACAAAAATAATTATAAAGAGTGCGATGACAACATAAATTTTATACCACATTGCATGTCCGTTCTTGGGCAATTCTTATAAAACACAAAATTTGTCACAAAATGGTGATTTTTTTACAACATGCTTACAAATTAAAATGGTTTATAATTATTTTTAAAAAAACTCGGCCAGAAATAACACTGATTTTACATTTTTAAAGACTTATTCTTTATAATTATTCTGAAACAGCTCCGCAAATCATTCATATTTATTTATTGTTTTACTTTCTGATGAAACTCATCATGTGAGAAAACGGTGATTTTTTTTTTACCTCATACTTACAAATCAAATTGTTTTGATGAAAAAATACACCCTACACTTCACTGAATGTTTCCAATTCTTAAACAAAATCATAATATTTAAGAAATATTTACAGTACATTGATTTCGTCAACAGTTGATGAGGCATATCAGTTTAAAGTTATATCTTATATATATGAGTTTGTTAATTTACAATCTTTCTGTTACAGATTTTGACTACATTTTTAGTTCCCGAGAACATTGTAACATGCGACAAATTGTAGAACTGTACATTTTATAGTAAAGTGTAAGATTAATTTGATTCATTAAGATTTGTTATTGAAAACAGTTTATTTCATTTCAGAACATGAACAGATATGTGAACGTTTTAAAAACATTCAGTAAAATGCAAGTTTCTTACCAAACACATAATATATGGGGGCAACTAAACATACAAAGAATGAATACAATCAAAACTAACTTACTTTAACCTTAATTAGCCAAAAATATATTCCTTTTCTTTAAAATAAATCTAAAAAATAAACAAAACAATGGAATTTGTAGCTAAACAGCCGCGTAAGCTACGAAGTACGTCGCTAGATCCTGGATCATGACATAATCACACCTGCTCTCATTGGCTGGTTGCTTCGTTGCCACAGATGGCGTTGCCCAGGCTAATTCATGCGGAGAGCTTGAAATAGCCTTGAACCCAAAATTCCATATACACGTTTTAATTTTAAAAAAAATCTAAGTTTAAATTTTAAAATCTGGTGGCGAGGTATACTTTCCGGTGATAGTATCTACACATGACAAAAATTTTAGAATCCTAGGTGTTATAATTACGGTGAAATCCTCGGGCAGGCAGACAGACACTTATTGTTTTATAGAGATAGAAAAGATTTATTAAAAATATTTCAATATACATAGAGTACTTAAAGAAATCCTTGGAATCGCCTTGGCATGTAAATCATTTATCAAAAGACATTTCAGTAGTTTACTGAATCTTGTTGAAATATCCTAATCTTCGATTGTTTCTTTTCGGCAGAGCCAACATTGAACAGCAAACTTTGCATTTCTGTTAGTAATGAAATATGCTGCCGACATATTGTTACTGCTTTTACTACTGATGAACCGCTTTATTATGTCAAAAGCACTCAGAGCAGCTCCGAAGTTTGAGTGGGATCTTTGAAATCGGACACATCCGACATGTCATCATTGTTTCTGGTTACAAAATGTATAAATGAGACAAAATTTTGTTTGGAGAAGCAAAAACGCAACGTACAACTGAGGTAAATGTATAACTCAAAACATATAACCCAGCTAATTTTTAATGGACAGTGGCCGGGACCGCTGATTTGAAATGCATAACTGAGGGAAACATACAACTCAGGTAAAGTATATCTGGAGTTCAACTGTATATTAGAAATATTCGCCCCAAGTTCTTAAAAAACTTCAAATTTATATGTTGTACCTTCTATAATCTCAATATTAGAAGATATTTTCTTTAATTAGGCATTCACATAGATATTCACTTTTGGTTCGAGAACTCAAAAAAACATATCTACACTTCCAATGATTGTACAAATAAAACAAAAACTATTTTAGATAGCCACAATCTTTTAAATAAACAATTTGAAATATTTTGTTTCTTTAAGAAGGAAAATCAAATGGATAGAAAAACAAAAGTTATTTCAAATAGAACAAGAAGATTCATTTTAAACTAGAAACCTTTTGGTGAGCTAAATTACCAAACATCATATGAAATATTGCTGATATAAGAAATTTCAGTATTTTTATGTTACCAGGGCGCCAATGATGTATAAGTATATATATATACAGACATATATTATACATAGACATACACACATATTTATACATATATAATTATAATATCTTATATATATGTGTGTGTGTGTGTGTTTGTATATACATATATATATATATACATGTATACGCATCATTGGCGGCCGGCTAACATAAAAGTACTGACATTTCATAGAATCAGTAAAATGATTCAGAGTAGTAAATATAAAATCAGTATCATAGTGAACAGTGGAAAGTATATTCAACTAGGTAAATTATATCCAATGGTTGGAGTATCATAGTTGAGATTTTTCCCCAGTATATTTTCACTCTGTTGGAAAAATCGGCAGAATCCTCAAATAAGCAAGGGTCCAGATTTGGCGATTTTTTTGACGCACGCCAAGGAACGACGCGCGCCAACCTCCGAATTCTACCCAATCAGAACACGAGCTTTTCGGCAGACGACTTATTACTTACACACATCGTCAAGCAAATTCTTTCACAAAGTAAACCGTGAACGTAGCATTGATTTTATTTCGTTTTAAGAATATTTACAAGCTTTTAGTAAATTTTACCGCCACATTTTTCGATTTTTACATACTTTTACCAATATTTTCCTTCAGATATTTCAATTTTTATAAACTTTTATCGATTTTTTCGTTCCGATTTTTCCATTTTTACAAATTTTTAGCTATTTTTTCCGCCGGATGTTTCCGTTTAAAAAACTATTTAGCTATTTTTCGCTCCATATTTTTCCAATTTTACAAATTTTCTATCCGAACTTTTCTATTTTTACAAATTTTGAACTATTTATTCCTCCGGATATTTTTATTCTTACAAATTTTTTCCTCCGGATTTTTCCATTAAAAAAAGTTCTACCCTATTTTTTCCTCCAGATTTTTCAATTTTAGCCTATTTTTTCATTCAGATTTTTCATTTTTACAAGTTTTTAGCTATTTTTCATCTGCATTTTTCATTTTTACAAATTTTTAGATAATTTTTCTCTGGATTTTTCCATTTTTACAAATTTTTAGCTATTTTTTCCTCTACATTTTTACAAATTTTAGCTACGTTTTTATTTTATTTTTTTGTTTTCATTTTTATAAATATTTAGCTATATTTTTACTTTTTTTTTTCACTTTCAAATATTTAGCAATTTTTTTATTTTTTTTTTTTCATTTTTATAAGTTTTTAGCTATGTTTTTCCTTCGTTTTTTTTTTTTTATTTTTTCAATTTTTTAGCTATTTTTTCCTCCGGATTTTTCCGTTTTTTAAAATTTTTAGCTACTTTTTCCGCTTTTAAAAATTTTTAGCTACTTTTTCCGCTTTTAAAAAGTTTTAGCTACTTTTTCTACCAAATTTTTCAATTTTTAAAAATTTGTAGCTACTTTTTCCTTCGAATTTTTCAATTTAAACAATTTTTTAGCTACTTTTTCCTCCGGACTTTTCAATTTTTAAAAAATTTTAGCTACTTTTCCTCTGGATTTTTCAATTTTTTAAAAATTTTAGCTACTTTTTCCTCCAAATTTTTCAATTTTTAAAAATTTTTTCTCCAAATTTCTCAATTTTATAAAAATATATATCTATTTTTTTCATTTGGATTTTTTATTTTTACAAATTTTTAGCTATTTTTTCCTCCGGATTTTACCATTTTTACAAATTTTTAGCTATTTTTTTCCTTCAGATTTTTCCATATTTTTAATTTTCTTTCTTCTGTATTTTTCATTTTTATAAATTTTTAACTATTCTTTCCTCATCATATTTCCATTTTTACAAATTGTTAGCTACTTTTCCTCCAGATTTTACAATTTTCACACTTTTTTAGCTATTTTTGCCACCATATTTTCCCACATTTTTAGCTATTTTTGCCACCATATCTTCCCATTTTCAAATTTTTTTGCTATGTTTTCCTCCGAATTTTTCCGTTTTAAACTATTTTTTCCACCGGATTTTTCCTTTTTTTTATGAATTTTTAACTATTTTCCCTCCAGATTTCTCTATTTAAAAAAATTTTTAGTTATCTATTCCCTCTAGATTTTTCAATTTTTACAAATTTTTAGCTATTTTTTCCTCCGGATATTTCCATTTTTACATACTTTTATCAAATTTTTTCTATTTTTACATATTTATAGCTTTTTTCTTCCGCATGTATCCATTTTTACAAATTTTATCTTTTTTTTTATATGAATTTTTTTTAAATATTTATCAAGTTTAATAATTTATTACCTTTAACAATTAAAAAATTTCTAGTAAAATAAGGCTTAAACTTTGAAAATTGTCACAAAACGGAATAAAATCAACGTTTACTTCATGAAAGAAATTCTCATAAAAACTCTGTAAATAGTCAATTCTCTGCATCACATCACACACGTTATAATTGAGGAAAATTTCGATATTCTTCATTTTTCTAATACATGCAAGACGCGGTTGACTATGCTTCGCGTACATTAACCGAAAAAAAAACATCACTGGACGCATAAAACTCGCTGTGTAGCAATCTCTAGAATGCACGAAATTCATTCAAGCCGCGGTCAGTAACTTGGGTATGTATGCTTTGCGTACATTAACCAAAAAAAAAAAAAAACATCACTGGACGCATGAAACTCGCTGTACAGCAATCTCTAGAATGCACGAAATTCATTCAAGCCGCAGTCAGTAACTTGGATATGTATGCTTCGCGTACATTAACCGAAAAAAAAAACATCACTGGACGCATGAAACTCACTGTATAGCAATCTCTAGAATGCACGAAATTCATTCAAGCCGCTGTCAGTAACTTGTGTATGTACGCTTCGCGTACATTAACCGAAAAAAAACATCAGTGGACGCATGAAACTCGCTGTACAGCAATCTCTAGAATGCATGAAATTCATTCAAGTCACGGTCAGTAACTTGTGTATGTACGCTTCGCGTACATTAACCGAAAAAAAACATCACTGGACGCATGAAACTCGCTGTACAGCAATCTCTAGAATGTACAAAATTCATTCAAGCCGTGGTCAGTAACTTGTGTATGTACGCTTAGCGTACATTAACCGAAAAAAATCATCACTGGACGCATGAAACTCGCTGAACAGCAATCTCTAGAATGCACGAAATTCATTCAAGCTGCAGTCAGTAACTTGTGTATGTACGCTTCGCGTACATTAACCGAAAAAAAAAACATCACTGGACGCATGAATCTCGCTGTACAGCAATCTCTAGAATGCACGAAATTCATTCAAGCCACGGTCAGTAACTTGTGTATGTACACTTCGCGTACATTAACCGAAAAAAAAACATCACTGGACGCATGAATCTCGCTGTACAGCAATCTCTAGAATGCATGAAATTCATTCAAGCCGCAGTCAGTAACTTGTGTATGTACGCTTTGCATACATTAACCGAAAAAAAACATCACTGGACACATGAAACTCCTTGTGTAGCAATCTTTAGAATGCACAAAATTCATTCAAGCCGCGGTCAGTAACTTGTGCATGTACGCTTTGCGTACATTAACCGAAAAATAAAAACATCACTGGACGCATGAAACTAGCTGTACAGCAATCTCTAGAATGCATGAAATTCATTCAAGCCGCAGTCAGTAACTTGTGTATGTACGCTTCACATACATTAACCGAAAAAAACATCACTGGACGCATGAAACTCGCTGTATAGCAATCTCTAGAATGCGTGAAATTCATACAGAGGAAAAATAGCTAAAAACTTTTAAAAACGAAAAATGCTAATAAAAAATAGGTTAAAATTGAAAAATTCGGAGGAAAAAATAGCAAAAAATTTTTAAAAATAGAAATATCCGGAGGAATAAATAGTTAAAAATGTGTAAAAATAGAAAAATCCGGAGGAAAAAATGGCTAAAAATTTGTAAAAATGGAAAAATCAGGAGGAATAAATAGCTAAAAATGCGTAAAAATAGAAAAATCCGGAGGGAAAAATTGTTAAAAATTTGTAAAAATGGAAAAATCCAGAGGAAAAAATAGCTAAATATTTTTTTTAATGGAAACATCCGGATTAAAAAAAAGCTTAAAATTTGTAAAACTGGAAAAATCCGAACGAAAAATTTGCTAAAAGTTTGTAAAAATTGAAAGATCTGAATGAAAATATTGGTAGAAATATGTAAAAATCGAAAGATGTGGCCGTAAAATTTACTAAAACTTTGATTTTATTTTGTTTTATGAATATTTACAAAGTCTTCCTTTGAAAACCAGCTTCATACTCCAAGACGTTTTTACGGCATGCTGTATCATAAGCTACATCCTAACTCTATAAATCCAACATTACGGCATACAAGAAACCAACCAACCCGACCAAACGATTTATTTACCCATAAATCAATCAAATTTCTACATCAAACAACGTACGCGTGTAGGCATTTTTGCCGATCCCACCGAAGCTAGCATAGGGAAGAAAATACGGGCTTCTGATTGGTTGAATAATTTGAAGAGTATTTTGTTTTGATTCATTTTTGAGTTTACGTTTATTTAATCATAGTTTCTGTTTGAAAACCTTTTGGAAGATATATTTTAATAAATTTCCTTCGGATTTTACATATTTATTAATAGATAAAAGAAAGATTTTCTGGAATTTAAAATTAAAGAAGTTAATGATGATGCGTCTGCTAAGGTAAGTTAAAAAGAATTATGCAATATCTTTATTTCGTGATTAAATCTTGAAGGTGAAAAAATGTTATCTACTTATTTCATTCCGATGTTTATAGCTATTAATATTTAAAATTTCAGCACGATTTGCATATGCATATAAACACAATAATCACATTTCTTTTTTATAGCAACAATTACGCGATACTTATAAACTCAGTTGTTCTGTATTACTT
Organism: Maratus michaelseni; assembly: GCA_963931845.1. Taxonomy (NCBI): domain Eukaryota; kingdom Metazoa; phylum Arthropoda; class Arachnida; order Araneae; family Salticidae; genus Maratus; species Maratus michaelseni. The sequence continues at coordinate 102,215,324 of OZ007595.1, forward strand.
TTAAAAAATTATAATAAAAATAAAATTGCCATTTCTTCTTATTATTATTATTTTAACATGATATGCATTTGAGAACGATTTATTTACAAACAACAATTGCTCTATAAATAATTCAACCAATCAGAATCCTATATTTTCTTCCCTATGCTAGCGTCGGTGAGATCGGCAAAAATGGCGCGTGCATGCATCTGCCTCCGAACTCTAGTAATCTAACATTACCGCACACAATAAACCAGTCAACCCGACCAAACGATTTAATTTACTCATAAACCAATCAAATTTCTACATCAAACAACGTAGGCGTGGAAAAAATGTAAGACCCAAACTGGTAGCAAGAAAATCTCATTTATCACCTCGCCGAATCCAACACCGCCAACTTCCTTGCTTATTCGAGGATTCAGCCGAAAAATCTCAACTATGATACTCTAACCATTGGATATAATTTACCTAGTTGAATATACTTTCCTCTGTTCATTATGACCCAATTACATGGTATACAGGAGTTTCTGTGCTATTTCAGATTCATCATGTAAAATGCTATAGTTATAGCTCGGATGAATGAAATCAGCGCTGCAGTTCGCAGCCTTGCCCAACAAATAAGAGTGAAATATGCCAGCCAGGATATCGTGGGGATAGCTCAGTAGGGAGAGCGTTGGTAGGGCAAACCAAAGTACCCAGGTTCGAGTCCTGGTCCCGGCATATTTTCGCTCTGTTGGAAAAATCTCAACTATGATACTCCAACCATGGGATAAAATCAGTATTCAAATGCATTAAGTTTTGATATTATCAACTTATTATTATATGATTAAAAACTATGTTAATCTGCAATTCATCTAAAAGATGTAGGAAAAATGAAACACAATCAAAATGACATATAAATAAAAAAAAAGTAAAAATCTACTTACCTAATAAAACTAGGTTCATTTTAACAGATTCGTTAACATTAATACTCTCCTTGAAACTTGGACTTAAATATTTTTCCAATTCACTCACTAAAAATACAAACAGTTAGATAAAAGATATGTTATAATTTTTTTTACAGTAATAAGTAGTTTATAAAAAGTTGCATAAATAAAAATATGATTGGTATATAATTAAAAATATAAATACAATTGGTTTGGTATAATAAAGCTTTAGCATAAACATCCTTAAAATCCAATAATAATAATAAATAAATAAATAAGGAATGACTTCTTATTTCATAACAACTAGTGTGAGTTCTGCTGAGTTAAAATAAATGTTTAAAAATAATAATATGAATAATAACAGACCAAATGGACCTATTCAAGGGTTTCAGGCTGCCAGTAATAAGTAATTTTTTAGATTATAGATTAAAACTTTTAAGGAAAACTTACGGATAAAAATACAAGGGTCGATCCGGGCAAAATTTGCAGCCTATTTAGCCTCCCCAACCTCTTCACAAAAATCCATTTAATAAAACAGGCTCCTTCACAAAACTCCTCTTAATTAGGGTTGGCACGTTTTTGCCAAAGGTGGTAAAAACCATGGAAAAAACCGGTAAAAACCGTTCTGGCAAAAATACATTTTTGCCACTTTTTGCCAAAGTGGCAAAAATAGGTATGTTTTATTTACAGCGATGTAATTATTATATTTTAATTTTTAATAATTTCAACTCTAATAATACGTAATTTAATTTTTTTATTTACCTTAGAATATTCAATGCATCATTAAAACAGTTAGTCTAAGTAGATTGTATTTTTTAGTAAAATACTTTAGTAATTAGTTTTACTTTCAAGTAAATAACTTACTGGCTTTGGTTTAAACTCTCATAATTATTAAATAATCAATCCTTATGCTTCAGTTAATTTTGTAGCAAAGTCTGAGAGAGAAATAACACTTACCAATTTTGCTATGCTATGAGAACATCAGTTATTAGAAGTTACAAAGTAAAAAAAAAAAAAAAAAAAAAAAAAAAAACCTTTTGCAAGATAATTCATTCTCATTTCCTATGATCAAATCAAAATTCAAGTCTGTAGCATGTATAATGACAATGAGGAAAATGGTAAGAAAAATTACCTAAAAGATTAATTTGCCTATATTTGTAACATTAAATAATCAATTAAAATCATTGTACCCTCCCCTCTCTTATACATATTAATTTCATCCAATCATGTGCATTTTTTTTATAACCTCCCCGTCAAAAAAAAAAAAGTTGTAGGAATTTTAAAAGTTTACTTGGTACTACTTGATTATCCCGTCCACCAAAAAACTATCGTCAAACTATAAGATTAAATGCCAATTATGGATCATTGTAAATGTCATTTTCACTTGACATTAAACACATTACATGTGTTTGTTACGTCATCATGTGAATTTTAATTTATATTTGAATTGTTATTAAGGTTTTACTAATTTGTTTTTTCTTTCATTATTTAAAATGAAAATTATGTCAATAAATGATTACTTCATGATATTAAAAGAAAAAATATATAACAGATTAGTTTCAACTGGCGTCACAAATTTTTGTCCACAAAATATTTTTATTTTTCTATATTTACTTCAAGCCTATATCTAATGTTTACATACATTTTATAGTTTTTTTTCTGCATTTTTTGACTAAATAAAGAGGATTGAATTTTTTACAATCTTCCGTTATCATTGATATTTATTATGTTCCTTAATAAATTTGATTATTACACTTAAAATATTTACAACTAATTGACAAATTCAATATCTTAAAAATATCTGTTTGCTTATAGTTTACGTGTTTAAATGCAGAATTATTAAATTAAACTGTTCTTAGTATTATTTTGACAGAAATAATCTGGTTAAATCAAATTTTATATTTGCTATGTCGTTACGACATGAGTGAACTTTATCATTAAAGTAACCTTATTATTTAGATTTTTTTTTAAAGTGAAATTCATTCATTTTCCTAACTTAAAATTTTAGAATGGCAATATTTTTTCATTTGTATAATTTGGTGAATAGTTTGGCGATTTGTTTAATTTGGCGAAATTGGTCGACGGGATAATCAAGTAGTACCATTTACTTCTATACAGTATTTGTAAAAGTTATACCTAAAGGTTCAAATAAAGATACAATGAAGATTGATTTAGCAAATGTTTATGCAATAATATTGTTTTTTATTGTAGATTTTTTAAATGTAGAAACTGTTGATTTAATTTTTTTTTTAATATATATTCATTTTAAAGGTAACATTACTACATTAATTTGAGAAAAGTAAAAAGTTTTTACCTGTCACCATCACATAAATTTATCTACAAAATTGATTATGATTGATTATTGATATTTTTTTATTCATATTACCAATGAAAATTATTTTAATTAATCAAATTAATGTTAGGGAAATATGTAATTAATATTCTGATTTAAGTCTCAATTATAATATATACAAAATTATATTATTTTATTATATTTATTAAATCCAGCCTTTTTTGCCAGTTTTTACCACGTTTTTTCCAGTTTTTGCCACTGTCCTGGCAAAAATACCATTTTGCCGGCAAATTGCCCAACCCTACTCTCAATAAAATAAGTCCCTTCACTAAAGGTGAAAATAAGGAATTTTGCCTAGTAGCCTCTAGCCGGTAGGTTGATTTTTTTTAGTAGCCAGTTACTCGCTAGTGAGAATAATTTCTTTGGTAGCCAGCAAGTACATTTATCTCACTATGTATGTGATAATTTAAAAAATATATAATGAGTTTACAGTTAACAAGTAATTTATGTACTAAATAAAAATATTTTAATTTATATTGTTTTGAATAAACCTGAGATACTAATTTCCAATCTATTATAAATTTTATAATAAGTTAACAACAAAGTCAAACACAACATGCTTATGTAGCTAATTACGCAAATCCCACTAAGTTTAGGTACTTGTGTAGCTAACTGCATAAGTACCTTTTCTAAAAAATTATTTGTGTAAAATTAAGATCTTTCAATAATAAAATAAGCATGTAAGGGACATATGTAGATAGAAGATAGGCATGTATAGGGACACTAAATACTAACTCAAAACATGGTATACATTACACATGCACAACCAATGGTGTGCGGGCCAAAAGTGGCCAACATCCAGAGACGGATCTAGACTAAATTTTAGCCGGGGCAGGCTTGTAGATTTGCCCCCCCCCCCCCCCCCCCCCGCTCCCAAAAATATCAGAATAAAATCTGCGTAAACAATTGCTTAAGGAAGTAATAGTAATACTCAAAATCTGTATTTTTACTATGCATTTTTTCTATATAAAAAGTACAATATTACACAATACAAAAATTACAGAAAATATACCTGTTTTAACATCTACAATACCTATTATAGATTTACTTTGCGAGCTTTCTTTGATGCAAAAGTTTTTATTATGTCGTCATAAGATAATTTGCAAGCTATATACAGGCGTTTCTTTTTTAATTTTATATATTACAAAATTTCTCAAAAATATATACAATATTCTTATTTATACAAACAGTATACTATAAATATAAATACATCAGTTAGAAACAGTAACTTTATCTATGTATAACAATGGTGGATTCAAAGGAGTGGCGATGTGGCGATCACCCCGCCCTTGGGCGGGGCGCTGATAAAATGTCTCCAAGTCAACATGTGCAGGCTTATTTTAAAGTCTTAAAACAGAACTGCAGTAATGGGTCATTGATGAGAATCATTACTAAATAAATACACATCTATTCGTATCAGGAAACTCTTTATAAAATAAGAATAAGTTAAATGTATGTTTCCAAGGTTTAGCTAGGTGAGGAGGCCTACCCAAGAGCTAAAGTTTAATAAGCCCCAACCATGTATGCTTTACAAAAATAAATTCAATATGCAAGTTAAATGGTTTTAAATAAAAATTCTGATATAAAATATTTTTATAAAACTTTAGTAAAATTTCCCGCAGTTCTAATAATAATCTTTAAATGCTAAAACGGATACTTTGGTCTTTCTCATTTTTTACTGCATACACAATTCTAAAATTTGACTAATACTATAAAAGTTTAAAAATAAATATTTAATATATAAAAATCTGAAAACATGCACCAAATATTCTGTTACAACTTTCACGGTTATATAACGAATGAAAATTAAATTGATGACCATGAGTCTGACTGCCAGAAATTACCTCTTAAAAGGGTAATAATATTCAGTTTTTTGTCAGCTATACTTGGTTGTTGAGTAAGTGCTCCATTAATAAGTTTCAAAATATTTGTTATTGAACTACATTAGAAAAAGAAAGAAGCAAGCAATTTTTTTTTTTCAGCAGGAAACATTTTTTCAAATAATTATAACATTTTAAAAATTATAGTAGAATTGTACTTACTGCTACTGTACTGTACTGCTTATAAACTTTATTCGTTATTGTACGTAAAAAGAAACAGGAGATTTGAAGCAAAAATATAAGCATAACAAGAAATGTAAACAATCATGACGATCTCGATTAAAAGTAACGTTTAAATTTATTGCTATGTTAACCTATGGCGTTTAAATTTAATTAATATACTTTTTTGCTTCAAAATTAGTACAAGTGACGTGACTGTGAAGCACAACTTAAGTTAACATACTTTATTAGATAAACATTTCTAATGAAAGATTTAATGAATTTTTAAAAAGTACAGGTGCGATATTTTGAAAATCAAAATTTAAAAGGCTTATTAACAACTGATATACATAAATAAAACAATAAAACTGATTCCCATGGATAGAAAATGGCTTTAAAGGGCCAGAACACGTTGAATTCTCAAAAAAGTATAAGTTTTGTTTTCATGTTTTAGACAAAAATGTTTGTTAATTACAAGAATATCTAAATTTAGAAGAAATTAATAAAAAATCGATTTCTAATTCTTTTTTTACACTTATTCTTTTTTTGAATTTTAAATAAACAAAAATTTCTTAAAAATACTAGTGGCAATGTGATATTTTATATAATGTAATACAAACTAATTTATTTTTTATTTCTGATCCTTATGCAACGAAAGTAAACCGCCGTTGAACAAAATAAAATTGAATATCTTTTCATGTGAATTTTTAACTTTCCTTTATTCTTAAACTTTTATGATTCCTCATTTTTGCGCCCTTCCAAGTCTTGCACACGGGGCAGCTGCCCCGGCTAACCTCTCCTTAGATCCGTCACTGCCAACATCTCCAGAAGTTCAGGAAATGTGCATTTCGCCAATTAGTTTAGGAAAAAAAATTGTAAATTTCGTCATTCAGGAGCATAAAAATCATTAATTTCGTCAATCAGGAGGGTAAAAATCAGGAATTTTGTTGAACGAGTGCAGAAAAATCATTAATATTGTTGGTCGAGTGCTTAAAAATCATGAATTAAGTCGGTCGGGCACCTAAAAATGATGAATTTTGTCGATTGGGTGTGAAAAAATCCTGAATTTTGTCGAATAGGTGTGTAAAAGTCATGAATTTTGTCGGTCAGGTGTGCAAAAATTACTAATTTCGTCGATAAGGCATGTAAAAATCATGAATTTCATAGGTCGGGCATGTAAAAATCATGAATTTCGTTGATCAAGCACATAAAAATCATGAATTTTGTCGAATAGGCAATAAAAATCATGAATTTCATTGGTCGGGTGCATAAAAATCAGGAATTTCTTGGATTGGATGCTGAAAAATCATGAATTTTGTTGAATGGACGTAGAGAAATCATGAATTTCGTCAAATGAGCACAGAAAAATCACGAATTTCATCAAATAGGTGCACTAAAATCATAAATTTTTTCGAACGGAAGTGGTAAAATCATGAATTTCGTCAAACAGGCGCGGAAAAATCATGAATTTTGTTGAAAGGGCTCGGAAAAATTACGAATTTTATAGAAAAGATGAAATTGGAAAATTCTGCATTTGGCCGGTTCTTTCCATATTTTTAATCGGCAGTTTTTCAAATTTAATCGCTGAGTGCTTATTTTCACCTTTACCCTTTACAAAATTCCAATCCATAAAAACAGCCTCTTCATTAATTATTTTTATTTTGTAGGTTTTAAAATGTGTAATTTGCAAACAAAACAAATTCCTCAGAAAGAAAAACTTTTGCAGAAGGACTTAAAGTTATTAATAAATGCTTGGTTTGAATTTGAGTAACTGGATTTGATCTTTCGTTACAAAATGTTATTTTTCCCAAAGATAACTTCTACTTTTCACAAAATGGGCCTAAAGAAAAAAATCTGCATTGACCACTGAAATAGCTGCAAACAGCATTAGCATTACTCAAGCCAGAATATTAATCTTATTTATCCCATTAAAGTTAAAGCTGATCAAAGGTAGCAAAAAGTACATCCAAGAAAAAAGTAACATTCACATTTTAACTGCATAACCTTCATGGCTTCCTCTGTGAATTAAAATGAATGAATATTTTTCTATATTCTAAAATAAATATTCGTAGCTGCCTGCAAACCAATATATCCTCTGTAGCATTAGGTCAAATAAACTGGAAATTTTATTTCATGCATGAAATTAAATAATGACCAGGAAGATACAAGACACAATTTATTAAACAATTTACCTGGATTGGCACATGCTAGTTTGTTACAGGTTATTGGTACAATACTACAAAGTACAGTAGAACGACGATTATCAGAATTCTAATTAAACAAATGTCCAGTTATCTGAATCTCTATCAACCACTTTTTTCTATTTTTATCAAAAAACTTAAAAACAGATAGTACACATACATATAATATATATTAATTAGAGGAAAAATTTGGGAATACAAAAAAATATATATAATTGATACTAAATAAAAAATTTGGGATTCTTGTGTGTACAGTACATTTGATGCATTAAATTATTAATCCAAGATAAGTACTAAGAAATGCTAGTGAGTGGAGGAATGCAATTCTCCAAGGTTCACCAATAGAAACTGATATAATCAAGTGTTCTGTGATATACATAATTAATTTGGATTTTACAGCGATGTTTAAAGGATAATTCAGGGGATGATGAAAATCAGCAAGCAAGGGGCAGTCCCCTAGTACAAATATATTATCTGAAAATATGACACATACAAATAATTTTATATGCTTAAACCTGAAAACATTTTTATAGAAAAGGGGAGAATTATTATCATTATAACTTAAAGTTCAATATAAAACTACTTACATTTATTATATAAAAGAGTAACTTTTTCTTTCCCAGTAACAGAAGACTGCAACTTATTTTGAATATTAATTAATGTCTCAATGCACTGAAAGAAACAGAATTACATGATACTAAGATTAACAATTATAATATCTACAATAACAATCATACTACTATCAATAAAAAATTTAACTTACACATTCAACAAAGACTATCGAAAATAACTAATTATAAAATACTTGAATACAAAGGATGTGAATTAACACTTTACTACACAGCGTACAACCAACAGAGTGAAAAAATGTCCAGACCAGGAATCGAACCCGGATACGTTGGTATAGCGCACGAAGTGCTTTACCATTTAAGCCACCAGGACTAAAAGTGATAATTCACATTCTTTGTATTCATTAATTTCCAGCTCATTTTCAGATCAGCTGAAAATTTAATTAGATATACAAAATAGTTACTTTATTATCACCATCTGCTGATGACGGACCGTACACTAAATTTTCTAAACGATCCAGTCTTTCATCAATACATTTTAATGCAGAATCCTCCATTATTAAAATTTAATTAATTACAGAACCAGCCAGTTTTCATAAATAAAGAAAATAAATATTTGGTTGATTTGTTGACGTGAAGTGTTGCCAATAACCTAAAACAATGCTAATCTTGATTTTTCATATGATTCATAATTCTTTTAAAAAATGATTATGCATACGAATGAAAACGTATGAAACCAATAGTATTTGAAACAATATGGATATTTATACACATTAATACAGATTTTTTTTTAAATATCTTACCATCAATTCTACTTATAAAATATTTTCAAATTATCTATGCATATATTACTTAAATAGGTAAAAAATTACTTTTAAATTTTATGAAGTAAAAAGAAAAATTACTTGAATATAATTACCAAATAAATTAAACAAAAAAATAGATAGATTGAGCAATTTCATTTTGTTTACTAAACGATCATTCCGCGCATGCGCAATCAGTTAATGTGATGTATGCCGCCATATTGTGCATAAAGTTTATGATTGTTTTTAATTTTGGTGCAAATTTCTTTGTTTCAGCTAAGCATCTGCCATTTTGCACAGTTCATCATGTTCATTTTGCATCATGATTAACTTTTGTAGCATATTAAGTGCCATACACAGTTTCATTTTTTCCCTTTGTGTGTGACATCTTTTCGCTTGATTAGTGTTTTCAGTCATGGCTTGTCTTAATAATTTAAAACAAGATATTAAAACATTGGAATCTCTTTTTCCTAAAGGACATGAAGTGTTTCAAATAACTGCTGCTTCTGTTGACGAACTAACTTGTAGATTTATTTGTCGAAACGGCAAGAAGTTTGATATCCATGCCAATATTACAGTAAGTATTGTTCTTTTTGATTTATGGAATTTTTCAGAGTGAAATATTCCTTGCATTAAAGAAAACAGTAATGGCAATTAGTTTCATTGTTAACGTTATGTTTTGCAAAAGTATATAATATTCAATCGTTACAAAATAAATCGATCTCTGTGAATCATTAATTCCCTCTTTTTATTTATTTATTATGCGTAACCAAGTACTTTACTGAAATTTCTGTCCTTGCAATAAAAATTACGTTTGTCACCTATTGTGTTATTGGAACTATATGCATACCTGCAATTCAGTATTTTGCATTAAATCTAAAATAAGTTAGAAATTTATTGATTCTACCTTTGTTTATGTTTTGTAAAGGTAATTTTATCGATTTTTTTTTCAGTAATTTAAAATAAACATTTCGCTATTGAAATATCGTTTGGATAATAGAAAAAAATTCTCTTAAAGCAAAAAATATTTTATATTTATAAATACAGTAGATTTCAGTCAATTGGGATGCATCGATGCTCGCGATTTGCCCCGATAAAACGGTTGCCCCAATTATCAGGCGTAAATTTATTGATATATTTCTATTATGTTCTTGACATTTTGTCCCAATAAAACTGTGTTCCTCTCTCCATATTATATTGCATTTTTAAATCTTTCAATAAAATATTATTTTATTTGTCCTATTTTTAAATACTACACAGTAATTTCATTTCCTAGATGTAATAAAATATTTATTAAAAAAAAAACTATGTAATTCTGTAAGGGAAAAAGTTATCTCAAAATTGCTAGAAAACTTCTGGAGCAATCTGTATATTTTGTAGCTTTCTAGAATGTGCTTGACCCCTAAACTTTCACCTCTGACCCTCTAACTTTTTGTGGAATTTAATTTCCAATGAAAGTGATAAATGTTTTATCGTTTACAATATATACAATTGTCGTAAAACATTATGACTAAAAATGCAAGTTTTTTTTTCACATGATGTGTTAAAAAAGTGTTTTACTTCTGGAGTTGTTGAACTGTTGGTGGTAGCAGGAATTAAAATTGTTTGGAAATGCAATTTTTGCAGCTCTTCAATGTTTGCCTCATTTTTTTTTTTTTCTAGCCCCAATAGCAGAATTTTCTGTGTTAATCTGCAACAAACTAAAATTTAGAATTTTAGTAATTTTCTTTAGCCCAGAATGTTTTTTAAGGTGTTAGATTGTTCTGCAAGATATAAAAAAATCTGCAGCGCCCGCTGCCATGCTGCACGGTTTCTGCTACTGGGCTTCCATCTGTTTTTCAGCTGTTACTAGTAGCAATTTTATTAGTAGCCACTTATTTATTTAAAAGTGCTGAACAAGAAACTTTTGTTAATTTCTATTAGTATTAATCGAAAATTAAATGGTCCAAATAAATAATGTTAATTAACATATTCAAACCAGCAAAAGTGGAATCGTTGATGGCATGCAAAAAAAATTTTACTCTCTCTTTGTAAGAAAGGTGACCACTGACAGATATTTTTTTTAATAGCCACTTTTTTCAGTTTGCGGCCCTGTGGCTGGTAGCCTGCACTAATTTTGCTCTCTAACGACCCAAGGTGGTAAAACCAGAAGAAGCTAGAGAGAAAATGAAAGAAAGCATAAGATCCCAAAGCCAGAACTGTATCCTGAAAGCCCCTATAGAACTCTATAGTCTGTATGTTTTAAACCAGAATAGCATAAATGGGAACTATATTAGATGCACAAAGGGATGATTTCAAGTAGTAACAATCAAAGTAGCATGGAGATTGGATAAATAGATGATGAGAAAATAAAGAAAGACTAGGGGGCTCTGCCCCCTACGAGCTGCGCTCGCCAACCCCTGTTCTGACACCGCATGATTTAAAAACACTCTGATTTGATCATCTCTAAAACGATTACGGAAGATTGTATTATAATTAAACAACCAGTGGCGATCTGCTGTAACAGGGTTTCCATTCATTTTCCTTTGACTGAGGGATTTTAAGGTCGAATCAACTGCTGTTGAAACAGATTACAACTGTAACTGTCACCAAAATATATGATTTAGCGCCAAACGTGCATAATCGTGGTGTCGCGTCACTTTCAGTTGACATCAGATGCGTTACATGAGTTAGTTTTTTCATCGGGGAATTTTTAATTCAACGCTTATTTGTCTTTTGATACTTCTCCATTACCCCGTCAATCAATTTTCATTAAAAAAAAAAAAAAAAAAAAAAAAAACTATCGTTAAACTGTAACACCAAATAAACAAATAGAAGAATTTTGACATTGGAAAGGAAATATTATTTACGCTGTTTTAAAATTTGCAATCATGGGTAAAAGATATGTCGAAATAAATTGATCTCTCATGAAAATATAATAATTAATTGAAATTGTTTGGAAATATTGTTTTTTTTATCATTTTAAATGTGACGTGAATTTCCCTAGTTACTCGTATTTCTCTTTATAATATTCACGCGCAAGTATATTTTTATTACGTCATTTTCTACATTTATTGCTTTTAACACGTGATCATTTAAATATTATTTTAAAGTTTTATTTCTGTTTTTAATAGTCTCGTGTAAATACATTTCTTAATTGAAAGGGAATCTTATTACGTGCGCTATTTTACAAATTGGCAACGGTTCAAATAATGGAATTTATGAAATATGAAATAAATCTTCGTCAAAATAATGAAAATTTTGAATAAAAAATTGGCAACGGTTCAAATAATGGAATTTATGAAATATGAAATAAATCTTCGTTAAAATAATGAAAATTTTGAATAAAAAATTGAAATATAACCTGAAAAAATTACTCAAATTAAAAAAGTGATTGCAGTCTGCACTCCGCAAACTTGTCAACTATATCCTTACAAATTATGGTTAAATTCCTGCGGATAGTTTTCGTTCCTATAAAACTTTTTTCAAAAAACTGTTTGACGAACTTTGATTTTAAATATCTCTTAAAATAATTCTTCGATTTAAAAACTGTTTGCTTCAGCGTGTTTATCGAACATTTCTTTATAAAACTACAAATTTTTAAAATTTTACATGCAATAGTTTTCTAGATATTAGTCCAGAAAGACTTCAAGGCACAAAATCTTAATTGACAGCGGCGGCAGCGGTGGTTACTTTTTTTTAATATAGAGAGATATATAGATTTATAGTGGTGCCACATGGTGGTAGGTGCGAAAATCTAAATGTGGTTGTCTTTCTGAAATTTGAAGAGAAGATAGGATGTAAATACAAGAGTCCTAAAAAGCAAAAATATATTTGGAGAATGAGCGGTAGAGTTGGAAAACTGAGAAAGAGGAATTTAGACCCCTTATATCATGTTAACTAAAGCCCCTAACGAAAATAAAGGGCCATTTTAAGAACTCAAATGAAATGAATGAATACCCCCAGAGTGTGTAAAAAGATTTGGGAAAAATAAAAATTTAAGCTTTAGGAGGGGGAAGGGCAGTTTCAGAACAGAAAAAGAAACAAACAAACTGCCAAAGCTGTAAAACAGATAACAGCCTAGGGAAGAAGGAAGAGAGAGTTGTGGCACAAATCTATAGGGTAGGGGCAATTGAAAACCAGTTGAAAGAAATAGGGCAGATGCCGAAAAAGAGAAAGGGGCCCCTTAAAAAAATGCATATGCATGCAATTGAAGGATAAATCCATTGCGGGCACCATGCAATGACCCAAAGTGATAAAATAAAAAAACTAAGAAGTGTAAGAAAAAAAAAGTCAGCTGCAAGGTTGTACCTAGTGGGTAGCTGCTCGGGTACCTGCCCGGACTGGGTTAAAAAAAACACTGTTTTTTTACAACCATAAAGGTTGTAGTGGGAAGCTGCCCGGGCTGTTTTTTTTTTTTTTTAATTTTTTAACCCGGGTTTATTACAACCCTGTCTGTATTCCAAAAGACCTTATAGAACTGAATAGCACAAGGTTCATACTCAGGGCTTGAAATTCAATTTTTCCAAGGAGGGGAGTCTCCCTACCAACATTTTTAAATAGAGGGGAGTTGTAATGTTTGGAAGGGAGAAAAGAAAATCTTTAAACCGCACTATTATTTTACGTGCTATTTAAAGAATTACGTGAATGCAGAGCAGACATGACAAAATACCATTGAAAAAATTAAGTCAACTGAGAATGATTATTGTAAAATGTTTATTTTTATTATAAGAAAGGGAAGAAAGTTGTTTTATATATGCAGTGTATTTTTCAAGTTCCATTAAATGTGTTAGGGACCCTTAACAATTAGGTTGTTAAATAAATTTCTCAATTTAGATTTTATTTGATTGAGGGGTGCTGAAGCCTTTTTCACAAGGTACACTTTTACTCTTTCACAAGGGTTAAAAAGGTTTACTCCTTTACCTCAAGGAGTAAAAGTAATAAGATATTTGCAGCTCTTCTAATCTCATTTTTGTTTAGTGCTGACTGTAGGCCAATTTAACAGAGTGCAGTGACCGGTGGCTCTTACTGCCCTTTTTTGTTCTTTTCCCTCTTTTCGGTCACAGGAAAAAAAAAAAATCTTTAAATACGTTTATTTGTTGTTCGAAAAAAATGGGAATTTAGTCAATTGGTTGAGGGAATAAGATAATGAAATTCGTCTTACGCATGAACAGAAATAGAGAAGGATTTCTAACGAATTAATGTAAATATCGATTTGGGACTTCATGGCAGCCAGTGTACAACTGTGCTGAGGTAACGCCACCTACAAACAACAATGCGAATAAATACCATATAATAAATCTATTATACCTACAAGACGATGGCTGTCAAGCAGACAATTTGAAGAGATAGATGAACTAATACAACTGTTCTACACAGACATTGTATTTTAAACATTTTTTGAGAAACGATTTTCTTATTCAAAAGACTATTTTATTAGAAGTCCTTATCTATGTCTATCTTCATAGAAATTTTTTTTTTTCGCTAAGTTCGTCAATCAGTCGCGAGAAAAAATGGCGAAGTTTGTTAATCGGTCGCAAGAAAATAACACAAAATTCGTCAGTCATTTGCGGAAAAAAACTTGAAATTTTTCAGTGAGGCGCAAGAAAAAAAATAGTGAATTTCATCGATCTGTCACCAGAAGAAACCGAATAACTGAAAAATTCGCAAAGTTCGTCATTCAGTCAAGGAAAAAAACATGAAGTTCGTTGGTTGCTCATCAGGAAATATTCAGAAATTCGTCAATCAGTCGCGGAAAAATATTGTGAAATTCATCAGTCGGTCGCAGGGATAAATGGTGAAATTCATCAGTCGAACGCAGAGAAGAAAATCTAAATTTGTCAGTCAGACACAAGTAAAGAAAAATTACTACGAACTTTGTCAATCTGTCAAGGGAAACAAAAAGGAGAAATTAAGCGAATTTCGTCGATCGATCGCGGGAAAAACACTAATTTTGTCGATTGACCACGGGAAAAAACGCAAATTGCACCGATCGATCACGGAAAAACGCACAGTTCATCGGTGGATAGCGGGAAAAACACTAATTTTGTCGATAAACCGCGGAAAAAACGCAAATTTCGTTGATCAGTCGTTTAAAAACCGCAAAGTTCGTCGACCAGTCGCTTAAAAAACAAAAGGTTCGTCGATCAGTTGCTTAAAAAACCTTAAGTTAATCGATCAGCCATGAAAAAAAAAAAAGCGAAGTTCGTTGATCGATCGCGGAAAAATGCACAGTTCGTCGGTCAATAGCGGAAAAAAACAGTAATTTTGTCGATAGATCGCGGAAAAAACACAAATTTCGCCGATCAATCGTGGGAAAAAAAGCAAAGCTTGTCGATCAATCGCAGAAAAAATGCCAAGTTTCGTCAATTGATCGTGGAAAAATGCAAAATTCGTCAGTCAATCGCAGAAAAAACGCAAAGTTCATTGATCTGTCGCCAAAAAAACACTAATTTTGTCGACCAGTCGCAGAAAAAATGCAAAGTTCATCGACCAGTTGCGGAAAAAATGCAAAGTTTGTCAATCTGTCGCGGTAAAAACCACAAAGTTCGCCGATCTGTCGTGGAAAAAATGTCAAGTTCGTCGATCTGTCGTGGAAAAAAACACAATTCGTTGATCTGTCACCAAAAAAAACGCAAAGTTCGTTGATCGATCGCGGAAAAACGCACAGTTTGTCAGTCAATAGCAGAAAAAACACTAATTTTGTTGATAGACTGCGGAAAAACACAAATTTTGCCGATCAATCGCAGGAAAAAAGCAAAATTCGTCGGTGAATAGCGGGAAAAACACTAATTTTGTCGATAGACCGCGGAAAAAACGCAAACTTCATAAAGTTCGTTGATCGATCGCGGAAAAATGCAGAGTTCGTCGGTCAATAGCGGAAAAAACACTAATTGTGTTGATAGACTGCGGAAAAAAACACAAATTTCGCCGATCGATCGCAGGAAAAAAGCAAAATTCGTCGGTGAATAGCGGGGAAAACACTAATTTTGTCGATAGACCGCGGAAAAAATGCAAACTTCGTTGATCAGTCGTTTAAAAAACGCAAAGTTCGTTGACCAGTCGCTTAAAAAACAAAAGGTTCGTTGATCAGTCGCTTAAAAAACCTTAAGTTCATCGATCAGCCGTGAAAAAAAAACTCAAATTTCGCCGATCGATCGCAGGAAAAAAGCAAAATTCGTCGGTGAATAGCGGGGAAAACACTAATTTTGTCGATAGACCGCGGAAAAAATGCAAAGTTCGTTGATCAGTCGTTTAAAAAACGCAAAGTTCGTTGACCAGTCGCTTAAAAAACAAAAGGTTCGTTGATCAGTCGCTTAAAAAACCTTAAGTTCATCGATCAGCCGTGAAAAAAAAACGCAAAGTTCGTTGATCGATTGCGGAAAAACGCACAGTTCGTCGGTCAATAGCGGGAAAAACACTAATTTTGTCGATAGACCGCGGAAAAAACGCAAATTTCGTTGATCAGTCGTTTAAAAACCGCGAAGTTCGTCGACCAGTCGCTTAAAAAACAAAAGGTTCGTCGATCAGTTGCTTAAAAAACCTTAAGTTCATCGATCAGCCATGAAAAAAAAAGCGAAGTTCGTTGATCGATCGCGGAAAAATGCACAGTTCGTCGGTCAATAGCGGAAAAAAACAGTAATTTTGTCGATAGATCGCGGAAAAAACACAAATTTCGCCGATCAATCATGGGAAAAAAAGCAAAGCTTGTCGATCAATCGCAGAAAAAATGCCAAGTTTCGTCAATTGATCGTGGAAAAATGCAAAATTCGTCAGTCAATCGCAGAAAAAACGCAAAGTTCATTGATCTGTCGCCAAAAAAACACTAATTTTGTCGACCAGTCGCAGAAAAAATGCAAAGTTCATCGACCAGTTGCGGAAAAAATGCAAAGTTTGTCGATCTGTCGCGGTAAAAACCACAAAGTTCGCCGATCTGTCGTGGAAAAAATGTCAAGTTCGTCGATCTGTCGTGGAAAAAAACACAATTCGTTGATCTGTCACCAAAAAAAACGCAAAGTTCGTTGATCGATCGCGGAAAAACGCACAGTTTGTCAGTCAATAGCAGAAAAAACACTAATTTTGTTGATAGACTGCGGAAAAAACACAAATTTTGCCGATCAATCGCAGGAAAAAAGCAAAATTCGTCGGTGAATAGCGGGAAAAACGCTAATTTTGTCGATAGACCGCGGAAAAAACGCAAACTTCATTGATCAGTCGTTTTAAAAACGCAAAGTTCATCGACCAGTCGCTTAAAAAACAAAAGGTTCGTTGATCAGTCGCTTAAAAAACCTTAAGTTCATCGATAACCCATGAAAAAAAATGCAAAGTTCGTTGATCGATCGCGGAAAAATGCAGAGTTCGTCGGTCAATAGCGGAAAAAACACTAATTGTGTTGATAGACTGCGGAAAAAAACACAAATTTCGACGATCGATCGCAGGAAAAAAGCAAAATTCGTCGGTGAATAGCGGGGAAAACACTAATTTTGTCGATAGACCGCGGAAAAAATGCAAACTTCGTTGATCAGTCGTTTAAAAAACGCAAAGTTCGTTGACCAGTCGCTTAAAAAACAAAAGGTTCGTTGATCAGTCACTTAAAAAACCTTAAGTTCATCGATCAGCCGTGAAAAGAAAACGCAAAGTTCGTTGATCGATCGCGGAAAAACGCACAGTTCGTCGGTCAATAGCGGGAAAAACACTAATTTTGTCGATAGACCGCGGAAAAAATGCAAACTTCGTTGATCAGTCGTTTAAAAAACGCAAAGTTCGTCGACCAGTCGCTTAAAAAACAAAAGGTTCGTTGATCAGTCGCTTAAAAAACCTTAAGTTCATTGATCAGCCGTGAAAAAAAAACGCAAAGTTCGTTGATCGATCGCGGAAAAACGCACAGTTTGTCGGTCAATAGCGGAAAAAACACTAATTTTGTCGATAGATCGCGGAAAAAACACAAATTTGGCCGATCAATCGCAGAAAAAAAAAAGCAAAGCTCGTCGATCGATCGCGGAAAAAACGCAAAGTTCGTCGATTGATCGTGGAAAAATGCAAAATTCGTCAGTCAATCGCAGAAAAAATGCAAAGTTCATTGATCTGTCGCCAAAAAAACACTAATTTTGTCGATCAGTCGCAGAAAAAATGCAAAGTTTGTCGATCTGTCGTGGTAAAAACCGACAAGTTCGTCGATCTTTCGTGAAAAAAAAAAAAACACAAAGTTCGTCGATCTGTCACCAAAAAAACGCAAAGTTCGTTGATCGATCGCGGAAAAACGCACAGTTTGTCGGTCAATAGCGGAAAAAACACTAATTTTGTTGATAGACTGCGGAAAAAACACAAATTTCGCCGATTGATCACGGCAAAAAAGAAAAGTTCGTCGATTAATCGTGGAAAAAAACGCAAAATTCGTCGGTCAATCGCGGAAAAAACGCAAAGTTCATCGATCTGTCGTCAAAAAAACACAAAGTTCGTCGATCAGTCACGGAAAAAACACAAAGTTTGTTGATTAGTCGTTTAAAAAATGCAAAGTTCGTCGACCAGTCCCTTAAAAAATGCAAAGTTCGTCGATCTGTCGCAGACAAAACGTCAAGTTCGTCGATCGATTGCGGGAATAAAAAATCATGAAATTTATCGTTCAGTTGCAGGTAAATTAAATAACGCAAATTTCTCCGAAAATGGTGAAATTTTTTGGGCGGGAAGCTCCCGCCGACAATCTTTTTTTGGGGGGGGATTTTAAAATTTTCGGTGCGAATCCGCAATCCCGCCCTGATACTCATCCTGAAATTCCTAAACTTCATGGAATTTTGAGAGTTTTCTGCTGTTTTAACATCAAAATTAAAATTGGTTTCAAAATCGAAATTGGAATCTACCAAATTGGACGATCAAAAGGCCAAACTTCCAGCCATACACAACAAAATATTTACTGCAATCGTAAGTGCAGTATGTGTGCAATGTCAAGTATTTTTTCTTTTTGGTGCATGTCTTTTCTACTATAGACAGGGTTGTATGGTAGTATTTACCGTCTGAAGGTTTTTACCATGGTTTTTGCTGTTTTTGGAAAAACATGTTTTTACCACCTTTTGAAGACTTATTTGAGTGTTTTTGTTACTTTTATAAAAATTTATATACCAATTTTTCATTTTCCCAGGGGTTGAAGGTATCCCGAATATTTAGTACCACTATTTCCATATACAGCTGAAACTGGTTATAACATACTGAGATGCTTGGTCCCGAATGAAATCCTATATAATGTAATGATTTAAAATTTCTGCTATAATGGATTATGGAAAAGCCTTAATCTGGTTATAATGTAAACTTGACTTTCATGTTGTGAATATCATCAATTATTGTCCAGTATCTCCAGCAGCTAGGGATAACAAGGGGGTGTATTTTTAGAAACATTTGATAAAAGGGATGAGGGATGTCCAAGGCATATGGACTTCTCAGCGGCATAAGATGATTGTACCTTGAGGTAGAAAGGAAGTGAATTTGCTATGAAGTAGAGATGAGATGGGCTCAGGCTTGATTTTTAAACCAGACTTCGGGCTCGGGCTTACTTTCTGAAACTACCAATATTATTTATTCTCGAATATATAAAAAAATAACTTTTACTTTTTTTTTCTTTAAAAATTACTTATTGCAGTTGCAGGCATTTTAATGTTATTTTGATCAGAATAAAGGGAAACACACGTTTTTTTTATTGTAGCATTAGGATGCTATTTCAAGAGAAAAAAATTTCACATTGTCTGGTATTGACAGTGACTGTTGATATAGTGCCAATCCGAAGAGCGGGAATAATTTGTTTTTTTATTTTCATTTGTGACCGTAGGAAATGTTTTAATTGGAATGTTTATTTATTATTTTTTTTCTTTTTAGAGATCTATTGCAAAATGAATATTTTATTTCGTCTTTAGTCAGCCAGCATTAGTTTAAGGTTTGCAAATTTTTTAGTCTTTTATAGTGAGCGAGCCATAATCGCTCTTCATATGAAAATAACTTTAGTGATTCTATTGATTTTTCATCATGAACTCTGCTTATGCTACGGCTGTGCTATGCACATTGTCGAAGTCACTTTCATTCATAAGTAGATATAATTACTAGCATGTATTGTTATTCCGATAGAAAGCAATCGAGCAGTGCTTCTTCTTTTCCTATAAAAGCATCGGATCATTCAGATAACGTGTCAATTACAGTGTTAATATTTAACCTGATTTTCGGGAGCACTAGAATCACAAAAGATTGTTTTGAGGAAAGAATCTGTTATAATTTAAGATCTACACATTTTATAGGAAATAGAAAACACTTCGATTCTTCAGCATATAAATGGTAATTTCTACAAATATCATACATTTATTCATAAAACGCACTTCATTAATGTGTCCTTCAGATTTGTTTGTTGGGGGGGTAAAAAAAATGAGAATCCCTTTACGGAAGCAAAATTTCATTTGGTATCAAACTTCTCTTTTGATAAGATTGAATGTAAATTTCCAAAACAGTAATTATGTTCTTGAGATGAACAGTTATTTTCATGTAAGAAGATGTTTAAAAATGAGATACTATTACTTTAAAACAAATGTTAAATATTATGCATTTTTTTTATTGCATATTTTCAGTATCGGGCTCTAGAGACACACAATATTTCGTGATCGGGCGGGCCCAGGCTTCGAAAACACAGCCCGAACTCATCTCTAGTATGAAGTGCAATCGCTTCAAAAACACAAAAGTAGAAGACAAATTAAAATTGTTATTTTGATGTCACTTGGGCGAAGTCCCACTGATTGTGAAACAGTTCAGGACGAGAGCAACAAAGCATTGGAAACATTTTAATTCAAAATCAGTTCAGTTTCTCAATCTGTGTATGTGTAATTGAATATTATCTTGCTGTTTAAGTCATGGATGTTAGAGATGAGTTCGGGCTTTCTTTTCGGAGCCCGAGCCCGGCGATTTTAAATCCAAGCCCACCTGATACTGAAATTGCATAATATTTAAAAAAGTAATATTATAGCACTCACTGTAGAATACTTAAATACTTTTCGTATCTCGGGGCTGAAAGACTATTTCTTTAATAAGACCAGAAGTAAAAGATAGCTGGCATTTTCAAAATTTTATTTATTTCTTGACACAAAGGACACACATTACGACACATTACACGAATATATAGGACTTCACTTTCACATTATCGGAGAACAAAATAACCCATGACATAACAATATTCTGTTTTTTAACACCGCTCTTCGAAAAAAACATACTTCCATCGGCAAAACTCGCATGACAACTCCACTGAACGAAAATATTTTTAGATCACGTGATGCGTGGCGCACCGGGAAGAGTCTATTTTCGGGAAGGGGTTTTCTGCGTTACATACTCCCCCTCTGTTTCCGACATACGTCTCGGAGAGGAAACAGGATATTTTCTGGGTCTCCCCTTTTTTCTCAGGGGTGCAACTGGAGTAGTTTCCAGAACGTCATCAAGATAGCAAGTAGCCTTCAGACCATGTAGAATTTTGTCAATTTCCCTCTGGAACATAGCGGGAGCTGAGGCTATTCCGAACGGTACTCTAGTGTAGCGGAAAAGTCCTTTATGGGTATTAACCACGACTAGATCTTTGGACTCTTCGTCTAGCTGCAACTGGCAGTAGGCATCACGAAGGTCCAGTTTAGAGAAAACAACTCCGCCAGAAAGCTGGGCAAATAAATCTTCGATGTTCGGCAGTGGATATTGTTCCAATTCAGTCACCTTGTTGGTTGTTAATTTAAAGTCTCCGCATATTCTGATGCGTCCGTCACGCTTCAACACAGGCACAATTGGTGCTGCAGACTCAGCGGTCTTCACTGGCTCAAGAATGCCTTCTTTAACGAGGCGAACTAACTCCTGATCAACCTTGTCTAAAAGAGCATACGGGATTGGACGTGCCTTGAAAAATTTAGGTGTTACAGAATCTTTCTTTATCAAATGCACTTTGACGTCTTTCACAATACCTAATTCTGGTGAAAATAAATCTTTAAATCTTTCTAACAGATTATGTAACATCAGTTCAGGAGTTGGCACATTGTTTGTGGCATAAGACTGGTTCGGGTTTTTAAAAATATTCATCAACTGCAATGGATAAATCCAATTGCGGCCTGCTAAATTAATGTTTCCTTGCCCAACAATCATCAATGGTAATAAGCAATACTTAGATTCATAGGACACATTAACGTGTGTCATTCCTATCACTTCAATAGGATGCTCTGTATAAGAATTTAACTTAACTGCAGTTGGCTTCAAAGCAGGAAAATATTCTTCTACACTATTAAATATACTTAATGGCATTAAGGAAAAAGGGGCACCTGAATCCACTTCAAAAACGAATGGCTTGCCCTGGAGTAAGCATTCAACTTTAGCAGGTGGCAAGGCTTCTCCTATCCCTGATATGTTGAATAGCGTGTAGACTGGTGGCACCTTATTTTCTGCTTTCTCCACCTGCAAATTATGCACCTGAGCTCCCTGGTTACTCTTCTTAGATCGGCACACTCTAGCAATGTGCCCAGTTTTTTTACAAGCATGGCAAGTAGCATCTCTAAAACGGCATTCGTTCGCCACGCATGGCTGCCATTTGCGACTAAAATGCGACTAAAAGCGACTATTTTCAGCATCAGGCGACTATGGCGACTATTATAGGCCAAAAACCATTAAAAAGCGACTATTTCAACTAAAACGCAAAAAAAGGAGACTTTTTTCAGGTTCCAGCGACTATTTTTAGTGAAGAATCGATCTTTTTTTTCTCCCTCAAAGCGCCTGTAAAGTCATCTTCCCAAACTCACTCGGTCACCTGCCTCGCTGTTTCCTCCTTCCGTACGTACGCAAGCGGTTGCTTCTATTTGCAAATTAGGGGAGGCAGGTACTGTGCTGATGGGATCGTTTCTGAATTCCAGGGAATGTTCAAGTTTCGGCAGGAATACGGAAATTCCAAGCAGATTTTGGTAGGAGAAAAACTAGTTTGGCTTAGTTTGGTGGTAGGTGGTTTTGGAGCGCAGAAAAGCTTGGTGTCTAGTATACATAGATGCCAACAATTCCGGAAATGCGTGGTAAAATACGGTAGTACGGAAATAACGTTGAAAATACGGAAATTGCGTCTTTTACAGCGATGCCGTGGACGCGCTATAGCGCGTAAATTACGCGAAAAATTGGAATTGGGACGCAAAAAAATAGTTCTTACGCGACGTGCAATTTTTACACACGTAAATTCTTCGAAGAATCGCGAAATCATTTTGTCGAATAATCCGAAAAAACGGCAAATTTCGCCGTAGGATCGCGAAAAAAACGGCAAACTTCGTCGAAGGATTGCGAATAACGGCAAACTTCGTCAAAGGATCGTTAAAAAATGGCGAATTCTGTCGAAGCATCACGAAAAACGGCAAACTTCGTCAAAGAATCGTAAAAAAACGGGGAATTTCGTTGAATGATCGTGAAAAAACGCGAAATTAATTCATTAAAAGATCGCGGAAAATGGCTAATTTCGTTGACAGATTGCGAAAAAAACGCAAATTTAGTCAAAGGACCGTGAAAACACGTGAATTTCGTCAAAAGGCCGTAAAAAAAACTGCATTTTCGGCGGAAATTCGGCAAATTTTTCCGCGTTTTTCGGCGGAATCACGGAAAAATGCGAATTTCGCCGAAGGGCCATGGAGAAAACGCCAACTTCGTCAAAGGATCGTGGAAAAAACTGCTAATTTCGTCGAAGGATAACGGAAAAACGTCCAATTTCGTCGAAGAAACGGCAAATTTCGTCATCGGATTGCGAAAAAACGGCTAATTTTGTCGACGGATCGCGAAAAAACGGCAAATTTTGTCGAGAGATCGCCAAAAAACGGCAAATTTTGTCGAAGGATCTCAAAAAAACGGTAAATTTTGTCGAAGGATCTCGAAAAAACGGTAAATTTCGTCGAAGGATCTCGAAAAATTGGCAAATTTTGTTGAAAGATCGGCAAATTTCATCGAAGGATATCGAAAAAACGGTAAATTTCGTCAAAGGATATCGAAAAAACGGTAAATTTCGGCGATGGATTTCGAAAAAACGGCAAATTTCGTCCAAGGATCTTGAAAAAAACGGCAAATTTGGTCAAAAGATCTTAAAAAAACGGCGAATTTTTTTTTCAGAATTTTTTTTTTTTTCATATATTCAGAAAAACTTCAAAACCCTGTGGAATCAATTTTCCTTCACAGATTCCTAGTTTATCTTTCAAAGCTGAGGACTCTTATTTTATTCTTTATTTTGTTTACCAAGTTCATTTTCACAAAAATTTTGCAAAATTAGTTTATTTATCATTATTGATCTTCGAAATGGCGCCGAACTATTAAAAAAGTATATCTTCAAAACACTCGTATGACTCCTGAAACGACTCCTGAATTGCTTAAATTTTACTCCTGATGGATGTCCAAAACTCCTGAAATGTAACTATTTTACTCCTGATGTAGTTTTTACAATGTTGGCGTCTATATTTATTAAGGAGAGTTCAGAACTGTTTACACAATTCGTAGCATTTTTTCATTCATATCATTTTTATAGAAATGTGTATTCTTTTATAATAAAAGTATAAAAAGTGACTTGGGCAGAAACATAAACACTGAAATAAGATGTGGACATTCATAAAGACCCTTCAGTTATTATGGAAACTTTTTAATATTGTCCTTTTTTTAGGTAAGTATGCGACTATTTTGGCTACTATTTTTGTACAAATGCTACTATTTTGGCTACTATTTCTTTCTTTGTAGGCTACTAAAGCTACTATTTTCAGTGTCATTAGGCAGTGGCAGCCCTGGCCACGTGACTACCTCCACATCGATTGCATTTTTCAGCATTCTGGCTTGTCACATAAGGATCTGGTCTTTTCTCTGCATTACTATTCCTGGATTGAATTCTATTTACCTCCAAGCCGAAATCGGTCATACGCAGATTTATTGTATCCCTGGCTGCCGTCTCCATCGTCCCCGCGATCTCTGTGGCCCTCGTTAGGGTAGCACGCTTTCCGCCAGTAGTTTTCGCTGGATTCCTTCATCTTGAATCCCGCAAACGATTCGATCCCGTAACATTTCATTGAGCGATGCGCCGTAATTGCAGTGCTTTGCAGGCTATGTAGTTCTGCAATGAAATTAGCGACTGATTCACCGGCGTGTCGAACTCTGCTATTAAACTTGTACCATTCTACAATCACAGAAGGTGCCGGGTCGAAGTGCGAATTTAGCACCAGAATTATTTCTTGAAGCGTTTTTGTAGTCGGCGCCGCTGGTGACAGGAGATTGCTGATCAAAGCATACATAGTTGGGCCGACGATCATCAGGAAAATAGCTCTTTTGCGATTATCATTCACAATCCCATTTGCGATGAAAAACTGTTCCACCCGTTCGGTATCCAAAGTCCATGAATCAGTAGTAGAATCGAACTCTTTAATTTGGCCAAAAGAGCCCATCTTAAGCTATTTTCTACAGCTTACTGCAAGGAGCACAAGCACGCGCGCACTGGTGCTTTAGGCTTCGTTCGGCGAGTGCTACCGGCAACTTGTAACTCCGCGACCGCGTGCGGCGCGGCTTAAGATCGGCTGTTTAGATTCGCCGAAAAAAAAACAAAACAAAAAACTTCTTCTAACATCACCACCCCATTCTCGTCGTCAACTGTTGCATCTTAGGGTTCGTGGTAGTGTAAGAACTCATGCCGGTAGGCAGCTGAAAACATAAACAACATTTATTCAGATCGGAACAACCTCGTTACATCGCAGCTAGTGCAAGACTGGCGACCGACCGACGATCTGCCGATCACATAAGCGCACCGCAGTGGCGCCATCTGTTGTTGACAAGATCGAGTATTACACTCATAACAATTAATTACAGATTAATTATTTTTATGATATGAATTAAAAACAGTAGTTTAAAATAATTTCATTTAAATTTTAAAATTAATATTAATTAAAGAATAATTATTTTGGTTAAAAAAAAAAATAAAGCTAAAAATCTATGATAGTAAGAGCTGAATTCTTATCAATTATTTTGTCAATGCATTTAGAAACAGCTCAATCCTTAATATTTTGACCTCTTCGCAAGCGTCTGTAATGTCACAATAATGTTTTGCATCTTTAAACTTTGAATTGTGTGCAAACAGTAAATAAATCGTGCATAAAATTGAGGAATATTTTTTTTTGAGTATTTAAAAAAAAAAAAAAAAAAAAATTCTTTTCTAAAATTTTTTCTGCAAAATTCCGAATTTTGCAGAAAACTTTCCATGCACAGCATGTGCATCTATATTATACAACTCAGTATGTATTTACAAATCAATTTTCAGTTGTCTACTGAAAAAAGGAGCAAGTGTTGCAGGGTTGTAGTGGGTACCTGCCCGGGCTGGGTTTAAAAAAAACAAAAAAAAAACAGGTTTTTTACAACTACTAGGGGGCTCAGCCCCCTACTCGCTAACGCTCGCCAACCCCCCGTGAATTGCAAAGCAATTCACATTGAGACCGCTACGCAGTCCCAGCTCGCTTCGCTCGCTCGCCAGGGTTGCAAAAAAGCCGGCTAAAATTAATAAAAGCCAGGCCAGCGGCTTTTATTGGTTTTAACCGGCTTTTTTTGGCCGAAATTGGCCTTTTTTGGTCAAAATTGGTTTTTATATATTGAAGCAGTTTATTTATAAACTGTAGATTTTTAAGTATTTTTTAACTAATTTAAAAGACATTTTATTGAGTTAGAATTTAATAACTTAATTTCTCAATAATGAATAACACGTAGCAGACTGGTGATTTGAGTCAGAATTGTAAATATGTTACCTAAATTTTAACAAGGCATACTCAGTGCTTAACTATTGAGCTATATTTTTTAAATAAAAGCTTTTTTTAATTATTATTAATTTAATTAAATTTTTTTTTCAGTTTTACTTCTTTAAATAATTAAATAGGACAACAGTTGTTTAATTACATAGTTTATTAATCAACTAATTTTAAAGGCCCATAAAAAATTAACCCACTAGTAGAAAAA
Source organism: Maratus michaelseni (assembly GCA_963931845.1). Lineage (NCBI taxonomy): Eukaryota > Metazoa > Arthropoda > Arachnida > Araneae > Salticidae > Maratus > Maratus michaelseni. The sequence goes on from OZ007595.1 coordinate 102,242,161, forward strand.
AATGCAACGTGACAGTGGGCACTGCAGATTTTAGAAGATTAATCTAATAGCTTAAAAAATACTGTACTTAAAAAAAAAAAGGATAAATTTTACTTTGTCTCTGGATTACTGTAATCTTCTTACTGTATTTTCTTTGTAATTGAAAATTTTGCTTATTTAATGGGTTACTATTATTTCTTGCAGTAGTAGACATTGTTGTGTCATAGATAAATTTTGTTTTGCTGCAGATTGATACACACACTTGTCAATATAAAAGTTTTAGATAATACTAAGACACACATACAAATTAGTTACTGGGGATATTGATATGCAAGTTTTGACATTTCTCATATCTTTAAAATCATACATACAGCAATTTAATAAAAACACCATTTTCCACTGTTAAAAACAGTAATATGAATAACATTTGCTTTTGATTTCAACAAGTTTTATTTATTTATTTTTTAACTGTTCTCTCTTTTTTTATACACTTACATCTACTAAAACCTCCTCAAATATTATATATTCTTCCTAATTCCTCTTTCAAAGTTGATCATTCCATAAATTAATCTCATCATATGGACTTATCTGGCATGAGTTTTGTAATTGCTTAGTAGAAAAAAAAACTTATTAAAATATATTTTTATAAGACATTCGAATAGTGATTACTAACTAAATATGGATGCTCTCAAGTATTATATATGCTAATTTCATTTATTAAAAAGTTTTAATCCACAATTTTAAAAGTAAAAAGCAGTATATGTAAGAATTTTTCATTTTTGATGGTGATGTTTTGTTATTGTTTAATTAAATATAATCTTTAAAATGTATAGTATATGTCGAGCTATGTAATAGAGAATTTCAAAACACCACCTTGCAGTCTAATTTAATATATTCTTCGAGTATATAAATTTTATAGAAAGAAATATTTTTTATTACATTAAAAATAAATTAATGCAAATTTAATGTGAATTAGCTGCAAACCACTTTTTTTAGTAAAAGCCGGCCTTTTTCAATTAAAGCCGGCTTTTTTAAAGTGGTTAAAACCAAAAAAAGCCGGCCGGTTTTTTTTGGCCTGGCTAAAAGCCGGCAACCCTGTCGCTCGCCCCTTTTTATTTTTCTAATAATTCTAGCCGGAATAAGTACTACAATAAATCATTTGAACATATGAAATTGACAATTTTTTTAATGTAAAAAAGTAATCGAAAACTCCGTTGAAAACACAACTAAAAATGCATTTAGTTGATGCTACTAATGGACATATAAATCATTTAAATACTATGAAAAAAGGATCTTGGAAACATAATTAGTTTAAAACTTATTGCACCTATAATATTGTACAACACGGCTTAAATTCACTAAAAAAAAAAAAAAAAAATTAAAAAAAAACTACGTGGTAGGACGATAGTTTATCATCAATGACTGTTTAAATTTCGTTTAACATTTTACTATTCTAATTGGTTATAGATTTCTGCAAAAGAAATTTTTACTTCATTGAAATTGAAGAAAAATCATTTTTACTTCAATTAAACATCAACAGATGGCAGCAGGGGATTCTAGAAAGTTTATATTTTATTATCTCTGATTTTTTGTGTGAGTGAAATTCGTAAATAAATTCTAAATAAGAGTTGAGAATTCAATATTACTCATAATTAAACGACAATATTACTCATAATTAAAATGAGGAATCATCTCAGACGCTTTGGATTACGTTCATATTATTTTATTTTTAATAATTGCTAGCTTGAGTTTCTGTGCCCTAGCACTGACTGCCATATTTGAGGTGGAGCTAACACAATCTTGCCTCTTCATTGGTCTAAGCTCTGGAAACTACGGCTGTTGCCAACGATAAGATAGAAATTCAGCCCTATTTCCGCGCCACGTAAGACAAATATATATATAGATAAGGGTTGTAGTTGGTAGCTGCCTGGGTACCCGCCCGGGCTGGGTTTTTTATTAAAAAAAACTGGGTTTTTTACAACCCTGAAGTGTTGTAGGAAAGCAAAATAATAATAGCAGAATACTCATGGCAATGGGGATATTAGATGTGGTAAGGTAACGGCATCTCCAATCTATTAATTTAAAATGTGCTTGTGCTGGTTTTCGTAGAGATGGAGCTGAAGCTGCACCTACATAGAAAATAAAAATATTTCTGAAGCATTTAGCTGTATTTAAATATCGTATTGCATACTGGCCCACTAATGCACCCCATGGCAGAATGTACGTGACGGGCGTCGCAGACTTTTTAGGGCACCTGCAGACTAAACACATACAGCGATGCCGCGGACATGCTGTAGCACGTAAATTACACGAAAAAAAAGGCAAACTTCGTCGATAGATCGTGAAAAAACTGTGAATTTCGTCGAAGAATCGCGGAAAAAACACAAAATTCATTTAAAGATCGCGAAAAATGCCTAATTTCGTTGACAGATCGTGAAAAAAATGCAAATTTCGTTGAAGAATCGCGGAAAAAACACAAAATTCATTTAAAGATCGCGAAAAATGCCTAATTTCGTTGACAGATCGTGAAAAAAATGCAAATTTCGTTGAAGAATCGCGGAAAAAACACAAAATTCATTTAAAGATCGCGAAAAATGCCTAATTTCGTTGACAGATCGTGAAAAAAATGCAAATTTAGTCAAAAGGCCATTAACAAAAAAAAAAAACGTGAATTTCGTCAAAAGGCCGTCAAAAAAACATGAGTTTTGTTGAAGGATCGCGGGAAAAATGCGAATTTTGCCGAAGGGCTACGGAGAAAACGCCAACTTCATCAAAGGATCGTGGGATAAAACTGTTAATTTCGTCGAAGGATCACGAAAGACTGTCAATTTCTTTGAAGAAATGGAAAATTTCATCGTCAAATCGCAAAAAAAAAAAAAAAAAAAAAAAAAAAAAAAAAAAAATCTGCCGACAGATTGCTAAAAAATGGTAAATTTCATCGAAGGATCTCGAAAAAACATCAAATTTCGTCAGAGGATCACAGAAAAATTGCGAATTTTGTCCAAAGGCCAAAGAAAAACCGCGAAATTCATCAAAGGATCTGGGAAAATGGCTAATTTCGTTGACAGATTGCGATAAAAATGCAAATTTTGTCAAAGGGCCTCGGAAAAACTTGATTTTTGTCAAAAGACTAAAAAAACATGAGTTTCGTTGAAAGATCGTGGAAAAAAATGTGAATTTCGTCAAATGGCTGCAGAAAAAATGCTAATTTTGTCAAAGAATCGTCAAAAAAACTGCTAATTTCGTCAAAGGATCACAGAAATGTGCGAATTTCGTCGAAGGGCCCCCCAAAAAAAACTTGAATTTCGCCAAAGGATCCTGGGGGTAAAAAGAAACTCTAATTTCGTCAAAGATTCACAGAAAAAACGTGAATTTTGTGAAAATAATGCCGGAAAAGATGTAGCATTCCTTTAGAAAACAGCAAACAAAGTTCAATGCTTATTAATATAGGCATAGTTTTTAATCTGAAACAATATACTGAACTAACTTTTGAAAAATCAAGTTAACCAGAACCCAATTTGCAAGAATCTACACTCAGCCTGAAATCAACTCGAATCAAAAGCAGAGTTAATCAGACCTGCAACAAGAATAATTAATGCCGAGAGGGGATTATCTCCCCTCCCCCCCTCTGCTGTAACCTATTAGAATATTTGCTGTGAATTTCAAAATTTTTTTTTTACTCAGAAAGGCTGATAAATGCTGATGCCTTAATTAATTAGCACTACAACAGCAGCAAGAATAGGTTTATATGATATATTGTGTATTGCAGACACTTGAAGATAGTTCTGCCACTGGGCTAATACATAATCTCTTTGCGAATAGAGAGTCGAAATTACTTTATAAAAAAACCTACGATTTTTAGCTGTAATTATTTCTCCAGTCAGTTAATTTGAATTATCTTCATTTAATAAATTTCATATTTATGAATATGTGTGTACATTTATGTTATGCAAAACTTATTGTTAATAAATATTTTCTCTTGTTCTTTGAAATGCTGTGCCACTCTGATTAAAATTTTATAGAACATAACTCCTTTTTTAGTGCAGAGAGATAGACTCAACATTCGCGATGTTTTCCTGGAATGTAACCCTCGTGAATGTTAAGGGATTACTGTATTTAATAAATCTGAAAATCCATATACTTAAAGCTAACCTGCTTTTTAGTTTTTCGTGCAAAAATGCTATTTATACGCATGCGCGAGCATTCAGCTAATCAGCTAGAGGCTTTTACTATCTTCAGATGCGATGTTCCAGCCAATGAGGCTTTTTCCTCTCTCTAGAAGCGTAAGTGTTCCATTTGGTTGTTCGGTTGTTGAAACTTTATAGATTTCTTTTATTAAGGTATTTTTTCATTTTACCGTATTTATTTTCTTTTTAAGTCGTATGTATTTTCCTACTTTGAATTTTTTATAACTAACCCTTTTTTTGAGAGAGAGAGAGATTTCGTGGCACGAAATTCCGCGAATCGTTTCCGATGTAAACAAACTAATTTTAAACTTTTAATATGTAATTCTGTGTGATATGATTAAATTCAGGTTTTCTCAGCGACGATCACAGTATTTTTACCAAATAATTTTTGTATTAATCAAGCTTTTTTGGTTATTAAGCATAGCTAAACACGAAAGAAAACTTTGTTATTTTAAGATTTTGATGTGAATTATTTGCGTACATTTATAAGACGAGTTTCACTGAATAATTCAAGAAAAAAAAAAATCTCATCATTATACACATTTAGTTATGCATTATTAATTATTTACTTGGCCTTTACTTTTAATATTTCAAACTTACAGCTGAATGTAACTATTAAAACATTTGAAATACTGTATTCGTAAAATGAAATTTCAGCTTCAACACTCGACAATTACTTTTACTTATGCATTATTAATTATTTACTTGGCCTTTACTTTTAATATTTCAAACTTACAGCTGAATGTAACTATTAAAACATTTGAAATACTGTATTCGTAAAATGAAATTTCAGCTTAAACACTCGACAATTACTTTTACTTATGCATTATTAATTATTTACTTGGCCTTTACTTTTAATATTTCAAACTTACAGCTGAATGTAACTATTAAAACATTTGAAATACTGTATTCGTAAAATGAAATTAGTTTAAACACTCGACAATTACTTTTAGTTATGCATTATTAATTATTTACTTGGCCTTTACTTTTAATATTTCAAACTTACAGTTGAATGTAACTATTAAAACATTTGAAATACTGTATTCGTAAAATGAAATTTCAGCTTAAACACTCGACAATTACTTTTAGTTATGCATTATTAATTATTTACTTGGCCTTTACTTTTAATATTTCAAACTTATCGCTAAATGTAATTATTAAAACATTTGAAATACTGTATTCGTAAAATGAAATTTCAGCTTAAACACTCGACAATTACTTTTAGGTTAAATTCAGGTTTTCTCAGTGACGATCACAGTATTTTTACCAAATAATTAAAAGTACTACATGCATGCATCTATCTATATTAGAAATTGTGCAGGTTGGTCACTGTTTTGTTTACATATTTTAAACAAAAATTTCAATTTAATAATGCACTGAAAATTATAATGAATGCTTACAATTAAACACAAAACAAAAAATTTCACAAAAACACATTATTTTCCCACAACTAATCAATAAATTTCATGATATTTTATTGTGATTTTAAACCATGAACTTTAGTACTTTTCTGTTATACGGACACTATGTCAAAATGTATGTATGTATGTAAATGTATGTATGTATGTTTGGCGACAATGGTGTACGTATAACGGAAAAGTGCTGAATTATTATTTATATATATATATATAAAATATAAACATAATTGGCGACACAGCAAGTTTTCTGGATGTGAAAGGCGGAGATGAATTTCATTCATTCAATGACCGTTTTAAAAGTTTCAAGTTTGGATTGAGTGCACCTGAACATAAAAACCGATACCTATTTCTATGTTCATGATTGAGTTATTTGGATATCTTTTCGTATAGCACAGAAAATCATTTCTCCCGCTTTCGTAATACAGATAAATTCTGGTGTATTTTTTTTTCTTCTTTTTATATCATAAGTACTTTTCTACTTTAAATTTTTTAATTGTCGAGTTTCTAAGCTGAAATTTCATTTTTCGAATGCAGTATTTCAAATGTTTTAATAATTACATTCAGCTGTAAGTTTGAAATATTTAAAATATTAAAAGTAAAGGTCAAGTAAATAATTAATAATGCATAACTAAATATGTATAATGATCAGAATGACATATTAAAATGTGTACAGAATGACATGAAAATTTTAAAAAACTGAAATTTTGCACTTGCAACTTAATTGTAAATTTTGATAGCGGTCCGGATACAGGGACCGGTCTAAAAATGTAATTAAATTGAAAAAACAGAGTACGTGGAAGTTTGATAGCTGAAATTGGCAAGGTAGTGATTAAAAGTGTTGAATGTAGATAATAAACATTGATAAAACAGTTTTTAGGTTTAAATTAAACTAACGTTTATTTAATATATCACAAAATAAAATAAAGATCAAAACATGACAGACAATTTAATTAAATAAAAAAATAATGGCATATGGCAACAAAAACAAGGTGGCAAAAATAATATGGCATGAAGTAACTTAAATGCAGCCTTCAAAATATACTTGAAGAAAAGTTCATTTTAACTTACATGATAATTAATTGAACGTGATGACACAAATTAAAACAGGCCTTTTATTTTATTAGTCACCATGGCATTAGATGTGAAGAAAAAAAAAGTTGAAGAACAGTCCACACACACTATTAATTAATCCTTGAAATGAACGTACATCACCAACAGAAGAAAGAAAAACCACAACTTCAACAGCAGAAATAAACAAACACTAAAAAAAAAACGTTTAATACCATCATTGCACTCATAAAAGACTTTATACCGCCACTGATATTGTTTCTTTTGGCATCTACAATATCATTTTACCAAAGCTGCCTCACTCTCGCCATTCAAACTGCCTTTTCATCCCTTTTAAACAATATCAACATACCGCTTTCCGAAAACGCCCCCTTTCTGATGTGTTAAGTTGAGAAGTTCTCAAACTGCCCATCGGCAAAGTAATCTAGAGTGCCTTTGAAGACTGTTACACGGCGTCTGGGCGCATGCTCCCCTATACTATTACGATTGAAACGATATCGAAGCTGGCGGTTGCAACTGAATTCGGAAAAAGGCTGAGAAAACGATGGTCGATGTGAGAAATGATATCGAAACGAACAGTTTGGAAGATAAACATAGATTGGCGAGTTGAAAAACGAAAAGAAAGATTTGAACGATACTAGAAATGGAAAACGATAGCGACTGAAGAAAATGAATACAGGATTGAATGGAAAAATGAGACAAGTACGAAAAGGTGACATTATGTAGAAGTTTCAAGGTCCAAAAATATATACATAGGGCTAACAAATTTCATTGTTTACATTGGAAACGATTTGTGGATTTTAAGAATTTGCTGAACTTCGTGTCACCAAATTACTAAATCTCTCTCTCTCACTCTCCAAAAAAAAAAAAAAAGGGTTAGTTTAAAAAAATTCAAAGTAGCAAAATACATACAACACAAAAAGAAAATAAATACGGTAAAATGAAAAAATTACTTTAATAATAGAAATCTATAAATTTTCAACAACGACATCAAACAAACGTATCTCATCTTTCGTTTGTGATAAGGAACGCTCCTTTGGCCCCCTCCACTCATTGGCTGAATTGTAAAGGGCAAAATTGGGGGACAAAATGATTACAGCATTTCTGAGAAAAGAAAAAATCAGAAAATTCACAGAAAATAATTATTTTTGTTGCAAGTTGGGTTAACTGTCTTTATGGTTCGAGTCGATTTCAGACTGAGTGTAGATTTCTGCAAGTTGGATTTGGGTTAACCCGATTTTTCAAAAGTTAGTTCAAGTTCAGTATATTATTTCAGATTAAAACTATAGTCTATCAGGGCGGGATTCGCGCGGAAAATTTTGAAATCCCGCCCAAAAAATTTCAGCATTTTTGGGGAAATTTGCATTATTTAATTTACCTGCAACCGAACGATAAATTTCGTGATTTTTTTTTCCCCGCAACCGATTGACGGACTTTGTGTTTTTTCCGCGACTGATCGACGAACTTTGTGGTTTTTTCCGTGACAGATCAACGAACTTTGAGTTTTTTCTGCGACAGATCGACGAACATTGCGTTTTTTAAGCGACTGATCGACGAACCTTGCGTTTTTTGGGGACATATCGACGAACTTTGCGTTTATTCCGCAATCGATCGATGAAATTTTTCTTTCTTCCCTGACTGATCGACGAACTTTGCATTTATTCTGCAATCGATCAACGAAATTTGCTTTTTTCCGCAACTGATCGACGAACTTTGCGTTTTTTCCGTGACAGATCAACGAACGTTGCATTTTTTTCTGCGACTGATCAACGAACTTTGCATTTTTTCTGCGACAGGTAGACGAACATTGCGTTTTTTAAGCGACTGATCGACGAACCTTGCGTTTTTTGGGGACAGATCGACGAACTTTGTGTTTATTCTGCAATCGATCGACGAAATTTGCTTTTTTCCCACGACTGATCAACGAACTTTGCGTTTTTTGGTGACAGATCGACGAACTTAGCGTTTTTCCCGCGACAGATTGATGAACTTTGCGTCTTTTCCACGATCGATCAGTGAATCTCAATCAAGTAAAATCTAAAGTCAGAAATTTATTTAACAACCTAATTGTTAAGGGTCCCTAACACATTTAATGGAACTTGAAAAATACACTGCATATATAAAACTTAACTTTCTTCCCTTTTTTATAATAAAAATAAACATTTTACATAATCATTCTCAGTTGACTTAATTTTTTCAATGGTATTTTGTCATGTCTGCATTAATGTAATTCTTTAAATAGCACGTAAAAGAATAGTGGGGTTTAAAGATTTTTTTTCTCCCTCCCAAACATTACAACTCCCCTCCATTTAAAAATGTTGCTAGGGAGACTCCCGTCTTTGGAAAAATTGAATTTCAAGCCCTGCCTATAATATGTTTGTGTGTATTGAGGTTTGTATAGATGTTTGTGTGTGTGCTGTTTTTAATACAGACAGTTTCATTTTTCACACGAACCTTTCAAAAAATTCACATTCTTTGCGCAATCCTTTAACAAAATTCGCATTTTTTTTTTCGTGATTCTTTAATGAAATTCGCATTTTTTTCTGTATCCTTTTTTTTGTCGAGATTCATAATTTTTTCAGCTATCCTATGACGTAATTCGTGTTTTTTTTTTTTCAGCGATAATTTGACGAAATTTGTGTTTTTTCTGCGATTTTTTTTTTTTTTTTTTTTTTTTTTTTTTTTTTTTTTCACGAAATTTGCGTTATTTTCCACGATTCTTTTATGAAATTTGCGTTTTTCTGTGATCCTTAGACGAAATTTTCTTTTTTCGCAATGCTTTGATAATAATCACATTTTCTCTGCTGCCTTTTGATAAGATTCATGAATTTTCAGCAATCCTTCGATGAAATTCGCGTTTTTTCAGCAATCTTTGAAGAAATTCGCATTTTTCTCGCAATACTTTAACGAAATGTGCGTTTTCCAGCGATTTTTTGATAAAATACATTTTATTTCGCAATTTTTAGACGAAGTTTGGCAAGAAAGCGCTATCTTTGGGTGAAATTTCCTGTTTTGCGATTCTTTGACAAAATTTGTTCATCTTTTGTGTAAATCGCGTTTTTCTGTGGCCTTTTAACAAAATTCACGTTTTACATGATCCTTTGATGAAATTAGTGTTTTTCCCATGATCATTTGACGAAATCTAGGATTTTTTTCCCGCGAAGATTGATTATATGTTTTTAGTCTGCAGGTACCCTAAAAAGTTTGTGACGCCTGTCGCTGCATTGCACGCATTCTGCCACGGTGTATCAAACAAAATTCATCCTAAAGAATTATTGTTTCGTTTCTGGAAATGAACAACCGTCAACTCATTGGCTGAATTATAAAGGGTGAAATGTGTAGGCACTGAGTATCATCTATACTATTAATGTCGGTAAACGTCTGTCTGTGTGTGTGTTGTTGTGTCTGGCGTCTGTAAGCACAAAACTCTGCATGCAGACGACGGACATAAGTGCTTTTGGTATAAAAAAATTCGTAAGTGGAGTTTTTAAAATCACAACATTTTGCGGGAGAAGAGGGGTGCGAACGAATTTAAAAAATGAGTCCGCATCAATAATTATGGCGGCGGGGGGGAGTATGTTTTGCCTACACAGGGCGGAGACTTTTCTTTGTTGACACCACTCATATGATATATCGTTCGAAAGGCCTGTGACTGCCTTTTCATGTTATGCATCTGTGTGGTTCATCTCCCCCCCGCCAATTGGGGCACTTTTCTAAATTTTGCACATACCACTCATGTTATATATCGTTAAAAAGGTCTGTGACCGCTTAATCATATTATGCATCTCCGGTGTCCATCCCCCCACTTTGCCCCCCCCCAAGGGGGTACTTTTGTAAATTTTGCACAATCCCTTCATGTTACGTATTGTTGGAAAGGTCTTTGACTGCTTATTCATGTTATGCATCTCCGGGGTCCATCCCGCCACTTCCACCCCCTTAAGGGGGGCAATTTTCTAAATTTTGTTGACACCCCTCATGTCATATATTGTTGGAAAGGTCTGTGACCGCTTAATGATATTATGCATCTCCAATGTCCATCTCCCCACTTTGCCTCCCTCCTCCTCCAAGGGGGTACTTTTCTAAATTTTGCAGACAACCCTCATGTCATATATCGTTGGAAAGGTCTGTGACTGCTTAATCATATGCATATCTCCAATGTCCATTTCCCCACTTTGCCCCCCCCCTCCCCCAAGGGGGTACTTTTCTAAATTTTGCAGACAACCCTCATGTCATATATCGTTGGAAAGGTCTGTGACTGCTTAATCATATGCATATCTCTGATGTCCATCTCCCCGCTTTCCCCCACCCCACCCCCATAAGAGGTACTTTTCTAAATTTTGCACACAACCCTCATGTTATATATCGTTGGAAAGGTCTGTGACCACTTAATAATATTATGCATGTTCCCTGTCCATCCCCTACTTTACCCCCTCCCCAAGGGGGTACTTTTTAAAATTTTGCACACACCCCTCATGTTACATATCGTTTGAAAGGTCTTTGACTGCTTATTCATGTTATGCATCTCCTTGGTCCATCCCGCCATTTCCCCCTCCCCAAGGGGGCACTTACCATTTACTTGCACAACAGCGCTAAATGTGTCAGATGAAAGAAATTCCGCGAGTACATGTGCCAGTGAAACTTAGCCAATTGCTGTTCTTCAACCTAGCTTTAATTCAAAGTGAGTTTTTTATTTATTTGAATTATTCTGCAAAAGTTTCAGACATTTTAAAGCAGCTATGAATTTTATTTTTATGGTACTATCAAGTTTTTTGCCGTCAAATTTTGACGGGTTCCATCTAGTAAGTTTTAAATTCAAAAGTTATAAATGTTAAAATATGCATTTTTGGTACCAGAAGGGGGGGGGGGAGGAAGCAGTAATTTTGAGGGGTGATTGATTATTTATTGTTACAATAAAATAAAGAAAAATATTTTTAAAACTCAACTTTTTGGAGGGGGGCAGGATTTTAGGGGGAGGATTTATTTTTAATCTGCCAAAATACAGAAGATTCTTACCCCTTTTTTACTTCTAAATTAATGATAAAAACAGGCTTTTAAATGATTTTTTTTTTTAATCTCAAGCCCCCCTCCCAAATTTAACCCATTTTAATTTTGAAAAATGGGGGGCTTACAATCGGGATTTTACGGTAAAATAGGCATGGAGAATTTTATTTTTATTCCTGATGCATGGATAGAAATATGAATGCTCAGCAATGGCTTTTGAAAATTTCAACTCACTAAGACGTGGCCTTAGACTTGTAAAAATTAGCAATAGGCTGTTCTCAAATCCAAACTAGCTACATTCTGAATTCATTTTTATTCATAAATGCAAAAACTTTGCAAGTATTCTTATTAAGAAATTCGAAAATCAAATTGCATTTTTCAATAAAGGCAAATATTTCAGAAAATTATATGCCGAAGTTGCTCTGTCAATTGTTAACAGGGACTATCTTGCAACGTATTAATGTGGTAACAGATGCTAACATAATAACAATGTTATTTATTCTAATATGTTAAATAATGCCCTTCCCTAGTAAATATAGTTTTTCTGGCCCCATGGTATCATTTAATCAGATTTCTTTTTTATTAAGGTATGCATCACTTTTTTCTTTTTTAATTAAGAAATTATTTTAAATACTCTAATTAAACAGACATCATTTTATATTTATTGCAAATATATGTATATTTTTTTATTAACTTGTATATTAATATTTTTTTAACAATTTTCTATAGGAAACTTATCCTTCCACGCCTCCTGTTTGGTTTGCTGAAACTGAAGATCAATGCATTACAAGTGCGGTTCAAATACTATCAAATACGTCTGGCAGGGATAATCTGGTAATGCATATTTTTAATATTTTACTCCTTTGCTAGGGATCATTCTAGAACATAAAAAAGGGCAGGGCACACATTACATAATAAGGACAATTTTGTAGAAAAGGGCATATCATTTCATAAAAAGGGCATTTGTAATAAGTGCATATACTATAGGTGCAGATTCCCAAAATCTGTAAGGAGCCAGTGGCTCCTAAACCCAAAAAATCCAGCGGCCACATTCTGAAACAAACGCATAAAAACAATAGCATTTATATGGCTATATGGGATTTATTATTTACTATTAAAGCTTAAAAGTAATAAACAAGTATATTTTGAAATAAAATTTACACAAAACTTAAATAAATGATTTATTTTTTCTTTATTAAAATTGGGCAATGGGATTTTATAGAATCTTCCAACCATAAGTGTATACAGTTTGTAGGAATAAATATTTTTAATGTAAGACCCCAAATAAACGATTATCTAACTTTTTTGTTCTATAGATAAATCCCCCCCCTTCCAAAGTGTTTTTCATAGCTGAAAATAAATGCTCACCATGAGCATTTGCATCAAAAAGTATGTCTATAAAAATCAAAAGAAAAAATATATATATGAAAAAAATATGGAGAAGATTTATTTTCTTTTAAGTTTTAGATTTTAATAAAATAAATTGAACAATTTTTGACATTCAGGGATAATTTCTTTTTAAAGAAGAAAACGGGAAACTTGTAGATCTGCAGAAATGTGGTATCCATGTTTAATCATGTTTTTTAATTATGGACAACAGAAAAAGTAAAGGGGTAAATATCGCAGAAAATGTGCAGAATTGATTTAAATTTTTTTTTTTATTTTTATTTTTTTTTTTTTTTTTTTTTTTTTTAAGCGGAAATCTGACAGTTGGTGAAAAAGGGGCATCCCTGTAAGACACTTAGGCGACTTAGACATGGAAAATTAGTGGCCAAAGAAAAAAATCCAGTCGCCACATGGCGACTGGCGACCGTGAATCTGCACCTATAGCATATACCCATATACTGGTGGGGAAAGAAGTCTGGCAACAGATTAAAGTACTCCTTAATTTAAAAAATCCAATAACATTTCTAATTTCTATAACTTCACCATTTGAAAAGTATTAAAAATAGCAAAATGAAACTTATGTTCTCGATTTTTATCGTAAAATTGTTTACTATATTCAGTCATTTCCTCCTTTTCCTACGATATTCAAAATCTTCTCTCTCTAAAACTTTTATTCACCAGATACCTTTTTCCCGGTTTTAACAAAACTGGTTTTGAAAAATCTACAAAATAAAAGTTCTAAAGCTACTTCCCAAATTTTTTATAGAACTTATGTAAGTTATCATGTGGTCAAAGGCCAAAATACCTGATCTAATAACTATATTTCACTAGTGAAGGTGAAATTAATCAATGACTCTTAGTTACCTTTTATGTCTTGTTCAATGGAAAAAATTATAAATGGAAAGATGAGTCACTCAAAGATTAGACATACCAGGGCATTTCACAGAGAAATAAAGAAGGAAAGAGGAGTACTTCTGACATACCGTACTAGCATTCTAAAAATAAAAGATAGGTAAAGAATTTTTGAAAGTACAATGCAAACAAGGCAGGATTCTACCCAGGAATAAAAGGAGGGTAGAATTCTACCTGGAAAAAAGGGCAAGGAGGGTAGAATTCTACCTGAAAAAAGGGTCATTCCATGTCAATTCAACCAGACCTTGTAACCCGCCCGACAAGGATTTGGGTGAAACTTTGTGTACATACTACCCTTACCTAGATATGAACCCATTAAATTTTTTTCTTTCCTAGACCTCATAGTTTTTGAGATGGGGGGTCAAAATTTTAGATTTTTCTGAAATCGTACATTTCTAAGTCTGTATTTTTAGACTGCAGTTCATCTTCAAAAAATTGTTTCTCTGGATCTAAAATCCGAATGAGCTTAAAAATATCACTGTAAGTACGTCAACATATGCAGATTCTAATAAAAAATATTTAAAAATTTATTTATAATTTTTAGAGCCAAAAAATTGAGCCAAAATGTAAAGTTATGGTTATTTTGGTCATTTTACGAAAAATGTTCTCCACGAAAAGGCAATGGAAAATTCCAATTTGTTTTTGTTTTAAATAACAGTTTACACATTGGGGTTTCTAGTTATGAAATAAAAATGATGTCTTTCCCATTGCTTATGTAAAAATTTTGCCCTATTCTAGGATGATGTACCAATCACGAGATAAAAGTCTCTAACTTTGCTTATGGTATCTAAATAATTGCTGTACTTTATAATTTTAATTAAATTTATTAATGGTTTTGAATTAATTAATAAATCTGAGTCCTTAAAATCACCACTGATTTATTTATTTTTATTATAGTAGAAAATTTGTAATTGACAGTCCTAGTACATATCACACATTATCTGGAATTAATCAATTGTAATTAATTTTCAATTGTATCGCATGTTTGTCATGTAAATGTACATCTATCATTGGATTCAATGGCATTTTTCTATAAATATTTTCATAATAGTTGTATACATCAATATTGAAATAAACATTAATCAAATATGAAAAACTACATTAAATGAAATTAATCATTAACCTTTAACAAATATAGAATTTTTATATTACAAATGAAGATTTTGTTAAAATTGTATGCAATTTTTTTTAACCCTCTCACTGACAAGCCCGTGTTAATACGTTCACTAAGCTGCAGGTTTCACTGCAATATAAGTATTATTTAAAGTAATAAAATTAGTAATAAAATTCTATTGATTTAATGCATTTTTATTGCACTGAGCAATAAATAATACTCTTAAGGATTGCACTTAAATTTGTAATTAATTTTTTTATATTTAATGCTGAAAAATTAGTTTTTCTTAGCATTTAAAATAAAATGCAGAGAAAAAAACATTACAAATTTGCCCTTTTGTAAGAATGTCAGAGGGTTAAAACTAAAAAGTCAGAATAAAGATTATATTTAGAATGCTGAAATTAAAAAATATAACTGGCTATGTATAAATAAATATGGAAATACATAATATATTTTTGCAGCATCACGTACTTTGCAAGATGCTTTCTTTATCCAATGTAAGTAATATTGTGAACCTTCTAATATATATTTAAATGTAACAGAACACCAGTATATCGGTGGATCTTTATAATTTAATATCTACAACACAATAGTCTTTATATTTTAAAATCAGTGGTTATCCCCTCACCCCCCCCCCCCCCCCCCCCCCAAAAAAAAAAAAAAAAAAAAAAAAAGATAAGTATCTTGTTTTTAGCTAATTTATATTAAACAAAGTTGCTTCAGGATTAAATTGCCTTAGAGTACAGTTTATTGAATTGGTTCTGAACAAATTTAACTTCATGTTCATGAAAGTGCCACATCCGTCCACAGCTTTTTGTCGATGGTACATTTACAGTGCAGATTATCTTGTCAAGTGGCACCTCACAAATATCTTCTCTATTTGGAGAATTAGCTGAAGGCCAATAAAAAGATTTTGATGGCCCTGAAGGATGCATGAAATTTACTGTTACATCATTTTCCTCTTCATTAATTTTCAGCACCATCCTAAAAAAACAGTGTTCATCATATATACAAGCTACATAACTTTGTATTTTTAAGTGGGACATGGAGGCAACTGGTGAATTTGGCGTATCATTAAAATTGTAAATAGAAGAATATTGTTTATCATTACTAATACGTTTTGCTCCAATACAATCTTTTGATAAGGGTATGAACTGATGAAAATAGTCTTTGCTTTTGAAAAACGGTCTTGTAAATTGTTTCTTTCACTCTGAACATTTTGTTTTAAAAGAAGCCTGAAATCAATATTGTTTATATTGTCATTTTCCTCTTCATTAATTTTCAGCACCATCCCAAAAAAACAGTGTTCATCATATATACAAGCTACATAACTTTGTATTTTTAAGTGGGACATGGAGGCAACTGGTGAATTTGGCGTATCATTAAAATTGTAAATAGAAGAATATTGTTTATCATTACTAATACGTTTTGCTCCAATACAATCTTTTGATAAGGGTATGAACTGATGAAAATAGTCTTTGCTTTTGAAAAACGGTCTTGTAAATTGTTTCTTTCACTCTGAACATTTTGTTTTAAAAGAAGCCTGAAATCAATATTGTTTATATTGTCATTACAAAAATCAAATACTTTCTGTACCAAATTAATTGGATCCTTGAAACATCTTTGTAAACTCTCTTTAGTGATGAGTCGTTTAACCGTCTCACCAAAAGCATCACATGATGATTTACCATGACTGGTGGCAAAAAAAGACCATGTTGCATGAAGGGTGAAATCCTCTTCTTGATGGCAACGGTTTATGAATTTTTTGCAATTTTTGTATTGACTGGAACATCCATCACTAAAATAGATTTTTTTTACATCAGGAAATCTTTCTTTTATAAATGATATTACTTCCTTCTGTGTTAAATACACAAAAGTGACATCATGTTGCATATCATCAGATAAAATACATAGATTGCTTGCTGATAATTTATTACTGGAAGACTGGGTGTATATAACAGCTGGATGAAGAGTGCAGGCTTCTTTTGGTCCAATGATAACTTTGAACCTCATCTTGAATAACAAAAGTAAAATTATCACTAAAATCCAACAAAACAATAGCTTCTTGAGGGCCAAGATTTACTTTAGTTTCTTTCATTAAATTAGATTGGGCTTTTGTTATAAAAGAATGTGGAATAAGATTTTCCAAACATTTTATTAAGTTTGTCACAAATGCATCCAAAGAAACAGTGCATGTCACCATTTCTGTTCGGTCGGTACTAACCCACTGCCAGTACTGGATTGAATCATTTGAGTTAAAATCTTCAAATTTTTCTTCTAAAATTTTTTGTAAATTTTCATTATTTGGGCAATTAGTGCAGTGGCGCAACGTGCAATCTCTATTATCTGTAGAGCATACCAGTTGTTTTATCAACTCATGATAATTTTCTGTAATATGTACATGAAGCATAAGAATGGTAGTTTGATGCTTCATACAAACACATACGGAATGTGTACCTGGAGAACCAGCCAATACACACCATTTAGGCCTCAAAGAACAGAATTTAGAAAATTTTATATTTACTTCAGGAAAATCCAGTTTAAAAAGTGAATACATCTCACGAAGATTACACAATATCAATCTCTTTTGTTCATGTACATTTTTAGCAATGCTAACTACATCTTTTTTTCCAGGCATGATTCGGGAATATTCATCATTCTCATAAAATTTATTAATAAGTTCAATTGTTTCTGGGCTTGTGGGTTTGCTTTTTCTTAGGTCTGGCATTGCCAAGATACACTTTTCTCTCAGAAGTTGTCGTGACTGTCTTACAGCATAATCAGTAACTTCAAATTTATCTGTTATTTTCCTTTTGCTCCAAGAATTAGGAACCAGAGTCAAAAGCTGCAATTGCTCCCCTTCTATTTCTGACAAGTTTTACTTTTTCTTTTAACATATCCATCAGCTTGTCAAAATCTTCAGCCTTTTGTTTAATCTCTTGCATATCACTACATGCTCTTTCGGGAGAAAGATCCACATCAGTTACTTTCTGCACTTTACTTTTCAGAGTATCATATGCAGCCTTAACTTTTCTTTTAGCATATGATTTTTTGCTGTATGAGGGAATCCCATGAAATGTAAGTGGAGATTCCCCTAATTCACGAAGTGAGGAATTGAGGCTGTTAAGAGCTTAATCTTTGTTGATTGATGTATCATACTCAACATCAGCACTATCATCACTTATTACCCCTGGCTCATGCACTTCATCTGTATTTGCACTCTTTTCTGAAAGTTTTGTAATAGAATAACACTGTTTCTGTCCAGGTGCTACTAAGATATTAAAACTAAACAATCTGTTGGATAAATCTCTAATGACAGCCCTAATTGCTTTTTTCACTGGCTTTTTATGCTTCTGAAATGGATCTGCACATTTATATTGATAACATTCACATTTTGTTAAAAACCAAATTCTGTGATGTTCACATATATTAATGTGAAGGTTATCACTTATTTTTCTTTTTATAAATGCAGTAGTCCTAAGTAATAAAAGTTCTTTCTCTGAATCACAGAGATTATGAATGTAGTTTAGTTTTCTGTGTTTTGTTGTTTTGTATAGCTAGTTTTGTGACACTCTAAACCAGTCAATATTCCAAGCCTGAATGTTAGTAGAAGATTCAATATCAAGTTCCATACTAAGACAATAAAGCAAAAAAAATATATGTAATCACAAAACATTTATATTCCAAACTGGTAAGATCAGGTTACATGGAATGCCAGTATGCCTATATATTATAAAGTATAAAATTTTAGAAAATCAGAATGCATTTTGCAGCTCAAGAAAAAACAGATCACCCTTCTATGATGAAAAACAACAGACTGATAATTTGATTAACATATTCCAAAACACCTGCCTTTATGAAAGAACTTTACCCTGCCTTTTGTCAGAGTGTGTTTATAAAAGGCAGGTGTAAAAAATATGCTTCATCCTGTAGAAATAAACATAGCCTTGCTAAGTATAGTTAATTATATTTAAGCTTATCAAAAACATATTTAAATTGTTTAAAATCACCCAAGGAAATAAAATAAAAGGTTTTGAACGTTTTTTTTTTTTTTTTTTTTTTTTTAAATACAAATAATTAAAATATTTATTCAAACACATACAGAAAAAAAGATATATTGAAAATGTGAGGGGCAAAATGCCATTCTTTCATTTTCTTATTCTATACCCATAAAAGACTTTCTATTTACAATTACATTATTGAGGACAAAATTAAGAGATTTGTTTAAGTTTAAAATATCGCTTACAATTAGAAAAATAATTAATGAAACTAAGGATTAAATAATAAGGAACAATAAATTTAATTGAGAAAATTATTGGTCAGAATTTTTTTTTTTTTTACTCAGGAAAATTAAAGAACAAACTTTACACTGCAAATAAAAAAAAAATAAACACTTAATAAATAATAATAATAAGTAATAATCTCAATAATAAATCCATTGCAATCACAGTAATTATTTAGGTACCACAGCTAAAATTGGGCATTCTGATTTTTATCTCATGATTGTACATCATCCCAGAATAGGGCAAAATTTTTACATAAGCAATGGGAAAGACATCAATCATTTTTATTTCATAACTAGAAACCTCAATGTGTAAGCTGTTATTTAAAACAAAAACAAATTGGAATTTTCCATTGTCTTTTCGTGGAGAGCATTTTTCGTAAAATGACCAAAATAACCATAAATTTACATTTTGGCTCAATTTTTTGGCTCTAAAAATTATAAATAAAATAATTTTTAAATATTTTTTATTAGAATCTGCATATGTTGACGTACTTACAGTGATATTTTTAAGCTCATTCGGATTTTAGATCCAGAGAAACAATTTTTTGAAGATAACTGCAGTCTAAAAATAGACTTAGAAATGTACGATTTCAGAAAAATCCAAAATTTTGACCCCCCCCCCCCCCCCATATCTCAAAAACTATGAGATCTAGGAAAGAAAAAAATTTAATGGGTTCATATCTAGGTAAGGATAGTATGTACACAAAGTTTCACCCAAATCCGTTTCGGTCGGGTTACAAACCATAAAAAAATTGGTTGAATTGACATGGAATGACCCAAAAAGGCAAGGAGGGTGGGATTTTATCTAAAAAGGGCATGAGGGCAGGCTGCCCATAGCTAACTATAAGACCTGCTTCTGAAGCTGCAAGGTGAAATGATAACACGTATTTTTTTCCGTCTGTGCAGAGAAGATAAAAAACACACTATCTGCACATGGACGCTAGGAAGGAAATTCAAATTGCAAGACCGTGTTCGCTGTGTAATTTTCTCAGCAGAAACTTATAGTGTTGTTTTTGTACTATGATATTTATTATTTTAACGTGCAGTTATCCTTTCTGGCATTTGTAACATAATGCCTGATCACTGTTGTTTGCCTTTTGTAAGGAAAATTAAGATAAAAGTGGTACCTATTTCTCCGTATTTCAGTTTCCAAAGGATACAGAAGCTAAAAAGCTATGGCTACAGAAGATACTGAGAAAAGACTGAGTCACAGCTAACTATTTCTACTGATTATTTCGTTATAAACTGTATTAAATATTTGCTTATTTGAGTAATTAATTACTTTGAATACTGGTAATTGAAGGCTATATTTATTTATTTTTGCGCTGGTCATTTTATTATCAATTTTTAGCAGTGTTTTCTTGAATATTGCATTATAAAATTTAATTCAATATTTGCTGATTTGAATTCATTACTAAGGATCTGAGTTAGAAATGTCAATCACTTTTTAATCGAATATATCAGAAGATTTTTAATATTGATTATTGAGGTTTTTTTTTTGCTGATTATTACATTATAAAATAATATTAAATATTTACTGATTTGAATTCATTACTAGGATTTTTTAAAGTTAGAAATGTCAACCATTTTTTTTTTTTTTTTTTTACTGAGTGTATCAGAATATTTTGAATATTGATTATTGGGGAACTTATTTATTTTTGCTGATTATTTAATTATAAATTGCATTAAATATTTTTTTATTTGAATAATTTATTTGAAATTAATTGAATAATTATCCAAGATATTTTCAGTTATGCATCAAGGATTTTGTTAATCAAATGCATTACATTATTATTGATTATTGAAGGCTATATTTATTTATTTTTGCCTGTCGTTTTATTATAAATTTTTAGTCATGTTTTCTTGAATATAACATTATAAAACTTTTTTTGAAAATTTGCAGATTTATCTCAAATAACATTATTTTTTAATTTGAACGAAGGCGTATTTTATTCATGAAAATATACAATATATATATTTTTTAATTTTTTAAATGTAGTTTTTATTCACATTAAAAAAGAAATTCTTACGAATAAATTTTTAAGTCATTGTAAATATTTTTAAGAATAACTTTGAATAAACAAGTTCAGAGTACTTAATTGCATTTCTTGCTACTGTCTTGTAATTCATATTTTTCTTCTCAGAAATCTATTTAATTGGAATTGCTTGATTTCTACAGAGTATATATATGTGTGTGTGTTTTTCTCACATTAAATCATTTTTAATGCGTGATCTTTTTATATATGCTTTTGCTCAGAACGGAACATTGACGTAAAAAGTGGCGTCACAGATAGCTTCAGAAGCTGGTAATTATAGTTGCCGTGGGCCGCCCCTCTGAAACTCTAGAGTGATCCTTTTTGTTCTAACCTAGTGGCAGAAAAAAGGGTTTTTTTCTGGAAAAATAACTTCAAAACACCATCTTGAAGTCTAATTTAATGCATTTTTCCTAGAGTGGATATATTTTTCTTTTAGACATATTGCCTTTATAACTGACGTCTAGCAATTATAAAAACTTACTTATTTGACAATATTTAACAGAAGGTTATAAAATTTTCAGTAGGAAACATTTGTGGGTACATTAAAAATATATTGATGTAAATTTAATGTGAATTATCTGTAAAAACAATCTTTTTTTAATAAAAGCAGACTTTTTATCAATTAAAGCCCTTTTTTTTAATGGCTCTGGCTAAAATCCAGCAACCCTGCTTTTGTATGATTTAGATTGGTGCTGGAACATTTTCAGGAGTTGTAAAATAATAAATAATTAAATATTAGAATTATTGGATGATCATAACTTGCATACTATTGCATTGTGAATTAGGAACAAAACCCATCATAAACTGCTTGCATTCTTTTGGTGAAAAACTTTACTTGAAGATAAATTAAAAATGAACTTCTTACTTAAAGGTGATCTGGAAAACAATGAAGTGAGGCCAGGGTTCTCGCTGCCTTTTGACCAACTTTAGCAATTTGGCTAATCAGAAATAAAAAAAAGTAGTCAAATGGAAAAAATGTTAACAAAATAGTTTCTTCATGAAACACTGAAAAATCGACCTAATTTAAAAATAAGCAAAATATTAAAAATAAGTACATTCTGAATTAAAGTATTGAATAAACTGCTGTGATACTATAAAAGCATAAAAAAACTTCTTAATAACACCATAAAAAATGGTGCATTCCTTATTTTTATGGCATTATATTAAAGAAGTTTTTTTCATGCTTTTGCATTCTAAATGTCTTACGCAATCAAGAAAAATTCCAAACCCAACTTAACTGATTAAAATTATGAGTAATTAACTTTTCAACCCAAGTTAACTCAGGATTTAAAGTTATTACATTCAATAAAGTCTGAAAAATTCAAAAAATATGTCCCATTTAAAAGAACTTTATTTTTCTAGAATTCTTCGACTTTTCATTGAAGCCCATACTTCAAAGACAGTTTCAAAATTGTACTGTTGCCTATTGAGCTGTTAAACACACATATTAAATGACATTATTGACATTTCTTACATGCATTCGATTTCTAAATTTAGTTTCTGTTGCATTCATTTCATCATACTGATGTCTGATGAAAGCAGTTTTGCTTATATTTCTGCTGTCCTTGCTTAGATAGTGATTAACTGACAATAGATAAACACCTTTTAGCCTGGCACTTGGTGCTTTGACACAGTTCGCATAACCCATGCTGAGGATTTGGTTGATGCTAAATTGAATTATTGAGTCAGCATATCTAAAAATATAGTAATGTAAATTGCACTGTGAGATTGAACATAAGCAACATCAATCGTTCAGTAATGTGAACAAAAGTGTCAATGTACTAAAACACACACAAAAAAAAATTAAAAACTGAACACTTTCAATTTGGCGAGTCTAATCGTTCGTTTACTTGCCAAAGAAAGTGTTTTGTCACGATTTGGTGCGAGCGGCAGCGAGAAACCTGAGTGAGGCTGTAAAATGAAGACAAATAATTTGTAGATAATCCAGTCTTTATCCATGCTTTAACTTGAAGAGGAAGACATTTAAAATACTTTTGCTTTTGGTCACTGCATTCCATTTAAAACATAAAGAGATCTCATTCAAGATTCCCCACAATAATGTAAAATGTGGAGTTTGGCATTCAATATGATGAAAGTCTTTAGAAAATACTGAAGAATTCAAATAACTAGACAAACTCTTTAAAATTTAAGTAAAATACACTGCATCACGTCGCTAATCTTTATTTGTTCATCCAATATTTAAAATGATTTGAACATTGGCAAATTAAATGCAAGTTCTGATAAAATGGAAACTTGTGCCGAAAAACAAAATAGCAATTAACACTACATCATCAAATTAATTTTTGTCTTCTCCTAACTAAAACTTGCTTTACATCCATATAAATACAGATGACAGTTAAAGTTAATCAACAGAAATTTTTTACGAAATTAGTTAATTGATGAAGAAATTATCTATAAACAAATTTTTGAATTTTAGAATAATAAAACAAATTTAATACGGTCAACAATTGAAAAACACAGCTCCATATACAGGGAAAGTTGCAACAAAATCCATCCATTCAGGATTGACAAAGCATGGCACAAGCACATGTGCAAATCAAGACTCGTTGCTTTCATACAGATCAAGTGTATGCATTGCCGCTTCCTATGCTTAAGCCTACAGGGGAACAGAGAATTGTTGGAGTCACCAGTTTCGTGAAGGGCGAAATGCTGATGGATCACTCTTGTTTAAAATGGCACAGAAATGACAAATTACATATACGCCAAATTGAAAACAATGTGAGAGTATTCTCATACCCTGCCGTAATCTGTCAAACATTTGGTAGTTGGCCCAATTGTTACTATTCGGCTAGCTGAATATTCAGTATTCTGTTTACCTGTGTGCCGAATATTGTGTCGAATATAAGAAAGTTGATAAATTCCATACCAAGAGCAGAAAATGATCAAAAATGGGGAGATACTGACAAAATATGGTTTAAAAGGAGTTAAGCTATTATTAAATGGCTTCCAAAAGTTCCTTATTTCACCAAAAAGTAATCTTTAAAATATATCAATAAACATGTTACCTGATAATAAAAGATTAGCCAGAAAGCTTAAGTAAGAACAAAAATAATTTTTCTATCGTAATTGGGTCCACAAGCAAAATTGGCGTTAAACATGAAAGATGCCACAACATGGTTTAATAATGTGGATACCATTAAAGTGTTATTTAAATATATATATATATGTGTGTGTGTATATATATATATATATATATATATATATATATGTGTGTATATATGTATTTTGTGTATATATATGTAATAATAAATTTTCGCCCTATTTCTTTAGTTAAATTATTCCAAATTCTTCAATTCTTTTTTCCCTCTCTTTTTAAAATATCTCTTAAATCTATTTTGTATTTTATTCCATAACTTAATCAAAATATTCTGTTATTTATCATTCTAAAAATCTTAATCTGTTAAAAGCTACACGTATTTATTAAAACCTTATTCTCTTAAATTGCAACACTGCCTCTAAACGCACCTGCCTAATTTCTTCTTTTGAGACATTTAATTTTTATTCTTTGGAACTTTTATAATACCATTTTTATTTCTATTTAATTCATTCGGCATCCCATGATTCCAAGCGGTTTTCGCGCCCAAAGGCCTTTTTACCTTTTTAATTTGCCGCTTCTGTTAAAGAGTTTTAATCATACGTCAGAGACACGTCTTCGTGGCCTCATTTTTTCATCCATTAGCGAGAAAGCTCCGCCTTCTTTATCCCCCTAGCGCCCTCCGAACATGGATGCGAGTGGACCAGCTTGTTCGCGCGTTTTGTACCTTTGGGCCAAATTTTGAAGTATTTATACGGTTACACTGGCTTCGGAGAGAGGATTTACACGAATTAGTGGTTGTCATCTAATTGCCGTCACTGGGGAGTCTACACTAATGCATCGGTATTATGTTCTTCAAGCTCTGCTAATTCTTCAAGATCTTCAAATGTGTTCAGTTTAATGAAGCGAAAGTTGGTGGAGTTGCTTTCATCTATGTGATCACAATAAAGCCACTGCTCATCTGTTAAGTTATTAAGTCTTCTTTTTAATGTTTTTGGGAAATTTCTTCTGGATTTCACCGCCTCTGCTCAATTTTTACGACTGCAAAATCACTACGATTTCCGATGTGATATACTTCGAGATTTGTCTTCATGGTGAGTGACTCGAAGTGATGCCCTGTCCGGGTGTCATGACTACATTTCAACGATCTCGACTGCGGCTACCTCGATATGATTATCAGGTAATTTTAGTGGTTTCGGACTGAGATGTTCCGATTGTCTGGTGGAAAGAACGTTCAAGTCGACGGCAATAGCGATCGTCTATAATGTGCCAATTTTCGACAGGAATGTATCATATATATATAATATATTATATATATATACACAAAATCATGTTTGATAAAATTGGCAATTTGGTGCAATTAACAGAAGATTGCTTAATAGGGTAAAGTTTTTACATAATTAAATGTCGCAAAAGCCAGCAGACATTAAAGCATAAATGCATTCATTATTTATTTCGAATAAATTTGTTTGCATTCAAAGCATTTAGAAAACTGACAATTTTCAAGCTGAGTATTAATTTTACAAATAAAATTTTTTTTTTCCTTCCTTTTCTAGTAGATAAATCTCATTTTTAAGATTCTAGAACCACAAAACACAAAAATTTCTTTTAAAACTAGAATAAAATTAATTTATTATTTAGCTTTCTAGTTATTATAATGGATATAATTTTTATAACTATGAAAAATCGTCTTTTAATTAATGTATCCAGTTCATTGTACATCTAAAATAATTTGTAGAGGTTGTTTTTTATTCTGTTCTAAGTTGCAAACTAATTTTGCTATTTTCCCATTGAAATATCATTGAACTAATGTAATTATGCTTAAATTCTTGTGTATTTCTTTGTAAACTAGTTAAATGACGAATATAATGAAATAAGGCTTTTTATTCAATTTAGGTTTTACAGCAAGTTAAACTTCTTGTTAGTGAACTGTGCCGACTACATAATATTCAAGAACCCATTGAGCTAAATAGTTTACAGCCTACAGTAGTTGCCCAGGTTAATTCATTTAAATTTTTCTTTTAACTATTTGTAATGAAATCAATGCTAATAATTTTATTTATTTATATGTGAAGTAAAACTGACAAATAACATTTAAATTGCAGATATCTGAAGATGAATTAGAAAGTAATTCCGAGGATGATGAAGAAACCGAAGATGATATACATATAGAAATGGAAGAAGACACTAGGTAAACATCAAAAATTTCAATATTTGTATATATATTTTTTTAAATTTAAGATTCTTTTTACATTTTTTACCTTTTTTTGCTTATATTAGAATTTTAGGCATATTTTAAGTAGGAGTTTTGTCACTGTGATCAAATTATTATTATTTTTTAAATAATTTGATTAAAATCATGATTTAATCACTGATTTAAATCATTGACACCCTACCTGTAAATATATTTTTCAATGGAAAACGTGTTTGGAAATATTATTTGGGCTTTTATGATCTAATTTTTCCCATTTAATTCTTTTCTCATGTAATAAATTATTTTAATTATTTTTTTTTCTCATAATATTCACATGCAAATATATCTTTTAATTGTAAAATGTTTGGAAATATTTGCAATTTTTTTTTAATTTGTCAACAATGGATAAAAAAAATTACTTTTTCAGAGTATGAAATAAATTGTTATTGATATACTGAAATTTTGAACACAAAATTAAAAAATATAACTGAAAAAAAAAAATAGACATTTAAAAAAGGATTGGACACTGCACATCGCAATGTAGTCCCGTATATGCTTGCAGAAGATGGCTGTGCATAGTTTTTAATCCTATAAAACTTTAACAGTACTATTTTGGCCAGTTTCAACATTCAATAGCGCTTTAAATAATTTTTCGATTTAAAAACTGATTGCTTCAGCATGTTTATCACATGTTTCTGTATAAAACTACCAGTTTTTGTATGCCATAATTTTTTTTATCATGAGAAAATCAAAAGATCACAAATTCAATTATGGCAGCAACAATAGTTACTCTTTAATAGAGAGAAAATCAAAAGATCACAAATTCAATTATGGCAGCAACAATAGTTACTCTTTAATAGAGAGAAACCTTTTTATCTCCTTGCATATACGTGCGATTCTTACACAAATGTTGTACAAAATCCATATAATCCTGTGCTACAGCTACAGATCATTTCGAGCATTTTATTTTACAGTCAAATATTGTAAAATTTCACAAATATTGTAAAATTCAATTTGTTGTTGATTCCCTAATTGCTCTTCTGATTGATCATACTGCTGAAAAATAATATAAATTTGAGTATGTTCTTTATATTCTCGAAGTTCCAGAAGAATTTGTCGAATATTAGATAGATATATACTCTAGGTATACTATAGATATATACTCTTACTCTATATATACACTCTTGATATTCGACTAAATGCCCAAAATCAAAAGTGTCCTGTGATTTTTGGTCATATAGCATATCTATTTTTTTTCCTATTCTGTCTCTTGCTTTCCTCCTACAGGATCTTGTCGTTGATTGCTCCTACTTAATCTATAGGTCTGTTATAGATGATCAAGCTCTTAAATCGTTATATTGACTATCTTATATAACAATGCTATTTATGATTTAAGATTTTTATAAGAATTTATGTATTGTGTACATCTTTTATACAAATTATTTATGAAATTTGACAATATAATAATTTATTCATTTTAGCAGCAGCAGAATTATTTCTTTTTCCACTGTTTAAAAAGTTTTCTTTTAACTTATGTAGAATTATTTATGAATTCAGATGATGTAATAATGAATTCATCAATATTATGATTTTTGCCATTCTTTTTAATTTAATTTTCTTTCTTTTCTTTACAGTCCTGACAAAAATAAAGATGAAGGTATCAGCAGTGAACACACAGCAACTTTAGAGAGGCTAAGGCAGAACCAACGTCAAGATTACTTGAGAGGTTCAGTGTCAGGATCAGTTCAAGCAACAGATCGGCTAATGAAAGAACTCAGAGAAGTCTATCGCTCAGAAAGTTTCAAAAAAGGTAATGCTGTTAACATACACTGTACTTAGAAATGTGCATCATTTAGTATTTAAAAAAAAAAAAATGTATTAATTTAAGAAGGGTTTTTATTTATAAAAAGTATATCACAAATATAGGTGAAAATTAGCGGTCGCCACTCGCCACGTGGCGATTAAAGTTTAAAAAGTGGCGATTAAAAAATCAGCCATCGATCGCCACCCTAGTCGCCACTCGCCAAGTGGCGATTAAAAAATCTGTTATCGATTGCCAAGTGAAATACACCATTTTTCATGGAAATATGCATCTGTACATTGATTACATCTAATTATATAACTGGTTAATTCTTTTTCTTACCAGATGCAAACAGATTTCAATGACTTAGCTGTATTTTCAATATTTCGGCTTTTTCTCATGTGCTCTTACCTGCATGTTATGATTGCTCTTTAGTTGGATTATTTTTTCAAGAAATACAGTTTTATTCTGCAAAACATATTAATCAGCTTTGATTCCACATGCATTTCAAGTAATTTATTCCTTTTTTTCCCACCGGATACAAGCATATTTTAAGGCCATTTCAGTATCTTCAATATTTCGACTCCTGCCACATGCTCACCAGTTAGATTATTTTTCTTCAAGAGATACTGTTTAATCATGCGAAATATACTCATACAATAGAAGATATAAAACTCTTATAGAAAAATATGTTTATATTCAACGATTATAATTTATCTAGATGTCAAAAAAGTTTGAAACATAATAGTGGCCACTAACTTTAAAAAGTGGCCACTAATCAAATTAAGTCTACCGGCCACTGGCTACTAACTAAATTTCCCAGTTTTCACCTATAATCACAAATATACTTTTTTGAAAGATCCCTTTTTTTATATCAAAAACATAAAGGGTTATGGTGTAAACCTTCTGTTTATGATTGTTCTTTATATCATCCCATTCTGCCATTTTTAGGTGCGTTCGTAATTATATAAATACGTAGCACCTATAGTCGTCGTTTGGTCTGTCCGTCTGTCTGTCTGTCTGTCCGCATATAACAACGCAAAAACTACCCAACCAAATGGTTTGCAATTTAAAATATATTATCTTTGCAGAATTTTGTCGAGACATTTCAAATTTTATTAAAATCGAATCAAAACTTTAGGAGATATTAATAAAAATATTTATTAAGAAATTTGAATTTTTTTTTTTTAAATCGGTGCTTTTTTGTTATAGGAGCTTCCGAAGTTTAATCGTCAAGCGACCGAGATACTTATTTTATAACAGAAATTAATCTGCAGACGATATAATTCATTTCACAGAATTAAAAATCATCAAGATCTGAATATTTATATAACTAGCTGATACATATATATCTGAATATTTATATAACTAGTTAAGATATTTGTATGAACAGTGTCATAAAATATATACTTAACTAGCTGTTTAACCCATTCTACGCACGGGATATCATGAATTTAATTCTAAAACGTGCGTACGAACGCACCTCGTTTGTAACGTTTGACGTACAATTTCCAACTTGTTTTATATTATGAACAATGTGTGCAGAATTTTCAGAGGATTGTGGATAGTGATGCCAGATGTCCCGATTTATGCAAAACAAAAAATTTTTCAATTACTGTACCCTCCATTGCATAAAATCATGTTCATCCTGAAGAATTAGCAGCTGATTTTAAAAACCAACGATTCAAAGTTTAATTATTTTAAAATAAGTTTTATGTTATTAAAAACTTGAGCTATGATAAAAAATACTGAATCTATATTCACCTTGTACTATAAATACTAATTAAAAACAACATAAATGTCCAAAAACATATACGTACCATTTTATAAAATACTACTTTACTGTAGGTGTTTTTATATACAAAACTGTATATAAATATATATAAACTGTATATAAACATAGGTAACCTAGCGCTTTCGAGCAAACTTTTGCTCATCTCCAGGGCTACACACAATCAAAACACAAGCACACAAAAGACAAATGGCAAAAAACTAGTCAGAACAATGTTCGCTGCTGGAGAATGGGGCAAACCATTAAAACAAGCCCACAGGGGTGGGAAGCACTGGGAGGGGTGTGAAAATAAATTTAAAAAGATAAAACATGCAGTGATTCATTATCCTACAATATTCCCAAATTATGGTATCGACTCTTAGGAATTGTTCAAGACAAAATATGGTTTTCACACTCCTCCCAGTGCTTCCCACACCTGTTGGCTTGTTTAAATGGTTTGTCCTATTCTCCAGCAGCGAACGTTGTTCTGACTAGTTTTTCGCCGTTTGTTTTTTGTGTGCTTGCGTTTTGATTTGTAACCCTGAAGATCAGCAAAAGTTTGCTTGAAAGCGCTAGGTTATCTATGTAGAAATACAGTTTTGTATATAAAAACACCTTCAGTAAAGTATTTTATAAAATGGTACATATGTTTTTGGACATTTATGTTGTTTTTAATTAGTTTTATGTTTCCTACTATACTTAGGTAACAAGCAAATTGACAGTACAGAATATACTGGGAACTTTATAACTCCGCAACAAAAAGTAGTGTGCTGCCTACTTTAATAAAATATCTCTCTGTATCTGATTTTTAAAAAACCTTTTAATTCAGAAGCGATTGCTTAATTGAAACTGATGTAAGTTGAAAGTGCCACTATATATATATATATATATATATATATATATATATATATATATATATATATATATATATATATATATATATATATATGTTTAGTAATCTCTCACTTATACATCGGTGTAAGGGACTGGTTAAAAACGACGCATAAATGAAATTCAAGTTTAAAAAAAATGTTAAATAGATGGTAAGACTATTAATATTTAAATGGTTAAATAACAGGCAGAATAATAGTAAAAATGCAAAAGATTGTTAAAGATTTATTTTCAAATCTAAAATATATATATCTAAAAATGTTAATTACATACCTAATTTTTTCAAATAATCTAAAATTGAAGTTTCTTAAGTTCATTGAAACATGAATATGTTGAACCGAGTGACGACAGAAATGTTAAATAAGAGGTTTCATATGCACAGGCTTATCAAACAGACTTCCATTACTTCCTATCTTTCGGGGGGGGGGCTCCTACTCCAACCCCCCCCCCCCCCCCCCCCCTCCAAGAAATAGCGGATGCAAAGGTGGGTGGCTCAAGAATTCAGCTTCCAATACTGTCCAGAAAACAAAGGCAAAAAACAACCAATCGACTCGCCCTTCGCAAGCTGGTGTGAAATTTTTTGTTAAGGACATGTATAGAATAGGAAGAAATGTCAAGGGAAATTGAAGTTTCTCCGACTCATAAGTGAGATACATTTCACGTTGTGACACATAAACAAAAAAAATTATCATTGCACCCCCATATGTGTATCCGGGACTACCGAAAATCAACGTATAACTGAGAGCGACTCATAAAAGAGACAACTTATAAGTGAGAAATTGCTGTATTAATATTTCATAAAGGTGTCTCTATTCACTTGGCAAAAGACAGGAACAGGTTGAAGAGAAACTGCAAACCTACTGATGATAATTTCACCCCACTTCCGTCAAGTTACAGATAATTACATTAGAGATTGTGGTTTTAAATGCACAGTATATGTTTTTTATTTTTGAAACTATTAAAAATAAAGCAAAAATGTTTCTGGATTTGAAATTTTCGAGAAATTTTATCTGAAACACACCAAGCATGCTAATAATATATTTAAAATAACAAAAAAGAACTTTTGAAAATTAAATGAATGGAAATATGTTTATGAAATGCTGTGGTTGTAATTAAAACAATGACAACAAAAATCACACTCAACAAGGCTGTTCTCAAATCCAAACTGCTTACTTTATGACATATTTCAGTCAGGGAAATTTACCATTCCAGAGGAAAAGTCAGGGAAATTCGAAAATTCTGATAAAAAGTTAGAGAAATTTAAAACATCCAAGAAAAAATTGGGAAATTTTTTCTGATTTATAGAAAAGCATCACACAATCATTAACCATGAAGTAAATATCATGTTCAACATTTTGTGAATTTTGCAAAAAAAATTGTTTAAAAAATCGGTAGTTTATGCTTCAGAATCAGTTGTGAGTTTCACTCTCAAATTTACAACTTTTAAGGTTATTTGTGTGTAACATCCCAAAATCTCGATTCCTGTTTGTATGGGGGAAAGCCTAGAAAAGACATATTAGGTCTATTGGTTTCGAAAAATATTATTTTAATTTTAAAAAAAAAAATGATTTCTCGTAAGTAAATTCACATTAATTTTAAACTTCTCCATTTTTTTTCTACATAATGCCATCTCCTGTTTGCAGATGAAAATACAAAAGAAGAAACTCTTTCCCAGTACATTTCCGGTTCTAATGATATCTTTAGTTCTAAAAATTATTAATATTTGCTATTTCAAAAAAGTTATTTTCTTGAGGTCGTTTCACAAATTTGCCAGGTTTTAATTTATTTATTCCCTTTCTCAGTGTCTTTGAAGATATAATTTTTCATTTAACACAATTGTAATTTGGATATTATTTCGCATTTTAAAAGAATGGGGGGGGGGGGGGAGGTTGATCAACTTTCTATATTATTTAGGTTTTCTCAGAATTGAAGATTTAATATATCTAAATGTCAAAAATTAAATTGGCATTCACTGTTATAGAAGCTCCTTAGTTCGTTTGGAAAGAATTTTTTTTTAATAAATATAAATTCATACAAATTCGAAGTTTGTTTGCAAAAACAGTTTGGAGATGCATAACATGCCTGATGTATATGGCAAAGGCAGTGGGGACCCCAACTGTAGGTTCGTTTGGATAGATTTTTATTTAAATATATAAAATCATACAAATTTGAGTGTATATGGAAGCCGGCCAACACATTTGAAAAGATTTCTGTTTAAAAATTATTAAATCGATACAGGGTGTATATTCCATGGTATATGCTTTCAAAGGCAGTGGGGCCTCTATCTCTAGTAGGTTCACTTGGATGGATTCTCGTGTACAAATTCAAGAGTGTATCTTGCCGAAGACATTGGGACCCCCTACATAGGTTCATTTAAGAAGACTTTCATTTAAAAATATAAAATCATTCAACATTAATTTTAGATATATTTCAGGTTATCACGGGTCCGGGCAATGCCGGGCTGGTCAGCTAATTAAAAAATAAAATCTATCAATATTTTGTTTTTATATGTATCTTATATATATAGCTATTGTTATTTATGTAGTTGTATTTATTATAGGTGTATTTACTGTTGAGCTTGTTAATGATAGCCTTTATGAATGGAATGTGAAGCTTCTCAAGGTGGATCCTGACAGCCCTTTACACAATGATTTAACGCTCCTGAAAGACAAAGAAGGAAAAGATAACATTCTTCTAAATATTCTTTTTAAGGTAATTTTTTATGTATGACTGTTGAATGTGTTCTGTATACATTTATCTTGTCTCTTTGACGTGTCTGTTATGTATAATTTAAAATGCATCAATTTAGCTTTCAAATTTTTAAAATCATCTTTTTTAGGGTTTCGTTCATCTCATGAAACCCTATTACTCCCGCTCCGTTGTCTGTCTGTCACAGAACCGTTCTCTGAAACTATATAACTTAGAGTTGAAACTTTGTGTATATATAACTAAATACCTGCTATGAAGCTCAAAATATTAAAATTTTTAAAAATCGTATCATTTTAATAAATAGAGATAAAAAACCAAAATTCTAACAGCCTTTTCCTATTAAATTTAAACATTTTTCGTTATAGCAGTTGCCAAAAATTATAAATCCATGATGAAATTCTTTCTACAATAATTCATTTTCTATTGAAAGATTTCCACGTGGAAAATGAAAATGAAATAAAAAATTTCACCTATTGAGAAAAAAAAAAGATTATGACGTCATATGGGTAATAAAACGGAAATTTGCAAAGATTTCTCAATAATACAAGGAGTATGAGTATGTGCATATACAGAAAGCAGATTAATATCACGTCATTAGAGAATTAAAAAGAAAATTAATCTGAAGTTATATCGTAAGTTTAACGGATTTCTCAAAGGTTTGATCGATATGAATAATAGAGAATAGTAAATATATGACGAGTTTTAAGGAACGTATGGAATCATGATAAAAACCCGATTATGGAAATATATTCACATATTTGAACATTTTGAAGGTGTACAACATGTTTAATGTTGATTTTTTTTTTTTTTTTTTTTTTTTTTTTTAAATATCGCATTTAGTCCACATGACAGATATTATTATGTCAGAGTATAATAATAGCGGGCTGGATTAGATATTCAAAAAAATAGACCGGTAAATTTTTACTTTATATAAAACATGACTTTTTGTTGTTGTTGTTGTTGCTAAATGAAATTTATTTGGATTTATTAAAGAAAGGATAAAGTGTTTTAAAGGAATATTAAACGAAACCCTTTGTGTGATCCTCGATCATATTTACCTGCTTGTTCTTTCTTATTTGTCATTTACTTAAAGATTAATAAATATTTGTTCTATTAATCTTATTAATTATTTACTGAAAAGTGTTCATCATGCTATTATGGAAGTTTTTTTTTTATATAATCCGAATATAAATATGCATTGGTTCACTGAAATTTTAGTGACATCATATGTTAATTAATATAAGTTTGCAGATTTTCTATAAAAAGTATACCTATAATTAAACTGACATCGTAACTAGGCATTTTTTATGACTCAATGAGAATTTTGGCTTGAATTTTTTCTTACATTTTATAGATCTTGCTTAATGAAATATAAATACAGTGCAACCTCGATTATCCGACCTAATTGGGACCGCTAGTACCTAGGATATCGGAAATCTCGGATAATAGAAATTGTGCATAAAAACTAACCGTGCTCGCGAATTTAACATCTCTTAGAATAAAATACAGTAAAACATTTTTTGAATAATAAAAATGAACATATATAAAGTTGTTTCACAGCTCAACAAATTTAAAAAGGAAATCAGCTAAAAATTGTAAATTTTAAAAAAGCAAATTGAAAATTTTTTAACTATTCTAAATTAAGTCCAGATTTTCTATCAGTGGCTGTCCGATCACGCCAATTTTTAAGCAGCAGAAGATCTATCGGCACAACATCGCTTCTTTGCTCCAAATATTTTAGGGCAGTTGTTAGTGCTTGAACACCTTCAGTATGACTTATAATCCTTGAATCCTCAAAGTCCTGGTCCTCATTGTCAGCATCATTAATGTCCAATAGGAATTAACGGCTTGTATAATTTCTTCATCATTAAGGATTTGAAAACTTGGATGTTGGTTTTCAACGTCCAGCCATTCCGAAATGTCCTCTTCCAAGACTTCTTCACACCTTTTAATGCGATTAATAATTTCAGATAGTTCTCCATCTGTCGGTGGGTTTACCCTTTGCTGGGATTCATCCTCTCTTCTCTTTTGAATAATTATGTAGCCTGTAGCATGGACAGTGAACTGAAATGTGTGGTATTTTTCAAGGCTCATTCACAAAAAAAAAAAAAAAAAAAATCAGACTTTGTTATTGGCTTGGTTAACAGAAACCTCGATTAATCGAAGCTCGGTTAATCGAGGTTCTACTGTACTGTATATCAGTAGTTCCCAACTGGTGAGGCATAGATCACCTGCAGAAAAGCCCTGAGTTGATGGCTGTCTTAATCCTATTAAAACAAAGCAATAAAATTCCTCCCTAGGTCTGCAGTCACCAACTTTCCAGATTTCACGGACCATAAATTCAAAATTTTAAATCCCACAGACCACCAATGTGAATTAAAATATATATATATATATATTTGCAGAATAGTAAATCTCAATTTTCCTAATCAGTTGTGGAACAAAATCGTAAATTTGATCCAAGTTATGGTTTCTGTACATACAAAAATGATAGTTAACTATTTAATATTCACGTTATTTGCTCCTGATTAGAATACATGAAACCAAACTCTACATTTGGATGAAAGAATGTTAATGTAGTATAAAACTGTACATGTTGTCAGGTAGTTGTTTTCTTCAATTCAAGTATGAAGATGCAATATACTTATTACAGAAAATATTATAAAATATTTTAACATAAGAAATTTGTTAATGTATTTATTTTACATACAATACAATATAGTTCACAAAATTTATACATAAATGTTGTGAAAAATTTAGTAAATTTTACTTTCACGTGTAATTTTCGCCTTTTTGTTATTTTCTGTGTGGCATTCCTGGTATTAACAAAAGAGGTCGATAGATGGTGTATATGGGCTGATGTGCCAGAGTATCCCGTGACTAAATGCCTGGTTGTTTTGCAATGAGCAGTAACCAGTTGTCGAAATGGAAGCGTCCTTGGAACAGCGTTATGCGATTTAAATTTTATGTGTGTTTGCAAAAATCAGCATCAAATACTTTTAACATTGTATGGTAACACCTTTCCCCGATGAAACAATGTCGACGGCAAGTGTTTTTCGCTGGCATAAAACTGTTAAGGAAAGAAAGCAATATCTGGAAGATCTTGAACGTAGGGGAAAACCTTCATTGTCCATCACAGAGACTATAAATCAACACAGTAGCGATTGGCATCAAGGAGGATCACAGAATTACAGTACTCCAGCTGGCGTGTTCGTCAAAAGGAAGCGTCCGTTACTGAAGAATGGCTTCTTATTGCATCGTGATAATGCAAGGCCACATACTGCTGGTTGTGTATTAGATGTTTTGCAGAACACAATAGCTTAGAGATCCTAAAGCACCCTCTTTACAGTCCTAATCTCGGGTTTTTGCTAATAAAAAATTATGGGCCGAATTCAAAAATTTTTTCCCAGCGACATGGAAAATCTGAAAAGTCAGGTAATTTCAAAGTAATCGGGGAAAGTCATAGAAATTTTTAAATATATAGGAAAAGTGAAGGAGTTTACAAATATTTCCTAAAAAGTCATGGAAAGGTCTGGAGGAAAAACATTTTGAATTTTAAATAATTTCTTTCTCAGAAAAGTGTTACTATATTTCTTGCGACATGGCGCCTCTGAAAAATCTCTAGACTCTTATCAGTTTCAAGATCGAGAAATTCCTTCAAATGCAATGCAGAAAAACCATAATATGGACAAAAAGTTTTCTACATTTTTGAGACACTTTCATGGCTTTTCACATTCTAGACTTTGTTGTGTGCCATTCATTTGAAAACTGGCAAAGATGAAGTTTTAATGTTTGTTATTTTGTGTTAAATAGCAGATTTTGTGTATGCCCGTTTGGACATGGAATTTTTTTTGATTTGGTCAGGAAAAGTCAGGGAAATTGCTAGACATGTTTTGCTGGGAACCCTGTTAAAACACTGAAATCCCAAACCACTATAACAGGGTTCGTAGTTTGTACTGACTCCTTACACAACTTAGGAACTCCTTATAAATGGAAAAAGTTTCCAAGCAATGCTTAGAACTCTTTAGAATTTCGAGAAGCAAAATCAAGTGACTTCATGCACTTAATTGAAGTATACAAGATTAGGAAATAGAGACAGACCTCATACACTGAATAATATTGCCTTAATTGATCATATTTCTTGGATATGTCATGAAAGCAATTCACTTTTAAAGGAAGTAAAATAAAAAATCTTTTTCTGTTTACAAAAGTAAAATTCAAATGATTAGTGTGATTACAAATGATTTTTTTTTCCCATTCAAAAGAGAAAAAAAAAAAAAAAAAAAAAAAAGTTACCTTATTTTTTTCACATGTTCCATGTGTTTTTCCCCTCCAAAATTTACTTTAAAATTTTAAGTTCATGTGATGCATGGTGAGTATTTGGGATTTGACTGGCCATTTTGGCTATTGCATAAAACAAAGGACTCGAAATTTTGTATTTAAATGTATGAAACCAGTAAGCAATATATTGTGAATACTGGGCAAATTGTAGTACTGACATTCAATTCTAATAGTATATAAGATATTTTGGAATATCTTTCTGTTAATCTTTTTTCTTATAAAAAATTGTGCATGTTACATAAGAGGACAGTGTACTTTTAAAAATAATAATAATAATAAATCCTTTAAAATTCTTAGAATTCTTCTAGATTCCTTTGATTTTTTTCTTCTGAAGTCTGTACGAACCCTGCTGTATGTAAGCAAAGATTATTCATTTTTCAAATCCGAAAATTCTCTATTTTTAAAAATTTTATGTAGCCTACAAATATTTCAATCATTTTCAAATGCATAATTTTATCAACATCTCTTTCCTCAGAAAGCAACGTGATGTCTGATCCAGAATCTGTGCAATTATCAGAATGCTTGCAAATCTTTTGCACCTGTCCTATTTATTGGAATAGAAATAAATTACTTTTCCACTTTCAATAATGAGTTTTTAATTGATATTTTTAAAAGTTACTGTCTGATTTTTGTAAATTTTATTTCATTGAATTTGTATTTTTTTTTTTTTTTTTTTTATTTTTTTTACATATGTTTGCAAATTTTCATAGATGTAGTGTAATTATTTCGACGTGTTTCCAAAAGTGAGTTAGGCGAGTTGATTTTGGATGTTGCAAACCCGTATTTTTTACAATAACCCGCTTTCCTGTCTGAGTAAGGTTGGAAAAAACTGGTCAGTTTTTGGCCGAGATAAAGAAACGTTACGGCCCAAATTCCAAAAATTTGAATTTTTGGAATGACAAAAATCAACTTTGTGTGTACCCCGAGTTTCGAATCGATACCTCCAGTAGTTTTTTTTATTATTATTATTATTATTCGAGGATGTGTGAAAAACAGACAATTTTGATGTCTAGTATTATCAAAACGGGAATTTTTAATTTTTTTTTCGATAAAGTTTTTTTTTGTTTTGTTAATTTTGATAATGTTTTTAATTGATATCTTTGTTAATTAAGGGCCGACTGCTTCGAAGCTATAACTCCTGAAGGCCCATATTTTTTTGAATATTTTGACACCAAAAGCGCCTCACTGGTTGCTATGCTCGCAGAGTTTATCTGGGTACAGACAGATGCACAGACAGACAAACAGATGTTTCCGAACATTAATAATAAAGAGTTTTAATAAATAACCCAATTTTACGAGTTTAATAAATAAATAATATTTTAATATAATTTCTGGTTTCAATGGTTGAGGGGAGGGGGATGCCTATATCTAGTTTTCAGGAGTATTCTAAAAAATGTTTTAAAAAGTAAATGATAGGATAGATACACATGATTTTTAAGGCACTAAAATAGTCCTAAAACTCAGTCTTCAACCTTTACTCCTGAAAGCTGCCACATCAATAAATTCAAAATTCCTCCACCATAATTGAATTAAACAGCAGTGGCAAAAAATGCATGTCTGGGTTTCACGACCAACGACCGGCAGGTTGTATATAGGCACTGTGTGGAATTGATTCCTAACAAAGCATTTTATTTATTTGTCAGCATGCAATATTTAATTTTAACACTGGAAATTATATATAATTACTTGAATTAGTAAAATGCTTGCAAGAGAGAGAGAAGAAGAAATCTGATTAACTTCCATACAAGGTTGTTTTATTTATTTATTTATTTTTTTTAATCCGGAATTGCCCCAGGTGATTTTGTTTTATCTTATGCACAAGAAATTTTTATTCATTAAAATTATCTGAATGTCTGATATATTTTATATTTCACTTTTCTATCATTTATCTATGTGCATTTGGTTTTATTTTTAACTTTTTAATTTTTATCACATGTGTCTGCTTGGTGTCTAAAAATATGATGGCCATTAATTGTTGTCTATTTTTAGGAAGCTTATCCATTTGAACCACCATTTATTCGTGTGGTACATCCTATGATCACAGGTGGTTATGTGTTAGGTGGTGGTGCTATTTGTATGGAATTGCTCACAAAGCAGGTGAGGGTTGTTTGAAAATTTATTACTCTTCTCTTTTTTAACACTTTCCAACCTAGTTGAAAAGTGTTTATGACTTCGGTTTGTCTGGCCGTCTGCCGTCTGCCGTCTGGCCGTCTGCCGTCTGTCCGTGCTCTAACTCCCGTAAATATGCTCGGATTGCCCTGCAAATTTTATATGTTATAATCGTTATCTATAGCATGTTCCCTATTTCAACGGAAGTGTGTAGCACTTATAGTTTTTTTACAGGGACACTCAAAAGAATTCCGTTACATTGCGGTCTATGGGGAAAAATCATTTGCGGTTTATTTAAATAATGTTTCAATACTTTAAACGCATTGAAATTTATATATATCACTAAGGTGCATTAGAAGAAGCTTAATATGGAATAGGGTGTGCATAGCACTTATACTTACTTTACAGGGACAGTCAAAAGAATTCCGTTACATTACGTCTATGGAGAAAAATCGTCTGCGGTTTATTTAAATAATGTTTCACTATTTTAAACGCATTGAAATTTATATAAGGTTCATTACAAGAGACTTACTACAGAATATTGTGTGTATAACAGTTATCGTTCATTTACAGGGACACACAAAAGAATTCTCTACTGTATGTTAACAATAATTCCTGGAAGTGCGTTTTAAGTTACTGAATGCGATTTTAATTTTAAATCGCTTTTTGTATATTACGTGGTGTGTATAAATTCTGTAGATCCTATACAGGGAAGTACAAAAGTTCGGGAACACATTTCCGTATTATTTAACTCCAGACGGAGAATTTTAAACTGTGCTACGTGTTTCCTAACTGAACTAAAATTTAGCATCCTATGTAGTATATATACAAATCTATAGATCCTATACAGGGCTGAATAAAGTATTCGGATTACTTAGATGTTATCTTTTAGCTTATAAAAGAGTATGATTCGTAAAATTATTTTGGAAGCGTTGGAAAGT
Source organism: Maratus michaelseni (assembly GCA_963931845.1). Lineage (NCBI taxonomy): Eukaryota > Metazoa > Arthropoda > Arachnida > Araneae > Salticidae > Maratus > Maratus michaelseni. Next base: position 102,283,359 of record OZ007595.1, read on the forward strand.
GTTACATAATCTATGCTTGACGCATGATTTTTCGTTCTTGTTTTTTTTTTTTTTTTGCTTTGATGTTTAAATACTTTATTCTGAAGTATCTAAAATTGTTTTATTTTAATAACTACAGTTGAAACTCGTTAATGCAAAGTTGTTTATTGTGAAATTTCATTTAACATAAGATGAACTCCTGGTCCTGCCAAGCAAGATTTGAATAATGTAGTTATTTGTATGTTTAACATGAAAAGTTATGGCTGAAAAAAATTGATACGAAATATCTTTCAACTTGACTTGAGAAAAAAAAAATCACTATTTCCAGAAATGTTTTCTAGAAAAAGGCTTTAGGAAAATTTCCTACAACTGACACTTACTACAAAACTATCTTAACTTACTAAAGTAAGATCAAACTTACTAAAGTGACTATCACTTTACTTTCTACAATTGTTTTTCTATGGAGTAAATTATTTTTGATCCATTATTATGATTAATGTTGTTGCAGAATTTCTGAAAACAACTAAGAGTTTTATCTTGTAATGAGAATGCCTCACTCATCCTAAATGTTTGAACAATTGCATGGCTGCTATTTACTACTAAAATGTTACTAAAATCTATTATTTTCAGTAGCAGGCAACTATTTGTATATTTTAGGCCAAAACCGACTATTTTTCGAGAAAAAAAGACACTTAAAAAAGATTTGGGAAAAAAAAAAAAAATCCTGCTATTGTTTTTGTAGAAAAAAAGATTTTTCATGAAACACAGGAATGCAAACTCTTCTCCACCCCCTCCTCTTTTTTTTTTTTTTTTTTTTTTTTTTTTTTGAAGTGAAAACTGGGCATTTTTGAGATGGGAAAAAAACACTGAATTCGCGACACTGTTACCGACACCACTGTATATGTTGCCAATTCATACAATGAAGCGAAAGTATCAAAAGGAAATAGTTCACGTGCAGAAAGCGAAATGATTAGTATTATGAATAAAAATAATTCAGAAAATAATTTCAAGATAAATTTAGCACGCGCGGTGAAAACAGATAAAAGTGACTCAACTCGCGAGACCAAATCAAAAGATGAAAATGAAATAACAAAACACAGAAAATATTATAATTTAACGAGCACGAGAAAAATCGACGGAAGTAATAAAAAAAAAAAAAAAATGAAATATTTCACGAAAGTTTTAAGAAACGTGGTTACCGATACGGAAATGAAGTGAAATCATTTTATAGAAAAGAAAAGTTTGTTGATGTTGATAGAAATTATAGATACCGCAAACAATATGCGCAGTATGAAGATAGAAAAAAGTATAATGTTCACGAATACCATAAACAAGACAGGCAGCAAAGAAGTCATTTTTGGAGTGATAGGAAGCGGGAACCCTATTTTGCAGATAAATGTTATTACAAAAGATATGAAACTGAATCTCATGGAAGAAATGATGAATGTATTGAGAGTTGTTTAAATTGTGGATGAAAATTCATAAGTTTCATTGGTATTCATTTCAAAGAATACCAATTAATTAAATTTTATATTTCATTTATTTGTAAATTTACGTTTTAAGCAATATATTGCAATTTTTGTATGTAAAATAATATGCATTATTTTTCATGTACAATAGCGCATTAAATGAAAATTGTAATATAATTTTTGTAGTAGTAGTTTATAATAATGAATTAAAAAAACACTTCATTTAAAAGTATTTCCTGCGCAATAAAACGTTTCCTGACGATTCAAAAAATACACACGTAATTGTTCAAGTTTTCACTTCTGTCGGCAGTCCCGGAGTGCGATTGTTTTTTTTTTCATTGTTTTTTCTTTTAATCAAATTCCATCTTTGATTTTACATTTCAGTATCAATTTATTACGTTTTCTATTAAGTTTTAAGAATCCTATAATTAAAAAAATAATAATAAATAAAATTATTTTTACTCTATAATGTCAGCTTGCCCAATTTTGGACCCAAAACTACTGATTTTTGGTTTGGCTCCCACCCATATGCTTTACAGTGTATTTATCCCAATTTTTTGTTCTTAAGGGTATTTAACCTTTGCCGATGATTGGCGTGTCATGATTTGCTGTGTTCAATCTTTCTCTATCAACAACATAAATATCAGCATTTATGTAATGGCTCTAATTAAAATATTAAGACTAAAAATAAATAAAACATATTGGTTTTATTTTATATTTTTTAAAGTGATTCATTATGAAATTATTTGAATTTGTTGCTGTTTTTTTCCTCTCTAAATTTAAAATATTGTATTGCTCACAGGGCCAAGGTTTGGACTGAGGCTGTCTTATACTGTTGCAAAGAATTAAACATTTTCCAAAGCCTTAGAATAATCATATAAAGATATAAATACATATTATATAAATATGTCTTTTACTGTAAAAGGCCAATATACTGATTGTAATCATTGCAGGAGCAAAATCTGATTTTTTTTTTTTTTTTTAAGATTCAACTTTTTAAAAATGCACACTAAATTCTTGATTGCTAAAAATGAGGCCTAGGACAGGGGTGATTGTGCTCCGGGGGTACGCCGGATTTCCGGGGTTTTTCGTCGACCCTTCCGGGTTTTTCTTTCGGCTCTTCCGGGGTCATAAAATCATCCTGTTTAGCGGAAAAAACGAACTGAAAATATGTTGCAAAAAGTGCAAAACTTTCGCCAAATTAGCGATAAACGTTTCAGTTACGGCAACCCTTACCTAGAACCTGATCGGAGGGAAACTAGCAAACCCTCTGTCCTGAGTGTTTCCTAACCCCTTGTCTTGTTTTAACCAAAGAATAAGATATTCTTTGTCCTACCCCTAACCAGGAGACAAAAATCAGTCTTTTAAAAGATGCAGGAGTACGAATCTTCATCTCCACCTCCCCCCTCCCTTTCGTTTAACAATGCTGAACCTCCCCAAATTCTGTTATGGACTGCACCCTCAGAGAAAGAATCTATGTATGGAATCTGTTTATTGTAAGGTCTATGGCTGCACCAGATGTCAATCAGTGCATATTTTTCATAAGCCTTCATTCAATATTCTTCCCCTCGAAATTTGCGCTTTTCTACGGTGAAATGGCTCTCGGTAGAGCATAATTTGAAAACAAGAAAAAAATAAGTAGGCTGTAGATTAGGGTCTGCACGGGCCGGAATTTCCAGGGCCGGGCCGAACGAAAGCTACCTTGGCGCACCGTGATTCTGGTCCAAAAATTCCGAAAAATTGAGTCTATGATTTCCGAAAATTAAAAGAAATATCGGTCATAAATCCGAAAATTCGGACATAACATGTGTCGGTATTTCGGAAAATGATCGCCGAAAAAATCAATCTCGTCATTCGTTCGAAGAAAAGTCGCCAATTTTGTCAAAGGATTGCGGGAAAAACTAGACTTTCGTCAGAGAAGCGCGAAAAAACGGCAAATTTCGTCAAAAGCATTGCGAAAAACGGCAAATTTCATCAAAAGATTGCAAAAAACCGGCAAATTTTGTCAAAGCCATTGCAACAGACGGCAAATTTCATCAAAAGATTGCAAAAAACCGGCAAATTTTGTCAAAGCCAATGCAACAGACGGCAAATTTCGTCAAAAACATTGCAAAAACGACAAATTTCGTCAAAAGATCGCGAAAAAACGGCAAATTTTATCAAAAGATCGCAAAAAAACGGTAAATTTTTTCAAAACCATTGCGACAGACGGCAAATTTCGTCAAAAGATCGCAAAAAACGGCAAGTTTCGTCAAAATATCGCAAAAAACGGGAAATTTCGTCAAAACCATTGCGAAAAACGGCAAAGTTCGTGAAAGAACGTCAAACTTTGCGAAAAACGGCAAATCTCGTCAAAAGATTGCAAAAAACAGCAAATTTCGTCAAAAACATTGCAAAAAACGGCAAATTTCGTCAAAAGATCGCGAAAAAACGGCAAATTTTGCCAAAAGATCGCGGAAAAAAAGGCAAATTTCATCAAAACCTTTGCGAAAAACGGCAAATTTCATCAAAACCATTGCGAAAAACGGCAAATTTCATCAAAACCATTGTGAAAAACGGCAAATTTCATCAAAACCATTGCGAAAAACGGCAAATTTCGTCAAACGATCGCGAATAAACGGCAAATTTCGTCAAAGGGACGCAAAAAAAGAAGTGGCGGGAGTGGACCCCCCCCCCCCCTTTTGTAATTTTTCAGTATTTTTTTTTTTTTTACTCAGAATCACCTCTGCTTGGCCCGGCCCGTACACAATTCAGTGAAAACAGGCCCGACCGTGGAAAATCAATTAAACCACGCCTGACTCAATATCTAAAAAAAATTCAGATTTTCTTAACATACAATTAAGATTCTATATTTATAGGATAATTTTACGGTATATTTTAAAATTACTATGTGTTTGCAAGACAGAAAATACACTATAGCAACATTAATGATTACTTAGTCTTAGATGTTTTAAAATTCAAATAAGAATTCATTAAAAAGTTAATGTAGTTTAGAATAAAAGAAAAAAAAGTTCTGCATATATGCGAAAAAAAAATTCCCTTGGATAATTCTCTATTAATAAAATTATCTGCCCTTTATCCTACCCTAAGAGGTGAAACATCAACATTTTCTGCTCTAATGAAATTGGCTGAATTTTTGCCAATTGTAATTTCAGAGACAGAAAAACTCCAAATGGATTTAGAACTGAGAAATTATCAGACCGATAGTTCTTTGAAAAATTTCGAAAATAAATCTCTAACAGTATTTTGGAGAAAAGAGATTGATCTTAAAGAAGCAAATGTTCAAAAATATCTTGTACTTTCAAAAATGATCAAAGCCATTTTAACTTGATAACAGGATTTTTTTTTTATTATTGCTATGGAAAACCTGGAAAAGTCAGAGAAATGTCAGGGAAATTTTTTGCTGATCTGGAATAGACACCTTGTTGTTTGTTTTGTGAATATTTGGAATAAATTTTTTCAATGATAAAAAAATAAAAAGACTGAACTTTCCATATCATAATTTAGCAAGACAATGTTTACTCATCATTTAATGAAGTCATTCAATTTTCAGTGCAAATAAGATAAGTTAATCAAATTATGTTTTCTTACAATCTACATTACAAAAAATAGTAGTAATTATGGTATTCTTATGTTATTTGAGTTTCATGCAGTTACATAATAAGTTATGGTGTAAATGGATATCAGTATTTTGCATCGGTAATTTTCAGGGGTTTTCACTTGTGTGTCAATAATTTTCAGGGTTTTTTACCTTGTCTCACAATCACCCCTGCTAGGAGCATTTCCTAAATGGCTCATACATACATCCAGCCTTGATAACTAAAAAAAAAAAAAAATTAAGATCTTGTTTATAGTGCAATTTTTCAATTTAATAACAAATTTAAAATGTTCAGAATAAAAATTTAGAATATTGTGTTTCTTTTGTTCTTACTTATTTAGATGACTTTAACTCATTAGTGGCATTAAAATCAATTTATTTTACATAAATTTTTTATGAGATGCATATGAAAGTTGCAGATGTCTGTTCTTTATCAAATTCCTCCTTTTCTGGTAAAACTCTTTTTATAAACAGATTTCCTGTTGTAGTTAATTTATTTTTACAAAATAAAATTAAATAATATGCAGTAAAAGTTCTCTTGTTCAAGGTTAGGGGAATACATCATTTTACTCGCCACTTACGAGTGGACTTTCTTACAAGGCGAGTAAATCTCTATTTGAGATTTCAACGAGAAAGCATTCTCCATTTTCCTGGCATATGTCTCCAAAAATTCACTATTGTTTTTACGACGTACAAATAAACTTTCATTGATCTCGACAATTTCATTGGCGCTGCCAATTCGTCCATTAAATTGCTGTATTAGGTGTAGTAGCACTTCTCTCATGTAACTATCTCATTTTTACTCATATGTAGCTGTTTCTTACACTATTTTATAGATGTTAATTCCTCTGCCCAGCAGTACGTAAACCTTAAAAGCATTTACGAATGGTATTCTCAAACCAATTTCCAACATGGAGGCTTTTAAAGAACTTTTTACACAATGCATCTTCAACTCGATATAGTTTTATCATTAGTAACATACACAGTATTGGCCAAATTATTAGTCCCATTCGAAAAAAATTCCCAAAACCTTGTTCCTAAGATGATTATATTAAAATAAATCATCCTAGTAGTGTAATAAGCTATTCAAAGGATAACACTGAGTATTAACTTTAATATAAATTATATATTTCGCGATTGTTTTGTTTATATTGTTTATAGTTGGGCGGCAACACTAATCATTGCAAAATCGAGAAAATTTGTTCTGTTTGCGTTGTTTGTTTGCCTCTTACAAATCAAATAATATCACTTCTAATCATTAATTTTAGTGTTTTAAATGTTTCTTTAATCTTGTTTTGTATTAAATGCAGATTTTTAACTGAAAAATGACATTGTTTCAGGAATTTTCTATAGCAATAATTAAACTCGGTGGCAGGAAAGACATTTCTCTAAGAAAACATAGACAGATTCAGATTCTCTTCCAAAATTTTAACTTGACCCAAGCTGAAATTGTCAATAGACCTTCCGTGTCTCAAAAAACTGTTGTAAGGATAATGAAAAATATCAATTTGAATGGAAATAAAACACTGAACAGATGTGGAAGAAAACAGATTTCTTCACAACAAGATGATAGTGTTTTACTAATTTTGAGTGGAAATAGCCAAAAAAGTTCTTCAAGACAGTTGAAGGCATCACTGGGTAACCAGGGTATTCCTATGAGCACACGAACCATCCACAGAAGACTTTTTGAAGCTGGTTAGAAGGTTTATCGACCAAGGAAGAAACCGAAGAAGACTGAAACCATGAAAAGACAATGACTCACGTAGGCCATATCATTTAATAACTGGGTTTACCAAGGTTTTTTTTTTATTTTAAATTTTATAGGATGTCTACATGATATAATATAAAGATATTTTACCCTCTGGTAATCATGAACTGTCCAGTTTTTAAATGATTTGGCCCATGTTAATTGTTGCCTTCTCATGGCTTCAGTCAGCAGCGATTTCTTCCTTGATCGATAAGCCTTGTAGCCAGCCTCAAAAAGTCTTCTGTTGATGATTCTTGTGCTCAAAACAATGCCCTGGTTACCCAGTGCAGCTTTTAACTGTCTTGTTTTATGTCTTACCTGCCACCCATTTTAATTACTGCTATAGAAAATTCCTGAAACAATGTCATTTTTCAGTTAAACACCTGCATGTAATACAAAAAAACAATTAACGAAACATTTAAAACACTAAAGTTAATAATTAGAAGTGATATTATTTGATTTGTAACAGGTAAACAAACAATGTAAATAACAAAACTTCTGGATTTTGCAATGATTAGTGTTGCCATTCACTTATAGAAAATATAAACAAAACACACAAAATATCTCATTTGAAGTCAATGCTCTGTGTAATCATTTGAATAGCTTATTACACTACTAGGGTGATTTATTTTAATATAATCATCTTAGAAACATGGTTTGGAGAAATTTTTTCAAATCGGACTAATAAGTTGGCCAATACTGTAGTTTCAGAGTGGCGGCTCGTGCCCTATTTCACAAGTGGGGCACCTATATGATAAAGTATGTCAGTGTGCAGTCGAACTTAGATAACTCGAAGTGCAAGGGGCCACTGCAAAACTTCGAATTATCCAAAAAATTTTACTTTGTCGTAAAATAATCAATCTCAACAGAAATTGCAAAAAAAGAAGAAAAAAATGTTTATTAATTTTAAATTAAAAAAAACACAGCTTTTTAAAATATTGAGATATTTCAGATTGCTTTAATGAGCTTACTTGATTTTTTTTTAACAAAATCTTCATGGATATCTACAGCTCGAAACACAGCTTCTCTAACGTTAGATTGTCCTTCTAAATAACGTCAATATTCCGCTAGATGAAAGACTGTCTCATTTAAAGTTGGAATCAGACTCTGTTCTTCTACCTCATCTTCAATATCTTCATCGTCTTCTGTTGCAATGTTCTTAATGTTTAGAACTTCGGATAGAATATCTGTATCAGGTAGCTTTCTACAAATGGCTGTTTTCATCAATGTCAGCGTAATCATCAAGTGGTATGCTGTCTTCCCATGCAACTGGGGGGGGGGGGGGAGGTAAATTTTCTTCATCTAAAAGCTTGTTAGGGACAGTGTTCCTGATGAATCCTGCCTTCCGGAAATAATTTGCTATTGTTTTTTGGCTCACTTTGGACCATGCATTTAAACACATTCTTGATGCATCGAGGAGGGTAATGGGAAGATTCAGTAAGGAGGTGTTGAACGACTAGATATCTGTAGGAATGCTTCAGATTTTTAATGATGCCTTGATCCATTGGTTGCACCATTGAGGTCATGTTTGGCAGAAAAAATTCAACCGTGACATTTTCCATAGCGGGTATCGATTTATGAGCCATGCGGTTATCAATAAATAGGATGGTTTTTCTTTTTTTTTTCTTTTGGTATGTGCGATTGAGATCTAGCAGCCATTCTTCAAAAAGATTCGCTGTCATCCATGCTTTCGTGGTAGAATTGTATTCTATAGGCTTTGTTTTGACATTATTGAAACACCTTGGATTTCTTAATTTTTCAATCATCAGTAACTTCTCAGTGCCATCCATGTTTGCTTCCACAAATAGGGTTATTCAGTCTTTACTGCGTTTTCCTCCACTACATTTTTCACCTTTAAAATCCAAAGTCTTTGCAGGGGTACATTTGAAAAAACAGTCCAGTTTCGTCGACATTAAAAAAGTGTCTGTCCTGTGTGTGCTCAATGATTTGAACAACTTTTTCTTTGCACTCATTTGCCGCATCTTGGTCCACGCTTGAACTTTCACCACACACAGACTTAAAAGAAATTTCATTTCTTTTCTTAAATCTGTCTAACCATCCGGAGCTTGCTTTGAAGTTGTTTCCTAAGCTGACAGCAAATTCTTCCGCTTTTGCACGAACAAGAGTTCCACTGAGAGGGATGTTTTTGTCTCGCGCTTGCTTAAACCACTTCAAGACACACTCGTCCACATCAGGATTATCGGGTTCTCTAGCTTGTTTGCGATTTTGATTAGATTTCAATTTTTTTTTTTTTTTTTTTTTTTTTTTTTTTTTTTTTTTTTTCAAAAAGGTCGAAAGAATGTTAGGTGCTATTCCATACTCTTTTGCGATGATGCATTTCTTCTTTACACCCTTTTCTACCTCACGAATCACAATAATTTTTTCATCGAAAGATAAGGTTTTATACGGGACACAGGGCTTACTCAACGACATGCTTGCACTGGATTCGCACCACAAAAACTAAAAGCACAATGAAGAAAACTCAATCGACTACAGTCCTGGTTTCGAAGGAATTGCGGGGAAGGAAGGAATGGGCGAGGACCACCTTTATCCAAGGACAAGTATGGATGGTCTACGTCCTTCCTCCCTTTATCCCTGTTCTGTTTCCGAGAACAGATAAGAATATTCTCCCACCCCCTTCTCTTCCCTAAAGAATTTTCCACAATAGCTGAAAATAACCCAGCGACTTTTCAAATAACTGCATTGAAACTAAATTTTGTCATTTTTGAAAGGATAACTTCAAATTAAAGAAGTTGGACTTCGAAATAACCAAGATTTTGTAGTATTAACTGAATAAAAGTTTCAAGGTACCAACAAAAAACTTCGAATTAAAGAAGTTCGAATTATCCAAGTTTGACTGTTGTAGAAAGCAGTAACCTAGACACATGGCTAAATTTTCAACTATAACGTAAATAGTACTGTGTCCAAACAAAAAAAAAAAAAAAATGTGCTGCAATAAAACAATTAAATTTTGAAAAAAGAAATACATATATACTTTACAGTTTATCGAAATTATTGGGAGTATTTATTTTACATGTTAGATAATTAAAAATCAGATTTTAAAATCACTTTTAAATATCAAAAGTGCCCTTAAGAATCTGAAAAGTGCATTAAAGAATTCAAAAAGTGCCCTTAAGTATAAAGCAACTAAGGGGAAACTGGGTTTTAAAAGAAATGATATCAAAATTTGAGTGATACCTTCACATGAATTTAATAGGATTGTTTTAAAATTCAATTTAAATTATTTTTGGTTTGTCTTGGTAAGTATATTTATACATACAAACAATACTTTTAATTTTCCAATACACTGTTAAATATATATTTCAATAAATTGATTTATCTTTTGTGCCACGCTATCCAAAATCATAAGTAAAATGTCATTTATGTAAATAATACACAAAATAATCATTTATGTAAATGACTATTTTGCGTTATATTATCCACTTGCATACATTTCCCTTTGTTTGGATACTGTGACACAAAATAATCATTTACATGAATAACATTGATATTAATTTGATTAAAATTTAATTATCTAAAATCAATAATCATTTACATAAATTTTTTAACCTTCCATATTTCTTGCATATATATTTATTTTGATTTTCATGGACACTTTTTTCATCATCCTAATAAAAAGTAAGTAAAATTCATCACTGAGCTCATTGAATCTGTTGCTAGGTTACCTAAAATAGCATTTAAACAAAAATATTGTTGATAATTTTGCAGTGCATAAAATAGCCTTAATTTTAATTGTCTTTAAACAATCTTTCGATTTTCTGTTTTGTGCACTTTTCTTCTTTTTTTATCTTTCTGCAATTTCACGCTTGAGCAATTTAAATATTTAGAATTATGGTGTGTTGTGAAAACTCATCTAAATAGAAATATGTCACATATTTAAAAAGGCAATAAAACACTACTTTTAGTAATTCGTTCCATTATTAAATTATGTTTGAGAATCTTGCCAGTTAGAAGTTGTATAATTTGCAATATTTCTCTTTAGGGATGGAGCAGTGCCTATACTGTGGAAGCTATCATTCTTCAGATTGCAGCAACTCTTGTCAAAGGAAAAGCAAGAATTCAGTTTGGAGGAAATAAGGTTTGTGAATTAATTTTTAGATCTTTGTAAAACAATTAACAGTTAATAATTGTTACATGTTGTACATTATTTGCAATGATAACAATTTTTAACTGGATATCAAAAAACGGCAATAGACATGGCGTTTATCATATTGTCACGTCGAAGTGGCTACTAATTATATTATTATCTCTTTTTTCGTGCATTTGTTCTATGCAGGGCCAATAAAATTTTATAATACATGTGCAGAGATTCCAAATACTATGATTTATCCATATTTATTATGGATATACAGCAAAAATTATGGTGTACGTACATCAGTTAAAAATTAGCCTGAAATTTGTAATGGTACTTTTTTCCCCGTATCTTTCATTTCTCTTAGCAATGTCACCTACCACTGACCTCCATTATTTGGTTAATTTTATTTAATGTATGTTTTTTTTTTTATTATTATTATGACTTCAGAAAAGCGATGAAATCAAAACAAAGGATGCAAAGAAAATCCCAGTATCCTACATTATTATTTTTATTTTTGTTCTTTTTTTATGTTCCTTTTTCTTTCCCGCCCCCTCCTCCTCCCTTTTCTTTTCTTCTTTTCTTTTCTTTTGTCAAACATTTATGCATTATATTTCTGATTTAAAATTTTTTCAATCTCTTTTTTGTAATTGTTTTTTTCCACACCCTGTATACAGAATTTTTTCTAAAAAATTTCTTTAGAATCAAAATTATTTTTTTTTTTCTGGTTTCAGAGTTCAAGAAATTCTTGTCAGAATGTAAGTACTATTTTTGTATTTATTTGTATATTATGCTAAAAAATACGTTTTAGAAATTTATCGCAATTCTCAAGCACAAAGGAGATTTATGTTTTCCAATATTGCGATCACTTACAAAAGCTTGTTATGAAGAAAAATTTAGATGGGGTAATGTGATTATTATTTATAAAGATTACAAAGGTAAAAAAAGAAAGAGACAAGAAAGGGGGAAATTGTTAGTCAGAAATAGTGGTGTATCGGAATTTAGAATAATAACCTCTAAATATTTAAATATAATTCCAGAATAAGAGGAGTAATCAAATTTGGTCTGTGATGTAATATTAATTAAAGTGGTTAGTACAAAAAGAAAATGCATTATGTAATAATCATAAAGTTAATAAAATATAAATTGTCTATCATGGTGAAGTAAAAAAATATTTACATACTTAAACTTAAGCAACAGCTACACTGAAATATATATATCATATAAATTGTGATGTGCCAATGTAAATTACTTTAAGCTGTGAATCAATTTACAAATACTATTTAATTGAATTATTTCCTTTTAGTAATTTTTTACTCATTTAATTTTTAAATGCAATAGGCGTCATTATTTGTGTTATAGGCACATTAACAATTTAATAACTCATAATAAATAAATATTATAAAATATGAAAGTCAATGAAAAGACAAATAATTATTTAACCAAATTTATTGTATAAGTATATAAAATGTAATATAAAAATAAATCCATATAAGAAGAATTAAGTGCACTTATTCTTACTATAAATTTTTTTAATTAGAATATTATATAAATGTTATTATTCATTTATAATACATTAAGCATTCATATAATTTTTACATTTAAATAAACCAGAACAGATTATCTATTTCAGAACTGTATTAACATATCATCTTTGGAACAGAATCAAGAATTTAATTATAATTTCCTATCACATATATTTTGCAGGTTTCACATGAGATAGTGATATTATTGTAGTATTTATTTTAGCATATTTGTGACAGTCAACAATAAAAAGTTCAATTTGCTTTCTAAAAATATGTAATAATTCAAGGATTAAATATGTGCAGTTCAAAATGACTTGGGATGGAAAATGTCAAAAATACACACGTCATTGAATCATTACTGATAAATCATCTTTCAATTCAAATAGTCAGTGAATCCCCATTCATGATAGATCTTATAGCAATACAAATATTCTCAATATTTAAGATGATGAATCCAATGACAGTTCAGTGCCACAGTTGACCACTCGAATGGATAAGCAATATGAAAAGAAAATCTATATTACCTTACTTCGCAGAGCGTTGCTCAAGTGAAGACCATACAAACATTCTCGTTGATTCACTATACATAATCCATGAAGAAACAAATACTGTTTATGATGAATATCACAGCAGAGATAATTTATGGAAATACATTACTCATATTGAATTACTTTTTATTCCAATATTATCATGAAGTGTTTGGTTAAATATTATAAATCTTTAATTAAATGAATTTCATAGATAAATTTGAGAAACAACCAGTAATAGAAATGGCGCCTGCCATTTCTACGGTCGAATCTCCCGAACGAGAGTATTAAAAAATATGTCTATATCGTTCAAAACAGAAGAGAGTGAGAGACGCCAAGAGAATTTTTAAACTCCAAGCTTCCTTGTAATCTCGATAACCAACCATAACAAATTTAAAAACATCGTTGATCAGGAGGGTAAAATCTCATAGCATTCGGAACTGAAACCTACTACTCAACTCCAGTGAAAGAACGAATACCGTGCTGATTATTTCCAAAGTCGCAATTGGCAACAACATTCAAAACATAACTAAGCCACAGTACATTGATCCCATTTGGGAATGTGCTTTTCAATTCGAAATCAGGAAAGGTGAGAGCATCCTGTGGAAAATATTAAAATAAAATGGTGCAAATCTTTTAAGAGAGATGTGAATTAAAAACGATAAAACCTTAATGAATAATAATTAAGTCTGTAAAAAATAAATATTTAAGAAAGGAATTTTAAACTGAAGGAAGCAATAAGAAAAAATAATATTTAAGATTGAAATAACATTTAAGAAAAGGAATTTTAAATTGAGGGAAGTAATATGAAAACCAATATTTAAGTTTGAAATAAAATATAATAAATAATTTAAATTTTATTAAAATATAGATTTTAAAATATTAAAATTAAATGAAAGTTCATCCTATGACGTAACAAAATTGTAAGCATTAACATTTTTTTTTTTTTTTATGTAATGTAATGTTCACACTAAAAAGAAAAAGAGCACTATTTCAAGGGTGGAGATTGTGTTAAGTAACGATAAAAAAAATAATACAAGATTTAATAATCTGTGTTTTTGATAAAGAAATAAGAAAGGTCTATGATTTTTGCAATCTTTCAGGCACATTGATTTAGAAATACTCTGATATTGGGGAAGATTTTTACAAGAAATCTCTGGATACAACTAAGGGTGTATTTCACTATTTTAAAAAAGGGGAGGGTGCATTTTGCAAATTTTAGAACAAGCAGTGTGCTGTGGCCTGAAATAATAGCTTAGAGGGAACACTAAAAAATGTATTGAAATATTTGTGTATAAAAGTGTATTATTAATGATAAAAATTGTGATAAACAGGGTCAGGAGGGGTTCATGGTAAATTCTTAGTTTAAAATGTTTATCATTTTATTAAACCCATGAATTTAAGAAATAAAATAAAAAATTACTTTTTTTTTAAATCTATATTTTTATAATGAAATATTTCTGTATAAGTTTATTATTTATGTGTCAAATAGGATTGTATAATTGTATTGAATGGGTTCAGGAGAACAGAATACCCATAGAAATGTTTATCTTTGTAGTTTAAAAAAAACATGGATAAGACTTGAAACTGATCTCTCTATGTTGGAAAATAGGTTTTTCTCAGCGTTTCAGATTGGCAATCATTTTTAAAAATGGCGTTTTGAGAGGGGGGGGGGTGAAATCTTGCAAGTTCATACTGCAGACCACAGGCACATCTGTTGAGTGATCATACAACTTCAGCTATCCCAGGTACTCTGCTAAGCAACCACCCCCTCACCAAATGAAAACACATTACACTCTCAAAAATCCACACAGCTTGGGGGCAAGGGCTTTGCAGATTTAAATCATCGCTTTTTCATTTTAAAACCTCATCAAAATAGTCATATCTTTTTGTAATAATTATGTTATATATAATAAATGCTAATAGTATATCAGTAACAGTATACCTAATGAAAATACCAGTAATTTATTAAAATAAACTATTTAAATTTAAAAAAAAAAAAGAAAGAAAATTAATCTCTTACTGATCATTAGTGCTCTGCAAGCAGTCAGCAGTTCTTGTTCAATCACAAAAGTCTGTGTCATTAAAAAAAAAAAAATTAATATTTATCTTCAACTCCCTCATCAAAACCCTGATGATTTAGTACTGAAGAGGGCAGTATACAACTTTGTAATTTTTTCATATGTAGTACAAATTACTCAGCTTAAAATTCAATAATCAAAACATTGCAATCTTGATTTTTTTTTTTTTTTTTTTTTTCACTGAATATTTTTTCTTTGTGCAATATTTGTGAGGACGCCTTACATCACTAAAATCTGAGGCGCATTACTGCCTGTTGTTCAAAGTTTTTGCAATAAAGTTGTAATTGATTAATAGGAATCAGAAATTTCATTTTGGGTATTGTCATTGCAGTTGCAAAGCATTTTTTCTGTGATACTACTACTATTTCATTAAGTTTTTTCCACATTCTTCAAATATGAAAAAAAAAATTCTAATTATGTATCCGTATTACCAATTATGTACTGGTGAACTCTTGTTAGTGCATACTATAGTCCTGCACCGGTCGGCTTGCACCCGACCCAAACCCGCAAATTCCAAGTCAACCCAACCCAAACCTGACAAAAAAAAATTCCTCGACCCCAACCCGCAAAAATAAATTTTGCCGACGTGAACCTGCAATCGCAATGAAAGGACCATAAACCGTGGTCGGCTTGCACCCGACCCAAACCCGCAAATTCCAAGTCAACCCAACCCAAACTTGACAAAAAAAATTCCTCGACCCCAACCCGCAAAAATTAATTTTGCCGACGTGAACCTGCAATCGCAATGAAAGGACAATAAACCATATTTTAATGCTATTATGAAGAGTTATGTACAATTATGTCTCTTAACACCAATTTTATTATTTTATATAGAAAAGAACAAATCTGTATTCTTTAATATTCAAATATAATGAAACCACTGAATAGCATACACTTGGAGATCGTTGAATAGAGTACTGCATCAGGTGTTTTTTGTGGGGGGGGGGGGGGGATGACTCTGATTTTCTTTCTGCTTGTCGGGTTCACTCTATAATAATTCTTCTGGGTCATATTTAGGATTTTTGCAAGTCTGATTTCACAAAAAGTTTGAACAGAACTATGTTTTAGATGAAAATAAATACGTTTTTGAATATGAATGAGTATATATTCAATTTACTGCATGAGAAAAAATAAAATGTATATAAGAAAATGTAAAAATAGATTATTCTATCTATACGGTGCAGTTAATAACCATTTTTTCTTTTCTCAGAATATGAAAAACATTACCAATATTTCATTTACAATACACGCAAAAACACATGTATCGTATTTGTGATTAGTTTATACACACATACCTATGCTACGTGTGTGTGTGTAGATTTGGAAGTGCCCACTTTTCCGAGGTATAAGTGTACAAATATATGTGTCAGGAATTGTTAAAATGTTTGCTAAATACAGGTGTCTGCTTTTCGGGAGTGTCCATTATGAAGGTCTAATTGCATATATATTTTTAACCTGAAAAAATATTGTGGACATTCTTTTGAAAAAGCGGGTCAACCCGAACCCGACCCACAAGAGTCAAAACTAGGGATGCACCGAATAGTGATTTTGGCCGAATACTGAATATTCAGCCAACCGAATACCTAACTATTCGGTTCAATGAATATTTTTATATTTCAGAGTTTCAAAGTATTAAAAGTTAAATTATAAAATAATTTTACATAATATTTAACACAGATACTACTACCATTTCACAAGAAACCTTTACACAAAAAAAAAAAAAAAAAAAAAAAAAAAAATGTGCTTCGCGTTATAACTTAAAAAAAGAATAGTTTTAAAACTTTTTTAATTAATAAAGCTTTAAACTTTGTAGCTTCTGTGAATTAAAATAAATTTATAAAATATTCTTATATTCTAAAACAAATACTATAAGATCCAGTGATGTCACTGGATCCTAAAAATCCTGGGTCCCAGGGACTCAGGATTTTCAAATATCTGGGTCCCTTTTTTATAAAAGCGGGTCCCCATTCATAATAATTCAAATTTATATTTTAAAGGAACAAGTGAATTTGTTTATTTGGAAAAGAGAAATGCAATAGTTATTGTTTTGATAATAATTAAATAATGAATAATTAAAACCAGTATTTCCCAATCAAATAAGATATTTCTTTTTTAAACTATTAAGAGAAATTTTCTTTGCCCTTTTTTTTAATGTAAAATGCTTAATTATAAAATAATGATTATTTGAGTGTAGAAGATAACAAGTATCACTAATATTTGCATTTCTTTTAAAAGGGGGAGGACGGATTTATTGAAAAGGACATTTTTGTTGGATAAAAGAATACTTTTGTTGAGTAAAGGGGCAATTTGTTGAATGAATGGATGCTTTGATTAAACTTCCCATTGGATTAGTGATTCTGAATTTAAAAAAATATTTTCTGAAATTCACAGCAAATTTTCTAAAAGGTTACGTTACAGCAGAAAGTGGGGGGGGGGGGGGGAATCCTCTCTCAGCACTATTTTTGTTGTTGTAGGTCAGATTAACTAACTTTTGATTCGAGTCGATTTCAGGCTGAGTGAATTTCGCATTTTTTCCTTGGCCTTTGGACGATATTCACGTTTTTTCAGAGATCCTTCAATGAAATTTACCGTTTTTTCGAGATCCTTCGACGAAATTTAGTTTTTTGGCGGTCCTTCGACGAAATTTGCCGTTTTTTGGCGATTCTTCGATGAAATTTGCCTTTTTGGCGATTCTTCGATGAAATTTGCCTTTTTGGCGATTCTTCGACGAAATTTGCCGTTTTTTGGCGATCGATCCTTCGACGAAATTTGTCGTTTTTTGGCAGTCCTTCGACGAAATTTGCCGTTTTTAGGCGATCCTTTGACGAAATTTGTCGTTTTTTAAAAATCCCTTTACGAAATGCACCGGTTTCTTTTTTTAGATTCTTCGACGAAATTTGCCATTTATTTATTTTTTTTTTTTTCGAGATTCTTTGACGAAATTTGCCGGGTTTTTTTTTTTTTTTTTTCGGAGATTCTTCGATGAAATTTAATGTTTTTCCGAGCTCCTTCGACGAAATTTAACGTTTTTTCGAGGTCCTTCGACGAAATTTGCCGTTTTTAGGCGATTCTTCGACGAAATTTGCCGTTTTTCCGAGATTCTTCGACGAAATTTGCCTTTTATTGGCGATCCTTTGACGAAATGCGCCGTTTTTTCTTGATCCTTGGACGGATTTCGCGATTCTTCGAAGAATTTACGCGTCTCATGGAACGCGTAAGAACTATTTTTCTGCATCCCAACTCCAATTTTTCGCGTTATTTACGCGCTATAGTGCGTCCGCGGCATCGCTGAGATCCAAGAAAACTTTTGAATAAATTAGAAGAAACATTTTACAGTGCTGTAGTGTTTGTCAAGAAGGGACTAAAGTAAAACAATACAATATATTAAAATGGTGCAAATCAGCAAGAATAACTTTCCTGCTCCTTTTTATTTGGCAAGGAAGTTTTTTAATGAACCAGAGAGCAGGTGTCTGGAATGGCGATCATATTCAGAGGTTATAAACCTACAAGGTGTTCATACATCTTGGAACAAACTTTCTGCATAGATATTGTAGTCAAGGCAAACATTTTTTGAGCAAGAAACTTTTCTCAATCCACTTATTCCATCAAAAATACAATACATTCAATCAAAAACACAGGGTGTGTCACCACCAGCTGAAACTGAATTTTCGTTCACAACTTTAACAACAATGAAGATATTTTAGCGAGATTTGCATCGTATTAATTTTGCTTGTAGCAAATATGATATTATTGGAAGTTGCTGAATTTTGGCCAGTGACACTGTTAGTACTGTCAGCTGCACTCTGAATAAAAAAATATCTAGCTCAGTGTTGTTTAGATATGAATGGTGGCAATTTCCAGTACTTCTCGTGATTCACAGAAATCAAAGTAACTATGTTGAAAATGTGGTTACAATATCTTCAATATTATTAAAGTAAAAAAAAAAAAATTTAAATTTGACCTGGAGTGAGCACTTTATTTTTGACTGAATAAGTGTGTTACGATCCTGGTTTCCTGGACAAAAATTGTCTATCACCTGTGAAAGTTTTTTTTTTTTTTCTGTTTTTTGTTTAGAAACATGATGTTTGCAAAAAAATAAGAAATAGATTATTTACTGGACAATATTCAGGAACATGCATTTATTTGTACATCATTAATTCCTATGAATTTCATCATTAAGGCGGTATTAAAAAAAAAATATTTTTCCACGCTCAACAACTTAAAATTTTGAGACACATTTCCAGACTCATTTTTAAAAGTAACAACAGGAAACTTGGCGGCGTGATTTATAAAGACATTTATAAGGGCCCCATGCTTTTATTTTCCGTTCAATTAATTAGAAATTGATTTACAGACAATTATTGTCACAGTACGATCATTTTTTTTTTGTTTCCAGCGCTATCGCTTCGGGAAATTCGGTTCAAAATGTCCACTTTGACAGCATTTTTTGAAATATATTCTGCCTTTATCAAAAAATCGAGATAATACAGACATTATAAAGTTTCTGAATAAGAGAACCTGTCAATTGGATGCATTTTAGAGCAAAAATGAATTTACAAATGTGTCTCAAAATAAGCAGTTTGGATTTGAATACGCCCTTAATGGTTAATTTTCTTAAGTGACACTTTTCAAACAGCGAATAAATTAAAAGCATTCCCTTACATTGAGATATAATTCTATTTCTAATTATTTTGAATATCTTTATTAATTGACTGTTAAAAGTAGAAATTGTGGGCTTTTAAAAATATTTTAAAAAATGTTTTTTTTAACTATTTGGTTTGGCCAAATAGTTTGATATTCTGCCAAGCTGAATATTCAGCAGACTGAATAGTTTTCGGTATTAGGCCATATTACCGAATATAATAGATACCAAATACTCGGTGCATCCCTAGTCAAAACCGAGAGCAACCCGACCTGCAGCAAAAAGTAGAAGTCAGCCTAACCCGAACCGCAACAAAAAAAAATATAGCAGGACTCTAGTGCAGACTCCCAAAGGCGGCCATTTTTCATCTGCATAAAACAGTGTAAAGTGTAAAATAATTCCGTGCATTGAATAAATTAAATTGTTTTTGATAGAAATTAATAGGTTACCAATTTTATACTAAAAAAATAACTTTATTATTTTATTTATTAATTTTAGTCAAAAACAAACAAATCATAATTGTTAATGCAAAATAATAAATTACTTGGGACAAACAAAATATGCAAAGAAATTGCTGTACTTACATAATTTTATCTTAATTAAAGTAATCTCTCTCATTTCTTTGCTATAGTTGAACAAATGATCCTTTTTCTTCCAGCAATTTACAATTTTGAGACACACTCAAAATTTTGGTCTGTTACATCACATTTTGATTGGTACTATATAGGTGAAGAACCTTTAACAATTTTTGAACAGATTACATGATTACGTTTTTGTTGATGGATTGTTTCCTTTATCTTCATCACTGTCACTGATAATTTATTGATATCTCAATAACCAAAGTTTCACCAAATTTCACTTTTGAAAAAATAATTGCAGAACCATGCCCAGTTAATTAATGAAAAAAAAAAAAACCTGCATTAGGAGATAAGTAATATGTTTCAAGAGATGCCCTTAACATTAATTGCAAATAGAAAATGATGGGGAAACGAAATTGTCCTCAATATCGGAGATGTGTTTTAAGTGGAGATTGCATTAACAAGAGTCCACTGTATCTATATTAAATGACTGTGTTTAATTTTTCTTTCTATTGTAGGGTTTGGCATGCTTATAACTTAATAATTTTATTTTTTAGACCCAGTACAGTTTAGCTAGAGCACAGCAGTCATTCAAGTCTTTAGTACAAATTCATGAAAAAAATGGTATAGAACATTTTCTTTTTCAAGTGATAAAAAGTTTTACAATTGTCATTTTGTAGCTTTGTTCTTTTATTTGATATGCAAGGATTATATATATGAATTTTGTATCGAGGCTCATGATGCCAATTATCAATCAATAATTGTTGTAATGAGTGTTAAATAATCGATAGTTTGCTCATATCTAATTCCAAAGGGTTGGAATTTTCTGTGCCACTGGCAATTTTGCATGTCACTACTGCTGTTGAGGGCTTTAATTTTAATCATGGTGCACATTGGCAAGACTGATTTTCAGAATTTTAAGTGTGAATGTAACACTGCATATTAGATTTATATCTGTAACTTTGTTTGAAAGAAAAATGCCAATTTTCAACACAATTGGCTGTTTTCAAGGAGTATTTTTCAGATGGAAAACTTTTAAGAGAAATACTTCTGCTTATTTTTTTAAAGTATCCTCAAAGTAAAATTGATACATAAAAATATACTTTTTTAGTAAAAAGAAAAAAGTATCTTCTTTGAATTATTTTAACATTTGAATGCAGTAATACAATTTTCTTTTCTTTTTTTCTTAAGGACAGATAATGCTTTTTCCTTTACCTTTAGTTTGGTAATTATGCGACTTTCTTATCAGAAAAAAATAAAATCAATTAAAAAATATATCATAAAATACATTAAAATTTGCTAAACAACCTTTATTTCAGATCTAGTATATTGTACTATTGCACTTCTAGTATAATCAGTCACAATCTAGTATAATCACAAATCCAGTAAATATAGTTTTTTAATTTTTTCACAATAATCAAAAACCTTAGAAAAAATATTTGATCTACTCATCTTCATTTTCTCTTGTTCCATATTGTTTTTATTTTTCTCAAAGAATATTATTCAATTTGATTTTTTTTTTAGTATATTTTAAACTCATCTTCAGGTTTCACTTTAGGTTAAGTGCACAGATTTTGATTATTCTTTGTTTGTTAATGTATTTTCGAGATGACTCTGTGTAAGTTTTATTAGCATCTGAGTAACAATCGGCCTGCTTGTGTTTCCATGTCCATTTGCACTGTCTTTGGAAGGGGAAAAAATGCACAAATTGACTTGAAATTTAAATGTCATTGTGATGGAACACAAGAAATACATCTAAATTAGTTCTTGTGTATTTTAGACAAGTTTTTATTAAAAAATAATGATATTGTCATGCAATTGTTGAATAAACTTGTTAAAATGGAAGATTTCAGGATCCTGTCTTAAATGGGAAAAATTTTCTCAATCCTTCAAAAGTAATATAATATAATTATATTTGTTAAGACTGAAACCTGTCTAAAATAGACTTTTTTTTCCTGTCGCTAGATATTCTGTTTTCATAGATTTTACTGTATTTAAGATATAAGTACAAATTATGTGTTTCATGAAGAAATTTTCTAATTAACCTAATTTTCAGAGTTAGAAAGAAATAAAGGGGGTTTTAGTTTAAAAAGAATTTTTGCACTATATATGTATATTATATACATACAAATTATAGGTGCAGATTCCCAAAATCTCTAAGGAGCCAGTGGCGCCTAAACCCAAAAAATCCAGTCGCCACATTGTGAAACAAACGCATAAAAACAATAGCATTTATATGGCTATATGGGGTTTATTGTCTACTATTAAAGCTTAAAAGTAATAAACAGTATATTTTTAATTAAAATTTACCCAAAACTTAAATAAATAAATGATTTGTTTTTTCTTTATTAAAATTGGGCAACGGGATTTTATAGAATCTTCCAACCATATAATTGTATACAGTTTGTAGGAATAAATATTTGTAATGTAAGGTCCCAAAAAAACGATTCTCTAACTTTTTTGTTTTATAAATAAATCCCCCCCCCCCCCCCAAAGTGTTTTTCATAGCTGAAAATAAATGCTCAACATGGGCTTTTGCATCAAAAAGTATGTCTATAAAAATCAAAAGAAAAAATATATATGAAAAAATGTAGAGAAGATTTATTTTCTTTTAAGTTTTAGATTTTAATAAAATAAATTGAACAATTTTTGACATTCAGGATTTTTTTTTTTTTTTTTTTTTTTTTAAAGAAGAAAACAGGAAACTTGTGTAGATCTGCAGAAATGTGGTATCCATGCTTAATCATATTTTTTAATTATGGATAACAGAAAAAATAAAAAAGCGGTAAATATCGCAGAAAATGTCCGGAATTGATTTTAAAAATAACATTTTTTAAAAAGGCGGAAATCTGACAGTCTGTGGAAAAGGGACATCGCTGTAAGACACTTAGACATGGAAAGTTAGTGGCCAAAGAAAAAAATCCAGTCGCCACGTGGCGACTGGCGACCGTGAATCTGCACCTATAATACAAATATATAATACTAAATTGTACTAAGTTTATTATGAGAATCTGGTATCTACATAATTTTTATTGAAGTGTTATCTAAAATTTATTATTTTTATTTGTAAAAATGATAAAATTTTATTGTTTTATAAAAACTCTACATACCAAAAAAAAAAAAAAAAAAAAAGTAAACACATTTTGAAAATCATCTTGTTATGGTATTGATTGCTGCAAATAATCTGTATTTTGGAAATTAAACAATTTAATATTAATTTTGACTCTGAATTTTTTTCCGTTTTAGACTTGTCATTCTCACATATGTGTGAGTGTTGCAATGATTTAAGCTAAATCTTCAGGGCGTTAGCATGTTTAATTAATACCTGCTAATGTGTGTCAACGTGACATTTGAATTGTTTTTTTTTTCTGGTGTGTGTGGAAGAGGAGGGGGGGGGGGATACTGAAAGCATAATTAAAGTTTAAGATTTATACTAAGCATGTTTTTCTAGTTTGTGTGTGTGGGGAGAAGTAAAAATTGTTCAAGCAAAAATAGATATATGATACTCGTATTTTTTTACATGAAGTATTATTGAATAGATTTTTATTTTAAATGCAAGAGGAAAAAAAATTGATTTAATTAGCTCAATTTCAATGACTAAAACTTTGTATTTTAACATGAAATATGTGCCATCATTAAGTATGTTAATTAAAAATAATAACTGTAATTAGAAGTATAAATCATTTGTTTCTTAAAAAAATTATAAAATAACTCCCCTTTGCAAACAATAAGAAATGAGAGCTGATTTTTAAAGTGAAATTAATTTTTAACAAAACAAAATTAAGGAATAATGGTACTTTTATGTTCGTGGGCACAAATTATAAACTGCCAAGTATTGTTCCCATCACCTTCTTTTGTATTGTATTAATTTCAATTATAAAACACAAACTTTTCACTTATTTTCTTTAAAATATATAATTTAATTTAAAATAAATCTTTTATGTACATTTAAAATACATGCATTTTTGCTCATTTCATGTGAAATAAAGAAAAAAAAGGAATAAAATAATAAGAAATAATACCATAAATCAAGACAAATTATTTCAACACCAATGCTTTGTTTCTAATTTACACACTCGAAAAATAAAGCTGCTACTGGTGAGGAGAAAAAATGCTACTGGCTATATTTGTGCCCGACTAACATAAAAGTACTGAAATAATATAGTACTTTTATGATGACTTGTCTAGTGAGTCATGAAAACTTAGATGGTATTAAATAATGCATTTCCCGCACCATTTATGTCTGTTAGCGACTTTTTTTCCCTGTAACATCACAAATTCTTTCTTTCAGAAAGGTCATCAACTAAGTTATTGTGGAAGGACTATACCTACATTGTTGATCTACATGAATAACAATTATTTGAATACAGAAGATAATTTTAATTTTGTACTCATGTTATGTTATTTAATTTCAGGCTGGTTTACACCCCCGAAAGAAGATGGCTGAAAAGCTTGTGCTCATGTGGATTCTTCCTTTTTTTGCAAGATGCCAGTTTAGCATTAGTCCTTCTGTTTTGAGATCTTTGTTTTGATACTGGGACTGTTTTAAAAAAGACAGTGCTGCTGCTGTTTGCCATCAAAACTTGCTTGCGGCCACCGAGGTCTATAACACATATATTTAAATGATCCCATGAAAGACTTGGGAGTAGTAAACGACTTTCAGTAGCAAAAATATTTTTAAAAATTGTGTTAATAAATTCCAGAAGAACACCCAAAATTAAATTTTGAATGTCATTTAAAATTAAAAAAAAAAGTGTGTTTACAGTTTTAATTTATATTGCACACCATCATTTTGTACAAAGTTAATGTGCCAGTACTGCAACAAATTACCTGCATTCTTCCATTAGTAGAATGTGTGTCATATTGTTCAGTTTTCTCAGATATATGCAAAATTTTGATAAGGTATGTTAATTATTTGCAAAACTGTTTTTGTTTTCCCTCTATCTTTTGCTGATTCAATAATAACAGGGGACAAACTTGGCATTTTCTGTTTCTAATTTTGAAAATGTATATGTATATTTATTTGTGATATGAACTATTGTTTTTAAGTAATAATGGACCAATGCTTTTTTTTTTCTTCTTGTATTTTAGTATTTTCTTTATGTAAATCAATTTTAATTTCCTTTCTCATTTTGAAATTTTCTGTTCTACAATTCCCAGTATAAGATTTAATATGCTTTGTTATTTAGTTCTGTCCTTAAATATAACAGTACTGGATGATATATATTGTAGTTTCAATATTTTGATATGTGAAATCTGTTTCCACTGTATGTATAGTGGGATTATTTGGAATCTCAAATCTAATTTGTCTAGGATCATTCTTGATGTACATTAACATTGGAGATATAAATTTCTGACACAACCTTCAGAGAAATGTGTCAGCTTCAGGCACATCATAATTTATTTTTTTTTTATCTTTGATTATCAGGTTGACTTTTAAACTAATAAAAGATGCTGAAATATTTTGTGTGGAAAAAAATAATACTTAATAAATTAAAATGTATATATAACTACTGCACTTTAAATTGCAGTCAGATTTTAGTTGTCTCTGTATTATTTAAGGACAGTGTTTTGTTTTATCCATCCTTTGTTTTCTTTATTATTAACTGCTTTCAAAAAATGTGTTGTCAGTAAACAATGTGTGAAGAATTGAATTTGCTTACATAAGTTAACTAAATAATTAATCAATATTTGAATAATTATACCATTGCACAGATAAATTTATTTTTTGAGGCGCGTCTAGGATATCTTATTTACCTATTCATATCGTTAAATAAAAAGATTTTAAATATTACTTTGTTGTTGTTTTACTCCTCCAAATTTTGTTTGTTTCTAATCCTTATTTCATTTGTTTTTAAAGCACACTTTCATGCATCAATATTTATTGTGAAACTTGCTTATACAGAAAATTTTTATTATTTGAAAGCATTATTTTAATTTTTTAAATACTGTATTCTGTTATATTTTATGGCCTCATATAAATAAATCAGAAATATACACCATAAAAAATATATATTTATTTATTTAAATTTATTATTTTTTATTACATATAATGTAATTTAGTCTTTTTCTGGTGAATAATCATTTATTTCGCTTGTGAAATTCCTTACACCTCAAAATTGAAAAACTTTTTATACTCTAAAGCAATGGTGCTCACTAGGAGGGTTACAGGCTGCATGCGGCCCTGCAAGTTTGGTACATATTTTTTTTAAAGTACACACATATATATATTGTAGGAATCATATGTATATATTTTTTTTTTCTAGAAATCGTGTGTGTAATAAATATATATATATATATATATATATATTTCAAAATCTTACACAATAAAAAAATAAACATAAGGCTTCTATCATTTTTCCTGCTGTTAAGTAGAATTCTAAGTCTGATTATGGCATCCCATCTCACATCCTCCCCTACTAGCAAATGGACTTATCCATGATATATTTAATATGAAAATTTTAACATTGGTGG
The DNA here is from genome assembly GCA_963931845.1 of Maratus michaelseni. Classification (NCBI taxonomy): domain Eukaryota; kingdom Metazoa; phylum Arthropoda; class Arachnida; order Araneae; family Salticidae; genus Maratus; species Maratus michaelseni. The sequence goes on from OZ007595.1 coordinate 102,310,073, forward strand.
CATTCTTCTGATGATTAATCATTTAATTTGAATACTTAATAATTAGTATATATTGGTAATTTATTATAATACATAGACATATATAGACTGTACATATGTAAGTGGAGCCCTCGAGCTTACTTGTCTGCTATATTTTGGCACTGAAAATACCGCTGCTCTATAGAATAACCATGGGTGCAAGACCTTCAGTCTCAGGACTGATTTCAGTCTTGGAGAGATTTTGGACTGATGGTAAATAAAATTCTACTTTATATACTTAAGTAATGGAAATTTTACTATCAAGAACTTTTTATTACTTTCTGTTATTGTAAGAGATTATTTTTTTAGCCATAATGCAAGGCATACAGATTTCCATTTGGTTATTCTGAATACTGAAAAAGGTTTTCAGTCTTGGCTTATATAGATTTCTTGCACCCATGATAATATAAATATCAATGCATAGAAATACATGAAATTTTTTGTATCTCAATATAAATGCACAAATACTTCTTTTTTTTTTTTTTTTTTTTTTTCAAAAAATACTTTTTTTAAATGTAGTTAGCAGTTTAATGTTTAAAAAAAATTTCAAATATATTTTAATAAAAAAAATCACCAGAGTTAAATAATTATTTATTGCAGAAAAAGCACACTGAACAAACATAACTTACTAACTGAATGGCATATCTTGATACTATTGGGCAAAGTTTGTTTAAATACATACATTATGTTTAGAAAAAATATATATTATAATTCTTTGATTCTTCAATGGAAAAAAAAATTACTTTGAAAATTTAATTTTTTTAAAATTAAATATTGAAACTAAACCACTGTAGAACTCTTTGAAACTTCATGAAAAATCATTTTATGTATAATGTTACACTTTTTATTAACGGCTCAGAGCTCATAAATATTGATGATTGTGTGAATATACATTATGTAGATATACATATTCACTATTATGTGAATATAATTCACACAATAGTGAATAAAAATTCTCTATTATGAAATGTATTTAAATGTATGTTAACTTAAGTAATTAGAGACACTCTGTGGGGCATATTTATGGCTGAAATATCAAGCATTGAAATTATCATACTTTTATGCCAAAAATAATAAGCATATATTTTTGCCATAAGATAAAACTTGTAAGAGAGCTTATTAATAAAATTGCATAAAATGTAGATCTTTCTTGTTTTAAGATTTTAGATTAATAGTTTTTATAACTTTAAATGATTGAGAATGAGTTAGTATTTTAGGAAGAGCAGTGGTCATATTTTTGAGGATCATTTCATTGCCTTGGATCTCCAGTTTTACTATGTATTCTAAACCACAAGACACATAGAAGTAGATCTTATTACTCTAGTTAGTGAGTAAAAACACACAACTATAGTTCCAAAAGCAATTAACAGGCAGCTCTCATCATCAGGTCATCAATAACAGAGAGTAGTTAACCCAACAAGGGTAAAAAAGAAAGAAAAAAAACTTTTCGGAATCCTGTATTTCCATTTACAGTTTTATTACTGCTTAGGTCGTTCACCTCCCTGTTCGATTTCATATTTATATTAATCTATTATTTATAAGGAAAATATGTTTTATCCTTGTTGGGTTATGTCATGTGCTTTTACACATGGGCAAACAAATGAAAGCAGGAGTCTTTCTTGCTTTTGCTTTCAAAATGGTAGCTCATCTTTGCACCTCATGATGAAAGACGTACTTTTGTAACAAATAGTGCTTATTTTTATGTTTTGTTTTGTTTTTTAAATTATATTGCTAAAGCCCTTTCACAATTAACAATGTGCATTAGATGCACCATATTCTATTAAGGCTCTTCATCAGTAAAAATCTCAAATTCCCCTTGCTAACATTAAACCATTGAATGTGTTATGCATTCGTATTTTTAAAATATCTCCTTAAGATTTTAGCACATAAAATTATAAGTTAAGTATCTATTTTAGAAATAATTTGGCAAGCAAGAAAGAAAGACACATCCTTAGAACAACAGTACACAGAAAACAGAAGTTAAAAAATCTTAATTTCCTGAGGAAAGATTTTAAATGTACTAATACATCCTACGCCCATAGGATTAACAGTAGCGTTGGGAATTTAAGATTATACTGATGAGGAGCCTTAAAGAAAAGGTATAGGGATATTTGTTTAAACATATCATTTGCAGGGGAAAATTTAAACAGTTCCATGAAAGTCATACTTTACTAAAATGCTTTAGCAAAAAAAAGCTAAAACCTCTTGTTTGTATTATCGCCAAAACTGAGGAAGGGGATTAGACAAATTTGACAGTGAGGATTAAAAAGATTACAGCTGTACAGGGATACTAGGTAAAGAAGTCAACTTAGTCCCTGTAAGATGAGAATTTTCTACTAACTTTTTATTTTTGATGGTCACTATTTCTGAATAACAGTGCTTGCGAAAACTTGTATGTGATGCTCATCCTCAAGGGAGTTAATCTTTTATAGTAAAGTCTGATTGCATGAATGATTTTTACATCTCCTCTGTGAACATGAGGACGTTCAAGATGACATTTCTGTAATGGTGGCAATTGTGTTGTTCCATTGTGAAGAAAAATAAATGAAAATTATATTTTATTGATACCATTTTCTCATTAAAATTGAAAATAAAAAATATTTTCAGTTTTAATAATAGGTTTTTATGAGATGACTTGGCTGATCTCAAGATTTCTTAGTTCCGAAAACTGAAATATTTTTAAGTGCATCAAAATGTCATTTTCATTCTACTAGTTCTGTAATTAATACATAATTCACATAATACACACACAATTCTTTTGACATTATTTCACTAAGCTCCAGGTTTTACTGCAATGCAAGCATTATTTAAATGAATATAATTCTACATATATAATGCACTTTTAATACATTGAGTAATGATTAATACTCTCAAGGATTACATTCATATATATAATTAGGTTTTTCTATATAAGGTTGGAATGATCATCTTTTTTTAGCATTTAACATAAATTATAGAGAAAACATTACAATTTTGCCCTTTTGCTGGACAGTCAGAGGGTTAAAATCATGTGACTTTCAAAATGCATTTTTCATTAATTATCAGTTAGCCTTCATTGTAAGTATGATTTCTTACTTAAAACAGATTTAATACAATTGATATTATAATTATTTTCTAAGTATAGAGTAAAGCTAGAGTTATTTTTTCTCAAGCTTAAATGTTCTCATACACTACAAATATGATATATTAGGTTGCTATTAAGATTAGATATGTAAAATTTCCGATACATTTAAAGTGGTGAAAAAGAGGGGTTTTTTTTGGGGGGGGGGGCTGACTTTTTACAAATAAAAGGTTTTCTTGCAATTATATTTTCTTAGAAGATATAAAATATTAATTGTTTGTTTTTAATTTGTGCATACTAATAAAGTTTTATTTTCTCTTTGTATGAATATATTACAGAAAGAAAGAAAGAATTTTACTAATAAAATTTTAATCTTTCAATCTTTGAATTTTCACATTATTTTTTACTTTCTTCTATCTATAATAGAAGAAAGTATTGTAATCGAAATTTTTTTCGACGGGTTTTAGGTATCAGATATTCCGAAAAACATGTTTTTATAAAATGTCTGTCTGTCCGTCCTCATTGTATCATCGAAAAGTGTATGAAGTTATGCTTCAAATTGAACCACATTTTTTTTTCTATGTTTTTGGCTGTGGCAAACAGGTCCTACTTGAATTTGGGGATATTTCAACGAAAGGGGGGCTCTGTTATTGCGATTTTTGTTCGATTTTCACTCTTGTATCATCGAGAAGTATATGAAGTTATGCAGATAATTGAAATTTTTTTTTTTTTTTTTTATGTTTTTGACTATACATTGCCGGTCCAAGTTGAATTTGGGGATATTTCGACGAAAGAGGGCGCTGTGATCGCGATTTTTGTTCGATTTTCACTATTGTATCATCGAAAAGTGTATGATGTTATGCAGATAATTAAAACAAATTTTTTTCTATGTTTTTGGCTATGACCAGCAGGTCCTACTTCAATTTGGTGATATTCTGCCGGAAGGGGGTGCTGTGGTAGCCATTTAAAGATTTCAAATTCAAAAAGATGTACAAAAAAAAAAAATTAGAAATCTTAAAAGTTTTTTTTGTTAAATGTCCGGCTTTGATCCAAAGCAATTTTTGTTTTGCCTCTATCTTAAAAAAATGACTGAGATATAGCAGTTTGAAATTTTAGGGTAGCTGACATTTTCAAACAAGACAGCAGAATTCATCCATAAACGAGTTTAATTTACGAGTTTTAGCTAACAAGGTTTCGGCTAAGTCTCTTTCATTGTTGTAACCATTGTTCCTATTCTTATATACTTAACACTATATGTTTATATTCTCCAACATCAAATTCTCGCCAAGCTTGGCGACAGTTGGCAAAATATTGCCAAATTTGGTGACAAAAGTAGTTTGCCACAAATGAAGCCAACTTGGCTGTAGAGAACTAATTTAGCGGTATTCTCATTCAAATTCAATGTTGACGAGAACTGGGAATGAATCTTCTTTAATTGTGGGTTCCACGCATTTTAGCTTCGTGTTTTCCAGTAAAATTAGCTAAAATCATAAAACCAAGGAATAGGAAGGCTATCTGTTCCTGTCGGTACAGGACAGAAGGACTTTTCGTAGTTTAGTATACATCAGTTGATCGCATCCCAGTAACCCGACGATTCGCAAGAAGCTGACGTACAACAGAATGACAAAAAATATTGATTTTAATGGCAATGTGATAGCAAATTTTGAAGTATTAACATGACTGAGATAGAAGAAAGTTTTGCGATTGGCACATCAGACTAGTTTCTTTCTTAATTTTGCACTATTGTTTCTCAATTGTTTAAATGATATTTTCAATTACATTTTCCAATTCAAATGGCCATTAAAACTAATTTTAAAAATACAAACAACCAAAAGTTTGTTTCACCCAATATTTTCTAGAATTTGGATTTATTTAACAAAAAACCCATTCTTTTCATCTCCCAGCAGTTCAGAATCATTAAATTTAAATCTTGATTCGGAATAAAGACAGTCATGAAGTTAAAATATAAATTTGTTCAAATTTAATTGTAAAACCTTTAGAAATTAAAAACAAAAAAAGTATTGTTTTTTTTTTTTACTTTAATTAAAATTTAAACAGGATGGCTACAGAAATTGCGAAAAAAAGTTAAACTGATTTCCCTGACTACCTTTATTAGATTTCTATTATTAACGAAAAACATATGGTATTTTTTAAATATGCTGCTTCCTCGTATAACATACTTATCCAGCTTGGGAGAATTTTTTTTTTTCATTTTTTTCCCTCATTTGGGAGGAAAAAAACATAAAAATTGCACAATAATCATAAAGTACTGGTTCACAGTTTCCTAAATCCAAACTCAAAATTTAGTCCAACAACTTCATATAGTGGGCAATGAATAGGTGGCAACCTGAAAATTACCTCATTTTCTGAAGAATGTTCAATTCTAAGACATATCTATATCTGACGGGATAGCTAATTGGATAAAGCTGACCACTTGGTCAGCTTATGCTAATGTATCATAAAATTTTCAGAAATGGGTAAATTGCTTTCAACATAATCCACAGAAAATGAAGACATCTGATCACCTTAATTTGTGTTACATACCAGAAACTCGTATCCTGCGCATCTTTTTAAAATATATATATAAAATTTTACTTTTCTTTATCGTATATTATTATTGACTTAAATATCACCTGTTTGTCGACGAATCAGTCTCATATGAAAACACAAATGTTTTCGCATATAGACAAATTTCCCTGATTTTTCCCTGTTCCAGAATCTGTAGCCACAGTGTTAAAATATAAAAATTGTGAAACAGATAAAGTTTTGCATTAACTTTAAATTGTTTTGAACTAAATTTTGACAGAAAATTTATTAACTGTTTTCAAAATTTATTAATATGCATTTATGTAAATATACTCTATATTGTCAAAAATGACTGGACATTTTCCATTTTAGATGTTTTATCGAATATGTAAAGAAATATTTGAAGAATTCTTTTAGAACTTTGGGGATTTAAAGAAAATGTTTGACCTTATATTTTTCCACAAAGATTTCATCATGAGGTCAATTAGGGGACCAAGAACAATTAGAAGAAAAAATATTTGGGACTGCCCTGTAAAATAAAATGCACGAAATAATCTGTCACTGTAGCATATGAGTTTGTAGGTCTTGTACAACATTTCTTTAAGAATAACACATATATTCATGGAAATATTTCGATTTCTCTAAAAAATTTAGGAAAATTTTGCATGTTTTTTGTTTATAGCTTAAGAGGTTTTTAACCAAACTTAATGTCAGTTTCAGAAAATTTGACAAAATGAAATAAAAACAACATAGTACAATTAGAATATAACTATATTTAATGAAATATGAGTAATTGTTTGAAATAATTTTTAACTGTGCATGCATAAACTATACCAAAGTTTTTTTTTTTTTTTTTTTTTTTTTTTTTTGGTTCCTCATGATGTGGAAGTCAATTTTATAGAACAACTAATATAAAAAGACCAGTCGAATATCTTGAAAATTTATAAAGATATAGGTGAGCGGAATTTCAGTCGCCTTCAAAAAGTAACCGGATGATAAGGAATTTTCCCCCAAATTGTTCTTTTTTATTAACTGACTTCCAACAAAGGAGTTGCTATTTAATGAATATCAACTAGTAGATTTGGAACAGATGCTTCGATTTTGATAATTCTTTTCTTGTTTGAATAGGCTCGTTCTGGTGGTTTGGTTATCAAAGAAAAACTAAAGCATCAATAAAAACTGAAAATTAAAAATGACAATTTGAGGAAAATCCCTTACCATCCAGCTACTTTCAGAAAACAGCTGAAATTCAGCTCTCGCTATTGCCGATATTTTTCTTAATCTTCCCTATATTCAACTGGTCTTTTTATGCAAGTTGCTCTATAGTGTAGACTACCAAATCATGACAAACAAAAAAATCTTTGGTATCATTCGTGCATACCCTATTCTGATGTTCGAAATGTTACACATTGCACATGTGGTTTTGTTCACCTCTAAAACTTTAGAGAATATTCTTGTTGCAAGGTTCAATAGTAGAAATGGGTGTTCTTTAACATAACAGTAAAAGAAAACACTGTTATTGCCATGAAGTTTGTTTTTCAGTACCAGATTATCAAAAACTCTAAGAAAAAGCATAAAAAAATACATCGCTAAATAGACAAAAACACACGTTTAAAAAAAATCCTACTTGAGCATAAAAAACAAAACCGAAAAACATTTATCTCATATGAATGAAAAAAAAAAGCTGGCAGTCTTACCCATTGTCATTTCATTACCCAGTCACCCTACGTACTTAATTTACCTTCAACCTTGTGTACATGGATAGTCTAATCCAAACAAATTTCATCTGTCTGAGGAAAATTTCTGTCCTTGTTTCTGTTTGGAATAAAAATTATCTATCCTTTGAAATAATTATTCTATGTCAACTGTTAAATGTTACACTATTAAGTTCGCACCAACATGGGATAGTTAGACTCTTCCAGTTTTGATGAGTAGAAAATATTTATATCACCTGTCTGACAGATTGCAGTTACTTGCAATGCATACCTGTGAAGCAGTTATATATAGTAAAAAGTTGTTTCTATTTGAAAAAGTTCTTTATCTAGGGCAGTAATATTAGAATCTGGGATAATTTTACACTTGCGAGAGGGGAAGAATGATTTTAATTTCAATCTTGTAAGTTACAATCGTTCATGTTTTGAGGTATTGGGGAAGTAATTTTTTCAAATGTGCTTTTAATGTTTAAGAAGAACGTGTTTGCTAATGCTACATATGAGTGCGTCTAGAGCTATTTATTTTACTTCTTGTCATTATTATGACAGCTAGAAGACTTTTCTCTGAATTAAATTTAATAAAGAAAAAAGCTTCGTGTTTTTTAGGGATATTTGTAAAATTTTAAAAACTGCTACAATCAAATTGAAAGAAAAAAATACATGTATACACACAAATATTGAAAAACTTTATATAATGCTGATTTTTTGTGAACGCTGTTGTCAAATATGAAAGCGACTATTTTTTTTAAAAAACTATTTGCTCATTCTTCATAAAAGAATATTTTAATAAATTTTGCCTTAAAATTTAATTATGTGTGTAAGATTATTTTTAATAAATTATCTTTCTATATTCCATGTTATTGGAAACATTCTTTTAAAGAAAAATTAGATTAAAATACCTAATTGATCGTATTGCACCCTTATTCATTAAGGAACACATATGATAAAATGAAGTTTTTAGAAAATGCAAAAAACACTGCAAGTGTGGAAAAAAAGGGGTTTGGGAATACATAGAGTAAAAGATTTATTTTAATGTGATTGATCTAGTTAATTGAAAATTTGTAAACAGTGGGATTATATGACAACGTAAGTAAAAAAATTATAAAATTACTCCAATTTGAAAATTTTGATAGATATTTAAACATCCTTTTTTAATGTTAAATGGGAAAGTATGTTTGTGATCAATCATACTAAGGAATCATCGATTTTTTATTATTATTTGTGCATTTTACGAATAAGTGATATATCTATTAAATGGTGTAATTATTACGCAATGAATCTACAATAGTAGTAAATTTAGTTGAATATATGATATTTCACAGAGAGTAATTGAATGATAGAAAATTTAAAAAATATTATATATCCCCTTATCTATCGATGTTTTCAGATGTAGGTTGTAGATATGTTTCTTGAATTCTGCTCGGAGCGTGCAATAAGACATGGTGTGGGAATATAAAAGTGGGATGCTGTCATAATAAAAGAATAATCATGTTGGATATAGAATCAGGATTCATGCAGACTATTTAGAAATGAAAAAAGTTTCCAAGGAGTAGAACTCCTTAAACAAAATATCCCTTAAAAACTCCTTAAATTATTGTGAAGTGTAATTTAGCATTGAACAATGATTTAATTGAAGTATACAAGAGTAGAAAATAGAAACATATATATTTCATGGTGAATAATATTGCTTATGCATGTATGACTTGGAAGAGATTAACCTTTAAAGAAAGTAAAATAAAAATCTTCTCATGTTTACAGAGGTAATGTTCAGGTAATTACTGCTATTCTAAACAAATTAAGTTACTACTAGCTGACCTGCCTGGTGTTGCCCGGGCCTGTAATAATAAATTTAAAACAAGAAAGACAAATCATGCACCAATCATAGATTATGAAACACTTTCCAACACTAACAGAATACTTTAACAAACCATCGCTGTTTAATAAGGTATCTAAGTAAACATTTCAGAAAAAAACAAAACACGTTTGAAAACCAGATTTTAGCAATTACTGTCCACAGCCGGAAAAGTACTCCAGTTCTTTTCTACAGACCTGTATCTAATTTATATATTTGTATATACTTTATAGTATGTTACAATTTAGTTTAGTAATAAAACACATAACACAGTTAGAAATTCATCTTCAGCAGTTTCTACCAATAGATGGAAACATACTTGAATTATTTTATACAGCCCTGTATATTAACTTAAGCTTTTTATACACGCCACCTATTAAGCTATAGTTTAATTCAGGCAAATACACACTGAAATCACACTTCCAGAAATTATCATACATAGGCAGCCAAGTATTCAGTTCTTTGAGTGTCCCTGTATATGATTTTATTTATATTCTACAAACCTTTCTTGGTATACTAAATATATTTCACTTTCAAAATGCATAACTGGATTAAAAACACATTTTTATCAATTTATGGTGCTGCACCGTAATGCTTTCGAATTTTTTTGTGTAGCCCTGTATGTGATCTGTAGCATTTATACATATACCTCATAGCATTAAAAAATTTAGTTAAACGCATGCCTTACTAAAATCTCACTTCCAATTATGACTTATAAACAATACTTTGGACACAGTACTGTACCCGAAATATTTTGTGTGTCCCTGTAAACAAACGATAAATGCTATGCAAATAACAAGTATCTTGTAGTAAACCTCAATAATGTATATTAATTTAATTATATTTGAAATGACATAACATAATTAAAATACGCTGCAAACAGTTTTTCCCCCGTAGACCATTAGGTAAAAGAATATTTTTGTGTGGCACTGTGAATGAAAGAAAAAAGCTTAACACTCCATATTCTACAGAAAGCATGTCTTAGTGCATCTCAGAAATTGATATCAATTTCATTTATGTTTGTAATAGTCTAACATGATTAAAATGCGCCGCTAATGATTTTCCACATTAAACCATAATGTAATGGAATTCTTTTCGGTTTCTCTGTAAACTAATTATAAGTGCTAAACGTACCATGTTGGATAGTAAGCATCTTGTAGGGTATTTCAGTGATGTATATCAATTTCAATATATTTGAAATAGTGTCACATCATTAAAATGTGCTGCAAAGGATTTTTCCCTGTAGATCATAATGTAACTGCATTCTTTTGAGTGCCCTGTAAAACAAGTATAAGTGCTACACACTTCATTTTCAATACCGAAGATGCTATTCTAAAGCTTAATAGCATATATCAATTGTATGACTATCCGGATATATTTATGCGAGTTAGAGCACGGACAAATAGACAGACAAACCGAATTCATAAACACTTTTCAACTATGTTGGATCAAGTTATTATTATTTTATATCTTTAACCTGACTTTGTATGAAATTGTATTTTAAAATGAAACATTTGTGAAAAAAATATTGATATTTAGTGATAAAAGTGCTCATGTTCTTGTTTTTTCATTCACGTAGGGTCGTTTCATAGTTTTAAAATAAAAAGTTATTTTTCTCCGAACTCTTTGAAGTCTTTATTGGTGATAAATAAAACAGTTTTACAGACCATGTAAAAATTTCGTGAAAAAAGATTGTTATCTAGTTGTAAAAGAAATGTTTTCTTCTCGCTTTTTTGTTTGTTTGTTTTTGCGTCTGCTCCTTTAACATAGCAATAAAAAAAATAGTTCTCATCTTCCGAATTCTCTGAAATTCCAATCAGTTATAAATATAACTGTATCCAAGCTCTCTTTAAAATTTTGCAAAAAAATATATGCATATTTAGTAGTGAAAACATGAGTTCTTTAGAAAAAAGCTTTAGCTTTCAACCTCAGAGCAAAAATATATTAGGTCTGTGCTTCCAATGCAATGGTACGCCTCCATCCGTTTTCAATCCCCCTAGGCAGGGGTCGGAAAAACTACTTTTTTATTGTAGCGAACTCCAACTACAACTACTTTATCAAAAATGTAATTAACTACAACTACTTATTTTAAAAAGTAGCGACTACAAACTACTTTTCAAAAGTAGTCACTACTTCGCTACTTTCAAATTTTGTCAAAGGGTCCAATTTACACTAGAAATTGAAGACAATGATTCAATAATAAAGTGACTCCTCGTTACATCATATATTTGTCGAGATACAATTAAATAAATGCGGAGGACATTAAAAAAATTAATAAAGATAAGATAGATAGAAGAAAATGTTTTGTGTTTGTCTCCAAAATGTTATGCCCATATTACAAATTCCATAGCAAAATTACTAATAGCAAATATTCATATTCATATTACATAAATTTCATACCAAATATTATAATCTAGAAAATTACAGAAAACAATTCTAAATGCAAACAATAAATAAATCTGTAAATTAGCAATTCCCAATAATAAGAAGCGCAGCGTTTAAAACATGAAGACCTAATGACGAGTAAATAGACAAATATTGCCAGCAAGAAAATTAATTCCTTCGGTGGATTATACTTGATTTTAGTTGCAAGTGTCAATGGGGAAAATATATGACTTCATTTGATTCGTTGCTTATACTGAAACTGAAATTTGTTGCTGAGATACTCAAATTGTTGAGCAGAACAAATTTTGCACAAAAGAAGCAAGTTTCAACCATGTGATTTGCAGAATGACACATTTTTTACCCTGAAGTAGCGTTAATAGTAGCGTCGGTTTTCGCTACAAACTACTGATTTTTTGTATTGCGCTATTCACTACACTACATTGTTCAAAATGTAGCGCGCTACACTACAAACTGCTGTAAAAAGTAGCGACTACTGTAGTTTCGCTACTTGTAGCGTGCTTCTTCCAACCCCTGCCCCTAGGCTAAACAAGTTTCCCGTTTCTGAGGAGAGAAGCCTTAAAAAAAAGTTGAAGCATGCGCAATGAGACCATTTTCGTGTAAAATTTGACAGAATGCGCTTTTCCCTTTAAATATATGGATATATATATTTTTTTGTATATGCCAGTTGGTTTTTTCCCTTCAAAATTCACTTTTAAAATCTAGGTGCATGTGATACATGATGAGTTTTTGGAATTTTTCTGCACTCTGTATATATGGTCATTTGTCACTGCATAAAATTGTTTGCTGGCAATTTTGTATTCAAATTTACGAAATCAGTAAGCAATGCATTGTGAATACTTCGTGATTTTAGTACTAGCTATTAAATTTCAATAGAATAAAATCTGTTTTCTCTCTTTTAAATGATGTATTAAAAATTAGGGTGGGTGTGCGTGTTACAGGAGGATACGGTATACATGAAAAAATGTGGTAAGTAATATAAAATTCTTGTACTCATTAGAATTTTCCTAGACTCCTTGATTTTTTTTCAAGTCTGTATGAACCCTGTAGAATCTAATATATCCATTTTTTTTTAATAAAGAAATAATATTGTTTCCTTATCGCCACTGCTGAAGTTCGAAAGTTTGTTTTGATCATTCGTAAATTTTAACTCTACGTTTTAAATCTGAGCTTGGAATATTTTTCAGATATTTATATTTCAAGAAGATAACATATGCAAAATGTTACTCAAAAGTCCAAAAATTATTCTTCAAGTAACAAATATTTATCCAAAATTTATAAAAATGCCCTCCATTAAAATAAGGTCTTAAAAAAGAAAAAAAAAATCCCTTAAAATGCAAATTTCAATAAATTTCTAGGATGTGGTAATGAGTTACAAAATTAGTAGGTTATTGTAACCTGTTGCCAAGCTGGTGGTGTAACAATGCAACATGCAACCTATCAAAAAGTAACTGTTTTTCACATCGCTATTCAATATAGATCCCTATGTTAGAAAATTTTTCTTTTTGCTTCTTCAAAAAACTGCATATCTGTATCTTTAAAATGGAAGGAGTTATCTACCCTATTAAAATCTGTGTGCGTATCTACTATCTATGCAACCTCAAAAACTCGGAAACCACAGGGCGCAGGGCTACGAAATTTGGCACACGGGTTGCTGATTATGTTTTTGACGAATTTTTGTCTTTTTTATGTGCAACCCGTAATTGCGCGAGTTCTAACCAGTTCTAAATGTTTACTGCAATGTGAGATATACATATTACGCACGCCACGCTGCAATACTAACAGTGTTGAATTCAGGGGGTAGGGGAGGAACGCCCCCCCCCCCCTAATAGAAGATCCCCCAAATAGAAGATTTGAGATTTTATGCTTTCAATGGTGAAAAAGTGGAATTTCCCTGTCGTAGCTTTATCATGTCCCCCCCCCCTCCGGAACCACAAAAATCCCTCCCGGAGAAAAGTGTCTGAATTCAACACTGAATACTAAGAAGCTGTAACAGGTATTACGATAATTCTTTTACTTCGCATGCAAATAATTAGAGATTTTTTAATTGCGCTTAGTTACCTTTTTTAAAAAATAAAGAAAAACATTTTATCACAAACATCAACAAAACTTTTTATTCCCTTATTCCAAAGATATCGTTTTATCGTCTGCTGCCATAGCAGCATGATCAATTAAATTTCATTTAAAAAAATGCACAGTAGTAGAAGAATATTTTTCTACATATTACATAGATACATTTGGTTGTACTTATTTTTATTTTTAATTTTGGTTTTAGAATTAAATTCATGAACTCCCGTGCGTAGAACGGGTTAAACAGCTAGCTAGTGTTTAATTAAAAAACAAGAACGAAAAATCATGCGTCAAGCATAGATTATGTAGCACTTTCCAACGCCTCCAAAATAATTTTACAAATCATACCGTTTAATAAGCTAAAAGATAACTTCTAAGTAAACAATTTGGAAAACGCATAACATATTTAAAAACATAATTTCAGGAATTTCCAACATATACAATATTCGGAAAAATATCCGAATACTTTTATTCAGCCCTGTATAGGATCTATAGATTTGTATATATACTACATAGGATGATAATTTTAGTTCAGTTAGGAAACGCGTAGCACAGTTTAAAATTCTCCGTCTGGAGTTTGTCAATAAACAGAAATGTGTTCGCGAACTTTTGTGCTGCCCTGTATAGGATCTACAGAATTTATACACACCACGTAATAGACAAAAAGCAAGTTAACATTAAAATCGCGTTCAGTAACTTAAAACGCACTTCCAGGAATTATTGTTAACAGACAGTAGATAATTCTTTTGCGTGTCCCTGTAAATGAACGATGACTGCTATACACACAATATTCCGTAGTAAGTCTCTTGTAATGCACCTTAGTGATCTATATAAATTTCAATGCGTTTAAAATAGTGAAACATTATTTAAATAAACCGCAGACGATTTTTCTCCATAGACGTAATGTAACGGAATTATTTTTACTGTCCCTGTGTAAAGTAACTATAAGTGCTATGCACACCCTGTTCCATATTAAGCTTCTTCTAATGCACCTTAGTGATATACAGTGTCTCACATAAGTGATGGGACACTTGTGCTTTACAAAAGGAAACTAATCAAATAAATTAAAAAAACATGTACACATTTTTTTTGTGGGTGTGTTTCATACTTAAATTTAGTAAAGATTATTACATAACATACATTTTGTCAAAATATTAAAATATTAATTTAATAAAAATACAAATGTTTAGAACGGAGCAAAAAATAGCTCACATAAGTGATGGGACACCATTATATATGCAACAAAAATCGTCTGAAATAAGCAATAAAAATATTTTTTGGGGTTTTATTTTTACTTAAAAGCAATTGGCAATAATTTATAAAATCGTCTGCAGTATTTCTCTCCAGTTTGTTTTGGAATTTTTGTGTTTTTTAGCTCTGTGTAGTCATGAATGCTAAACGAAAAGAAACTTCGCCTGAAATTCGAAAATTAGTTATTAATTTGCATATTGAACGTAAAAAATCTATTAGAAAAACTGCTGAAACAGTCAACTTGAGTCGTTCAACAGTTTTCAATATCATTAAACGATATAAAAAGAATCATATGATTCAGGATAAAAGAAGACCTGGCTGACCATCAAAGCTATCCAATGGAATAAAGCGAATTATCGTTCGAAATATTAAAAAAAATCCAAGAATTAGTGCTTCAAAAGTTGCTGCTGATTTACAAGCATTATATGGAATAATTGTTAATCCTGAAACTATTAGAAGGGTAATTCGATCTGCTGGATATCACGGTAGAGTAGCCAGGAAAAAATTCTTCGTAAGTGAAAAGAATAGAAAACTCAGACTAGCTTTCGCAAAATCCAACATAAATAAGAATTCTGATTACTGGAATAAAGTTATATTTGCTGATGAGAGTAAATTTAATATATTTGGTTCTGACGGTAGAATCTTGGTGTGGAGAAAACCCAGGGAAGAACTTCGCAAACAGAACTTGGTACCAACAGTAAAACATGGTGGAGGAGGAGTTATGGTATGGGGGTGTATGTCGTCCGCTGGAGTTGGTAATCTTGTTTTTATTGACAGTATAATGGATCAGTACAAGTATATTGATATTTTAAAGCAAAATTTGAAATCTTCAGCACGAAAATTGAACCTTCATAACGATTTTAAATTCTACCAGGACAATGACCCCAAGCACACTGCTCTGAACGTTAGACTCTGGCTGCTATATAACTGTCCTGAAATAATAAAAACACCACCACAATCTCCAGACTTAAATCCTATAGAGAATATTTGGCAAGAATTGGAATCAAGAATTCGCAAACACACCATTTCTTCAAAACAACAACTAAAATCGGTGCTTCAAGAAGAATGGGGTAAAATCACTCCAGAAATCACAAAAAAAATAGTCGAATCCATCCCAAAAAGATTAAATCATGTTTTAAAAGTAAAAGGAAATCCAACAAAATATTAAAACCTTTTAAAAAGTAAAATTTTTGGATAAATATTTGATGGAAAAGTAAGTGTCCCATCACTTATGTGAGCCATTTTTTGCTCCGTTCTGAACAATTGTATTTTTACTAAATTAATATTTTAATATTTTGACAAAATGTATGTTATGTAATAATTGTTACTAACTTTAAATATGAAACACACCCAACAAATTTTTGCACATGTTTGTTTATTTATTTTATTGCAGTTTCTTTTTATAAAGCACAAGTGTCCCATCACTTTTGTGAGACACTGTATATAAATTTCAATGCGTTTAAAATAGTGAAACATTATTTAAATAAACCGCAAATGATTTTTCCCCATAGACCGCAATGTAACGGAATTCTTTTGAGTGTCCCTGTAAAAAAACTATAAGTGCTACACACTTCCGTTGAAATGGGGAACATGCTATAGATAACGACAATAACATATAAAAATTGCAGATCAATCCGAGCATATTTACGGGAGTTAGAGCACGGACAGACGGCAGACGGCCAGACAAACCGAAGTCATAAGCACTTTTCAACTAGGTTGGAAAGTGCTAATGACCATTGTAGTAAATGGGGACCATTTATCAAATTAGAAATGTAAATCTGTCATATATTGCAAGAAAAAAGACAGTAATACATATGCCGTGACCTTAAACAAAAGATAATCTATATTTGCAATAATGTGAGAGGCAAAGAACTCCAAAATATTTACAGAAGTTTTATTAGAAGAGATGTTATATACTGAAGATGAGGGAAAAAATATTTTAAGAATGTTTTGTGATATATTTTTTTAACACTTTCCAACAAAGTTGAAAAGTGCTTTTGAATTCGGTTTGTTTGGCAGTGCTCTAACTCTCGTAAATATATTCGGATTCCCATGCAATTTTTATATATGTTATTGAGGTTTAGTATAGAATGTTTGGGTATTAAAAATGAAGTGGGTAGCGCTTATAGTTCGTTTACAGGGGCAATCAAAATAATTCCGTTACACTATGGTCTATAAGAAAAAATAATTTCGGTGCATTTTATTGATGTTACAATATTTGAAACATACTGAGATTGGTAATGCATTACGGAGGTAGCCTACCATATACTTTCTCAGGAGTATACAATAAGTAGCATTTACGGTTCGTTTACAAGTACGTACAAAAAAATACCATTATATTATGATCTATGGGTGAAAATGTATGGATGCAGTGTACTTTAATGATATTATGATACTTCAAACATAATGAAATTTAAAAGGAGTACTTATGTTTATACTACAACATGTATTCTATAGATTATGGAGTGCGTAGCATATATCGTTCATTTACAGAGACGCACAAAATAATTCGGTTACAGGACTGACTGTGATTGATAATTGCTGGAAGTACGTTTTCCGCTGTGGTATGTATATTTAAACTATTTATTTTTTAGTTATTACATAGTGTGTATAAATTTTAGAAGGTCATATACCGGGCTGCACGACAGAATTCGCACACATTATCGAATATGAACAGCAACTGCTAAAACTTTTTACTAAGTTATGTTGTTTTTTAAATTTTTTATTTAGAAATCGCATTTCATTTTATGAAAAAATAAAATTTCTTAATGATATTCTGTTATTGTTGGAAAGAAGTGTTCCATAATCTATGCCTGATGCGTGATTTTTCGTTCTGGTTTTAATTATATTTCTAGGATTATTTTTCTCTTGCTATGTGATCTGTGCTTATGTAATGCTTTATTTAGATATATTTGGATGCAATTTTTTTCACGTTTGTTAACATATTTTTGATCCGAAGAACGCCATTGTCAATTTGTGAATGCTCTCTGTTTTTTGTTGATGAAAATTTTTAAATGGTGCGAAAAAGTATTATAAATCAGTTTTGTTCCTTTATTATAATTCAATTAATTTTAAAGATACGGGCATGTAGTTTTTTTTGTAATGACCTTTTTAGAGCAAAGGGGAGAGATTTCTAATAGACTAATTTTTTCTAGGAAAGCTCGTATAAATTAAAAAAAGTAAATTTAAACTTTTTTAAAAATAAATAGAGGGACTATTTCATTAACATAAACTTTTTTCTTACCTTACTTTCAATTTACATTGCCTTCTTAACTTCAACGAGTAAAACATTAAAGCGCATTTCAAACTTTAAAGACATCCTGTATACAATGCGAATATATATATACGAATTATCAAGTGAAAGAACTTATAAATATGCAATATAAAGGAAAAAGAGGCTTTATATGTGTACTTACCTTGAAAAAAAATCGCCCTTTACTAATTCATCTACGAATAATCGTATGAAAATGATATCAATCGACTGTAAATCATGCCTGCTATTAAACTCTATGCTTAAATTAGATGAGGGGGAGAGGGTCGTCTACATTTTAAAAATTGTATAAACTTTCATTTTTCAAATGGTAACATTACTTGTCGTTTGCATCCCTAGAAAATAAAATCTTAGAATTTTTCTTTTAAATAAAGTCAGCTTATTTTTAGATTTTATACAATTTTCCGGTTATTAATAGAATAACCCCGGTACTTTTCTCTAAAAGGCCCTCATTTTTATTGTTCTAAATTTATGATAAACCTCTAACACATTTTTTTTTTTTTAATTGTCTGTCGATTTATTAAAAAAATGCATAACCTGTATACTTTTCCGGGCATATTTGATCCAAGGAACTCAAAGTGTCAAAAGTGGATGTTACCATTTGAAAAATGAAGGTTGGTACAAATTTTAGGTAGCTTTCATTACAAAAACTACACTGCAAAAAATAACTGTTGATTTTACAGTATAAAACTGGCACCCCAGCTGCCAGTATTATACCGTAAAATTAACTGCTTGCGCGGCAGCGTATTACTGCTTATTTTACCATTTAATACTGTTAATTTTACGGTATAATACTGGCAGCTGGGTTGCCAGTTTTATACTGTAAAATCAACAGTTATTTTTTGCAGTGTACCTATTGCAGCCGATCGGGGGAAAGCAATTCCAAAAAATTTTTGGTATATTTTCACCGATCATGACCCGAGACCACCCCCACCCCCCTCCAAAAAAAAAACCGGTTTAAATGTTGATTTATATATATATATATATATATATATATATATATATATATATATATATATATATGACATATGTCATGCTTTAAATCTCTTATTTATGAACCGATTTGGATGTGACTGAGTATGTATATAGGACATACCATGGTCTCGAACGAGTTTGTTGACCAGCTACGTCCGCCATCTTGTTTCAAAATGGCGGCCAGTTAAAAAATTTAAATTTTTTAATAATTTAAAAAATTTAATTTTTTTAAAAATTCAAAAAGATGTACAAAAAATTATAAATTGAAAAAAACGTTTCTGTTAAGTGTTAGAACGTGATACAAGGTTACTGGAACATTTTTTGTTTTTGCTATATCTTAAACAATGGCTGAGTAATGCAGTTTGAAATTCTAGGGTGGCTGAGATTTTGAAACAATCTGATATTTATTATGCTGTAACTCTCGTATTTATGAACCGATATGAATGTGACAGATCATGTGTACAGAACATACAAGCAGGCCCTGACTACCGCACGGGCACCCGGGGCCCATGCCCTGGGCACGAAATTAGATTTTAAAATAGAAGTTGTTTTAATACTTTTGGGACTTTTGTTTGCACTCAGTTTGGTTTTATCATTTAATATCATTAATAAGTAAAAGACTTCCTATCATTATTTTCTAGTAAATGATGTATACTGTATTTATCAAGTCATTCAAGTGCATCATATTGCACATTTATTCTAAAAGTGACACAACTCTTTGAGATATTAAGAGGTAGATTTTATAAGAGTCAGGCAGGTCTTTATACACACCATTTTTGATTTTGCCGAAATTTTTATGGTGGTTTCTTCTAATGATTTTAGAAAAGACCTATATATATATTTTTTTTTCACAAAAATTTTTTTGTGACCCACAAAAATTCTTAAAGTTGGTCGTGACTCAGTATTTTTCTTGAATCGACATCTTTCTGTATTCGATTATCTCAGTGCATTGAGCATCAGCTAAAGTAATTCTTGTGTTTACAACATGACCTTTAGTAGCTAAATTGAATTATTTTGTAAATTTCATGGCTGACCTTCAGTGCAACCTGGCAGTGTTCGCCAAACTTTGTCGCGGAAAATGAAAAAGCGCCATATCTGAGACCTCATGGACCCATGCACTGAGGGTCAGCCATAGTTTTGGGATTTAACTTGTGTAGTACTACTCAGTATTAACTTAATTAGCTCATTTTTTGCATGGCTCACCCTCAGTGCTGCTGAAAAATAGCTACTTTTGTATCTAACAAAACCAAAAAAAGTCCTTTTGGTGACCCTGTATTTCAGTGCACTGAGGGTCAATGTGGAACTTTTGATAATTGTATTTCATACTATGAGTCCTGTCTTTTAACAGACAGTTGACAGAACTTTGGCTAATGGCCATGTCAGCACGTAAGGCTTACTTCAAAACATTGTGGAAATGGAAAATATGGTAACATAGCATACAAATTAGCTATATACACTCTGACGCAAAAGTTTAGACAATGACGTCATTCAGCTTTAAAATGTAGAATTATGACGTCAGAATTACAAAAACCTGTAAATATATTCAAAAACTGATTTAAAATGCTATGTACAAAAGACAGTCGTTTTATTTGCTATAATACTAATTTTTTTCATAAAAATTCAAATGTGCTTGTCGCAAAAGTTTAGACACTATTCTAAATTTCTTTGAATATTCGCTGGCATATGCAAATTTAGACTCGATGATGTCACAAATTTGGAGTACTTAAGTTCTGCAAACGATTGCGCTTCATAGTCGACATGCCGAGAGCTAAAGAAATTCAAGTGAATGAGGTTTCAAGGATTTGGCAGTTGAAAGGTGAAGGGAAGAGCGTTTCTGAAATTTCTGCTATTATTAATAGGTCAAAAAAATCTATTTATCGAGTTTTATCGAGTGGTTCCGAATATAAAGCAAAATGTCGGTCTGGGAGGCCACGTGTGACAAATGTACGAGAGGATCGCCTGATACAAAGACTAGCGAGTACTCAACAAATGAGCGTACGTGGAGTTCAAAGCTCATCCGGACTCTCTGTATCAAAGGATACGATTCGTAGACGAATTTTGGAAAAAGGAACAATCGTTTATAGCAAAATGCAGAAGAAACCAGCTCTGAAGCCACATCATAAGTTACAAAGAATGATGTGGGCTCGAAAGCATATGTCATATGGAGAGAAATGGCAGTCAGTCATATTTAGCGATGAAAAAAAGTGGAATCTGGGTTATCCAGCTGGTTGTTTATCGTATTGGCATGACTTGCGGAAGGAACCTCGACGTTTTTTTAGTCGCAGACAAGGAGGGGGCTCGGTGATGGTTTGGGCAGCCTTTTGCTATAATGGACAAGTATCTCTGACCTTCACCAGTGGTCGTCAAACTTCACAGCATTATACACAGACATTAGAAGAAAACCTACTGCCATTTGCTGAGCTTCTAGGGGGTCTTCAGTGGGAATTTCAGAAAGACAATGCTTCAATTCACACTGCAAAACATTCAAAATCTTGGTTTAATTCCCATAATATAAGAGTTCTCGACTGGCCAGCATGTAGCCCAGATCTTAACCCTATAGAAAACCTTTGGAGCATCATGTGTCGCAAAGTTTATAGCAACGCTAGACAATACTCTTCTGTACAGGAACTTAAGACATCTATTGAGGATGCATGGTACGATATCGATCCACAAACTATGCAAGATTTAGTTTCTTCCATGCAATCTCGTGTATATGACGTAATACATAAGCATGGATGCGCAACCAGGTTTTAAAAATTGTTTATTTCGATTTTATTTAATTTGTGTCTAAACTTTTGAGACAGCAGTTTATTTTTGTTACCATTTAATTTATTGCAATATGCACAATTCCACTTTTCTTTGTTATAAATATTGTTTATATGTACAGCACATTAATTTCAAGCAGTGATTTGAAAATTGAATAAATATTTTTCAAAGTATGTAAGAATTTCTTCATTGTCTAAACTTTTGCGTCATAGTGTATTAGGCCTATAAACTATTCACTATATGTCATATGTTTTTTTTTTATTTTATATGTGACTAGTCAGTAGGCAACCATATCCTTTTTTTACAATGTCATAATTTCACTTGTAGCATAAGCAATAAAAAAATAACGTTGTAATTCTTAGCAATCATATTCAGAGAAATAATTTTCCATGCAATGATGTACACCCTGAAACTGAAAAAAAGAGTCAAAAACAATGTTCATCATTTTGGTAAAACGTTTTTATTGAACACCTTAAAAAAAAAGATTGTAACAAATACTATTTTATGTTTTTACCGCAATGAGAAAAATTGGATTTTACCCAAAACGAAATGTTTCTGAAGTTCAGCTTATTAGTAATAAAAGTCAATAAAACATTTCTACTGTTGAAGGTGTGATATGTGCATTCCACAGACACCGTATGGTATATTTTGGCAGCCATCAAGAAGGTGTTGCACACCCTGATCATACAGTGCATCCTGCTAAGAAAAAAGAAAATGTTCGCATGGCATCATGGAAGGTATATTTACATTGTAATTTGATATTTCCATCTTTTCCAATGGATGGCATGTTATTTAGCAAGCACAGAATAATTGATGATGTGAACCATGGAACAGAAATAGCGGATGAGAACCATTCAGAAGAAACAGCTGATCCAGCCTCCAGCTAGTACTTTATATATAAATGAGGCAGAGAGAGATTAACGTAAACAACAAATGTACACCTTTACTGAAACTGCAGCTCCTGACATGAGTCCTCTAAAATTCCAAATTCCAAATCCAGTCACAGAACTTTCAAAATCAAGTATCTATTATGCTAAATGTAAATACAAAGAAGCCAAAAATAACTTTAAAAACAAGTTTTGTGAAAACTTTGCACCAGAGCAAGGGAAAGTATTGTATAAAGTGTCATCTTCATCTCCATCCTCAGAGTCCGAAAGCGATGTACTAGAATTACTTCAGCATATTGTACGAGCCTATGAAAGTGCAGTAAATAGCAAAACAAAAATTTTAATCTTGAGTGTTTTATCTCCAAACGTGATATTATGTATTTTTTCGAATGTACAAAGTATGAAGTTGACAAAGCATGGAAATGGAGATCTACATATGGCCCAGGAGCTTTTGAAGTCCCTGAAAAAAAACAACCAGGAAGAAACTGGACATCCATAAGTGTGAACATTTTCTTCACTATCTATTTGAATCAGGCACAATTCAAGATGTAGCATATGGTGCAAGTACATTAGTGTATGACAGCAGATTGTACCTCGGGCCATCCTTAATGCATTGAAAAGCCACACTATTTTACAATACCATTAATTCTGTTCCGAAGTTAATTATACACCTTTATCAGTAAGTTCCCTTTTACATATCCTCAATGTTTTGAAGCCTAGTCAACAACACAATATTGCAGGAATGGACAACACCACCGTGGAAGGATTAAATGGATTCCAAATGCTGCAAACAATTATAAATGAATGTGCTGCTGATTTGAAAAAAAATAAAACAACAACTGAATGCTATGCTTCAGAAAGCTCAGCGCTATTTGAAACTCGTATATGCTCTCCACTGTTCAGAGAATAGCCAATGCACTTCGCATTGCACAGTATTTGCTTTTTCCTATGCCTATGATAACTGCTTCAAGTCCTTGTGTGAACATGAGCTTAGTGAAAATTTTGTTGAATGCTGTAATGTGTTTCAACGATTTGATTCAACTTCAAAAATTGTGTTCTCTGTTGAAGATACTGCTAAGAAAAATGAGACGGTTTATGATGCCAATCTTGGACAGAATTATGTGATGAACTGGATGAGGCACATATTACATGGTGTGCAGCAGAATGCATCTAAGACAACCAGCATAAATAAACAACGCCATGAGATTCTGGCTGAAAGATTGGGCACAAAAAGTAATACCAACAAAATATCGAGAAGCACGAAAGGATTATTTTGGGAAATGTGGTATGTCATTCCTCTCCACATTGATGTTTTATTCACACAAGGAAGAAAACTGCGAGACACTCAAGAAAGAAGTTTATTTTACATGTCTTTTCAGATGTGATTAAGACACATTGAACATTGCTGCACATGTTCTTGCAAAGTTTCATCCACATCATCGCAACCTGTATTAAAAATCGGATAATGCTGGTTGCTATGGTGGTAATGGTTGCGCTGTATTTACTCTGCAAAGAATTATAAATGAACAGAGAATTCCAGTACAAATTGGTAGTTATGTGACAGCGCAGCTGTACACAGAGACAGCAGAGTACATTGGTAAGTAGGTTATTTTGAAAATAGGCCTATTTTGATTTCAAGATATGCTTGGTGAATGAAAAAAAAATGTTTTGATTTAGGTGATGGTGTTAAAATAAAAGATGATCAGATCCAAATGAATTATATATGAAACCCAGTGGAAGCAAAGGAAAAAACAATTTCCAATGGCCTAAAACAACAGACAACCAAGATTGGGTTCATCAAAGCAGCATCTTGAAATGCTTGGAACCACCAACCATTCAGGGAACCCAAACTCATAGACTGTCATTTGTTTTCAGAGAAGATGAAATTTTTGAATGTCACAACTTTTTTAAAGAATGGATTTTAGAAAATAAAAAATAAAAACTGCTATTTTATAGCTTTCTATCTTATTTTAGCTATTTGGTAACTTGCAAGTAGTTTTTATTTCCTACTTTAAACCTTACTGTACAGCTAATTGTATGCTTTCTTACCATATTTTCCATTTCCACAATGTCTTGAAGTAAGCCTTATGTGTTGGCATGGCCATTAGCCAAAGTTCTGTCAATTGTCTGTTAAAAGACAGGTCTCATACTATGAAATACAATTATCAAGTTCCACATTGACCCTCAGTTCACTGAAATACAGGGTCACCAAAAGGACTTTTTTTGGTTTTGTTAGATACAAAAGTAGCTATTTTTCAGCAGCACTGAGGGTGAGCCATGCAACAAATGAGCTAATTAAGTTAATACTGAGTAGTACACACAAGTTAAACCCCAAAACTATGGGTGACCCTCAGTGCATGGGTCCATGAGGTCTCAGATATGGCGCTTTTTCATTTTCCGCGACAAAGTTTGGCGAACACTGCCAGGTTGCACTGAAGGTCAGCCATGAAATTTACAAAATAATTCAATTTAGCTACTAAAGGTCATGTTGTAAACACAAGAATTACTTTAGCTGATGCTCAATGCACTGAGATAATCAAATACAGAAAGATGTCGATTCGAGAAAAATACTGAGTCACGACCAACTTTAAGAATTTTTGTGGGTCACAAAAAATTTTTTTGTGAAAAAAAAATATATAGGTCTCTTCTAAAATCATTAGAAGAAACCACCATAAAAATGTCGGCAAAATCAAAAGTGGTGTATATAATGACACCCCCATTTCTGCCTCATTCTTATAAAATCTGCCTCTTAATACGATGAAACGACAAAAATATATCTCAATCTATGGTTAAAAGCACATTTCAATAAGTAATAGAAAACATATTTTACTTTTATTCCTGGAACTGTTTTTCAATTTTCCAGAAAACTTAATGTTTTTAGTTGTTACTTTTCGAATAAATAGACTAAAAAACTCGTATCAGTAAACCAACCAGTCTATGGGGGCACGAAAAATTGAAAATGCCCTGGGCACAAAAACTTGCTAGTCGGGCCCTGCATACTAGGTCTCAACCGAGTTCGTTGCCCAGCTTCATGCGCCATCTTGTTTCAAAATGGCGGCATGTTTTTTTAATGAATTTTTTTTTAATTGAAAAAGTTGTTTTCGTTAAGTGTTAGGTCGTGATACAAGGATTCCGGAACATTTTTTGTTTTGGCTTTATCTTAAAAATAGCAGAGATATGGCAGTTTGAAATTCTAGGATGGCTGAAATTTTGAAACAATCTGATTTTTGTTATGTTGAAACTCTCATGCTGAAATTCGCATTCAAATTCAGTATTAACGAAAACCGGGGCTGAATCTTCTATAATTGGGTTCCAAGCAATTTAGCTTCGGGTGTTTGAGTAAAATGAGTTGAAAATTTAAAAAACATGGACTATGAAAGCTACCTTTTTAATAAATAAAGGACCCGAAGCATAATTTATGCATAACATTTAATAGTTAGACAATTCTAAGTCGATTAGTACCTATATATGTATACATATATATATATATATATATATATATATATATATATTTTTTTTTTTTTTTTTTTTGCACTAGAATTATTACAAAATAATCACTCTTTTTTTTTTTTTTTTTTTTTTTTTTTTTCCCAAACTTTTTTTTTTATTATTAAAGCATGAATAATGAATTCTTGCGCGCTCTTCTTGATGTTTACATATATTTCAGTTAAAATAACTGAAAAATGTAAAAAAAAATATATGGTGAGAAGAGCTTCGAACTGATAGTATTGAATAACTGCAAAAGATAATACTTGATGAAACAAGCTTTTCCGGTAGGCAGCGTAAGACTAGAACAATAACTCGACCTTTTTCTTCTTTTTAATACGTCACTTTGTTAATGAGTCAGAGGCGCAATTATTAACGCAATATTCTCTGAGACAACATGTGATAAGCATCTGTTTTCGCCGAACCAGTCTTCGAAATTTATCACTTTGGGAAATATTTATCTAGCATTTTGAACAGATTGGTCTTTTATCCTCGTGAGTATTTTGACTTTTTAACTCTTTTATTGCTTGAAACAGTGTTTTATGAACATAGCGATTCGGGAGTACTGGGAACTTCTGTTGCCATGTGTCCCGGTTTTACGCGGTACGTCCTTATTTTCAGGGATTCCTTTCCAAACCCGCCCGCTAATGTTAATCCTACGGGGGAAATATTTTAAGATATCTAGTTCGCATTTCAATGTTTTTAAATGATTTTTTTTATTTTTTTTTTTTACATTGGATAGCTGAGGTCGACCTCTATGCAGGCTCTTTTTTACTTTTTTAATTTTAGTTGCATTTTTTTTTTTTTTTTTTTTTTTTATTATACTTTTATTTTCGAAACCGGTTCCAAAAGTAAAAATATCTTAATTAAAAAGTTTGTAATCAAAATCGAAAAAGTAGAAAAATATCGACCTCAGATATCCAATGAAAAAAAAATCATTTAAAAATATTGAAATGCAACGAGATATCTTAAAATATTTCCCCCATAGGATTAACATTAGTGAGCAGGTGTTTTCGTGTGAGAGAAGTAGCCTCTTAAGATTCTCTTCACCCACGCAACACGCGAAAAAAACAGCTCGCTTATGTTAAACCTATGGGCAGGCAGGGCCCGACTTAGACTATCTGAGGCGCGGGGCAAGCATCATTCTGGGGGGCCCCTTCTATTTATCCAGGGAAATTGTTCGAAAATTATATTGAAGTGACTAGTATTAAACTTCATACCTATTGTGTGTATACATAAATTTTGAACCAAGTAATATTTACATCTGTATGCAGGGTATCACAGGAAAGATAACAACTTTAACAGATAGCAGAATATTTATTTATTTATTTTTGTATAGGAATATAACGACTCGTATGATCTGATGTGTAGATACAGGTCTTTCAGTCACTCTTGGTTATTTGTTATAATATAAAATTTTCTACCACATTATAAAATTTAATATTTGTATTGCATCAGCATGCATTTGGGTGATTCCATAATATGGAAAAACAAGTGCAGGCATGCACTTATACTAATAGCAACAAATTTCAACACTTGTTATGTTGTTAGTTCAATCCTCATGCTCTAAAGTGCTTTTGTGCAAAATTTTATAACATTAGTTTTCTGTTGATGTAGTTTGTTCTTTTGGGGGGAGGAGGGTGCATGGGGCACAGGAAGTGGAGGTCTACACTCCCTTCTTAAATCTTTGAAAATGTACGAATTTTGGTCACCTTTGGCCAATTTAAACCATTTTGCACCCTTTTAACAAGATCCTGACTAAGCCCAGAGGGGTCCCCGAGGCAGCTGCCCCACATGCCCATGCATAAGTCGGGCCCTGTGGACAGATTCTTTTCGAATTTCTCGTTTCAATTTAAATATAAACTTTTTTTTTTTTTTTGCATAGGTGCATTTTTTGCCTTTTTTTTGCTAAGGTCGATTTCTAATATGACTATTTTTTACTTTTTCGATTTTAATTGCATTTTTTTTTTTTAATAAAGGTACTTTTATTTTCGAAACCGGTTCTGAAAGGGGAAGTACTTTTAAAAAATCTGCAAACAAAATCGAATAATTGAAAAATAGTCATATTAGAGATCGACCTATCGAACTATCCTATGCAAAAAAGAAAAAAAAATCGTTTAAAAATACTGAACTTGAAACGAGAAATTCGAAAAAAAACCTTCCCATAGGTTTAATATTAACGAGCGGGTGTTTTCGCGTGAGTGAAGTGTTCCCTTACGGACGTTTCACCGAAACTCCCCGATCGTGAAATCCCATGTTAACCTATGGGGAAACTTAGAAGCGCGATCAGACCTGTACAGAGGGGGGTAGAGCCGGTACAAATTACGGGGGAACGGCTCTCCTAGAGGGGCCTCTTCGGTCCTGGTTTAAAATACTAACAAAAGTAGACTAGTACTTTATTACGTAAAAATTTTAAATTGAAATAACTAAAAATAATAAAATTTAAAAGTCTGAATTTGCTAAAATGTCTTTACGGGCCCGTACTCCTGTATATGTATCAAATATTTTATGTTTACGGCTCGTACGACCGTAATTTTAAGAATATTCCTATCGGACCAATAAAAATAATAACAATTAAATATTTTCGTCATTTCAAACCTTTCTATCACTTTAACAGATTGGGTTATTATTTTTTTAGGTACCTAGAGATATAGCCCTCTATTAAAAAACTTTTTATTGAAAAAAAAAGTCTCTTTTCAATAAAAATAAATAAATATTCTTAAAAGTCGAACATTTTGAAAACTTGAAACAAACATAATTTTATGAATACTATTAGTAGAAGGATCAAGATTTTATGTTGTTTCGTATACACCAAGAAAAAAGTTTTGTTGACCCAACAAAACTTTTTGTTTAAACATAGGTCAATGGAAATTTTGTTTAAATCAACAATTTTTTTTTTTTTTTTTTTTTCATTTCAAAAAAAAAAAAAAAAAAAAAAAATTGCATCGTTAGCAAAAAATGTTTTGTTAATTCAAGTAAAATGGTTCAATTTTACTTGAATTTTGCTAAAACAACCAAAATGTGCTCAACAAAACATGTTTTGTAGTTTTAATCAATTCCTTTTTTTGGGTGTATATACATTTATTATAACGAGTTTGAAATTTCATGAAAATCTGGTTAGCACATTTCACGAAATCGTAATGCGCATCTGCAAAATAACTGTTTTAAATAAAAAGACTTTAAAAAAGAATATTCCTTTTGCCGTATATAGTAATAGCTAAAGTTTGTTTTACCAATTTTCATTCTTATACAATGTTCTGAATGCAGTTTTGTTTAAAATATTTCACATCAAATAATTTTTTCATATGAGTAAATAAAACAGTGCTCTATTTTTGTCCGTGCGTACATGGCTCCTTAAACAGGCATTAAATGTAAATGTAACTTGACCTTTTTTAAAAGTATTATTATAAAAAACGTTTTTTAATAGTTTTTGTCATTTTAGATATTTGTTCATAACACCACTTTGATGCCCTGAAATTTAAGGCTATTTCGAGTTTTTTTTTTTTTTTTTTTTTTTTTTTTTTTTTAAGAAATGTGAAATATTTATAAAAATCCATTTACAATAATTTATTATACTATATATATTAAAGTAGAAAATTGTACGACCCACCCGGCGTTGCCCTTGGCCCTTGATAAAACCTTAAATGAACCCCAAATTTCTAATTTATATCTTTAACCCGATTTTGTATGAATTTATATTTTTAATAACAAAATTTCGGAAAAATACTGATAGTTAGTGCTAAAAGTTCTCGTAAGAAAACATTTGTGACATGAATAATTATTGTAAGTGCCGTTATAATATTATTTATTTAATGGATGGAGGAATAAGATCGTATAGTGAACTTTTAAATATTATTGCAGTTGTGATTTAAATAAGCAAATAACCCTGCACGATTTGTGCATGTGTTCTTTTGGTCGAAATTCTTTGAAGAGAATTACATCAAGATAATAAAATAAATGAAACATTCTTACTTGTGTGAAGAAATAGATGCAGACTATAAATGATGAATACTCCATAAGAATTGGATCCATAAAATCTTTATTGTTATTCTTGAGGAAGGAGGAAGGATGAGGATAAAATCAGCTGCACATCAAGTCTTTAAAAAGTACTGGCTCAAATTTTGTAAAATTCGAAGAATCTTTGAAATATACCTTCTGGCCACGTCCATGAAGAATTATAGAATTAATTCAGGAGTCTATTAAATTACCAGTTGATTTAAACCTTTAAAATATTAAATTAAGTTTTACAACAGCATATTTATAGAATAATTAAAAACTGAAACACGAAATTGATCTCCAAAAGAATCGGCATTTGCCGATCTCGGACAACGAGCCGAAGCTCAGCTCAAAGATACGCGCTTCACTTTATTTTTACAGCATCATTTTTGTTAAAATTCTGTTGGAAAAATGCGCAACATTAATATATATACCCATAACAGGGGTGCACAAATGTGAGAGCAAGATTAATTTAAACTAATTTGTTGATTAGGAATTATGCGAAAATCAAAAGAGCAGATCAGAAAATCATTAACATTTAATAATTAAAAGAACCATTCTAATTTGTATTTGAAATACACGCCCTTTTCGCCTGCAGCGCCAAAACAAAACAGCTCCCGAAAACACAGGGAACAAGAGCGGCGGTGACGCATGCGCACAACACACGAGCGGGAAGCCGCCGAACGCCGAATGCAATGACCTCACAGCTCAATATCAGCGCCGATTGAAACGATGCAGAGCGCAAAGGAGGGAGACGGCCTTGCTGAAAAAGCAACGTACAAGGCGCGCGATCGCTGGTAAAAAGGCATTTTAAAAGAACAGCAATTAAACTGGAAGGGCTATAAAATACAGAAATACGTTGAGCTGAAATATAAAATAATTAAAAAAGATAAAACTGTGATATATCTTTATCACAACACTTTCTTCTTTTTTCTGATAGGGTCGTTTCATAGTTTAAAAAAAAAATAGCTTTTGTTATCCAAAGCCTTTGAAATTTTTAATGGTTATAAATATAAAGGTTTTATAGTCCGTGTAAAAATTACGTCAGAAATATTGTTATATGGTTGTAAAATAAATATGTTTTCTTGGTTTTCGGGTCGGGCACGTTAACATTAAAAAAAATAGTTTTTGTCGTCCGAACTCTCTGAAATTTTAGTCGTTATAACTGTTTCCAAGTACTTTATAAAATTATGAGAAAATATATGCATAGTAAATAGTGAAAACGTTACCCGAAGCCGAGCGTGACCGCGCAGAAACACCCCGAAAATTTCTCAAATTTTATTATTTTTTTAAATATTTCTTCTCGTCCAAACGTTTTGAAATTGTTGTAGGTGATATAAATCTGATAATGCTCTAAAAATATTGTGACGAAATACGAACGTTTAGTAACTTTTAGCGTAAGATAAAAAATCGTCTCATGAGGCGCGAAATGACCTGCGTTCGCCGGTATTTTTGAGAGGTTTAAAATTCATATTTTTTAAAACTAATTATACCGTCGAATAGAAATAGGTTTCGGCTTTAAGAGCATACGTTTGGTTTGTCTGTAGCTCGGAAATTGTGCTCTTGGGGCCGTTGCCGTAAGGGGGAAAACATTCACCCAGGAAAACGCCCCTTTTCCAAAAATGTTTTTCAAAAAGTTAACAGCATTTTTTTCTTTTCGAATTAATTGCGGTATTCGAGACGTATAAGAGTGAGATCTTTCAGAATATATTTTTTGTTTTTAAATAATCTAAATGGTTTAGTCGATAAAAGTTAAAACAGAGAATTGCGAAATCAACGCATTCTTCATTCAAATGGTTCTTCATTCTCGTTCGCTGCCGTAAATCGGGTTCTGGGCATGCGCGAGTACTGAAAGCCGGCTCACAAAGAAAGAGATGAGACTCAGGTGCATCAGGAGAGGCCTTGGACTATCCTCACCTAAATTTTCAGACTTCTAGATGCGCTAGATTTCGTTAGCCACCGCAGACAGACAGACACATACACAGAGCGAAACTTCCTTTTTTTAGTATAGATAATTCAGATTCCAAAAATAAAAAATCAAATTATTTTGAGTATAAACCTGCCTATAGTTAAATATATCCCAAAATGTTTTGGTTATGATACTTTCAACGGAAAAGAAGAGACAATGTCTTGGACATTTTCCTATTTTGACGGTATCATCCAAATTTGTAGGATAATTGCTGGGTTATTCTCGCTGGACCTTTGTGGGAATAGACTGTTACTGTTAGACATTTTTGGTAATACATATACATTGTTGATCCTTCATACACTCTAAAAACGACATTTTCAAAACTGAGGAAAAAATACTGAAATCTAAGTATGTCGCATAGTCAGAATGACTCCTAATCAAAATGACTCAAGTTTGAAACACGTATATACTCATTTCTGAAAACATGCACACACTCAAGAATAAAACACAATGTGCTCATATTTGAGTATGTCCATGTTTCAAACAGCAGTAAACAACAGCTAGAAATAAAACGCTAGTGCTGCCATCTCTGCTTCTATTTACGATTATGGGATGATAAACTAAATTTACGCTTTTACCCAAAGCCAGCATCGAACCCGAGTCCTACTAGTTACAAGTCCATTGCCTTATCCACTTCGCCATCCAGATCACGTGAGTGGCTTACTTTAAATGCAAGTCATCGAATGATTCGGACCCATGTTGATATTTTTATAGGATTCATTAATTTGTTCTTGAGAAAAGTGGAAATTTTTAACGGGATTTCGGATAGATTTGGTCAATTTGAGATGGTGGTTAAGATTGTCAACTTTATTATTTATGTGGGAAAGAGGAGATATGAATTATGCAAATTTTCAATTCGATTGTTATCAGTATATTTCTTAAATGAAAAAGCACTCTCTGGATATTGAAATTTAATTGACTAAATTTTCTTTTTGACATATTTAAACCCATTAACGCCACAATTATTTTTCTCTTGAAAAATGGAAATATTCCATTTTATTCAAATGGGTATGAACTGACTTCTATGTGCTCATTTTTTAGCATTGTCATGTTTCAAAAATGAGTTTGAACTGATTCTAATCATTTTTGAGTATGTCCATGTTTCGAAAATGAGTATGAACTGACCTCTACTATGTGAACAGTTTTGAGTATGCCCCTGTTTCAATATTCTGAGTATTTCTGGTATTTCAGAATTGAAAGCATTGGGTCGTCCTATTTGAAACAAAAAGTTTCATAACAAAATGAAAACATCGATTTACTCAGATTTGAAAGTGTCATTTTTCTCAGTGTATAAATATATCATTGGGTCTTTGTAAGAATAGATCGTTGGATATCTGTTGGCAAATAGTTCGTTGGTCAATGGTACGCCAAGTCGGACCGTGGAACTTTACAATTAGCCAACGTTGACCCAACTTTTTGTGGTACTTGGAAACATTGAAAGTATCACCAATTAGGTGGTGAAGTGTTAATACTAACAAACGCACATGCTGCTGTTGTACAAAAAAAAAAAAAAAAAAAAAAAAAGGATCACATGGATTTTGTTCCTCGTGAATTTCTAATTGATATGAATGTAAATATTATTCGCAATGTATTGTTTAAATGACTAAAATAATTTTTGGCCTATTCTTATCTGTGTACTTATTTTTATAAAACCTATTTCATTAAGTGACATCATATTAGTATTTTTTATGCAAGTAAATAAAATTATCTATTTTAATAAAATAAATTTTATAAAACAATCAGATTATAGATAAAATATTTATCTTAATGGAAAGAAAAATGAAACGCGCTTCATTTTTAGTTTTGGATTTCAGAGTTGATCACAGATTCAACAAAACTGTTATGCAATAGCCGATGCCACCATATTTCAAAAGCATGTTATTTTAAATAGCAGTCACGGCGTGCGTAACAATGTATTATTATTACGTACGCCACGCAGTAGTATAATATTTGGTCCAAATATTATAAACTTCCTTTAAAAATCTGTTGGCAGCGGTTATATCATAACAATGTTGTTGAATGCATATTTGTTTTCTGAATCCAAAACTATATGAAACTGGTTTCGTTTTCCTTTCCGTTAAGATAAATATTTTATCGATTACTTAATCTGACTATTTCATGAAATTGATTTCATTAAAATAGATAATTTCAATTACTTACACTAAAAACTCCGATATGATGCCACTTAACTGTATTGCATTTGCGATAGCCGTGTGCAGATAATCAACTTTAGGTACGTATGTATGTTTGTAAATTTGTTATACATCAGAGAAAATGTTGTTTTGATGAAAACAGTTAGAGATGTACTCCAATTTTTATGTGAAATAACTTTAGCTATTATCTAACATATAGAAATTTAAAGATGTAAATGTAAGAATACATCTCATTAATGAAATACGTTTTATAAAAATAAACCCACAGATAAGAATAGGCCAAAAAATATTTGTTTTTAGTGCTTTAAACAATACATTGCGAATAATGTTTACATTCATATCAATTAGAAATCCACGAGTAACACAATCATGTGATTTAAGAAACTCTTTACACAGTATGTATGTTTTTTTAGCATTAAAACTTCATAAACTACACTGCATTAAAAAAAAAAAAACCTTGATTTTACAGTATAATACTGGCATCCTCAGCTGCTAGTATTATACAGTAAAATTAACAGTAATAAACAGTAAAATAAGCATTTACTGTTTATTACTGTTAATTTCACGGTGTAATACTGGCAGCTGGGGCGCCAGTATTATATACTGTAAAATCAACATTTTTTTTTTTTTTTTTTTTTTTTTTTTTTTCAGTGTAATTGTTGATATTTTTCACGGTTGCTAAAACTAAAAGTTATACATATGTGATTGAGGGGATTAATATCATAAATTTGCATTCTTTACATTGAAGTATTCTTTTAATATCAGTTATCAAATCATGTTCAATGCATAAAGGGCGCCATTCGAGGGAGGTTAGGGGTGGGGGAGGAGAGAGAGCTCAGGGAATTTGATGTTTCCAAATGTATTAGTACTCACATGTCAGACTAAAAAAAAGTGCCAAAATAACCTGTCAGATTTTACAAAAATAGAAACATTATTAAAGAAACACTTTAAGCAAAGCAATTAATAATTTTCAATACTATTTGCTCTTGCAATATTTTCAAAGTGAGACATTCTTATCATTAATGAGTACTTTGGCTAATTTTTAAAATATGTGTAGAATAAAATTCTAACAATAGCTTCTCAGATGGGCTTAACAAATTCAAAAGAAATCTTTGCCTCCACCAAGAAAACTTTGTCCTCTCTCCTCCTGTCCTTTAAAAAGTTAGCTAATATTTGCTACTAACAAGGGAACCACTTTTGGTGCAGCTCGCACCTAGGATCGAGACCTGGTGCATTTTGTAGCCTTATACATAAAAGTTAGAGAACCGATAAAATTTCTCTGTTAAAATCATATTATATATATATTTTTTAATACTTTTATTTTTTTTTTATTATTGGATTTTTAGTTATTAATTTCATGCCAAAAGTGAGTTAAGTCGCGAATATGACGCTAGGTCGAACATTACAATTTCTAGTGAAGTTCAAACCACTGCTCACACACGACAAGCAGCCGGAATTTGATCCAGAAAAATCTACGGGGGAAAAACGCCAACTTTTTCCCCGCCAAAAATGTAAATATAATGTTATAATTTTTCAAAATCAAATTCGTAGGTTCTTTAAGGAATTTTTAAACTTTTTTCAATATTTTATATTTATTATTAACTAATTTGTACTTTAATTTTTTTTTTTTAATCGATAACTGGTCCCGAAAATTTAATTTTCAGAAAGTTATGCTTAAAATGACAGTTATATGTTTTAAGTGAAATGAGTGAAAAGTTTATATTTTTAATTAAATGAATGCAACACGAAAGATGGGGATGGGAATAATATTTGTCGATTTATCACCTGCACCCAGCTAACATAAAAGTACCAAAAAATCAATTTTTCCCACAACTAAAACTTTGAAAACACCGGCTTTTCCCACCAACTCAAAGTTTTCGGAAAGTTCACATCTGTATGGCGTGTGTCTGCGTGCGATGGCTAGCAAAATGTACGCACGTAGAAGTCTGAAAATTTGGGTGCGAATAGTCCAAGACAGGTCCTGATACACCTGAGGCTCGGATTTTTAATTTTTTGAGACCCGGGTCCCCATGGGGACCTTTTTAAGAATTTTCCCCTAAATTGTTAATAACGTGCTCCTTTTTTGTCCGATCCTCTTAGTTTTTGGGGCCCTTTCTCCATTTAGCTTTTCCCCCATTTCTACGATCCAGTTAAAATCCTGGGGCCCAGTAAGGGGCTCAATAAGTTTTTGTTTCCTAAACTGTTAATAACTTGTTCCCTTTTAATCTGATTTTCTTCCAGCTACTACATGAATGACAAAAAAATTTCTCGGACAATACTCGGGCTCCCTGGACCCCTTCACGTTATTGTGCCCTCAATTTTTAATAACTTGCCCCCTTTTTATCTGATCTTCTTCGTTTTTGGGGCTCCTTTCTCCATTTAGTTATTCCTCCATTACTGCATTCCAGTTAAGACCCTGGCTCCCTAGGACCCAGTACAGGGCCCTTTGAAGTTTTTGTTCCCTAAAATGTTAATAACTTGCCCCCTTTTTATCTGATCTTCTTCGTTTTTAAGACCTTTTCTCTATTTACTTATTCCCCCATTTCTACATTCCAGTTAGGACTCTGGCCTCCTGGGGCCCTTGAACTTTTTGTGTGCCATGCATTTTCCACCCCCCCCCCCCACCTTCATATTTTTATTGAGGCCCTAGGGCCCTTTTTTAAGCATTTCCTTAAACTTTTATTCTAATGATTAATTTGTACCCTATGCTCAATTTCGACTAATTAAAGATCTAAAGTGCTAAGTACTAGAACCTTTTAAGATGTTTTCCTCTTAGGGTCCTGCTCAAAACTATCAATTGGCCCCTTTTGGGGCACCCTATTATAGTTCCCTTAAAAATCATTCGATTCACTAGTTTTTTTTTTCCTAACAACTTCTTAGGACTTCCAGCTACTATCTACACGAAAAAAAAATTATCGGACTTCAGTTGCCACTAATTTTGAATATTAATCTCCTTCTTGGGGCCCTTGGTGCAGCCTTTTTTTTTTTTAAATGATCCAATTTTCTTGCAGTTTTCTATAACATCTATATATATATTTGTCTTACGTGGCTCGGAAATAGGGCTAAATTTCTACCTTATCGTTGGCAACAACCATAGTTTCCAGAGCTCAGACCAATGAACAGACAAGATTATGTTAGCTCCACCTCCAATATGGCGGGCGGTCAGTGTCAGACATAGATAAATAATAACAGTATGTTTATCTATGGTGTCAGAGCACTGAAACTCAAGCTGGCAATTATTAAAAATAAAATAATATGAACGTAAACCAAAGCTTCTGAGATGATTCCTCATTTTAATTATGAGTAATATTGTCGTTTAATTATGAGTAATATTGAATTCTCAACTCTTATTTAGAATTTATTTACGAATTTCACTCACACAAAAAATCGGAGATAATAAAATATAAACTTTCTAGAATCCCCTGCTGCCATCTGTTGATGTTTTATTGAAATAAAGATTTTTCTTCAATTTCAATGAAGTAAAAATTTCTTTTGCAGAAATCTATAGTCAATTAGAATAGTAAAATGTTGAACGAAATTTATACAATCATTGATGATAAACTATCTTCCTACCACGTAGTGTTTTTTTTTTTTTTTTTTTTTTTTTTTTTTTTTTTAGTGAATTTAAGCCGTGCTGTACAATATTATAGGTGCAATAAGTTTTAAACTAATTATGTTTCCAAGATCCATTTTTCATAGTATTTAAATGATTTATATCCATTAGTAGCATCAACTAAATGAATTTTTAGTTGTGTTTTCAACGGAGTTTTCGATTACTTTTTTACATTAAGAAAAATTTTCAATTTCATATGTTCAAATGATTTATTGTAGTACTTATTCCGGCTAGAATTATTAGAAAAATAAACTAGTCGTTGGGGGCCACCGTAATACTTACCCATCATGGATATGCATAATGTAAAATATTAAAATAAAAATGTGTAAACTACTTATAAAATGCATTGCAATTCAAATAAAATCGTGGCTTGATGACGTCACAAACTTTAAAGGCTCGATTACTGAATTGCTTGAAAGAGGTTTTTCCTTATAACTCCAAAAATAATAATCCTATTAACTAGCGGTTTATTGCATCTGATTAAGCGTCAAATTTACAATTAAAATATCTCTTTGAAGTGAAATTTGGATGAAATACAGGGTCATGAAAAATCGAAGAGTGTGGAAAATAGGATTCCAAATATCTCGGCAACTAATTATCCGATCGACTTCATGCTTTATGTAAAATGTATGTTTTTTTATTGTCTTTTATATTCATTTCTTAAAATAAACAATTTCGAAAATTTTTATATACCTTTTATCAGAACGAATATTTCGAGGGTCCGAATAAAATAGTTCCGGTTAATCGAGGTTAATGAAATGAAATAGGCTTCTTCCCATTATTACATACTAAGTACATACCAAATTGCAAGTCTCTATCTCAATTTTTTCGGGAGATAGAGCGTTTACAGACACACACACACACAGACACACAGACACACAGACGGACGGCAAAATTTTTTTTCTAAAAATATGTTTTTCGGAATCTCCAGTGTCTGAAACGTGTAAATCCGTCAAAAAAATATTTTCGATTTTCAAAACGATTACAAGACTTACCCTATACTACGTATGATGGGTAAGTAAAAGGAGCGAGCGAGCGAAGCGAGCTGGGACCGCGTAGCGGTCTCAATGTGAATTGCTTTGCAATTCACGGGGGGTTGGCGAGCGTTAGCGAGTAGGGGGCTGAGCCCCCTAGTAGTTCTATGTTACTCCAGCTGAACATTTCCTTAGACCCCCAATTACCACCTTTTTTTTTTAATATTAATCTTCTTTTTCGGCATCAACTTATGTTTATTCACTACAGCCGTAAATTAAAAATCGCGTTACTGTTAAAAATGAGTTGTTAAGTTTTCAGAAAGGCGGGGAGATTTCCTCCGTAAATTAAATAGCATGTTAATGTTAAAAGGAATTCGTTAAATTTACAGGGGGGGGGGGGCACATTCCACCTCTTGGGGGCTCATTCTTTTTTTGTGTTCTATGGGCTCGATTTCAACAGGATTTGTGTCATTCGACTTGATATCGAAAACTATTTTTTTTTTTTAAATTTATTATCACGGACTCGGGCAACGCTGAGTGGGT
Organism: Maratus michaelseni; assembly: GCA_963931845.1. Taxonomy (NCBI): domain Eukaryota; kingdom Metazoa; phylum Arthropoda; class Arachnida; order Araneae; family Salticidae; genus Maratus; species Maratus michaelseni. Next base: position 102,349,599 of record OZ007595.1, read on the forward strand.
CAGCTAGTTTTCAAATAAATTGAACAATTAAGATTATCAATAATCAATGAAATATTTATTAGAATAATTAATCGCTTGTTTAAACTAATTATTAATACCTTTATTACAGAATCAATATTTTAATTATTTCATATATAATATACTGAATTTTAGAGAGTTATGGTTACCTAACTCATTAAACGGTGGGTTCAAGGAGCAGAGCTCTCTAATGAACTTTTTATTATGTCAGAGAGCAGGGCCAACCTGATATAATAAAAAACTCTCACAGAAAATAAACAGTTCTGTAGTACCACCAGCTCATGTAACCGTATTTCAAGTTACAATTCGCTACAGTAAGTTCGCTTAAGTCTTCTAAAACTACTGCTTAAAAAAAAAAAAAAAAAGAAAAGAAAAGAAACAAGAGGGGGAAATTCTGCTATAAGGCCGAATATAGATTGCCACACACGGCTTTTATTTAAAAAATAAATAAACTAGCTGTAACTCAGAATAAAAACGCAATGACAACAAACAATTTTAAAATATCTAAATAACAAATAAAAATTCCCCTGTTAAAGTGCTGAGTTGTTCAATAACCATTCGATTTAGAAAAATATTTTTCTACCACTGAGCAATTTTTTTAATGAAATTTAATTCATGTTGCTATGGCAGCAGACGATAAAATGACATCTTTGGAATAAGGGAATAAATAGAAGAAAAAATTTTGTTGATGTTTGTGATAAAATGTTTTTCTTTATTTTTTAAAAATGTGTATACATAATTCACTTTTATATTTTAACAGAATAATAAGTTTACTATAATTCGGTATTCATGCTATGACCAGTATACACGATAAAGTTTCACTACGGTATTCCATTGTGAAGTTTTGTAATTTTTGAAATCTAATATTTAAAAAACGACATAATCATTAGATTTGAAATTTATACCAAGAAAAATACAATTTTTTACCATTCTAACGCAGTTTGTAAAACAATTTTGTGACAAATACTTTTCGAGTTATTAATTTTTTAAGTAACTTCAAATGTTTCATTTTCCGAGATTAATCTGTGGCAACGATGGATTGCTGTGACTTTTCATAAACATGAAAAATGATAGAGATTGAAAGAATAAGCCACCCTGTGTGTGGCTAAAAAGAAAGAAAAGGATCTCATGGAATGTGTGATTATTTTTCCATCTTGTATTTTAGAACGTAAAGCATTCCAAAGCGTTATCCAATTTCATTTTTAAATAGTTGTCAAAAGAATGGCTTTTACGGATGAAGACATCGGTGCATTTAAATAACATTCGTGTAAAATAAGTGCAGAATCTTTTGTACCACGATGAATAGGCGATATACAAAAATTAGCGTAAGACTAGCGGACAAGCTGGTATATGGGTTTTCATATTGTGATTTCTTTCGTGCTGATTTTTACACATAACTAGAAATCATTCCAGCGTGGAGAACTCACTGCCTGCGTCTGGTCACTTGGAAAAAGAATATCGCAAACTATAATGTTAAAGAGAGACACATTAGACTCAGTGCACAGTTAACTGAATCCCCCGCTTGCATAAATCAAAAGGTTAATTAAATCCATACTTTATATGGATCTATGGTTAAATAATTTATCTATTTTTTTTAATCTTAAAAATCCATTTATATGAATCTTATCTATTTATATGATTCAATTAACCAATGATAATTGAAGCAATTTCTTATATAAGGCAACGGTTAGTAAAATCATTCACTTATATGAATCAAAGATTAGTTGAATCAGTCATTATTGAAATCATTCCCTTATATGATAAATGATCAATTGAATCATATACTTTTACTTGTCATTGATTAAATGAATCATCCCCTTATGTGAATCAAAGATTGATTGGTTTTATTCCTTATATGAATCTATGGTTAAAAGAATCAATCACTTATATGAATCAATGTTTAGATGAATCAATTTCTTATATGAATTTACAGTTAATTGAATCAATGGTTAATCAAACCATTCGCTTCTATGAATCAACGATTAGTTGAATCAGTGGTTATATTCAAATTATTTACTATTATGGGTTGGATTGGGTTGATTATTGACGGCCAATTATCTACACTAGGGATATAGGACCGGGGGGAGTGCCCTTCGTGGGGGTCTTTCTAAGGGAACCTAATCCGTATTCACGCATGGATAAATCCACGGCTCGAAGAAAACCACGAAAACTTCGAACGATTAGGCCGACGGGCGCGATTGGGATCGAACCCATCACCTCCCGTCTACCAGCTTCGAGAGCACAACCTCTCAGCCACTGGTGGGGCTATTTACTATTATGAATCAAATGATTAATTTAATCATCTGCTTATAGTTCATCCATTAATTGCCTCACACATGTTTCTTTTTTTTTTTTACCCCTTCCTCCCCCTATATCACAGGTTGTCACACTTAGCCACCTCCTCCCGCTGTGCCATCACATTTTTTGCAATTAATTTAAAATTAATTTTGCGCAAAAAAAATGTTTCATACGATTTATTATCTATTGATATCTATATTGATAAAATAAAGATGTTTGGCTGCGGATAAAACCCCTCCCAGATTTACAAAAGGATCAAATTATTGCCGCTTTTATGAATCATTGGATAATAAAATTAGTCGTTTTTATGAATCGATTAAAACCAAAATCAGAGTATTATTATTTTTGTCACAATCGATATCCACAGCTTTATGGAATAAAATTCTATTCAACAAATGTGATTCATTAAAGCGGTAGTTATTGTATTTAAAAATTAAGAAAAAGCATAATAGATATCTATGAAAAATCGTACCATTTCATGTTTCCGACAAACAGGGTTCTACAAATTAGAAAAAATCTGGTAGCCAGCAAAAATTTCTAGTCGCCTATAAAAAAAAATTCTTTTCCCCATTGTTGTCAGTTTTTGTCTACTTTTTTAACACTTTGCAACATAGTTGAAAAGTGTTTATGAATTCGCTTTGTCTGTCTGTCTATCTGCCGTCTACCCGTGCTCTGAGTCTCGTAAATATACTAGGACTAGTATATAACTCCCGTCAAAAATGACGGATTATTGATCTGCGTTCCATTTTCATAAGACTTCATTTTTCTACAGATAAAAATGATGAGGATACACACACACACACACATATATATATATATATATATATATGTGTGTGAGTTTCTAAACAGCTTGACTCACCACATAACTCATTGTTTAATTACATAAGCAAAATTAAATGCAAATTACGCTGTACTATATATTCCTTATATTTTAATTATGTTTCATAAGAAGAAATCCCTGACGGCTCGGCCTACAGGCACAGGTAGATTTCGAAGATGCAGACCGTGGGGCACCTGTTTATTGGGAATTGCAGAAGAAAGAACTATTTGCCATATGTGGCAGTTGGGACCACCCACTTCGAAATATACCTCTGCCTACAAAGTGGAGCCAGCAGGGATTTTTTTGTTTTTAATTTTTTTTACCGTAAGAGTTGGTCCTATAAAACACTTGTCAGTATAAAAGTTGTATATAATATTAAGAGGATTTATAATAAATTTAAGCGGATTTGATATCTTGGGAATTGACGAAGTTATGATTTTTTCCTTCTAAAACCCCTATCCCCCCCCCCCCAACTTGAGGGCATTTTTAATGAAATCAAAAATCTGTCATACATAAATTTTTGGCCCTTTTCCTAGAAGTAATAATAATTTTAAACGGATTCTATATGTATAAAAATTAAGAAGTTATGGGTTTTTTTCTGTTTTCACCTCTGCCTGTATGCGGAGCCAGCAGGGATTTTTTTTTTTTTTTTTTTTTTTTTTTTGTTTGCTGTAAGAGTTGGTCCTATAAAAAACTTGTCAGTATAAAAGTTGTAGATAATTTTAAGGAGATTTACAATAAATTTAAGCAGATTTGATATCTTAGGAATTGACGAAGTTATGAATTTTTTTCTTCTGAAACCCCTATTTACCCCGCCCCCCCCCTTGGGGTCATTTTTAATGAAATCAAAAATCTATTATACATAAATTTTTGGCCCTTTTCCTAGAATTAATAATAACTTTAAACGAATACGATCTGTATAAAAATTAAGAAGTTATGAGTTTTTTTTGGTTTGTTTTCACAAAAAGCCCCCCATTCTCCCCCCCCCCTTCCTGGTTCGATATTGCCCATTAACGTAATTTATGTATCAGTTTGGAAGACATTTGTGCAGAATTATGGGAGTTATCGTGTTCATAAAAAAGTGACATAGATAGATAGATAAAGTTTTGAACTTGGGGGGAGGGGGGGCAGTGACGGATCTAAGGGGGGGTTAGCCGGGGCAGCTGCCCCGGGTGCAAGACATGGAAGTGCGCAAAAATGAGGAATCATAAAATATTAAGAATAAAGGAAAATTAAAAATTCCCATGCAACGATATTCAATTTTATTTTGTTCAACGGCGGTTTACTGTCGTTGCATAAGGATCAAAAATAAAAAAAATAATTAATTTGTATTACATTATATAAAATATTATATTGCCACCGGTATTTTTAACAAATTTTTATTTATTTAAAATTCAAAGATTTTGCATCATTTCTTTTTTTTAACACTTTCCAACCTGGTTGAAAAGTGTTTATGACTTCGGTTTGTCTAGCCGTATGTCCGTGCTCTAACTCCCGTAAATACGTTCGGATTGCGCTGCAATTTTTATATGTTACTGTCGTTATCTATAGCATGTTCCCTATTTCAACGGAAGTGAGTAGCACTTATAGTTTTTTTACAGGGACACTCAAAAGAATTCCGTTACATTACGGTCTATGGGGAAAAATCATTTGCGGTCTGTTTTAATGATGTTACACAATTTCAAATACACTGTAATTGATATATATAACTAAGGTGCATTACAAGAAGCTTAATATGGAATAGGGTGTGCATAGCACTTATAGTTACTTTACAGGGACAGTCAAAATAATTCCGTTACATTACGTCTATGGAGAAAAATCGTTTGCGGTTTAATTAAATAATGTTTCACTATTTTAAACGCATTGTAAATTATATATATCACTAAGATGCATTACAAGAGGCTTACCACAGGATATTGTGTGTATAGCAGTCATCGTTCATTTACAGGGACACACAAAAGAATTCTCTGCTGTCTTTTTAACAATAATTCCTGGAAGTGCGTTTTAAGTTACTGAACGCGATTTTAAATTTAACTCCCTTTTTGTCTATTACTTGGTGTGTATAAATTCTGTATTTCATATACAGGGCAGCACAAAAGTTGGCGAACACATTTCCGTTTATTGACAGAAACTCTAGAAGGAAAATTTAAACTGTACTACGCGTTTCCTAACTAAACTAAAATTTAGCATCCTATGTAGTATATATACAAATCTATAGATCATATACAGGGCTGAATAAAAGTATTCGGATATTTTTCCGAATATTGTTCATGTTGGAAATATATGTTGGAAATTCCTGAAATTAAGTTTTTAAATATGTTATGCGTTTTCTAAATTGTTTGCTTAGATGTTGTTTTTTAGCTTATTAAACGGTAATGATTTGTAAAATTATTTTTGAAGCGTTGGAAAGTGTTACATAATCTATGCTTGACGCATTTTTTTTCGTTCTTGTTTTTTTTTTTTTTTTTTTTTGATACCGCTCCATGTGGTTTTACAGCCTGTGCAGTATTTTATTTCGGTTATATCTAAAAGATATTCGGGTGATTATTACAGAAAGAAGGCTAAAACAAGAACGAAAAATCATGCGTCAAGCATAGATTATGTAGCACTTTCCAACGCTTCCAAAATAATTTTACAAAACATACCGTTTAATAAGCTAAAAGATAACATCTAAGTAAACAATTTGGAAAACGCATAACATATTTAAAAACATAATTTCAGGAATTTCGAACAGATACAATATTCGGAAAAGTATCCGAATACTTTTATTCAACCCTGTATATGATCTATAGATTTGTATATATACTATATAGGATGCTAAATTTTAGTTTAGTTAGGAAACGCGTAGCACAGTTTAAAATTATCCTTCTGGAGTTTCTGTCAATAAACGGAAATGTGTTCGCGAACTTTTGTGCTGCCCTGTATAGGATCTACAGAATTTATACACATCACGTAAGAGACAAAAAGCGAGTTAAAGTTAAAATCGCGTTCAGTAACTTAAAACGCACTTCCAGGAATTATTGTTAACAGACAGTAGAGAATTCTTTTGTGTGTCCCTGTAAATGAACGATGACTGCTATACACACACTATTCTGTAGTAAGCCTCTTGTAATGCACCTTAGTTATATATATAAATTTCAATGCGTTTAAAATAATGAAACATTATTTAAATAAGCCGCAGACGATTTTTCTCCATAGACGTAATGTAACGGAATTCTTTTGACTGTCCCTGTATAGTAACTATAAGTGCTATGCACACCCTATTCCATATTAAGCTTCTTCTAATGCACCTTAGTGATATATATATAAATTTCAATGCGTTTAAAATAGTGAAACATTATTTAAATAAACCGCAAATAATTTTTCCCCATAGACCGCAATGTAACGGAATTCTTTTGAGTGTCCCTGTAAAAAAACTATAGGTGCTACACACTTCCGTTGAAATAGGGTACATGCTATAGATAACGACAATAACATATAAAAATTGCAGAGCAATCCGAGCATATTTACGGGAGTTAGAGCACGGACAGACGGCAGACGGCAGACGGCCATACGGCCAGACGGCAGACGGCCATACGGCCAGACGGCAGACGGCCATACGGCCAGACGGCAGACGGCCATACGGCCAGACAAACCGAAGTCATAAGCACTTTTCAACTAGGTTGGAAAGTGCTAAAAAGAGGAGTCTTCACAGCTAACAACTAGTATGTCCTCGTGGCTTAAGCCGAGCGATATTCATGCAGGTAAGCAACCAAGTTACTTGTTTTTTTTATACGTGCTACACCATATAATAATTTATATGTATTATTTCTGTTCTAAAAATCTCCTTTTCTATGCAATAACTGAGTTGATATGAAAAGAAAGAATTATAAATCGATTTTTTATTAATTTCTTCTAAATTTAGATATTCTTGTAATTAACAGATAGTTTTGTCTAAAAAATCAAAAACGAAACTTATACCCTGTTGAGAATTCGACGCGTTCTGGCCCTTTAAAGCCATTTTATTTATGTAGTTAAAAAGGTTTTCTCTCCATGGGAATCAGTTTTGTGTTTTTATATATGTATGTCAGTTGTTAATAATACTTTTAAATTTTAATTTCCAAAATATCGCACCTATACTTTTTAAAAATTAATTAAATATTTCATTATAAATATTTATTTAATAAAATATGCTAACTTAAGCTGTGCTTCACAGTCACGCCATTTTTACTAATTTTGAAGCAAAAAAGTACATTAATTAAATTTAAACGGCATAGGTTAACACAGCAATAAATTTAAAGGTTAATTGCTAAATGGTTAATTGAGTTTTAATCGAGATCGTCATGATTGTTTGCATTTCTTGCTATACTTATATTTTCGCTTCAAATCCCCTGTTTCTTTTTACGTACAATAACGAATATAGTTTGTAACAGTTCTACTATATTTTTTAAAAAGTTATATTTATTTGAAAAATGTTTCCTGCTTAAAAAAATTGCTTGCTTCTTTATTTCTAATGTAGTTCAATAACAAAATTTTGAAACTCATTAATGGAGCATTTACTCAGCAACCAAATATAGCTGACAAAAAACGGAATACTATTACCCTTTTAAGAGGTAATTTCTGGCAGTCAGTCTGATGGTCATTACTCTAATTTTCATTCGTTATATAACCGTGAAAGTTGTAACAGAATATTTGGTGCGTGTTTTCAGATTTTTGTATATTAAATATCTAATTTTAAACTTTTATAGTATTGGTTAAATTTTAGAATTGTTTATGCAGTAAAAAATGAGAAAGATCAAAGTATCCGATTTAGCATTTAAAGATTATTATTAGAACAACGGAAAATTTTACTAAAGTTTTATAAAACTATTTTATATCAGAATTTTTATTTAAAACCATTTAACTTGCGTATATCGAATTTATTTTTGTAAAGCATACACGGTTGGAACTTATTAAACTTTAGCTCTTGGGTAGGCCGGCCTCCTCATCTAGCTGAACCTGGGAAACATACAATTAACTTATATTTATTTTATAAAGAGTTTCCTGATATGAATCAACGTGTATTTATGCAGTTCTGTTTGAAGACTTTAAAACAAGCCTGCACATGTTGACTTGGAGACATTTTATCAGCGCCCAAGGGCAGGGCGATTGCCACATCGCCGCTCCTTTGAATCCACCAAAGTTATACCTAGATAAAGTTACTGTTTCTAACTGATGTATTTATATCTATAGTACATTGTTTGTATAAATAAGAATATTGTGTATATTTTTGAGAAATTTTGTAACATATAAAATGAAAAAAGAAACGCCCGTATATAGCTTGCAAATTACCTTATGACGACATAATAAAAACTTTTACATCAAAGAAAGCTTGCAAAGTAAATCTTTAATAGGTATTGTATAGATGTTAAAACAGGTATATTTTCTGTAATTTTTGTATTGTGTAATATTGTACTTTTTATATAGAATAGATGGGTTGATTATTGACGGCCAATTATCGACACTAGGGATATAGGCCCAGGGGGAGTGCCCTTCGTGGGGGTCTTTCTAAGGGAACCTAATCCGTATTTACGCATGGAGAAAATCCACGGCTCGAAAGAAAACCACGAAAACTCCGAGCGATTAGGCCGACGGGCGCGATTGGGATCGAACCCAGCACCTCCCGTCTACCAGCTTCGAGAGCACAACCTCTCAGCCACTGGTGGGGCCTTTTTATATAGAAAAAATGCATAGTAAAAATACAGATTTTGAATATTGAATATTAATATTACTTCCTTAAGCAATTGTTTACGCAGATTTTATTCTGATATTCTTGGTAGCAGGGGGGGGGGGGCAAATCTACAAGCTTGCCCCGGCTAAAATTTAGTCTAGACCCGTCTCTGAGGGGGGGGGGGGGGGTTCTAGGAGACATGATCAGTGCAGATCTGCAAAAAATTTTCAGGAATTCCAACTTAGGGGAGAATGTAATATGTAGTATTTCTTATGAAATCTACCTAAAATCATTTTATTTACAATGGAAACAAAACTTCAAAATCCGCCGGTAGATGGCGCCAATATACTGGATCGATCTCCTCAAAGCATCTCTACGAAATAAATCATCGCTATTTCTGAAAAAAAAAAAGAGTTTACAGAAAAAATTGTTTACAGAAATGTTGATATAGATGTTTTATATGAAATAGTTTTTGAAGGGTTTAAAAAAAATTTAAATATTTAAAAGCTTTAATATGCTTTTACAAATATTTTAAGGGTAGAATCGTATGTTAAACTGTATTTTTTTAATGAAGCTTTCAAAGAGTCGTTCATTTGTGATTAATTTGAATTTGTGATTCTGAATGGCAACAGTGTTTGTTTGTTTATATCTGGGATTCCGATGTTTAATCTGGATTTTTAATTAAGATCTTAAAACATTATGATAGGATATGACATACATTTTTTATAGGAAAATATGCTGAACAGATATGATTTCAAGTATAGGTTTTTCATTAAGCCTAACATGGCGTTTGACTACAGTCGATTCGCAGACCAGAGTGGTTCTGCCCGGAATGGTTACAGACACTTTCTTGCCTTCGTATTTTATTATAAGTAGATTGCCATGCAATTGATATATGTTATTGAGGTTTACTATGGCATGTTTGGTATTGAAAATGAAGTGGGTAGCATTTATAGTTCATTTACAGGGATACTCAAAAGAATTCCCTTACATTACGGTCTACGGGAAAAAATCGTTTGCGGTGTATTTTAATGATGTTACACTATTTCAAATGTATTGAAATTGATATATATTATATCACTGAGGTACACTACAAGAGGCTTACTATAGAATAGGGTATGCATAGCCTTCATCGTTTATTACAGGGACACACAAAAGAATTCAGCTACAGTACTGTCTATGAACAATGATTGCTGGAAGTGCATGTTCAGTTGTGGTATGCGTTTTTAAATTTAACTATTTTTTACATATTACTTGGTGCGTATAAATGCTATAGATCATATGCAGGGCAGCACAAAAGATATCGAGTACATTTCGGTTTATTGACGGAAATTGCTGAATAGGAATTTTTAACTGTGTTGCAGTGCGTTTTCAAACTGAACTAAACTTTAGCATTCTGTGTAGTAAATATGCAAATCTATAGATCCTATACAGGGCTGCACAAAAGAATTCGTACATTTTGTCGACTATTGATGGTGAAATCAGATTTTCAAATTTGTTATACGTTTTTCAAATTGTTTACTTAGACATCAATTTTTACCTTATTAATCGGTAAAGTTTTGTTACAGTATTCTGCAAGTGTTGAAAAGTGTTTGATAATCTCTGCTTGACGTATGATTTTTCGTTCTTGTTTTATTTAATCTTGGATTTTGCAAAAATCTCTAACATTATTTTATGAATTGATTGAAAAAGTATAAACATGAGCATGGTAAAAATATATCTTGAATTGCCTTAATTTTTCAACTCAATTAATACATTAATTTAGAAATTTAACGTAAATCATAATTATAAAAAAATACTAGTAGTTGGGGGCCACCGTAATACTTACCCATCATGGATATGCATAATATAAAATATGAAAATAAAACATGTGCAGTATTTATAAAATGCATTGTAATTCGAATAAAATCCTGGCTTGATGACGTCATAAAATTTAAATGCTCTATTACTAAACTGCGTAAAAGGAATACCCTTATAACTCCAAAAATGATAATTATATTAACTGACAGTTTACTGCGTCGGATTAAGCGTTTTTTTAAGTTTTCCCATAAAGTTAACATGGGATTTCGCGATCTTTCTTTTCAGTGAAGTGCCAAAAGCAGTTATGTTTCTAAAATATTGAAATCATTGAATCACACCGGGATTTAACAATAATTTTATTTCCAAATAAGTAAAAGCTTTTCTTCACATATATACTATAAAAGCAAAATTTGTTCCAAAATTCCGGTGTCATTGTGGCGTATGGGAATTAAAGTTAGGCGCGCCCTTTAAGGGGTTAAGTCATTTTACATTATATAAGATTTTTAGAAACACTTTTTTTTTGTCATAGTTCTTCAAAATCTGCATTTAAAATTTTCATTCTTCTTAACTTACTGGCATAGTCCTTGTATTTTTATATATATATACATACAGATTTTAATGTATAGTCCAAAGTACCACTTATCTATAGCTTTTCGAGTTTATAGTCATTAAGTAAAACCGTACAAGTGAATCATAATTAGATCATTTAATGTTGATACATTCAGTCGCCAGTTAAAATAGTTTGGTCGCTAAATGGCAACCTAGTGACCATATTTCTTAAGCCCTACCGATGACTGAAGAAAAACATAGACAATTGTATCTGCAAAGACGGAAATTTGTTTTAAAGGGATTTTTTTTCAAACCCTTTCAATTTTTACAGATTTTAGTGAATAAGTAAATAAATTATAAAGCCTTTTTCTAGTTAATCTGTAAGGAATAGTCTTTCATTAGACTCAAGCCAAGCGTCGTCAGGGTTTTTTTTTTGTTGCAGATTTTGGCCTATCCGAGACTGGATCTCATTCTTTCCGGCACCTGTCTAATTTTTAAAAATTGGCTCTATCCTCAGTCGTGCTGGTATTTTTCTGGTAAAAATAGTAGAAACAATGTACATTTGTTTAATAGAATCTATAGAAATTTAATGTGATTTAATAAATTACACAGAAATATCTTTAAAAATCTCTTTTTCTTTATAGAGCTGTAAAAGTATTATTTTCTTAAACCGATTTCTTCTTTCTTTCATTTTAAACTACACATTTGTCAGTGAGTGTTCATGTAAATAGTAATTGTCTCTGTGATTATCAAAAGTGATGTAAAAGTTATTATCAATATTTATTCCGTATTCCCTAGATTGCAGGCATATAATCTACTGTACCGTGAAATGTTTACATAAATAATGCATGCAATTTTCTTTTAGGAGAACCTTGATTGTAGCATAATATTGGTTTATCGACATGTTTTGCAGAAATTGGGTCAAGCCCAGGGCTTTACAAATTTGATAAAATCTGGTAGCCAGAAAAAAATTCTAGTATCCAGTAAAAAAATATTTACCACCCCCTTCTTTCTCGTCATTAATTTTCTAAAAAACACAAAAGTTTTTATGAATTAATTGAGGAAAAATAATAACAGGTATTGTTTAGAATTATTAGTTATATAGTTTAGAAAGATAATATAAACTAAGTTTTCTAATGAAACTTATCAAAATCATATACCTTAAAAATAAATATATATATATATATATATATATATATATATATATATATATATATATATATATATATATATATATATATACTGTAAAGAGTGAATTAACCGGCATGTTGCCGAATGTTTCAAATGTCCGGTTAGTTGAATGCTACAAAATCTATATCAGCATCGACGAAATAGTGAAGCAGGAAAACAAGTTTTCGCCTATTTTTCTGTCGAAGTCTCAAATAATTCTGATTTGATTATTTTAAAATTTACATTTGATGAACTTATTTTTGCCAAATTAAAAACAAAAGTAAAAAATATTTTTTGTGGGAATATAGTTTCAAAGTTTATTTTTTAATATTGGGAAGAGTTAAATAAAAGAGTTTTTTAATATTGGGAGAGAGATTGGTGCTCATTTCAAGAAGGCTTAGGTCAATTTTTGTAGAGAAAAGAACAACAACAAAAACCCAATTAGATTAAATAACTTGGTCGCCAGATAAAAATATTTGGTCGCCAGTGGAGACTTGGCGACCGTATTTGTCAAGCCCTGTATATATATATATATATATATATATATATATTGTGCTGTCCTCTAAAAAAACCCACAGTGAAATGTTTCTTAAAAAAAACCACTCTAGTACTACATGAAATATTTCACTAAAGTCGATTTTTTTGTTTTGTTTTGTTTTTCTGCACCATTTAGAACAATAAAAATAGTTAAAAATACGTAAGGAGTGCTTATTTAGTTTTAAAATAATTTAAACTAACAATTGAAGAATTCTGGCAAACATGAGCTTCATTTTTACAGATTTTCTTGTTATAAAAAAATTTTAGAATATCTACATAATTTTTTTATTGTTTTTATGTGAAACCAATAACCCTTTAACGGATAAAGCACTTCAATTGCTAAAATGTTAAAATAAATGACTGACACCGGAAATTATGAAAAAATTTATTTGTATATAAGAAAAAAGCGATATTTCACATACCTGATAAATGGAAAATATTTCTATTAAAATTCTGCTGTCAATGTTGAATTTCGTAATTAAAATTTTGTGGTTTCCTAGGGAAACCAATGAACGTTAAAGAGTTAATAGGTAATAAAATACACCATTTTCAGCTGATTACGTCAGATATGGTTTTTTTTTTTTTTTTTTTTTTTTTTTTTGGGGGGGGGGGGGTAACATGAGTTAATTTTTAGAAAAGTTTTTTTTTTTTTTTTTTTTTTTTTTTTTTTGAGTTCTTGGATACTGAGCCAGCGCTCGGATCAGACCACGCTTTCCACAATATTTACGGCATCGTTTTCATTAAAATTCTGCTAGAAAACCAGTGACATTGGTATTTATACCAATGATTGGGGGAAGACAAGACTATTTCAAATTTATTAGTTGATTAGAGATGACACTAAAACTAAAAAGGTAAATGAAAAACTCGAGATTTGGAAATGATCAAAACAGATTGCTGAGCTTATAGCGAGCGAAAGCCGAAACACGAAGGAGCGAGCTCTAAAATTATCGGTGACGAAACAGAAAATTGTAACGCCGTGGCTGTGGTGTGTGGCGCATGCGTAGCACGCACAAGCGAGGCGGCCATAAGCAAGGCGAGCGTAAAACTAGAATCTGCGCTGAAAACGAAACTAAAGATACGATGCACGGTGAAGAGCAGCATCGGTAGCGCGCGCCAGGAGCCGATAACAGACTATTAATAAGTTAGCGCGTACTAAGTGCAGCACTGCGTTGAGCTGAAATAAAAAGTAAATAAAAATAAAAAAATGTGATATCTATATCACAACAGGCTTTTAGCTTTTATGACGGGCTGAGCACGGTCAATAAAACTTTGATAAGGGTCTGACTAAACTTTTAGCTTTTATATTGGACTGGTAAGGACCATGATCAATCTGTAAAGACGTATTCTCTTGCCAACAAGAAATAGTTAGCGTTTATTCTGGGGGGGGGGGGGATATACAAAACAGCACGGCGTACTCGAAAAGTTGAAAGCACCAAACACAAATGGTATTGTGCTGTCATAAAATGACACACTGTGTGTGCCATTAAATGTGCAGTCATAGAATAGAAAAAAAATTAAGAAAAATTAAAATATTTGTGACGTACAGGTTGTTTAACAAAAATTATCAAAATCGATGTACATTTACGAAAGTTATGCGTGAACAACAAAATACATACATACAGGTCGAATTGATAACCTCATCCTTTTTTTAAGTCGGTTGAAAAAGATAAAAGATGGTAGAGCACAATACAACAAAGAATTTTCGCATAGGAAACGAGGGTCAAAAAACGAGGGCCATTTATTAAAACAAAAATACATAGTATGTATATTGTAAAAATATACATATGTTTTTTAATCAACGAAAAGAAAATATAACCATACAAGAAAATATACAATAACCTCTTCCGATAAATCTTACGATTCCGAAAAGCGTTCGTTAACTTTAAAAATTTCAGAAACTAACATATTTTCGTGACTTTTGAAGCATATATATATATATATATATATATATATATATATATATATATATATATATATATATATATATATATATATATATATATATATATATATAAACGAAGTTTCTTTTGCTGCTACTGATTTTCGGAAACATTTCCGAGTAGTTTTCATAATGTATTAATCAGTTTTCTCAAACCGTAATTTCGGTTTTTAGGTTGCTATCAATTCTCTATTAAACGTTTTCTGACAAGTTACTGAATTTATAGATGGATGTATTTATAGATTTCTGAATTAAACATTTTTATCCGAGTAATTGAATTTATACATGCAAAAGTAACAAAATAATATTAATTTTAATGTTAATGTTAAATTATCATATTCGTCTCTAAAATAATGGTTTGTTGAACTTGAAAATGTTTACTTGAGAATTGATATCATCCAAAAGAACCTCATATTCCAGTTTGACACAACTGAATAATAAGGAAAGGGCATGTTTACAAACAAACAGTTCAATCAACCAATCTACCACTACATTTTTGACGTAGCTATCATTGCAGGAATCCTCATGGCGACGTAAGCCAATCATATCATAGACCAGTTTAACGCAGACCAATCAAATTTCTTATCTCAGGTGTACCGTAGGAGTCATAAAGAACAAACAGGTTTTTCTGGCTAACCATCAGTAATTTAACCAACAGTGACGTCAGTTGCCCTTTCCTTATACACTGTAAAAACTGAAAATCAGTGACAGCAAAATAAACTGTTTTCACAAATGCTTCTTTATATTTGGAAAATATATTAGTTTCTGGGGTTTCTAAAGATAAAGAATGCTTTTCGGACTCGTGACTAACTTGGAAGAGGTTATTGTATATGTCAGTTTATGGTTATATTTTCCTAGATTAAGAAACAATTATCTTCTTTACAATGTACATGAAGCCGAACCTTGATATTTCTACAGACGTTTAATAATAATGAAGATAGTTTAGCAAAATTTTCAATAAACATTTTCCACGAATGGCAACAGCCACACCTCTGCGGGTTTATAACAAAAATATATTAGAAGGTCCATGCTTTCAATGCAATGGTACGGCTTCATCCGTTTTTAATCAACCCTTTTCAATCCCCCTAGGCTAAACAGGTGAGGGTTAATCAATCAGGTTTCCCGTTTCTGAGAGTAGAAACCTTCAAATAAAGGTTGAAGCATGCGCAAAGAGACGATTTTCGCGTGAGAAAGACAATGTTGATTTGACAGAATGCGGTTTTCGTTTTAAATATATAGATTAAATTTCAAAGGCCCCTTTTAATCAAATCTTATTCCCCATAAAAGTTGTGTAAATTTTACGCGAAGAAAAATATTAGCACTGTACAGAATGTCTCCAAAAAGATGGAAAGCGGGTTAATTTTTACCTGGTGGAGATAAGTAGGCAACATAAATTTCAAAAGTGATCAAAATAAGGTAGGAAATAAGATTATTTGAATGCAGTATTCCTTTCATTAATATTTGCATGTTTATTTGACCCCGCTAGACAGGACCCGACTTAGACTATATGGTGCCCCGGGGCAAACATCATTCTGGGGGCTCCCCTTCTATCTGTTCATAGAAATTGTTTGGGAATTATGTTGAAGTGACTAGTATTAAACTTCAGACTTCAGACCTATTGTATGTATACATAAATTTCGAACCAAGTGCTATTTACATCTGTATACAGGGTATCACAAGAAAGATGGTCACAACTTTAACAGATGACATGACAGTATTTTTTTGTACATGAACGACTCATATGAGCTTTTGAAGTATAAATACAGGCCTTTTAGTCACTCTTGGTTATTTATTATAATATAAAATTTTCTACCACATTATAAAATTTAATCTTTGTATCGCATCAGTATGCATTTGGGTGATTCCATAATATGGAAAAACAAGTGAAGGCATGCACAAATTTCAACACTTGATATGTTGTTGCTTCATTCCTTATGCTCTTTAAAGTACTTTTGTATAAAATTTTATAACGATAGTTTTATGATGATGTAGATTGTTCCTTTTTGGAGAGGAGGATAAATGTGGCACAGGAAGGAGATTGTAGAAGTGGGGGGCTACACTCCCTTCCTAAATCTTTGAAAATGTAAGAATTTTGGTCACTTTTGGCCAATTTGAACCATTTGCACACTTAAAACAAAAATCCTGATTAAGGCCAGAGTTTGTCCTCCTCAAACGGGGGCCCCGGGACAGCTTACTCGCATACTCTTGCATAAGTTGGGCCCTGCCGCTAGAATAATCATCACAAAGCGAATTCTTATTGTTGTCCGACAGCGACCTAAGAACTAGTGTGCCTCTATAATAAAATTTGAAGTTCAGAAGATTTTGGACAAAAACTAATCATCAAGTATCTTGGCGAGCGTGCGTTATTGCCAAAATAATGTTTATTAACTTGTCTTGTTCGTCCCAGTGGTCCGTACAGGCGAGTCTCACAAATTCAGATATGTGGGTTTTCCATAGTTTGGACAAAAATTTCAGTCTGAGTACTCTACTGTGCGACGTCGCCACTCTGTTAGCAAGCAGCCAAGTTTTTGTCCAAGTCAAATAGTTGATCTTTGATTGGTTAATATTTAGAATTAATACTGGCATATTATTCGTCAAAAAAAGGCGACGCCCATGAATACTTTACATTTTGATTGGACATACCTTTGGGTATGTGGGTTTAATTACTGGCATAGTCATGTTTCCCTCCCCTGTTTTTGATTACTATGATGTTTATGTTTTTTATAGGTCAATTAGATGTGTTGTCCACTTTTAAATTTTCTTGTCAGTATTAATAATTTTTGTGATCTGATCGCTGAATAAGATTCAGTTGAAAATTTAAGTCTTTTCTTTTATAAATCTATATTAAAGACTTAATTATACATTTTATAGTATTCAGTAAATTTGACTACTAATTTCACGATGAGTTTAAATCCCTTTAATGTTGATATCTGTTCCATAACATAACATTTGTTAAAAAACGAAATGTATCTTTGTTTATGGTAAGTGACATTATACTTTAACGCTGTTCATTTTCTTATTATGAACATTATTGTTATCAATTATTTATTATTATATTTTGTTGTCTTTACTGTCAAGTAAATATATAAGATGAATTTTTATATTTTTTAACATTTTATTTATATCGAATATCTTTTAAAGGAATTTTTATTATAAGATATATAGAATTTAGAACTCAAAGACTTTATGATTCATATATACTATCAATATGTAAGCATAATTTTTTATAATGAAAAATATTAAAAACTGTATTTATGACATTTATAGTCTGTTGTAACCTTATACTTGGAAATCTATTACTAGTATGAGTGACAGCCAAAGTTGGTAAGGGTGTAAAGACCAATTGGGTTTTGACGGAGTATGCACTGAATAGTGATTTTCGCCGATTAGTATGTATTGGATCGAATACCGAATATTCGGCAGGCCAAATATATATTTCAGAGTTTAAAGCTATTAAACAGTGAAATTTGAAAACAATTGTACATAATATTTAACACAGATACTTCCATTTTGATGAACAAGACTTTTTTTACAAGTAAACTTTACACTAAAAAAAGTCCAGGATGCCTTGAGTTATTATTTAAGAAAGGGATATTCTTAAAATTTTTTTAGGTACTTCTCCATTATCCATGTACACTTTCCATTAAAAAAAAAAAAAAAAAAAAAAAAAAACCTATTATCAAACTATAAAATTTTAACACCCAGTAATACATAAGCGTGACATAACGTTTAATTTTAAATGCAGCGCTAGCACATGATGTACATATTCCATTTTTATTTATTTTGTCGATAAGTCAATTTAGTTTTTAATGAACTGCTATTTCTCTACTTTCTCTTGCATTTTAAGAAAAAAATTATAAAGATCTAGGATCTTCCATTTACAGAACTTAATATGATAAGCTACTTTCAAGATTATGGGATTCTGCATAAAAAAGCATCTATTAATGGGCATGATATAAGACTATCTGCAAACAGATAAACAATGCTGATGTAATGTAAAAACTGATAAGCGAATAGCTCAGAGTTTCCCCCAGGTTTAAAAAAGGGCAGGGTGCTGGTGGTGAGAAAAGGGCACTTTTTTTTTTATTAAGGGCACTGTTTTTCATTCTTAAAGGCATTTTTTGAATTCTTGAGGGCACTTTTCAGATTCTTAAGGGCATTTTTTTTAATTGTTAAAGGTATTCTTTTTGGTTTTTAAAGTCACTTTTGATATTTAAAAGTCAGGGCACTTTTTTTAAGACAACATTGAGTCAGTTTTTACTATGAAAGCAAAATTTATAATTCAAAAAGGAGAAAGGGCCTTTTTTTTTTACTAAGGGGCAAGAAGGGTGGTAATTATTTTACTGGAGGGGGCAAGAAGGGTGCTAATCTTTATGAGAGACAAGAAGGGTGCTATTTTGTAAACCAAAGGGCAGGCAAGGTACAGCACCCTTCTGAAACTGTCTGGGGGAAACTCTGGAATAGCTATTAGAAAAGGAACATGGTATGATTCCAAAATCACATGGCTGGTAAGATGAATTAACATCAATGTAATTGTGAAAAATTAGTAAGATTTAAGCCAGAGTACAGTGACTGATTGGAATAATTATCTTTGAGAAGTTTGTACATCTAACTTTCTAGAAAAACATTTTAGAAAAATGGTAGGGTAAAAAAAGATTGTAAAATAGAAATTGATGAAACTTCCATTATTATTGGTATTTATTATATCCCCTAGGAAATTTAATTACTATAACAGCAGTATCAGGATCAGGCCCCAATCATGACTAATTGGGGCCCTGGGCAAAGATAAATTAGTGGGGCCCCTTTCGAATCGTTACAACATTATTCAAATCGAACTGATGGTCAGTCATATGTGTAATGCATAAACAATATTTTCTCACCTTGGATTTTCAATAGAAGAAAATTCTTAGCCCCGTCAATTCTAAATTAAGTAACTTAATTAATAAAAATACTCTTTTTTTTTTCTTAGTATAGAACAAAACTCCTTTATATAACTTTAGCAACTTGTTATAGTATTATTTTAAGATAATTTAATAACTTCAACTTATGGAAAAGTGTCAAATACTCTAACATGTAAATAGAAGTTAATCAAGTTACTTTATTTATTTTTTACATATTTTTAAGTTTTACTACACACAACAACATAATATCAAATCAAATAGATTCTGCTTCACAAGTAGAAAGTGGTTTTTCAATAAATCTAGAAATATGGCAATTTAGCTAATAAAGCACATAGCTATTTTGTATTATGGTCTGTGCTTGCAGCCAAACCGGAGTGGTGCTTTGCTACTGAGTGGTTGAGGTTAGCTTTGCGAAAACACTGAGCTCTTTGAGTTCAAAATGAAATTTGTTTTTCAGAAAGTTTAGTAAAAATTTTTAAAGATGAAATTTTTATTTTGTATTAAAAAAATTCCAGAGTTGGAACTGGAGGGGAAAACAGTCAGTATTTTATAAATTAATATATGGATTTGGGGCCCATGTGATAATAAGGGCCTGAGCAGTATACAAAACCATAAACAGGCAATTTTGGTGTGAACAGCTTTATTCCACAAGTTTTAGGACAGGAGTCTTGTGCTTGCCTCGTATTTTTAAAATTTTCAGCAGAATACCTTCCCAACATTCTTTCATGTTCAGCCAGCACTACATGGACGTTGGAAGAAAATCAAGAATGTGTAACGAATCTGACATCAAGTGAATGTGGCGCCACGATCCTGCATTTTTGCCGTTATAATACCCTTTTTATATTATATACCCTTTTTGTCCTATAGTTTGGTAATAGTTTATTTTTATGGAAATTGGTCGACGGGATAATGGAGAAGTATCTTTTTTAATTAATAAAACTTTAAATTTTCATTTGTCATCTTATTTGAAGGTTTGGTAATTTGGTTACATATGAATATTTTTATACGCTGTTACATAGTAGATCTGCTGTATGCTTCAGTTTGATTGGTCTCCCTTCCTGACAATTAACCAAGGTCTGTGTAATAATGAAGAAGTTTATTTTCTGAAATAATGTTTTTTAAATATACACTGTTACTGTTATCATCTCATAACTCTATAATTGAAATCTTATGGCTTTTGGAAATCTTATAATGATTTCTTCAAATAACTAAATAGAATGATTATATTTTGTAATATTTTAACATGAAATGTTTAATTTTAAATTTTATCTAATTAAAAGTTATTATTTTTTTAGATTTTTGTATATTAAACATCAGGATGTTGCAAAATGGCCGAGGATTGATTAAAGCCCTAGAGAACTGGGCTAAAAAAGTAACTGCTGGTTATAAAGATGTTGATGTTCTTGACTTATCCAAATCATTCCGAGATGGGTTAGCCTTTTGTGCAATTATACATCACTACAGGCCAGATTTGATGTATGTAACAAGCTGACTTATTAACATTTTTTTAAAATAATATGTCTTGATGCTAATGAACTTATAAAAGAGTGTCCAAAAATGAATTGGTTGTTAAAATAAAATAAGAAGCAAACAGTGACACATCTTAAAGTTATTCTTGGAAGAGATGAATGTGTGAAGCCAGGAATTCTTTTAGTATTCTTTTTTTAGTGTCATATGTCACCAACAAATGGCACTGCAGTACCTCAAATTGTTAGAAGGCTCAAAACCTTACAGTTTCAAAATTCAAACCTGTTTATTTTTTCTGCATTTTAACAGCTAAACAGACTGAAGTGTGAAAACTCAGTGGATTTTGTAAAGAATTCTTACAGTTTGATCCATCTCAGTGCTTGTGACATTAATATTAAAACAAAGGAATATTGTAAAGAAATTTCTGACGTCACATATGAATCTCTTATAAGTTGAAAACTTTTGAAGAAGTGTCCAGACCAAAAATTGAACCCAGAATCTCAGGCTTAAACTTCCAATGCTGAGCTAATTGAGCTATCTGAACCAATAACTGGACGACACAAACCTGCAGTTTATTCTGTTAAGCTGTTTCAGATTACAGATATAATGTTATTGCCAAAGGGTTGTCTGAGAGAGTTGTGTTAGCTGGTTGTCAGTCCAGGTATCTCAATTGGCAGAACATTGGCAATTTAAGCCAGAGATTTTGGGTTCAACTCCTGGCATGGATACTTTTTCACTCAATCGGATAATTTTCAACTTGAATGATTTTTTTACCGATCAGTATGATTGAAATAATGAAGTAAAATATATCTCTTGCAAGAATAACTTTAATAGCTCTTACTGTTTCCTTCTTAATCGATTTTCTGACATCCTATTACACTGTATGATATAAAATTGGAATAATGTTATGTTATAAAAATTAGTTTATATTGAACTCTTATTCTCTTAGTTAGACATTATTAAAAAATATACAAGACAACTAAAACTATATTTTTAGAATATTGATATATTTTTTGTTGTAAAAAACAGTGATAAATATGTATAGCTCTAAAAATTATATGCAGACTGAATTTATGACACAACCCCATTATTTTTATTTTCTTCTACTAAGCTCTATATAAATATATTAAACTGTAATATTTGAAACTTATTTGCTTATTTTATTTTGTTTTTTATTTAAAAACTTTTATGTATGATTTTCTCTTAGAAAATGTTTGTGCAATAATATGCTTTATATCATTTTTTATTTTATTGCAATATAATATAGGGTAGCCATACTCAACCTTTTCTTTTCTCAGGCTGCTGCACGCTATACTTAATACTATTTTTTTTTTTTTTTTTTTTTAAAGGCAGCTAAAATCATAAGATAAGAAAAGTAGTATAACAAAGCAATATAGCAAAATTAATATAATCAGTATTAATCATATATAATATGATATAAAACATAATATAATAATGAAGAATTTTCATGTTCTAAAGATAATAAAACTAGGAGATTTTCAATAATAAATTAAATTTTTGTTGAATGTAAACACTTTACCTTTTTAAAATATAAAAATTCAAAGTGCAGATTTAAGTAGTTTTAAAGAAGTTTTGAAGATTAAAAAATGTATATACCACAGTAATGCAAATAGTTCTATGCATAAAAATAATTTTCCACTTAGCAAATGACATATATAGGATGTTTTAACATAATTTTACATTAATTATAAATAATAAAGCAGATTTTGTCTTCCCATAAAAATACTTAAAACAACAGTAAAAGTCTTAAATACCTTTTATACTCAACTCAAATTTTTTATAAATACCGATAAATGATTGTGTGTTTCGGGCCATACATAAAAGGTCATCAGGCCACATGTGGCTCAGGGCTGCAGGTTGAGTATGGCTGATATAAAACATATTGCTGCATACAGATTTTCTTCTTTATAATATTATGAGTTTTGTTTGCCAGTTGTTTTTATTACAGTTCCTGTGAAAAAATTGTTTTTTCGTTAAATGATTAAAGTATTTTATTGATACATGTCATTAATTTAACACAATTATTCTAATTGGAAACACATTAAAGTTCCATTACATGCGATATATTCTATTGATTGGTCTGTTTCAGATAACAGACTAGATGTCATTATCAAAAGGTTATTGGAGTGAATTGTGTCTGCCGGATTTCTTCAGGATAGCTCAGTTGGTAGAGTTTTGGCTGCTTAGGCCAAAGATCCCTGGTTCAAATCCCGGCCTGGACATTTTTTCCTCACTTGTAAAATTACAGCTTGTATTTTTCACAGAGTTGAAAAACTCGTATCTTTTATCGATACTTCTCATTATTTTATTTGTTTTATTTATTTTGGTCCTTTTGTTTTGTTTATTTAAAGGATGTAAGGTATGTTTTAACCCCTTTTGGATGATCGACACATATACGTGATACACAAGATGCTCAGAATCCTCGATTATTCCCACCAGTTACTTTTTATTGTAAGCTTTGCCTTATTTAATGACACTATTTCTGCGATTCAATTAGGCGAAAATTTCTGTTTTTAGAAACCGGTAGTAAAAGATTAGAAATTCTGTAAAGGACGCTTGTCGTGAAGGGGTTAACTGATATTAATTTAAAGCACAAAGAAGTACAAAATATTAAAGTGAAATATAACTTCTTCAGACCTTTAAATTGAGGATTTTATTTTGTTTAATCATTATGTACCTGTACTTGCATGATAAATATTTAAAGGAAAAACAATGTTAATAGCTTGTTAAGTATTACTCAATACACATTATCATTTTAGGAATTTGAAATTTTATTTTATTGGAATTTTTCTTTACAAAATGAAAGCTATTTCATCTGAGCGGTTACTTACAAAATAAATAATCTGTATGTATATGTAAAATTTAGAATTTGTTAATTTTACTAAATTAATGTATGATGAAAGTGTTATTTTCATTACAAATTTAAAATTAATTAAGGCTGTGTAGGTGAGTGTATTTTTTTGTCGTGTATATCAGCAGTTCTTAAACTTTTGGTTAACATGTACCCTTTTCACATTTTCTCTGTCCTCATGGACCCCTATTTTTAAGATTGAAATTCTTTAAGATATTGAATACCTGATGTATACACTAATAAACATATATAGTAAATCTTGTGAAAATGGGACCTGCCTTAAACAAAAAACTTTTGTCATAGTTCTGACAAAAGAGATACCATAAAACTATACCTCATAAGACAGACATCTGTCTAAAATGGAATTTTTGTTTTGGGTATCTAGTGATTCTGTTTTCACACGTATTACTGTATAAACTAATGACACTGTATTTTTTAACAGTATTCTCAGTTTTTCATTGATTTTACTTGCAAGACTTTTCTGAGTGTCTAGATAAGTAAAAAAATTACATTGAACATGAGATCTTCGCCGATCCCATGAAGATGTTTTGCGGACCACAGTTTAAGAATTGCTGATGTATATGATACAAAACCTCATACTAAATGAGGTTTTTAATTCTATAATTTGCTGTAATTACATTCATTTAAATTGCAAATTTTATTTGCAGTGATTTTGATTCCTTATCAAAAGAAAACATTTTTGAAAACAACTCTTTAGTAAGTATGAGTTTATATTCTAATAAAAAAATATTTTCATTTTATCTGTTTTGATATTTTTTTCTAATATTATTACTTATGCTCCCCTGTTAAAATACTCATGTTTATTTTTAGGCATTTGGTGTAGCTGAGAAGCAGCTAGGTGTCCCAGCTCTTTTAGATGCTGAAGATATGGTAAAATATGCTGTTCCTGACAGGTTAAGCATCATAACTTACTTGTCACAGTTAAGGAATTGCTTTGAAAATCAAAACAAAGGTTAGTTTTGTGGATCACTAATACTAATAATAAAGATAAATGTGAAAGTGCGTGTGAATGTTTTGCTGAAGTCAGTATCAAAATGGATGATTTATTGCTTTTTGTATTTTTGCATATAGTAGATTATAACTAACAAAAAAAAAGTTTTAGGATATTTTTAATTTACTTTTCAAATATATTTTTTAAATACTTAAAAATCGCATTATTTTGTCAGAAAATTAGTGGCCATTTTTCCTATAAAATTTAACCATTTTTTTTATTGTTTCCAAAAATTTTAAATCTAGAATAAAAAAAACTTCCACAGCAGTTATTTTTCAATTGAAAGATTTACACGTAAAAAATTCAAATTTTTCAAGAAGTGAAAAGCAGATGAATATGACATTATATTTAAAATTAAAAATTAAAAAAAAAAAATCTGTAGATAAACATGAATATCAGTTACATTGAGAAGGTTTTCTTTCAAAAATGACATCATAATTAGCAAGGAAAGAAAATGAACATGAATTATGTTATTAAGAAAAGATTTTGCTTGGAAACAAATGATGTCATATTTGAAATAAAATGGCCATTTTGAAATATTTGTAAATAATGCAACAGTAAGTACACAAAGCGGGTGAATATGATGACAAATTTAATTACTTTTTACTGATGCTGATTGCTGAGCATGAATGTCAGTTACATACAGTAACTGATCGGGGAAAAGCGCAAGACAAAAGCCAGTAAAAAATCCCGGTAGTAATTGGTTAGCCTGTTTTGATACTCATAGGTTGTCCCAGATGCGTAAGACGGGTTACCTGATAATGTGATAATTCCTGTTAAAAATATTTCTGCAAGGTAGTCTTTGTCTCCCAATGGAGTATATTATTGAATTGAGTTATTGAATCCTAAATTACAACACAATGAATATGACAATGTTTGTCCATAATTGTGATGCTTTTTCAATAAATAAGTTTTTTTTTTTTTTTTTTCCCAATTGAAAGCAATAAGCAATTCTATTGGTTTATAAATAAGCATTTAGTCTTTGAGTGTGATTTGGCATGATAAACATTTCGGCATTGTTGGTAGTTCTACAGTTGTGAAAAGTATGGCATTGAGAAATGAAAATGTAATAAATATATGAATTATTCTTTTTTTTTTATATTATTATTATTTACTTTTGAACTTTCATGCTTCACCAAGTTTTAATTTCCTTTTCAAATATCATATATATTTTCTTTTATGTTCAAATTTTGAAGTGTTTTAGAATACAAATATAATATTGTATGTTGATTTTTTGATTTTTCTAATCACCTTAAAGTCATGTCTTAAATGATCTGTTAACAGATTTCCTAAAAAATATTTACTAACATAATCACTTTAAACAATATTTTTTAACATAAAAACATGGATTAAATCAATATCCATGAACACAATCAATGTAAAATAGAATAATTAGAAATGTTAAAATAGAATAAGAAGGAAGTAAATTTACTCAAGAAACTTAATCTTAGAGAAAGTGTATGAATTTTCAAGCACATGAAAGAAACTTAAACGATCTTATATGTAAAAACATAAATATGCAAATTGAGATTATTGTATTTTTTACTATTAAATATGATAAAAAGTTGGTTGATTATATATGTTTTTCTTATAGTGATTGAATTTTTTTTCTTAATAAATGAATTGATTCTTTTTTAAATGTTATGTAAACATCAAACTTGTTCTTTACATCCTTAAAGTTCAAGGGCATTTCCTCACGACTTTCAGTAGATATTCGACAAAACGCCTGAAATCAAAAGTGTCTGGTTACTACCCCTTAATTTCTGTACATCAATTGTTTATAGTGTATTATACTATATTCTTTTTTTGTGAAAACAAAAGAGGTGGAAGGACTTTAAAACAAGTGGGTAAGTGTGATCGAAAGTCGCACAAAGGGTTTCGTTTAATATTCCTTTCAAAACACTTCACCCATTGTTTAATAAATCCAAATAAATTTCATTTAGCAACAAAAAAAAAAAAAAAAAGTCATGTTTTTTATAAAGTAAAAATTTACTGGTCTATTTTCCTCATTTTTTTTTTATATCTGAACCGGCCTGATAGCGGATGAAGCCTGCTATTATACTCTGTCATAATAATATCTGTCATGTGGACTAATTGCGATATTAAAAAAAATCAATTTTAAAATTGTACATGTTGTATAGAGACCTTCAAAATGTTAAAATATGTCATTATTTCCATAATCGGGTTTTTATCATGATTCAATATGTTTCTCAAACTCATATATTTACTATTCTCTATTACTCATATTGATACTCTCTTTGTATTATTCTCAAACATTTGAAAAATCCATTAAACTTCCAATATGACGTCAAATTAACTTTCTTTTTAATTCTCTAATGACGTCATATTAAGCTGCTTTCTGCATTTACACATACTCATGCTCCTTGTATTATTGAGAAATGTTTGAAAATTTTCGTTTTATTATCAGTATGATGTCATATTAATCTTTTTTTTCAATTGGTGAAACTTTTTATTTCATTTTTCACGTGGAAATCTCTCAATAGAAAATTAATTATTGTAAAAAGAATTTTATTGGGGATTTTTAATTGTTGACAACTGCTATAACGAAAAATGTTTAAATTTAATAGGAAAAGGCTGTTAGATTTTTGGTTTTTTATCTCTCTATATTAAAATAATATGATTTTTTTCAAATTTTATGATTTTGAGCTTCATAGTAGATATTCAGCTATAAGTTCATAAAATTTCTTGCATGCAAGTTATATAGTTTCTGAGAACCGGCCTTGTGACAGACAGGCAACGAAGCGGGACTAACAGGGTTTCGTGAGATGAACGAAACCCTAAAAACATGGTTGGCAAGTTTCTGCCGCGGTGGTTAAAACCGGCATGGCAGAAACTAGTTTCTGCCAGTAAGTGGCAGAAACTAAGAAATAATACTAATGAGAACTTTAATCTGCAATGATTCATAATTCACACATGTATTTGATATGTAAACAATTAAGTTAAAAATTAAAACTAAAGATTATGAATGTTGTTATTCAGAGTAGCAAATAGTTTCAAAATGATTATATAAATATACTTTTTTTTATAATACTAATTTTCTTTCACTTGAAAAATAGAAATTTTCATAATGGTAATCTGATGCTGTATAAGTTTAACTATTAATATTATTGTTTACAGTTGAATTTTATTTAAAAGTAAAAAAAAAAGAAATTTACAAAAAATTCTACTATATTTTGACATCACTTTTCAGAGTATTTTAAATAAATAATACAATGCAATAAGTTAAAGACTATCAACTATATAATTGGTTATAGTTCTCTATTTTGATTTTTAAACTGAGATTTTAAATACTCTAATAATTGTTTATAAATAAAATTATACAACAATATTATAACAAAAATTTTATCTGTTAGTACATTACTCATTTTTTCTAATACAATTTTTTTTTTTAAAATTTAAACTATCCACAATATTTTATTTGCTATTTGTCCTGAATAAAATGTACCTAAGGAATTTAATACTTCTAAAAATGTCTCAGATTATGTCACAAAATGTGTTTATGCCAGTTAAAACCGGTTATAACCCCTTTCTGCCACTGGCACGGCAAAAATTACTTTCTGCCACTGGCATGGCAGAAATCACTTTCTGCTGGCAAAAACCCAGCCCTGCCTAAAAATGAAAATGATTTTTATAATAGGAAATACTTTAATGTACTCTTATTAGTTTATTAAACATTGTTGGGTGATCCTAATTTGTGTTACGTGGACAACAGTTTATAATAACTAATAAATTTCTGTCAATTTCTATGATTTTATTGAAAGTTTTTAATTATATAGATTGTAAATTTTTTCAATTTCTGTTTGTTTCTTTAATGTTTGTATTATTGATTATGGATAGCATGCTGTAACAGTGGTATGTAATACTTTCTTTTATCTTATTTCAGTTAATAAGAAACATGACCTTAAAAGAATACAAAAAAGTTCTCCTGGGCCACCTTCCAAGGTATTTATTTTTTCTTACTCTAGTATGCATTTTATTATTTAATTGATCTTTATACATGTCCATTAGTAATGCTGATGTCATGATGTTAAAACAGAACAAGAAAGAAAAATCATGCACATGCATAGAATTTCCAACATTATCAGAATATTGTTACGAAATTCTATTTCTTCATATAATGAAAGAAAGTATCTAAATAAAAAATTTAGAAAACACATAACACAGTCGAAAACCTATTGTCAGATATCATTGCCCACAGGCAATAATATATTCAAAATCTTTTGTTCAGCCCTCTATTGCCCTGTATACGATCTATCAGTTTTTATGCACACCCTATAGCAGTGGTCACCAATTATTTTTTCTGTAGGTCCGTTTCAAAACATTGTCAAATTTTTGCAGTCCAAGAAACTTAAGCCTTTCCATCCCAAATATGGTACACAATTTTAGAACTAAAATTTTTTTTCACACACATTTTTAATCCAAAATTTTTCACTTAGAAGAGTTTTTAGAATTTGATTGTTTGCAACTGTAGGTCAGTTTTGTTGCTGTTTACAATATATTAAAATTTTCCTAAGCTTTAAAATGCATAATACAAATTAAAATACACTTTTCACAATTCCTATCAATAGAAGTTATTTCAAATTCATTTGGATAGCTTTGTATATAATATTTTAAATTTGTACACTCCATATAATATACTAAAAATTAGTTATGTTTGAAAATGCATAATACAACTGAAAATGCCCTTCCTGTAGTAATCATTCATAGAGGATATTGTATCTGAATTATTTTAAGCAGCTCTGTAAAAGAATATTAAATGTTGCATTTACATGCCTTATTTTCTAAACAACATATGTCAGCTTCCCAAATTACACTACATATAGTGATAGTCTATTGACAGTAATGCAATCAAGCTCTTTTGTGTGTGCCTGTAAATAAATGCTATGCATATCACTTTCTAAAGAGAAAATGTTGTACTGCATATTAACAAAGCATATCAATTTCCTAATGTTTGAAGTAATGCAATGTCATTAAAATATACTTCAAATAATTATCTCCATGATGTATCTGATTTTTTTTCTGTGAATGATCTATGTTATGATTTAAAAATTTGACTCTTAATTTATTCAGTATTCTTACATTTAACTTTAATTTATTCATAAATTTAATTAAACTCATTAAATTCATTTAAATTAACTAAGCTAAATTTCATTTTTGCATTTTAAATCAAACATTCTTTTTAAATTGTTTACTTTTGGTGAGAATATAAATTAATTTCAGAATCTTTCCATTACATATGTTTTAGGATATTTATTCATTCAATTTAATTTACATTTTATTCACTTTGCAATATTAATTAAACTTCATTTCAAATTATCTAAAATAAAAATATTTCTGACTTACTTTTTCTAACTTTTAAATAATATACAGTCTAAAATAAATTATTCCAAAATATAGCGTATTTCTTTTTAATAATATTGATTAAAAATTGGTTAATTGTTAATTTTATTCTTTTCAGAAAGTTCAAATTCATTTATTTTAATTCATGCAAATTCTTTCAGAATAACGAACTCTTTCATATATCATTTCAAAATTTCTAAGTCCAATAATCATTTTTCAAAATTTCTTAAATTAAATATTTTTACTTTCAAAAACATATCTGGTGGAAAGAAATTTTAATTTTATTTAGATTGCTAAAATTTCATTTATTTTCATCCATTAGTTTGGCAGTTATAGATTTTTAATTACTTTCGTTTTTTCTGTTTTGAATTTCGTCGAGATTTGCGATCAGACGCCATTGATGAGTATTTAGATGTTTCGGGTAAACAAGCAGGCGTTATTTCCTAGTTCCCACGCATTTGTATCTGGGTCAGTGACTCACGATAGGCAAGGTCATTATCAGTCCGATTCAAGGTGACAGATGGAAGCTCATAGAACATTCGCAATGACGTGTCGTCAACAGTTAATATTTGACTTTGACCGCGTGGGTGAGCTTCTTCAAAAAATCCATCAGGTGGTGTTACGAGCGCGACAGTTAGATTCGGAACCGTTGGGTAATGCTCTTTTCTGATTGGCGGAGATTTCAAATCTCAGAGAGAGATCGTACTTTGAGAATTGAAGGAGAATCACTTCACCAGATTCGTTTGATCGACGAACAACGTTTTTTTTAAGCTGTCGGGCCTCTGGCCTGGCAGCAGTTGAGTTTTTTCCAGCACTGGCGGCAGTTGAGTTTTTTCCAGCACTGGATGAAGTTCTTCAGTTAGTGGGTGGAATTTTGTTGTGATGTTCTCAAGAGATAAATATACTAAAAACTTTTAGATGCAACGGAGCAGTGTTACCATCCTTTTTCGACATCTTGAGCATTTTATTATCTATCGCTGATTTATTGAAGAGTATTTACGATGTATTAAATTGTGCCAGCCGAATTAGATGCTTGCCATTCTATTTTGACATCTAGACCCGAGGTGAGATGTTCGCGACAGCAGATTGATGATATAGCCATTATATTTTGCCATCTGGAGCCGAGATAAGATCTTTCGTTACTGAGTATCTACTAAATTTTGTTGGAAAACTCCAATCTTCAGTATTTTCTGAGAGCCAGTCCGTGAATTTTCGTACATCCCTGAATGAGTTCTCATTAAATAGATGCAAGCGTGATAGAAGAAAAATGTTCATATCGTTTATTTTCCTAATCCAATAATGAACTCCTTCATTTCTTGAATTGTTCCGTTTAACAATAGCATCTTACTTCAAGAATAAAAAATTATGTTCATCAACAACCAACTTTACTTTAGTACCTTGTAAAAGAATCTGCCATTTTTCCTAAAGACAGTTTCCATCTTCACGAACATCCTTAATGACGAACATTAAATTTTGAAACCATAAACAATAAACTTATCTAAACGAATAACATTTTAAATTAATCTAAAAGGACTGAACATCATACATTTTGAATGTATTTTCATTATTTAAATTATTATTAAAAATTATCTGGTAAGAATTATTGTGAAAGAAGAAAATTGTGATTTGATATAATCAAATGAAGTTCTTTTCGTATTAATATTTTGTGAGTGCTCTTTCTGCTTCAAAATAAATTAATGTGTGTCATCTATTTGGTGAGTTATTTATTTTCTTAATTTACATTTCACCTATTTCAGATGGATCAACTACTGGGAGAAATATTTTGAAACTTAATTTTTACAATTAAGCTTTTAACTTAAATTCTAATATTCCAACATTAAATTTTAACCTTTTTAATTTAACTTATTTTTTACAATGCAATGTTACTGTCACTTGAGATTACGCCATATAGAGAGATTTTGGGATAGTTAACTTGTACTATTTTCAAAATTGAATTTTCAGGTTTGGATTCAATCGGAAAATTTTTCGAGAGAATCGTCGTTTCATTAATTTTTCCCAGTATAAGTTCTCCGATCCTTAAATCTCGCTATAATCTATGAACACTACACACTTAATTTTCTATGATGTAGTATGTCTCATTAACATATATTGATTTTGTTACAATGCTTTTAAAATATATAAAATATATAAATATAAAAATTCAACTATATTTATGCAAGTTAGTGTGCTCAGATAACCAGACAGATGAACTGAAATCACTTTTTAACTATGTTGGAAAGTGCTTAGAAATGGAGAAATGTAATTAGCCATTGTGGTACTTGCAGTAATACTTGCATGCATCTATAAATATACTTACATGCATATACGGTCACATGTGCCAAATTTCCACCAAGCTTGGCAATACTTAGCTAAATATTGCGAATTTGGTGTCAAAAATAAGGCCAACTTTACACTAGCTCGTCATTTTGGCAAAGTTTTCACCATAATGTATTATGTAAAGTGAAAATTTGTGCCATTTATCACCCAAGTTTAGTGAGGGCATCATATTCTTGTCTTCATAATGTAAGGATGCTTAAATTCTAGTTACAATAAGTTTTAAATTTATTTATGTTTATACATAGCAGAAAAAAAAACTTCCAATAGTATGTATGTATCTATAGTATAAAAACCTAAAAAATTTGTTTAATAAGTACATATATATGTATACATATAAATAAAACAAAAAAGATGTCATTGCATACACATACTCTAAGGGAGAAAAACTGTTTTAATGATAATGTCAAAGCCACATCTTTAAAAAATGGTGACATTTATTTTGTTATTATTTTTTTTATGTGAAGTAAAACTTTAAAGATTAAGCTAGTAATCTGTTAATCCTAATAAAAATACAACTAATACTAGAAGACAGGAAACAGGCAGGCATTTACATATTAAGTAGGAGAAAAATCATATGCACACACAACAAAAAATTAAATAAAGTAAGTGTATCTGTACTATGTTAGTGAAGCCATATGTTGTCTTGTCAACTCTGCCTTGTGTCATGTATTTTTAGGTGCAGAATAAACAGATATGATTTCTTACGTGCCATGTGGAGTAATAATAAAATTTATCATAGTGTTTGTGGCAATTAGAGTTAGGGTTTTAGAAATGTAGTGTGTATTGGGGTCTTGAAAAAAATTGAAAAAATCATAAATTTTAAGCAGTATTTGTTGATTTGTAGTTCAAAAGGTTCATTTGTTGGGATTATGGATATTAGCTACATATGCAGAGTAAGTATATGCATCATATGATGTCTCCTTTAAAATATTCTTATTGTTTAAATTTGACATTAAAATTCAGAATTGTATTTAAAAAATAGAAATAGTCATAGAAATAATCTTATTAAATTATTCTTTTGTAGTATTAGGAAATTTTAAATATAAAATATTTCAAGTGCACTGTTTTGTGAAATTAAGATGCCTCTTAATGTGATCACTCCGAAACCACGAGTTTTTGATAACAATAAGCAATTTAAGAATTAATAAATGATAACATCTAGTAGTATTATTACTAAGAAAATGATTAGTCACCCTGTTTGGAATGATGACGTTTAAAGTGATAAAGCACATTTATTGAAATAATTCGGTAATTTTTGTTTGTTTACAATTCTTCCTTAAAAGTTTATTAATGAATTGTTCATACTTGTATTGTTTTTTAAAATTGTCCGAGCAATGTGTTAGACCTCGTTTCAAAATTTTCAAAGCATTCCTCATTTACGCATTTGTAGGTGGTCTTTCAAAATATTGGCTTTCGTTGTCCTCCTGATTATCATTATTTTGTATTTCTTCGCAAATGTTTTTGCAAATTTCAGTTTCTGTGAGCTTTGCAGCTGTTATTGTTGATTGCCATCCAGGCCTCATAATCTTCATTTCTCATATCATCTTGGACGTTTTTCTTAATTTCTAAAGTTTTCAATTCGTCATTGTTTTTAGATTCACAGAATCCTGCACTAAGAAAACAATTTTTAATTGTAGCAGATGATGACATTTGATTTCTTGACATTATCAGAAGATGCAATGCTTTCAAAAGATTAGTATTATTTGGCTAGTTCATTCCCACCGATGTATTGTTTATCCTCCAATTCTAAAACTCTTACACGAATTTCATGCCTATTATAGGCCTTAAATGCACTAATTATTCCTTGATATAAGGCTGGATCATAGAGGTTGTATCGGGTAGCAAAAACACAACATTGTTTGTGACATATTTAAATAAGGAGCTGTGCGGTGGAGTTATCAAGTAAAAGAAGTTTATTATCCCATTTCAGAAGACATTCATTAAATATGATGCCTGTCATACATGCTGATTTATTGGCATAGTAAACTGGTAGCTTTTTAACCCCTCTGAAGTAAACTGTGTTTTTACTTTTTGAAGCAACTAAAAGTTTCGTTTTGTATCCAGCCATACTAACAGAGCATAAAATAGCGATGCTCTCCTTTGAAATTTTGTGACATTTTGCACTCTTGTTCTTAAATTAATATGTGTGTTCTCTAATATGTGTGTCTACTCTAAAATAGAGTTCTGTTTCGTCGGCATTATAAATATTTTCTGCTGAGTATGAAAACATAATTTTTGACATTTCTGTTTCATCCATTTGTCCACATCTTTCTCTATGGACTCTCTTAAAAACAGTGTTTTTACGTTTTTTGCAACTCTGAAGTCAGTCATCACTTGCAACAAACCCACTTTTCCCATTTTTTCTGCTAAATCAGCTGCTTTTTGTCATATGAGTGGACCACTGGCTGATGCATTTTTTTCTCGAATGTTTGAAAACCACAATTTCAGCTCCTTTTTCACTTTGGTTTCTCTTACATTCTGTGATTTCATTCTGCTTTTCTTTTGTTATTAAAACTTAATGATTTTTAAGTTCCTGCTTTGCATCTGTAAAGTAAACACAAAACTGAAGAGACACATAGGGATAAATTGTTATATCCTTTCTTATTTAGAATTTATGCTTTGGAATAGCTTTTTATCAGAACTTTGCTTTCAATTGCAAACTTTTCGGGAACTGGTATGCTGAAAAAGCGATAACATTAAACTAAGTATTGATCACATAAAGCGATGCTTTTAGCATGAAGCTGAATACAATAGGTTGGAGCATGGAGATTTTGATAACATTAACTGCGATCATATTAAGTGGCTTATACTGTATTTGTAATTGTTAAAATACAGAAGTAACAAATGCAATTAGACTGGATATTAAATATTCGATAGGTTTTAAGCCAGATACTTGGCCATCTTTCTGTAGTATGTTTTTCTTTTTTTTTCATTTCAATTTTAGTTGTATTTATTTTTAAAAAATGAGTTTTTATAGGATTTTTATGCACATCTATATTTTTTATTTTTTATTAACATTAACTTTTATAATTATTATTTTGAACTTCTGTATCAATATTATAATTTGATTATAAATGTGTCATTTTCATTTTAAATTGTTAGTTATGTCATAGTTATAAATATTTTATTAGTTGTAAGTCCATTATTTTCATGAGGAAAATGTAAAGAAAAAAGAATATATTTTAATAGAATTTTTAGTCTGTTTAGAAAATTTAATTTTAAAATAATATATTTTAAAACTTTTCATTTATTTCAGTGGCTAATTTTCGATAGTTGTGGAAGCATGAAAGACACAAAACAAACGCATTTTAAAGAAGTGTGGGCAGTTTTGTCCGTTTTATAAAGTAAATAATAAATATAAAAATTGGAAAACTTCACAAAAAATACTGTTAATTAATAAATAAATCAAAAAATTTCTAATTTCTGTAACAAATAAATAATACCTCTTCTAATGTTGTTATTATTATTTAGTATTTAGTCAAACTGCTAAATTGAGTAAAAATGTTTGGAAAATTCGTTAAATAGGCATTCACTTTTTAAAATGCTTTAAACTACACATAGACGAAATTTAAATTTCTAAACACTAAATATCATACAAAAGAGTAATGAATTCCACTTTTTTTTAATAAATTATATTCATTTCTTTTATATATTTTATTTATTAATTAAAAAAAAAAAAAAAAAAAAAAAAGGAGAAAATCACATTACTGTCCAGGAATATGTTGTATTTTTAATTTAAGAAAATAATTTTATTTTTTAAATTAATGGAGTATGTTTTGTTATGATATTACCATATTTATTATAGCAAAATAATTTTAAGTCTTTTGTTTGAAAAGTTTTTTTTCCCCCTTACTGTTTCACATCTTTGCATTTCTCTAAAAACATCTAAAGGCATATTTTCTTAAAATTGTAATCCATGTCAGATTACTTGAAATGATTATAACATTTCATCGTGAAAATGTGATTTTAGCATCATGATAATTTGCATCTTTTTTTTTTTTCGTCTTCATCACAATCCATTACTTTATTTATTGTTTCAAGGACTACACTATCTGGATAAAATGCAAAGAATGACACGATGATTTTACAACTTTTTAGGAGTGAGGAAGTACTTGGTAAAACAAATTCAAGTTGATTGAGAATCATAAAATGTGTAAAAAGAAAGAATAAGTTTGAAATATCCAGAAATGTTTTGAGAAATAACAATAATAAAAAAATTTAGATCATGCAAAAAATTCATTAAATAGAGCATGTGCTTCACTATTTGGAGGTTATTGCACTAGGAAATTCTTAAAATGTTCTTAATGGTCATAATGTTCTTAAAATTGTCTTTGTTCTTGGTTTAGGGAAAATTTTGTAAAATAGAGTAAATCATAAAATGATGTTTAGTAAATGGAGGATCAACTGCATACATATTTTTCTTTTGTTTCTGAGTTTATTGTTTCAGGCCATATATTTTTCTAAATAATCATAATATCCTGTTAGCCAGATGGCCCAGATAAAATTTATTCATCCACTGAATTAAATTTCAGTAGACTATGTGCTTTTTATAAAAAATCTGTAGATCATATACATGGCTGCACAAAAGTATTCTAATACACAAGTCTGTGTGTGGTAATTGCTGAATATGGGTAATGTTTGATTTTGATGATTATCATGGGCCTTTTTTAATTGAAAGACTTTTCCTTGTTGCCCCTATTTCTAAATCTTGGTAAGAAAAAAATGTCTCATATTCATGAACTCAGTTACTCTCTAAATGCAACTTATTGTCAGAGCACAGTTCCAGTTTCCCATGAAAAATTACACTTTTGTTAACACGGTAGTGTCCAAAATATTAGTCACTTTGCCACGAAGATTGGACTGGAAGTCGATAGTACCCAGTAGCGTAGCTAAGGGGGGGGGGGGGGGGGGCAAGGGGGGCGGCCGCCCCGGGCGCCGCTGCCAAGGGGCGCCAAATTGAGAGGGGGTTTTTAACCGAAATTATCTCTCATATTTTGACAATAAATAAAAATTTTTGAGCTTTTTTTGTGTGTGAATGTTTTCTTTAGTAAAACATTTTAGTATATTCAAATAATGAAAGAAAAAGCTTCTGTAAATGTTTCTAGGGATGGCTCAACACACTTCGTACTTTACATGATTACGTACCTGAAAGGAGGCGCAAAATGATAAAATGGACGAGTGAGGGGCGCCCAATTGAGAGACGCATTAAACCAAAACTTGTAGGAAGCCCAAAAAGGTCTAAGCGATAGTTTTGAGCAGTGCCCTAAGAGGAAAACATTTTAAAAGGTCCTATTACTTAGCGCTTTAGATCTTCAGTTAGTCGAAATTAAGCATAGGTTATGAATTAATCATTATAATAAAATTTTAAAGAAATGCGTTAAAAGTGGGGGGAAATGTTTATAAAAGGGCCCTAGGACCCTAACAAAAATATAAGGATTGTGGCCCGATGAGAGGAATTAATATAAAACTTTAAAGTTATGCATATTGAGAGGGTGACACAATTAGGGAGATGAAAAATGCACAGTGAAAAAAAGTTCAAGTGGTCCCGGATCGGGCCGCAGGGTTTTAACTGGGATGTTGAAATGGGGGAATAACTAAATAGAGAAAACGCCCCAAAAGGTGGAAAATTGGATTGAAAGTGGGACAAGTTATTTACAATTTAGAACACAAAAACATAAAGGGGCCAACTCTTAAAAAATTAAAAATCTGAGCCTCGGGTACATCAGGACATGCCTTGGACTACCCACACCCAAATTTTCAGACTTCTGTGGGCATTTAGATTTCGCTAGCCATCGCACACAGATAAACATTCTTTTATTAGTATAGTTAATTAAGTTCTTAAAATATTAAAATGCTGTATTGTCTTCTGAAATACACCTGTGTACATAATTTTTATAATTCTAGTCTATCAGGAAGAGTGGGTGAAAAATCAATTAGAAAATTCCATTTTTACATTACAAAAAACAAGTTAATTGAAAAGGAAATAAATAAAAGTAAATTCATGTATTAGTAATGAAATCTTTGTTTATTGAGTAAAGGCACAAGTATAATAGATGAATTCCAAAGTTAAAGATAACGCTTATAGATAATTTTATAACTAAACATGTTTTATTAGATCTTCAGATATATATTTTTTTAAAAGAGCAAAATTTTATAAAATAAATAAAAATAAAAATTCATTAAAACTTTCAAAAAACGTGCAGTCCATATCAGGGCTTAATTTCTAACAAAAAAAAGAATAGGAGCCTTAATATTCTGCAGTACTAACACAAGTAGCACACCCCTCCCCCCCTCCTCCGCCGTCACTCCAATCTGCATATTTATATTTCATACATTATTTTTATAAATTTTAAAGCATTGTTTTTTTATTTAGCAAAATAAAAATTTTAAATACATCTATCTGCATTTATATACTTAGCTATTAACTATTCCACTTTTTAGTTATTACTACTTCCAAATAGAAACCTTTGCCTAACCTTAATGTTAATTAATTGCAGAATTCTGTGATTAAATAAGCTCAGGATTATGATTCGGAAATGGTGTTAACACAAAAAAATAAAAAATAATAATAATAGTTCGCAGCTATGCAGAATTACAAAAAAGACTCTTTATTCAAGACTCTTTATTCTTATCAAAATACCATTAAAATGATTTGAAATTGAAATAAATAAAATTTTCATTTTAAGACAAATTGAGCTCGAGCCTGCCCAAACCCGAAGACTGATATAAAAATCGAGCCCGTTTCATATCCATCTCTTACGTGAGCTACACATTACGTAACTTATAAGTGCTTTGATACAAAAGAGGGCAAAAGATTGGAGATGGGAGGGAAAGGAAAGGGTAATTTAGGATTCGTTTTGCGGAAGTGTTACTGCGCTGGGCTCCGGAGCACAGTGTTTATAAGATCCGATGAATTCTGGCCAATATTTAAATTTTTACTAAAAATAAAGAAGTACCGGAGCTGGGCTCCGGCGCAAATTAAGCCCTGGTCCATATGCTAAACTTTTGGAGATTTAGTATATTGGAAATCAAATTCCTCGCTCCTTGTATCCGGGATTTATTATAAGTCAGATATGCTATTGCAGAGATCATTTGCATACTTTTTATGGCTAAGCCACAATATTATAAGTTTCGGGGACGCAACTGAAGTTACGCCGCTACTTTTAAACAACAAGCTCATAAAGTTTGTAAATAGTTTTTTAGATTGCTTTTCAAACCAGGATTAGCCATCATGGTTAAAAGAAAGCAAAAGAGACATAAAATAACATAATTAAATCTGAATGGACAAATATATATCTCTTTCTCTTTGGGCTAATCAATGTAAAAATTTTACGGTAATAAAAGTTTGCAATTAAGGTGCACATATGTAAGTTTTAAGATGCAGTTTTTATTGATATTATTAAATGGTTTTGTGAAAGTTTTATGATTTAATCAAGCAAAAAGGTAATTCTTTAAGTAAAATTCATTTTGTGTTAAAAATATTTCATTGAAAATCTTTTAAAGAAAATTTCAAAATCACACTTTTGTATAATTATAAACTTTTCGCAACATTTTTCTTTCATACTTTCCTTACAAATCTACTCTATAACTGTAATGATCAAATTTTCAATTAGTTAGTTAAAATGTCATGACAAATGTTAATTAGTTAAAATGTCATGACAAATTTTAAAATAAAATACAAAAATACCTTTTTGCTTTTAGAAAAAAAAAAAACTATCTATATCGTATTTTTAATTTTACGAAATGCACCTTAAAAATTAAAAAAAAAAAAGAGTCAATTGAAAAATATTTGTTGCAGTTTTATCACTTAGGATATATGAAACTCCTTGTAATTTTTAAAGAGTGTACGCACCTTGTAAATGAAACAAGGCAGCAGATTTTTTTTCTATAATCGGGTTTAATTTAGGAGTTTTCGCAAACGTGATTTCTAGCAAATAATTTACTTTCATTATTTGTAATCATTGTTGCTACCTTCATACTCTTAAAACTACATAGCTACACAGTTAAACATCTTGGAGATAAAAGTAGGTCACCATAAATGAAAATATGTCATAAATGAAAATGTCGTCATAAATTCACAATAGCTGACAATTTTTCAAAGTCCCCAAATATTGACGAAAATTAGGAATTTTCTATTATCGTGTTCCATGCATTTTAATTTCGTGTGTTTGAGTAAAATTCGTTTAATTCTTAAAAACAAGGAAGAGGAAAGTTACCTTTTCCTCGAGTACAAGGCGGGAGGACTTTCCTTCCGTCTTGAGGAAAAATGTAATTGTTTTTTTATTGGGGGGAGGGGGAGGGGGGCACAAAATTTCCTCCTGCCCCGGGCGCCAAAAAACGTAGCTACGCCACTGATAGTACCAAATTTTCACTGGGGATTGAAAATCAAAACTATTTGTCAACCCTAATGCCTCAAAACGTTGATCCAAAAATTTTACATTTTCCTATAGATATAACATTATGATTGTTTGAATTATTATTTAAAATATTAGCTCCAATGTTGTAACATATGAATTTTCCCATTGTTGCCCGCATCGTTATGATGTCAATGTTACTGACATATACATTTGTGATTCATTTGTCATTTATGATTGTCTTTTAATGTTATAGATTGTCTTACGTACGTAACAACCAATGTGGTTACTTTTTGTGTGAACTGATAGATAGCTAAATTAGACCATACATCCTTTGTAGCTTTCAAATTGATGTAATTTGGTTTGAATTAAAAAAAAAAAATAAGATATTGAATATGAATTTGAGTACTTCCATATTCTCTGCATGTCAACGGATAATAACCAAAGAAATTGAAAAAAAAGGAATGTTTTGTATATATTCATTGCATGTATGTATGTATTTATATGTATGTATGTATGTTTGTACTCACATGCATATATGTTTGTATAGGTAAATTTCTGTAATCAAGTTTTCAGACAGTTGGCATATTTTTGCTTGCCATGGTCTGTAATGATTGGTTTTAATAATTATCATGGGCCATTTTTAACTGAAAGACTTTACTTGTTATACCTATTTCTAAATCTTGGATTTTTTTTTTTTTTAATGCTAACGAATTCAGTTGCTTTTAACAGTTGTATATTCTGTCACAATACCCGTATCCCAGGGTTTAACTTTGTCAAAAATTGCTCTGGATATTGGTCCATAAGAGATGTCACTTGGAGCAACTTATATTGCTTTTAGTAGAGTTTGGTGTTTAGAGGATGTTCTCATTGAAGTGCCTTTCACAAAGGATAGAGTCAACTGAATTGGAAGAATGGGACACTTGCTGATAGATTAGCATTTGAGCATTACCTGAGACAATTGACAGCTGAATAAACACTTGATAATGAAGATTCAACAGTTGTTATTGCAAACTGACTTTTATACTATTAAACAGTAGGCATATATATATATATATATATATATATATATATATATAAACGTTTTCTTTTAAGTTTATGCAATTCAGTGCTCTGACATTGGCATTTCGGCCTGATGGATGATAGTAATCCCTTATTTCTGCATTTGTATGTGGTTCTTCAATAATTTTCTTCTCATTGTGTCCCTGATCATCATCATTATTTTGTATTTCTTCAAAAATTTTTGTCAATGTTCAGTTTTTGAGAGATTTGTAGTTACAAAAATGTTGATTGCTATTCAGGCCTATAATGTTACATTATTTCTTTTTTGGAAGTCATGCTTTGAATGGATTTTATAACAGAAATTCACTTTCGATTGCACACTTTTTAGGAGCTGGTCTGCTGAAAACGTGCTAACAATAAATGAAAAACTGTTCTCACAAAAGGCACATTCACAGACTGAACCTCGAGTTACATAGGGTAACACATGGGTAACCCAAAGCGTTCAGAGACCGATATCATGTGACTTTTTGCAGGTTTCCCATATCGTTCAGAGCCGGAATTTACCCAGACTTCAGGTAACCCACATTACCTGGGGAATTTTGTTGGGTAAAGTGATCACGTGGTTGAGAAATCTGATTTGTTTGTTTGCTTTTTAGCTAACTGCAACTGTTAACTGTTGTTCTTTATGACTCCTACTGTACACTTGAGTCCTGGCCATTTGATTGGTCTATCTTTAACAGGACTATGAGATAATTGGCCAACGTCGGCTAGGATGGTTCCTGCAATGTTTGTACAATCAAAATGCTATGGTAGATTGGTTGACAGAAGTGTTTGATTGTAAACATGCCCATAACTTTACCCAAAAGCGTTCACAGCCGTTTTAACCCAACTTTATCCTTAGAAAATCAGATGACGTCATTCCCCAATTATAC
Source organism: Maratus michaelseni (assembly GCA_963931845.1). Taxonomy (NCBI): domain Eukaryota; kingdom Metazoa; phylum Arthropoda; class Arachnida; order Araneae; family Salticidae; genus Maratus; species Maratus michaelseni. The sequence goes on from OZ007595.1 coordinate 102,392,657, forward strand.
GAGTAACCCACGTTTCGGTGTCTGAACACACTCAAAATGATTGATTTTAGTATAAAGTTGAAAATATATACTCATTCCCAGATGTTTTCAGTGAGTAACAATTAAGTGATTGATAACAATAACTGTCACATTAAGCAGCATTTACTGTATTATTGTACTTTATTTCCCAAATATTTTGCTTAAATAACAGAGTTTTAATATTAAAATAATAATAATAATAACCTGAGAAACTGGAAGGAAAAGAGGTAAATTAACCCTAAAATATCCCTAAAACAGGAGAACAGAACTGGAGAAATAAAATTCCTATCTCTAAAATTAAAAAAAGTATATTTGCTGCATTCCCTGCATAATTATCTAAAAATGTTTGTTTCATTTATTTAATTAATTTTATTTCTAATAAATGTTGCTGAAATAAAATTTAAACCTGCTTTTTTAAAAACCTGGTTAATTTTTTAGATATCTGTTGTGGAGCCTTCTATTAATATCTCCAGGAGACATGAACTGTGCCAAGTGTGCAAACACCGTGTATTTATTTTAGAGAGATTAATAGTCGATGGAAAATTGTACCACACTACTTGTTTTCGGTGCCACAAATGCAATACTTTGTTAAATCCTGGTGCTTATGTAGAAGGTGATACTCCTGGTACTTATGAGTGTTCTGTGTGTCCAGATGAAGCTGCTGAAAGTTTAGACTCTTTAAATGAAACAATTGAAGAGGCAGGTGAAGATGCAGCTGATGATGTTGAAATGCCTGTCTCAAAGCCATTTGATGAACCGTCGCCAGAAAAAGAGTTTACTAGTAAAGAAGCTGTTAGTTTTGCAAAAAGCAACCTTAATACAGAAAATTCTGTATCACCAAGATCCAATATATTTTTATATCCTTTAAAAGACTCAAATATTGATTCCAAATCCAAGCTAGATAGTAAGGGTACAGTTTCTTCAGGTAAGATTAAAATAGTTTTTTTTGTTTAATTTAATTACATTTTTCTAACAAAGGAAAGTCCCCAACTCATAAATTAAAAAAAAATATGAAACTTTGGGGATATGTATTTCTTTTAAAGATATGTAATGCACAATTTATTTTGTTGTTTAAATTTTACATTTATACCCCGGAATATTTTTTGACTTTATTTTATAACTCATTAATGGGATAATAGATAGATAAAATGTTTTATGATGAGAGGAGATAGATAAAATGTTTTATGATGAAGGTTACTTTTTTTAAAAATTATTTCTATCGAATGATAACGGAATATCAATTGTTAATAACACCTAAAACATTGTTTGAACAGAAATTTGAAAAAAAAAAAAAATCTAATATACATTTGTTAGAATACCTAGAAATTATTATTTTGTTGTTAGTGAAATTGCTGATTTTCACTGCATTTAACAAATTACTTTCTAAAAATTTTGTGCATTCACTATTGACAATGTGTCACAATTCTAGACAATTAACAATGAATTAAAAAATTCATAGCTCCACTATCGACTAGTTAAAAATTTCACAACATCCATAATTCAGAAAAGAATTAAGCATTCTTGTAACTCACTATTTCTGTCAATACTGCTGAAAACATTTAGAAAAAATAAATTGTGTAAAAGTAAGAAACTATAGTCTATTCGAAATAAAGAGAGGCTTAAAAAATATATAAACATAAAGGACAGCCTTTGCAATGCTTTGGCTACAGTCAATGTCAGCCAAACAGACAGTTTTGTCAGCCATGCAGACAGCTTTGCTTTGCTACATAAAAAATAATTTGTTGTCAGTTACTTAAGATCATGATTGCTGTTTGTTTATATCATTTAAAAAGGATAAAGAAAAAAAAAACATTAGCATGATCATTTCAACAATTACTTGTTAATTTATAATAGATTATTAGTTTTCATGCCATGGGTTGTTTTTATGTAATATTGTAAAAATTGTGAAAATGGAGTCTATTTATAGTTTAGTTTTGCCTTAAATAAAAAATTTTCATGGTCTTGGGAAAATAATACAGTACAATTATAACATACATTTTATCTATTAAAACATAATACTGTCTAAAACTGAATTTTCCTCCATTCCCTTGTGATACCATTTTAGCAGATTTTACTATGTATGACATTGTAACATCCAAAATTTTTATTCCAAGAATTTTCAGGTGTTGTACAAAATGTGTATTATATATATATATATATATATTTAAAATGTTTTTTCAAATGTTATTAATAATTGATATTTTGTTAGTATTCAGTAGAACTAATTAAACAAGAACAAAAAATCATGCATCTGGCATAGATTACGAAACACTTTCTAACACTAAGAGAATATTATTAAGAAGTTTAATTTTTTCATACGATGAAATGATATATCTAAGTAAGCAATTAAAAAATACATAACTCAGTAAAAATCCATTTTCAGCAATTGCTGCCCATATTCAAAGTCTTTCATGCAGCCCTTTACATAATCTATACATAATTTGTAAACACTTAATACACTAAAAATTACATAAAATCGGATATCACTGCGGAAAGTCTAGCAATTACTGATCATAGTCAGATCTTTAACCAAATTCTCTTGTGTGTCCTTGTACATGAATGATAAATCCTACACACTCCATTAGAAAATAAGTTGTATTGATACTTAGTGACCCTTTTAAATTTTATTATGTTTCAAGTATCATAACATGTTCAAAGTGCACCGCAAATGATTTCTCCCCATAGACAATAATGTGAAGGGATTATTTTGTACGTCCCTGTAATTGAACTATAAATGCTACAAATTGTATACTCCAGTAAAAGCATGCTGTTGTCAAGCTCAGTAAAGCATATTAATTTCCTTATGTTTGAAATATCATAACATCAATAAAAATGCATGCAAACGATTTTTCCCGATAGTCCATAATGTAATATAATGGAAGTCTTTTGTGTGTCCCTGTAAGTGAACTATTAATGCTACATGCTTCATTTTCAATACCAAACATTCTATATTAAAATTCAATAATGTATAAAAATTTCATGACAATCTGAGTATATTGACGACAGTTAGAGCACTGACAGACAGACAGGCATACAAATAGAATTCATAAACACTTTTCAACTATGTTGGAAATTGTTAAAAAGCAAGTTTTATCTTAAAATTTATGAATTGTAAAATAAAGTCAAAAATATTCTGGGTGTAAAATTTATTAATTTAAAATAAATTTGGGCAACTAAAGATAATGGCATATTACATAATCTCATGATTCCTATCATGTCCTCAAAGCTTTATAATTCTTTGGATTTTGAGGTTAGGTATCTTTCCTTGTAAGTATTGAAATTTTAACTGGTTTGTCTACTAAATACATCGTATAATTCAAATTTGTGTAAAATAACACCGTGACACATTTTTAAAAAGCATATTTTATGTTTTTTTTTGCCTGTAGCTTTGTGTGTGTAGATATTGAACATAAGTAGAACCTCGATTGTCCGACATAATTAGGACCGAGCCTACATTGGATAATCGAGAATTTATCAATAATCATCCAGTTTAATATGTAACATTGTCATCGAACTGCTATTATGACTATTGAAACTGCTAAATAAATATCTAAATTCAAATTATACATGAAAATAAATTTATTTGGAAACAAAAAAACTTACAGTGATTTAAATGGAAGCTTCATCTGGCGTAAATTGGCCATCCTTTGCCATGCAGTTCTGTCATGAAGTTTTATTGAATACATTTCTTCAGAGGACCTCCAGACCCTGCGCTTACTTACAATCAGAGGGTGCAGTAATATTCAAATGTTGTGGCACTCGGCAGTACAGCCTTTCAAATTTTGAAATGGAGAGTGTTTTTGTTTAGAACAGGGGGTGGGGTGTAAGGGGAAGAGTACACTTATACCGGGATGGGAGTTTGCGGGAGCTCAAGCTAATTTCAAAGGAATTCTATGAAAGGGGAACCAAAATATTTATCTGTACTCATAGTTTGGAAAGGACCGCTTGCATACACAAAGAATGTGAAAGTAAAAAATAAAAGCTGAAAAAAAGGCCAGGAAATCAACGTCGGTTTACAGAGAGTTCCGGTTAAACGAGGGTCGGATAATCAAGGTTCTACTGTAATCGCTTAAAACATTGAAGACATTGTTGAAATGAACCAAGTGGTTGGTATTTGTGTGCCCACTAGCATAAAATAAAAATATTATTAATAAAACAATTAAAGTTTCTTTAAATTTGCAATTTTAATATATTTTGCCTGTTCTTTTCATATAATCAGTTGTTAAAGTTTTCTGATAATTTTTTCTTATTTATTTTAATAGACAGCCTGTTCAAACATATGCATCATCATAAAAATCCAAATACCATTAAATAATAAATTGGGAAATATTCACTTAGTATATTTAATTATTGTTTTTGTATAGAAAAAAGCAAAATATGAATATGAAATATTTCTTTACTCAGTTGGCAATGATTTTTTAAAATTCTGTATTGTACTTATAGTGTCAATACTATATTTAGTGAGAACCATCTTATTTCACCCAATATTCAACTTTATACAGGATAAAATAATTCAGTGTCAAAAATGAAACATATAGATTTTTACTCGTAGTGTGTTTGTAATACTATTAATTATAAAATCTCTATGTAGTACAGTGTTATTTATTTTATTGTGATGTGACTTTGCTATGTTTATAAAAGAAATTTCTATAATATATTTTTTGTTTTATTTCTATATTAATTTTTGATTTTTCCCCCCTTTTGAAGTTAAAGCTAGAATAAATGCTTTTGAGAAGAACCAAGTTAATGAAAAATCTAATTTTCCTTCTTCCACTCTTGGTACACCTGAAATTAAACTTCACACTTCTCCTGTAGTCACCAGACGTAATGAAATCAGTTCTCTTTCCCGGCCAAACAAGTTTTCAACTCAAGACTCAGTACCATCACCTAAAAGTCCTGAGAAATTTGACTCTGAATCTGAAAAAGAAAAATTACTTAAAACAGACTTATTTGCCAAAGAGACTTCTCCAAATGCAAAATCTTTTGTGAAAGAAAAAATAGAGAAAACGCCTGAAATTAATGAAAGTAAGAATAGTGTCATTAGTGCTGATGCATCTCCGTTAAAAGTGTCTGATGATGATTCAAAAATATCGCCTAGTGAATTTAAAAGTTTAAGTAGAGAAAATAGTATATTTCCAGTAAAAAGTGGCAACGAATCTCCAAAATCTCCCAATAAAGTTCCTAGAGACATTTTCAAATCTTCATTACAACCATTAAAATTAAGTTTATCTCCTTCTATAAGGAAAGAGACTACAGATTCATCTACAACATTATCAGAATCAGAAAAGGTTTTTGATATTCCCCAGATTAAATCTAGTTATCCTGTAACTTTACCTCGTTCAAGCTTTGGAAGAAGTGTTTCTGCAAAGGAACCTGTTGATATTAAGATAAGTTCTTTTGAATCGAGTTTAAGTAATAAGGATAACTCAGAAATTCATTTGACCAGACGAAGTTCTTTTGAATCTGGAAATGAATTTGCTAATAAAGAATCATCTGATAAATCTAACAGGGGAGTTAAATCTTTGCAAAGATCAAATTCTACTCGCGAAGTCAGCTCACTTGATGAAACTGATGTGACTAAAACAGGTTTAAAAAATTACACATCTGTGTACAAGAGTATATATAGTGCTTCTAGTTTGGCTGATAGAAAGATATCAAGACCTAATTCTAATAACTTGTTGACTTCACCACAATCTTCTGAAATTTCTAAAGTTGCTTCTGTAAAAAATGAACCAACTGAAAAAGATCTGTGCATTTCAGATAGTGTAATTAATCAAACAAATTCCACCTCAAGTCATGTGCAGCCCGAAGTTAAAGAACTCACTGAAACCATAGCATCAAATAAAGATCTGAAAGACTCTCTTGATGTGAACTCCGTTCATGATGTTAAAGAAATAAAAGAAGAGGAAGAATATCCTGATGATTTAAATCCTTTTGGAGATGAAGATGAAGAAGCTGAAAAAAATGCTGAGGAATATCCCAGCGATCTCAATCCATTTGGAGATGAGGATGAAGTTATTTCTAGTTCTAAAAAAGCAGTTGATGATTATGATGAATCCAAAAATCCATTTGCCTCTGATGATGATGATGAATCTGAAACTATGCATGATACTTCATCTTCTACATCCAGAACAAGCGAATCAGTAAATAAAATTTCTAATTTGAATGATAGTGTTTCCTCAAATGTGTCTTCACCATCTGGATCATTAAGAGGAACATTTAAAAAGAGACCAGCACCTAAGCCTCCAAATGTGAGAGACATATTTCCAAAAGATCCTAGCAATTCTGCTATTGATTCATCTTTTAATTCATTGAAAACTTCTCCATCCATACCGAAGAAAAGCATCTCAACATCTTCTCCTAAAGTTCGAAAAAATAAGCCTGCCCCGCCTCCTCCACCTGTATCACCATCTGTACAAGATCCTGCTGCCAGAGTCAAATTAACAAAAGAATCTGACAACATGAAATTAAAATCTTCAGCGGCTGAAGAAACTCAATCTCCTAAAGTATATAAAAAAAAGAAGAGGCCAGCTCCTCCTGTTCCAGTTTCAATTAGACGAGATGTAAGTTATGTTTTCTTTTTATTTAAAGAAAAATAATTAAAAATTATTATTTGACAAATCATTTCTTCATGAATTTTTTAAACTAAATTTTATAATTCTAGTATTGAGTTGTACTGTTATTTGTGTATGATATTAAAATAATGCAAATTTATAATGTTATGAATAAGAATTTAGATTAAGGTATAATTTACAGACCAAAATCCTAAATTCTTACATTGCAAAAGGGCTCTTTCTCCTGAACAAAAAAAAAAAATTAAAAAAATTATACAGTCGAACTTGCTTATAGCGAGCGCGAAGGGACCATGATATTTGCTCATTTTAACTGGGTGCTCATAAAAAACTGGTTCATAAAAAATTATAAAAATTCATGCATACTTTATTATACATACTTTATTTATTTTTTATTTCTGTATAGTACAAAAGAAGTTGGTTAATTTGCTTTGAACTGGCTTATTCTGTGCACTCAAAAGCCGTTGAGTTTGTTGGGGGCGGTTCAGCTTGAAATTCTTCACATTTGCTGTTATCATTGTCACTTTCATCATTTTTTTTCATCTTCTTTAGCTTGAATTTCAGCAACAATATCTCGGGAGTATGTATCTCGGAAGTGATAACATTGGCCGTCAACAGATAATAATTTTCAAATTATTCTCTACTCATTTTCAAATTTTTCACGTTGGCTACTTCTTCTTCCTCAGAGATTTCCCCCTCTTGAGAAATGTCCAATTCAGTCTTACGGAAGCAACTGGTAATGAATGTTGATGCAACATTTTCCCATGCATCGTTCATTAAACATATCGCTTCCAGACTGTTTACATTAGCATTTGAGATTGTTCCTATTTTTTCTTTTCTATCGATAAGCATCAAAATCAAATGCTTACGAAAGTTCGATTTTAAACTTCTGATGACCCCTTAGTCCATAGGCTGGATAACACTTGTAGAATTCGGTGGTAAAAATTCAATCCTGATGTTTGTAATTACAGTGATTTTGGGATAGGTGGAACAATTATCAATTAAAATGAGAATTTTACGCTTTTCTTTCCTTAGTTGGCTCTCCCATTTTTAAATGAATTTTCTGAAAATGTCTGCAGTCATCTAGGCATTCATGCTGTGGTCATAATCAATAGGAAGCTTTAAACATCTAGGGTTTTTGGACTTGCCAATAACCAACAGTTTCTTCTTGTTAGTGCCAGACATATTAGAGCACACTAAAGCTCTCAATTGATTTTTGGAGAGCTTGCCTCCAACGCACTTTCTACCCTTGGACTGCTGTGGGGTTATGTTGTAGAAAATGCCCGTTTCATCGGCATTATAAATGTCATCTTTTGTGCATCCTTCTCTGATGACTGACCACTTTTCACTCATCCATGTCGCTATATCCATCATGTTTGCAGACTACTTCACCATAAATTTTTTCCAAAGGTTACCCCATGTCTATTCTTGAATCGATCAATCCATTCATTCGAACATACAAATCCAGAATAGCCAAATTGTTCAGCAATTTTTTCTGCTTGAACTTTTAAAAGTGGACCACTTATAGGTAAATCTGCATTATGTTGCACCTTCATCCACTTCAAAAGATCTTCATCCAGATCCTCTTTAGCACATTTCTTCAAATGTTTACAGTAATTCTTATTTTGATGGAACGCAGCCAATAAATTTTCCTTGTTCTTTAACAAAGTTGAAACAGTAGAAGAAGATAAATCATACTTTTTGCAGATTTCGGAATTTTTTAAGCCATCCTCTAATTTTTGTAAAATCCTTACTTTTTTGCCAACTGATAAAATTTGACGAGTGTACTCTATGAATGCAGATCAAAGAATGACTTCCACTCAAGTCCCCCATCCTGTCACTCCTACGCAAAGTAAACTTCCATCCGATCAGCAACCTCCGTCTTCTCCGTATGTCTCCTCAAGGTCGTTGTGGGAGATCCTCGCACGTGCACTCCACACGATGAAAAATGCCGCCACCAGTTGTTCTCTGGATTTATGACTCATCACTAACTTTCGGTTGACTTCGAAATGTTAAAGGAATTTTTCCAAGAAACGATTAGCTGAGCTGAAAGTGACTAGAAATTTTATGAATCAGAAAAATGTTGCTCGCTATAACCAGGGTTTGCTCGTTAAAAGCGAGTTATCCTCCCATAGACATAACATTGTACCAACCAAGTATTTCTGATTTCCTCGTTAAATACGGGTTCTCGTTAAATCAGGGCTCGTTATAAGCGAGTTCGACTGTAATGTTTCACTAAAACAGTTATAGAAAAGTAATGTTGGATAATCATGTCTATCACCAAAGGTTTGTATGAAATATGAACAATGCTGGCAACAATACGGTTTAAAAAATGTGGATAGCATACCATTAAAGTTTTGCTACAGATTGTTGTGTCAAATCACACTTGTTAAAATATACCGACTGGCAGTGGGACCAATTTCATGGGAAGTTAATCTTAATGCATGAGAAATTACAATAGAATTTTACATTTCTTTAGGAATTAAACAAATAAAGATGAAATAATGAAAAATTGTATTTTGTAAGAAAATATAATAATAATAATAATAATAAAAATTATGCACTTATATGTTTGATGTAAATTGCACAAAAACATAAATTCTGGAAACTTATAACTATTATTGAAAGATAATAGTGTATAAAGATCTGTTTGTCACACACTCATTCTCTCTCTCTCTCTCTCTCTCTCCTCTCCTCTCCTCTCCTCTCCTCTCCTCTCCTCTCCCCCCCCCCTCTCTCTCTCTATCTATCTATCTATCTAGTTTTTGAGATATTAATGAATATTGTGAATATATGAGATATTTGAGATATTTATGAATATTGTGAATATATGAGATATTTGAGATATTAATGAATATTGTGATTATTGAATTACTAGGACTTCCCTCAAAGGGATTAGTCTGAGTGATATTGCTGAGAACATAGGATTAACAATTACGATATAATGAAAAAGAACAAATTAAATGATAGAATTACAAAATATCATATATAAATTCATATACACTGTTATGTTTTCATATTTTTTTTATAACATTTGACAATACATTCAGAGCTGTGCTCAGGAATTGCTAATATCAGCTCCGTCAGTTTCATAATATTCAGAAAGTATTCTACATCTTTGACAGTTATTGTTGAAAATAATGATTTAAAAAAATTCTTTTGCCTAAATATACCATAAGTTTATTCACATATATTTGTTTGAGGAAAGGAAAGGGCAATAAAAATTTTTGTTGCCTCCATACTTAAGAAAAACATTTAAATGTGACAAACAGTTTCTGTATTACAACTTTAGAATACGGTAATCCCTCAACATTCGCGAGTTTTGATTATTCGCGAATATGAAAATGCAGAAAAACTTAACATTCGCGAAAATCTGACTTGATTATTCACGATTTTTTTTTAATATCTTTCATTTTCAGAATTTATAGTGGTTAAAGATTATTTCACCTGTGTTTTCTTCGTATATACAAATCATTTTTCAGTTGTCAACTGAAAAAGGAGCGAATGTTGCACTACAACATTCGCTCCTTTTTGTAGGAAAGCGAAATAATAACAGAAGAGTACTCATTGCAATGGGGATATTAGAATCGGCAAGGTAGCAGCATTTTCAATCTATTAATTTAAAATGTGCAGTGCAGGTTCTTGTAGAGATGGAGCTGAAGCTGCACTTAGAAAATAAAAATATTTCTAAAGCATTTAGCTGTATTTAAATATCGTATTTTAATATTTTATCGCCTACTGACCCACTAATACATTATCTTTTCTTTGCGAATAAAGAGAGTTGATATTATTTTTTACAAAAAACCTATGCTTTTTTAACTGTAATTATTTCTCCAGTCAGTTAATTTGAATTATCTTCAATAAATAAATTTCATATTTATGAATATGTGTGTACATTCAACTTTTACCTATATGTTGTGCATAACGTATTGTTAATAATACATATATCCTTTTGTTCTTTGAAATGCTGTGCCACCACTCTAATTAAAATTTTATAGGACGTAACTTCTTTATTAGTGCAGAGAGACAGACTCAACATTCATGGATTTGACATTCACGAGGTTTTCCTCGAACGTAACCCTCGCGAATGTTAAGGGATTACTGTATTTAAAAAAATCATCCATGAATAGGTCACTTGCCACAGTGGCTGGTATGAATAAACTTTTACTGGCCATATATAGATATCCACTCGCCATTTAGCGAGTGTCATTCACTAAGCCTGATAATTGACATGCTTGCTTTGGGCTGCTTCTCTATAGAAATTAAAAATAATTAAATTTCAAGCTTGCTTATTTTGAGAACTTAAGTCCATAGATACATTTCAAGGTATTATTGGTAAAAATTACAAAAAAAAAAAAAAAAAAAAAAAAAAAAATCTTTTTATTTTTACAAGAGTATCTTTAAGTGTGTCTGTCTGTAATTACTTCAGATTTATTTGCCATGTATAAAATTCTAACTTTTATTTTACATTTTTATTGATAATTTATATTTAATTATTCAATGATCATTTTTAATTTCATTCATAAAAGTATGCAATGTTTCTTTTACATTCAAAGTGTAAAATTTTCAGAATAATTGTTTTTTATATTTTCAGATGAAGAAAATTCCTTTGAAAGAAATTATGCGAGAAATGAAAGAGATTGAAGAAAAGCAGCGTGAATATGAAAATCAAGGTCGAGAAATTGAACTCTTAATTAGAAATAAAGATAAAGGTATCCTTCAATTTTATTTTGTTTTTCTGAAATAATGCCTGTATGTGCCAGTAACTGGTTTACTTAACAAATAATTTATATACAAACTAATTATAATTGGTTAAGTTAGTTTCCTGCTAAATTTGTATTTAAAGAGTAATTTCATCTGTATGGAGACATGACTTCCAAAAATTAAACTATCTTCTTTTTCATAAGCGTTTTAATCAAAATTTTTGTAATTGATGGAATTTTTCATATTTAATGAAAATACAGGATGACTTTTAATTAGCCTACAACTTTAAACTGAAATAACTTCTCAGAGCCTCACTAGATGGCTGCACGAATGCATGCAGTGAGAGAGGGCATATAAGGAATTTATTTAGTGTCAGTTCCACACAATTTTGAAAATGTCTCTCAAAGCGTCATATTCAACTGAAGATCAAATTTTTATTGTTAAAAATTGGTATTTATGTGGTGAAAATGCTGCATTATTTCTATGGAAGTGGTCTTAAACATTAACAGTGAGTGTGGAACTCAAGTTATCGCCTATCAATACCCAAATAATTATCCTACTGCATTGCATTGGCCACTTTATTCGCAAGATATGAATCCATCTGATTTCTATCTTTGGGGTCCTATGAGAGATTTGATTTACCAAAGCATGATGCAAATATGCTTTAAATATACTTAATAAAATAATTAGAATTTCCTGAATTGAATTATATACCACTTTTAATCTTTCTGTTACTGTCCTTCTATTATCAGAATAAAAAAAATTGTAACTGATAAATTTCTACTAAAAAATATTTTTTTGTTTATATGACTGATCAAAATATTTAGCGATGTGTTTAAAAACTAAGTTTAAGTAATTGAAATTTCACTGGCATGAATAAATTAATTTAATTACCTCAGAATGTAACATTAAACAAAAAACATGTTGTAAAATGTCCTTCTGTTATCACATTGCAAAAATCACTTAAAATAAATAATAGTGAGCATATTTTTTGAGCAACATTTGTTTATTATTTTGCTAGATTTTGCCCACAGTTCCACACATGTAGAATGTAAGTTTAAAAAAATTTAAAATGCAAATTTTACATACAAATTTTTCCGAATTTTTTTTTTTTTTTTTTTTTTTTTTTTGTATACCTTTTTGAATAACAGTGCAACTCCCATTAAAATCTGTTCAGTAGAGCTTTTTAAAAAAGCTAATTTTCTTAATCAGAGTTTACATAATTATATCTTTCTGCCATAGCTCTATAGCTAAGCAATGTAGAACGATGTGTTATACACTAAAACTTTCCCTCCCAAAATTGTGTAACTGACATTCTAAGTCCCATAAAAATCCATTTAGCGGAACATGAGTTATAAGCTTTCAGAAAGAAATTTGTATTTTATGTGTATAGTAAATGAATTAAGGTCTTTAAAGCTGAAAAAAAAAAAAAAAAAAGATTTGTCGATTTAACATCAATTGTTTAGAAAGCAAGAATAGAGTATAATTTTTGTAAAATGTCATGTTACTGCATGAAATGACCCTAAAGCAATGGATGTTAGTGGTTAATATCTTACTATTAGTATTCCTGGTACCTGTTGAGAATTCTTTAAAGGTGCAGCCCCTTTTTAAAACCAGCAAAATGGACAAGGTCTTTAAAACAACCTTTTTAAGCACCTTGTCTTTTTAAAAAATAGTGAATTGCACCTCAAGTTATATCCAGTGATCACCTGTTAAAAATTTTCCTGTACCACAGTGTTTCTTAATCTGCTCTCATTATTGATATTAAACACAATACAAGTGTTTATTTTCTGGTAAAATAATGCACTTTACCTTCTTTAATGTTGCTTTTTATATATAGGGTGAACATTGTTTATTGTAGCAAAGCAGAGGGTTGCCACACCACCTTAAAAACACAGAAAAAAAAAAAAAAGTAAATGCCCGTCTCTTAACCCATGTAAAAAGAAAATGATTGTAGCCATAGCATTTTTTCTTAATTTCTGCTTTTTCTAGACATGTATACATACAGAGAAAACACAGGGATTTTTTTTTTCGGGATTTAATTTGGCAATCCTGTTCTATATTTGTACTGAAATAAGCTTCATTTGACTTTAAGCTTATTTGCAAAAATTTTGTTCTCCTAATAATATGTTGGGTTTATATATTCGTATTCCAAAATACTTTTTTTCTTTTTAAATGTCTATTCCCTGATCCCATATAGATATTACTTTACCAGTAATACAAAATCCTTCATCATGAAGAGCTTAATGAATAAAGTTTAGTGATATAGCAAAATACAACTGCTTTTAATGGGAAATAAACAAGCGAATCCCTTTTAATTTTTTCATTGTTATGCTTGTTTTTAAAAAATGTGTTACATCAGAACACAACTTTTATATGTACAAGGTTTTATCAAGTTCTTAATATTAGAAATATGCTGATTTGCCACCCCCCCCCCTTTTTTTTAAATAAATAAAGTAATTCTACATATCATCTTCAGTTGTTACAAGAAGTCAAAGAGCAGGATCATCTTAATATTTTGAGAAACAACTATTAGTATAGTTTAAAGATGTTTGATTAACTTGTGTATTTTTAGAATCAGATGTAGAAAATATCTTGCACAGATTTACATTGAAGATCCTGATTTGAACTTTGAATAGATAATGCATAACCAGCAACAAAATTTTCATTTATACTGTAGTCTTCAGTGTGTGCACTTTCTTTGCTTTGAATTTCATGTAAAATTAAAAAAAAAATGTAGCTTTTCCTTTAAATTTTTTACACTTGTTCATACATTTTTCTTTTTAACAGTGTTCCCAGTGATATGGAAAGTCAGGGAATTTCAAACTAGTCAGGGAAAGTCATGGAAATTTCAAAATATATAGGAAAAGTCAGGGAATTTACAAATATTTCCTAAAAAGTCATGGAAAGGTCTTTGGGGGGGGGGGGGGGGTAAGATTTTAATTTGAAATAATTTCTTTCTCAGAAAAGTGTGTTACTATATTTCTCACTACTTGACGCCTCTGAAAAATCTCTAGACTGTTGTCGGTTTCAAGATCGAGAAATTCCTTCAAATGCAATGCAGAAAAACCATAATATGGACAAAAGTTTTCTACATTTTTGAGACCTTTTTCATGACATTTCACATTCTAGACTTTGTTTTATGGCATTCATTTGAAAACTGGCAAAGATGAAGTTTTTTTTTTTTTTTTTTTTTTTTTTTTTTTTTTGCATTATAGTATATTATAGAATTTCATTTTGCAATTTTCTTGAAAGGTGCTTGAATTTTCTCTTGGAAAAAGAGTATGAACCCTGTTATTATGAACAAATTTCTGATATATATATTTTTTAATGCTGCTTGTTATTTTGTGTTATTTAAAGCAGATTTTGTGTATGTCCGTTTGGTCATGGAAATTTTTTGGGTTTGGTCAGGGAAATTAAAAGTCATGTTTTGCTGTGTTTTAATCACTTTTATAAATTGAATAAATCTTTTTGATCTGTCATCTTTAAATCAATGACTAATTTCCTTGAAGGCTGCTTGTATAAATCAAAATGCTATCTAATGAATAAAAGCTCAAATTGTTTAGATAGTATTATTATTAGTATTGTTGCAGCTATTGAAAAAAGAAATAGAAAACGGAAGTTACAGATTTCTTTTGATTAGTGCAATTAATTGATCGTGCAACGTTATTGCATTAATCAAAACATATATTCATTGGAAAAAAATACAATAGATCCACAGTCAACTTTCTTAAAACTCAATATCCATAAATAACCAATGTAATAATGTTCTGTGGTGTTGTTTTTGATGTGTTATTGTGAGAAACTACACATTACAGCTTGATTTGAAACTTTTTAAATAAAATTTATCTAATTTACATGAACTTCCATTAACAGAAACATGCAAGTTAATTTAATATTTGACAATCAAGAAACATTAAAAGTACATTTTAAGCTTAACCCAGTATTACTACAATTTTTAGATAGATTATGTTAGCTGGCTTTTTATATAGTTTAATTACTAAAAAGTTACATAAACTTGATTTTAAACTTTCACTGTAATACAATTTGATTACTTCAAACATACATACCTCTAAATTATGAATTTCTGCTTATCTGCAAGCAACTGATTCCCAATGAAGACTTTTATCCAATTCTCATGTCATAGGTTGCATTTCTTGTCAGGACCTGATTACCACAGGGTCAACTTCTGCTACTATTCTTGAATAGTAATCTCTGCCTTATTTAAATGCAGAATTTCTGTTACAGTGGGCGCTCGTTAATTCGAACTTTCGGTTAATTCGAACTAATCCAAAAGCTCCCAAAAACTTGTATTTGAATTAATGTTACAAATATCTCAATAATTCGAACTAATTGTTATCACTTCGGTTAATTCGAACTAAAAATTTGGCAAAAGAAAAATGTCTTTTTTCTCGTTTAATGGAAAAAAATGCTTGCTGTATTTATTATTTTGTGTGTCAAAATTATCTGTATTTTTTTTCCAAGCGCGCCATCCGCGGTAGTTAGAAACTTAAACTAAAAACACTCCAAAGTACTTTTCCTTTCCCCCGCCAAGCGGAATCTACCTGCGTGAGTAGAAACAGAGCGGGCGGGAATCAAGAAGCACGAGGGGGGGGGGGGGGGGGGGGGAGCGCTATCATTTTTTATTTGTTATCGATTTGTATAGAATTTCAGAAAAAAAGAACAGTTTTTACAACAGATTCTAGGGGGCTGCGTCAGTTATGATTACAGTGCAGACAAGTTAATGTGCTCTAGTTTTTCTTCCTCAGTGTGTGGTGTGACCATGTAAAAATTTAGGATGGCTACACATGGAAAGTACAAAACCTTAACTTTGGAGACAAAGGTAGAAATTTTAAAGAAAGTAGAGAATGGCGAATGTAAAACAAAGTTAGCAGCTGCCTATGGAATTAAAAAAAATACCTTGTCAACTTATTTGAAAAACAAGGAATCAATGTTAGATTCATGGGAAAAATATAAATTTGCTAGAGGAAGGAAACGCATGAGAAATGCATCCCGAGAAAATCTAGAAAAAGCTCTACTGCTATGGTTCCAGGATGCTAGATCTCAAAACTTTCCGATAAATGCACCCCTAGTGCAGACGAAGGCTGATGAATTGGCAAGTCGAATGGGTATTGAAGATTTTTAAATGCAGTGATGGATGGCGTTCTCGATTTAAGTCAAGGCACAATATTTCTTATGAAACTGTATGTGGCCAAAGCTCTGATGTAAAGAAGACGTATGCACTAATTTCGGTAGGAAACTGACATGGCTTTTATCTACTTACCTGCCGAAAGATATTTTTATGCGGACGAAATTGCACTTTTTTATAAACTCTTTCCAAACAAGACATTACATTTTAAACGGGAAACTTGCGTAGGAGGTAAAAGCAGTAAAGAGAGGATTACAGCTTTAGTTTGTGCTAATATGGATGTGAGCGAAAAGCTTAAATTATTTATTAGTGATTGGAAATTCCAAGAATCCACGGTGTTTTAAAGGAATTAAAACACTACCAGTTGATTATGCATCCAATGCGAAAGCATGGATGATATTAGACATCTTCAGTAGCTGGTTAAAAGGAATAGATAAGCAGTTTTCGAGACAAAAGTGTAAAATTCTCTTATTTGTGGATAACGCAAGCTGCCACAATAGCCTTCTAGAACTAAGTTACATACAGGTTGAATATTTGCCGCCAAACACAACTGCGAAGCTACAACCAATGGATCAAGGAATCATCCAGAATCTTAAAACAAATTATCGTAAGAGACTCTTAAAACAAATAATTTTTTCTTTAGATTGTGGTGAAAATTACGACATTACTCTGCTGACAGCTATAAATGATCTATACGTTGCATGGGACGCTGTTAAAGAAAGTACAATTATTAATTGCTTTTGTCATGCTAAATTCATTTACTCCGAAAAGAACAATCATAATCGAAGTATATGACGATATTGATACCAATTTTCTTGAATTCAAAAAATTTAAATGTGATAACGTTACATTTATGATTAAGTAAGGGTAGATGAAGACGCAGAAGTCTGTGGAAAACTCAGCGATGATGACATAATAAAAACTCTCCGAGAAGATGAAGAAGCAGAGACCTTATCGGATTTAGAAGAGAATGCAGATACTGTTAACTGGCCTAATGACCAAGCCATAAAGGACTCTATAAAAACTCTGAAAGCATTTATTCAGATAGAACCTTCCTCTGAAAATTAATTGAAATGTTTGCTTCAAATCGAGAAGCTGGCTGAAAAATGTAGGCATAATAAACAAAACCAAACATCCATTTTACAGTTTTTCCCAAAAGTGTAATTCATATTTTTAATTAAAGTTTTCTTTCTACTGCGTACTTAATGCTTCATTTTATGATTAAGGTAAGTCTTTATTGCTTTTTAATGTGTTTAATTTTAAATAGCATAGTGTAATGTATTTTCTGGGGTTATACATACCAAGAGATTTTTCTTCTTCAGTGATGCACTTTTTAAGTTATATTTTCTCTTAACATCGGATAATTTGAACTTATTTCTGAGAACCTTTGAGTTCGAGTTAACGAGCGTCCACTGTATAAGGTAAAAATTACTATTGAGAAATACTGGTGGGAAGTTTGTTCCTGCAATAATCAGACCTTTTTTCTTGTCGGATTTTTGCTTTATTTTAAAAACAAATAGTTGCCATTTGGCTGGCAAAAAAAGGATCACCCTTTCTGTGTTTTGCGCACTAATCAAAATTTTCCCTGCATTAATCAAGGGAGCATCTGAAAAAAAATTAACGGTCTAACTGAAAATCACATTAACTGAAACTGCATAAAATAAGGGAAGTCTGTACCATGTCCAGTTTGCCATTGTATGGGATGACTAATAATTTAATCTAAATTAATAAATTCTTTCAGCCGTCCAAAATCTGTTTTGATTTCAGAAGAAATCTGTGCAGTAAGCTACATTTTCAAATGATTTTCTGAAATATATATTTTTTATTTTTGAGCTCTAAGTCTATGGCCTGGTCAATTTGTGCTGTATTCATTACCTGTCTATCAGTATGCTTCTTTTTAACTTTGTTTTGATTTAACTTTGCACAAAAAAATAACAGGTTTGGAGCTGTCATGATATTGTTCACTATTTTTTTTTAAATGGGAGGTGGGAAAAGGTGCCTTTTAAATGAAGAAAATTGGACATTTTGGAAAATAAAAAATATTTTAGCTTATAAATTATTAGAAATAAAGTCATTGATATTTTTTTAAATTAAAAAACTGTTTAAAAGAAAAAAAATAATAAACAAAGTATTTAAAAAATATATTCTTATTTAAAATGCTCAAGTTATGCTTGTTTATTTCACTCTAATTTTGTCAAGATTAATTAGTTTTGTCTTTCAATTATCTTATAATTTTAATACAAATATTTTAATAATGTATAGTATTTTGTCATTATAAATATGGAAATAAAATATGACTTTCATTTTACAGTTTTTTTTATCATATATATAAAATTTATTAATTTGATTTCAGATGAAGAACCTTCTGTGGAAGAAGAAGAACATATAATGCAGCTATTTGAATTAGTAAATCAGAAAAATGCATTGTTCCGTCGTCAAGCTGAATTAATGTATATGTAAGGAATATCAATTTTCATTTAAAAAATTTATTGTCTAGTATTTTGTGGTTTGCATTTTGATGCATAGTTCTGATAAATGATGATAATTATGAATATTCTAAAACAAAATTGAATAAAAAAATATCCCCCCCCCCCCTCGACAATGAAACAACTAATTTCTGCAATATAAAAATATAATTATATTTTCTTTTTTGTTTTTTAATATTTTATTATTCCTTATGTTGTCATAAACTAAAAGAGAGATTTAAAAAATAATTTAAAATGATAAAAAAGAAAGTTTTATTTGATAAAAAGTACATGCTGAAAATTATTTCTTTTAAATGTTATTTTTGTTTTCTTTGAGATTGTTTTTCAATTTTATTTCTAGAAAGCGATCACAAAGACTAGAAGAACAACAGTATAAAATTGAAAAAGAAATTCGTCTACTGATGGAAAAACCTGGTAAGAGTCTTTTGTTGTTGCTGTCTTAATATTACTTTTATTAGAAATAATATTTCTAAATATGAGAGTAATACCTTCTATGATGTGACCTTCAGATAATATGATTATTGTCTTATAATTCTTGATTTCAATAATGTCTGTTGTAGTAATCAAAATTCACTACAGCATTGATTTTAAGAGTCTATTAGTGTTAAAAAGTCTTTTTTATTCAATTTGTTATTCTGTCTTAGAGATTTATTTTTAGTTTTTTAATTGTAGCAAAAATATTTCATATTAACAGTATTTTAGTTCAACGCAGCAGCTTTGTAAAAATGAAGATTAAAATTTTTTTAAAAGTGTGGTACATATATAATGAAGGTATTGTGCTGAAGGTGTGTTTGAAAGTATTGTGCATATTGCACCCCTATAATTTGAAACAGTATCTTTCTATTTTTAGGCATATTTGCTGTTTTACGCAGTCCACCCCCTTTTTTTTTTTTTTTTTTTTTTGTAAAGAAACTTTCATGAGATATGTAGCATGAAAGTACAATAAAAAGCATTGCAAAGTATAATAACTAGTACAAACATAAAGAAAATAAACAAATCAAAGTGAGGACATATGCTTGAATCAATGCAAAGTGTTTGGAATCATAGTCTTGTTCATTCAAATAATCACATCATCTTCTCTTATTCATTAACATAGACATCTCCATTCTTATGCTTAATTTTTAAGCTTTCATTTTTACATACTGCATATAATGCACACTTGTAAAATTTGACAGTTTTCTTGTTTAAAAAGTGGGCATCATATGCCGGAATATATGGTAATAATCTTTGTTTAAATCCTTTGTCTTGACATTGCTTTAACATTTTCTTGTTTAAGTCAGAGAAATGTAACTATTTTGCTGAGATTTTGTTCATTATCAAGTCTGTTATTTGTACAATCAATTTTAAAAGGTGTCAAAATCAAAACTCAAAAGTATTATTTTTTGAGAAAATTTAAAAACTCTGAATGAAAAAACTGTAATTTTAATTCTTTGTTGTCTGTTCTTGTTTGATTTTGATTTTATAGGAAACTACCTATTTATTTATTTTTGTCCTTTAAATTTCTTAGTCAGTTCAAACATTTTTTTTTCATTTTTATTCATTTAATTTTTATTTGCATCGCTAATTGCGAGCAAAAGTGTTTTTTAGTGTATATATATTTTTTATGAAGTACATTTTAATTTTTAAAGTGAAACTGTTAGTGATAAGTTATCATTACACCTATCATATTTTCTGATTAGATGAAACCATTTTAATGAGAAATGAGCAAAATTAAATGAGAATTTATTTTGAAAATGAGATGAAATTTGACATTAAATATAGTACATTAAACAACATTTAGAGCAACAGAAGATTTTCTCAAATTGCAGATCAGTTTTGATTAGCATTAAATACTAATAATGAAAAACTTCATGTTATCGAAACTAGTCTGCAATTTGAATAAATTATCTAGTGCTTTAAATGTTACTTTATATATTGTTGAGAATTTGTTTTACTAATTTTGTTCTTTAACAATGTCAAATAAAAATGTCAGATTTATTGTACATTTGATAGATTAAAAATGTCTTACTTTTTTTAATAATTTATTTATTTTTTAATAGAATTGGAACAGTTAGTACTTTTTACTACAGTTTTCGACTTATTCTCTTAATAATATTTTCGTAGTACATCGAACTATTAATCATTGAATATGCAATTGTAAATAAAGTCAAACAAAGGATTTTTTGAATTTAACATTTAAATTTAGCAAATATTTAAAATAATTTTTGCAAGGTTGAGAATTTTTGCTGAAGCACACATTTCAGTTGAAAATGCAAAGAAATTTTTCAAATAAACAAAGCTGCATAAATTTCCTATTTTTTTGTGAATGTAGTATAATTTGATACTTGTGTGCATTTAATAAAACTTGTTTCCCTTTTTTAAATAATAAGTGTATTTCTTGTTCTGTAAAACATTTCAGCAGCAAACAGTATGCAAATTCTGAATATGGCCAGTTTGGTTTATTATGATAGACACTCTTTTAAATTGTATCAAGAAGGTCATTTAAACAAAAATTCATCTTTTAGTGAAGGAATTATTTTCTCTGTGAAAACTTTATATCGGTTATATAACCTCATAGGTTTGAAAAAGAAAAATGACAGTTAATTTGCCTCATAATTTTGCTACATTCAACAAAATTCTGTTATAAACACATAAAATTTCCCTTTGGAAACAATATCAATAATTTTCATAATGCTTGCATTTGCTCCATTAAAAGAGTTTTTTTAGTGTGTTTTAATAATAATCCATATATTTAAAGCGAAAAGCACTTTCTGTAATACAGTGGAACTCTAGATATACGTTACCTGAGTTGTACGTTTCCCTCAGTTATATGTTACAACTCAGCGGTCCCGACGACCACTTGCCATTAAAAATTAGCTGAGTTATACATTTCCCTCAGTTATACGTTACGTTTTTGCGTCTCCGGAGAAAATTTTGTCTCATTTATACATTTTGTAATAGGAAACACCGACGACACGTCGGATGAGTCTCATTTGAAAGATTCCACTCAAACATCGGAGCTGCTCTGAGGGTTTTGGCGTAGTAAAGTGGTTCGTCATTAGTAAAAGCTGTAACGATAAGGCAGCTGCATTATTAACAGAAATGCAAAGTTTGTTGTTCAATGTTGGCTCTGCAGAAAAGATACAATCAAAGATGAGTGATTATTTCAACAAGATTCAGTAAACTACTGAAATGTCTTTTGATAAATGACTTGCAAGCAAAGGCGATATGATTTCTTTAAGTGCTCTACGTATATTACAAATATTTTTAATAAAGCTTTTATGATAAAATAACTTCATGTGTACTTTTCTTATGTACCTTTTTTCTACTCTGTAACATTTTGAAAATTTATGTAGTAATACTTAGGAAACTTCCGTTTTCGATATAAAAGGTAACTGAAACGCCTCAGCGGAACAAAGTTTTTACTATATATTGAAGAAAATGTTCCGGTAGACCATTAATTGAGTTGTACGCTTTACTGAATTGTAATTTTTGTTGTTCGGTCCTAGGCAAAACGTATAACTGGAGTTTTACTGTATTCCACATTCTTTTTTCCACACAAAATTGATTTTATTGCACATGCTTCAACTTTTTTTGAAGGCTTCTCCCTTCAGAAACGGAAAACCTGTTTAGCCCTCATCCTTCCAGCTAACTATTGCCCGGAAGCAAAATCAAGTGATGGAGGGAGTGATCTCCATTCTTCCACATGCTTTGTTTGAGAGCGGGCTGAACGAACCAGATTGCAAGAGAATTAGGGTGATTGAAAAGGGATAGAGGTGTTTTGAGACTGGATCCGAGGACAGTGAGGTGCCCAATCCTAAGTTTGTTTAGTTCGAGTTTCATTTGGAATAAACCGACCAGCGTAGCGGGCGAAGCTCCGCTAGTTATTATTATTACTGTAGCATTATTTTACTTTTAGATAATGAGGTACATTTCCTATTAAGCACTGTTTGCTGTTTGCATTTCATTATGATAAAAGTTTCTATTATCCAAATGTTAAATTATGTTAAAACAAGGAAAACTTCTGAATTTATCATTAGTATAATCTTTTTTATTTGGAATAGGTTTGAAATAGGTTGTGTGAAAATAAAGTGAAATAATTTAACTGGAAATTAAAATTTGTTTTCATGAAGCATTCTAATATACTAAAGGAAAAAATTAATGAATTCTTATTGATAATTCATTTATAGCAAAAAGATTTGGGTTTGTTACATACAAGGAATGCCCACTTATCCAGGGAATTGGATGTATGCCTCAAATGCAGGACTTCTTTTAAATTTAACCATATTTGTTACTTTTAAAGAAAATTTCCCATAATTTCAGAAATTTGAGTTTAATAACTCATGATTGACTTCAAGATGACTCTTGTAATTTTCACAGCACCTGCCTCATGGAAAGTAGAATGGGAACAGCTATGCAGATTCATCAATATTTCTGGCTATTATTTTTAAAATATAATGTTCTATTTATATTTTAACAGTAGTTTTGTTGAGTTAAACCCCCCCCCCCCCCTAAGTTGTCATGCTATGCAGAATTATTTTTTTAATTAATAAATTATTATGTGATGAATTAGTTAATGTAAAATAAATAAATAAAACAACAACAAAAACTACATTTTTATGCTATGATGAAACGAGTCTGTATATTTATTTAGAATCAGAGAAAACTGATGAAGATAGACAAAAGGAAGAAGAACTGACAGCAGAACTGATTGATATAGTTGACCAAAGGAATTCTATTATTGACAGTATTGAAATGGATAGAAGAAGGTATATCAGTTTTTATACCAATATAATTTATACAAGTATATCTATACTAATTTTAGGGTGTTTTAAGAAATACATCGTAAGAAAAAGTCATTCCTCATAATAATTCAACATAAAAGAAAATTTTGCTCAATCTGTGTGTTTATATGTGATGGATAGAAAAATCTACTGTATATAGAGGTATGAAAATTTGTATGAGAAGTCCAGGGTAGGTTTTGATTCACCTGAGACTCAGATTTTTCATTTTTTGATAATTAGCTGACATATTAATTAAAAATTGCAATTAAAGAGCAGTTGTCAACAAAAACATAGCAGGGTTCGTCCAAAACCCCATTTACAGAGTACAAAAGCAGAAAAACAAAAATGTGAGAGTGCAAAAAATGCGAGAAAAAGATTCAAAAGTATGAGAAATATATGTATATATATAATAAAACTTATATTTTGTTTAAATGCATTTAATAGTTGTATATGGAGATAATAATAATAATAAAATAAACTTAGAAGAAGGCTTTTTGCATAGATTTGCATATAAAAATCTAAAATCATTCAATACTTATTTTAGGTAGATTTAAGGCTGTTATCATGGGCCCCCAAAACACCGGGCAGGTCAGCTACTTAAATCTAAAAGAACCTTAGTATTCTAGATATTTTAACTAAAGTTTTATTTAAATGATTAAAATTAAGAAGGAAAATTCTTTTTCTGTATTTTTGCTTGCTTTTAAAAATACTTTTGTTTGATGTCAAATTATGAGTTATTTATTTTGCTTTAATTACACAATATTTTTGTATTATATAAGAGTTGGAAAATGAAAATTGAATGAAAATCTTTTTTATTGAATTAAAATCTTCTATTGTAAATAATATTTTACTAAATTAATCGAATTTACTGTAATTAATATCCCTCTCTTCCAAAGAAATCTTATTTCAAACTAGATGACACCTTTCTAATATGGCTGGTAATATATATCAGTACAAAAACCCTTAACGGGTTAAATGTTGTGACGCAGCACTTTGTTTTGGCTCTATAAATTTTAAATATGGGTCTTAAAAGTAATGATATCAAATTTAAGTGACGCTATGTTAATAAATTTTTTAATCATAATTTTCTTTTTAGTTTTATATATATTCACAGGTGCAATTATTATCTTAATATGAAAAAAATATATAGGACTTATTCGCTGATGATTTTTCATTCACATCTCTCATGAATTCAAAATATGGGTTTTAAAAGAAATGATATCAAAATTTGAGTGACACCTTGACGTGAATTTAATAGAACTCTTTTAAAATTCAATTTAAATTATTTTTGGTTTGTCTTCTAAAGTATATTTACACATACAAACAATACTTTTAATTTTTCAATACACTTTTAAATATATTACTTTCACTGAGCCATATGTATTGAAATGTATTTATTTCAATAAATTGATTTATCTTCTGTGCCACGCTATCCAAAATCATAAGTAAAATTTATGTAAATGATTATTTTGCGTCATAGTATCCAAACAAAGGGAAATGTATGCAAGTTTTGGTTTGTCTTCTAAAGTATACAAACCAAAAATAATTTAAATTGAATTTTAAAAGAGTTCTATTAAATTCACGTCAAGGTGTCACTCAAATTTTGATATCATTTCTTTTAAAACCCATATTTTGAATTCATGAGAGATGTGAATGAAAAATCATCAGCGAATAAGTCCTATATATTTTTTTCATATTAAGATAATAATTGCACCTGTGAATATATATAAAACTAAAAAGAAAATTATGATTAAAAAATTTATTAACATAGCGTCACTTAAATTTGATATCATTACTTTTAAGACCCATATTTAAAATTTATAGAGCCAAAACAAAGTGCTGCGTCACAACATTTAACCCGTTAAGGGTTTTTGTACTGATATCATTACTTTTTTAAGGTTATTGATGAAAATGTCAATTAGTCAAAATTAAGCATAGGGTATAAATTAATCATTAGAATAAAATTTTAAAGAAATGCTAAAAAAGACCCCTTGGACCCCAATAAAAATATGAGGGTGGTGGCCCAGGGAGAGGAATCCAAGACTCAACTTTTAAATTATACAGCGAGAGAGTAACACAATTAGAAGTATGAAAATGCATGGCAAAACCCGATTGTTCCATCTTCCACCGCCAGGGGGGCACTCTGTTCTATACAAACATAGCTGAAATCTTTGAGGCTGTCGATTTGGAGTTGAATGAGCCATACCTCGTCGTGATCGGTCGCATAGAACCCAATAGGAAAGCGCCCCCTGGTGGTGAAACTTGGAACTACAATCGATATATCCTGTCGATGTCGAGTCGATGAATCAAACTACATTGTGATGGGACCTATAGAAATAGAGTTAGCTACAAAATCTGTTAGTTCCACCTTCCACCACTAGAGGGCGCACTCTGTTCTATACAAACATAGCTCAAATGTTTGAGGCTGTCGATTTCAAGTCGAATAAGCCATACCTCGTCGTGATCGGGCCCATAGAATCCGAGATAGGAAAGCGCCCCCTGGTGGTGAAATTTGAAATTAAAATCGATATATCCTGTCGATGCCGAGTCGAATAAATTAAACTGTATTGTGATGGGGCACATAGCTACAAAATCCGTTAGTTCCATCTTCCACCGCCAGGGGACGCACTCTGTTCTATACAAACATAGCTGAAATCTTTGAGGCTGTCGATTTGGAGTCGAATGAGCCATACCTTGTCGTGATCGGTCCCATAGAACCCGATAGGAAAGCGCCCCCTGGTGGTGAAACTTGGAACTAAAATCGATATATCCTGTCGATGAATCAAACTACATTGTGATGTGACCTATAGAAATAGAGTTAGCTACAAAATCTGTTAGTTCCACCTTCCACCACTAGAGGGCGCACTCTGTTCTATACAAACATAGCTCAAATGTTTGAGGCTGTCGATTTCGAGTCGAATAAGACATACCTCGTCGTGATCGGGCCCATAGAATCCGAGATAGGAAAGCGCCCCCTGGTGGTGAAATTTGGAATTAAAATCGATATATCCTGTCGATGCCGAGTTGAATAAATTAAACTGCATTGTGATGGGACCCATAGCTACAAAAATCGTTAGTTCCATCTTCCACCACCAGGGGACGCACTCTGTTCTATACAAACATAGCTGAAATCTTTGAGGCTGTCGATTTGGAGTCGAATGAGCCATACCTCGTCGTGATCGGGTCCATAGAACCCGAGATAGATAAGCGCCCCCTGGTAGTGAAACTTGGAATTAAAATCTATATATCCTGTCGATGCTGAGTCGAACCAAACTGCATTGTGATCGGACCCATAGAACTCGAGTTAGCTCCAAAATCCGTTAGTTCCATCTTCCACCATCAGGGGGCGCACTCTGTACTATGCAGACATAGCTGAAATCTTTGAGGCTGTGGATTTCAAGTCGAATAAGCCATACTGCGTGGTGATTGGGCACATAGAACCCGAGAGAGGAAAGCGGCCCCTGGTGGTGAATTTTGAAACTAAAATCAATATATCCTGTCGATGTCGAGTCGAATAAATTAAACTGTATTAGATACCAATTAATCTCGGAAAAAATTGCAAATTTTGTCATTTGGCAGCGTAAAAATAATGAATTTCATCGATCGGCACAGAAAAAACATGTATTTTGTCGATAGGGGGAGAAAAGATCATAAATTTCGTCGAACAGGCGGATAAAAATCATGAATTTCATTTATTAGTGCATGAAAAACACAAATTTCATCAAACACTCGCATAAAAATTAAAAAATTCATTGATCGGGCATGAAAAAACATTAATTTCGTCAAGTTTGCACGTAAAAATCACAAATTTCATCAAATGGTAGCATAAAAATCACAAATTTCATCAAACGGTAGCATAAAAATCAAGAATTTTGGCAATCGGGTGATAAAAATTTTTTTTGTCAATCCGGCCCGTAAAAAGTATGAATTTTGTCGATGAGGTGCGTAAAAATTGTCGAGTCGAATGAATTAAACTGCATTAGATACCAATTAGTCTCTGAAAAAATTGCAAATTTCATTATTTTGCAGCATAAAAATCAGGAATTTCGTTGATCAATGTGCAAAAATCATGAATTTCATCGATCGGCACAAAAAAAACATGAATTTTCTCTATAGGGGGAGAAAAGATTATAAATTTCGTCGAACAGGTGGGTAAAAATCATGAATTTCATTTATTAGCACATGAAAATCGCAAAATTCATCAAACGGTCGTTATGAAAATCAAAAAATTCTATGATCGGGTATGAAAAAGTCATTAATTTCGTGAAGTTTGCACGTAAAAATCACAAATTTCATCAAACGGGTGCATAAAAATCAAGAATTTTGAAAATCGAGTGATAAAATTTTTTTTTGTCAATCCGGCCCGTAAAAAGTATGAATTTTGTCGATGAGGTGTGTAAAAATTGTCAAGTCGAATGAATTAAACTGCATTAGATACCAATTAGTCTCTGAAAAAATTGCAAATTTCATTATTTTGCAGCATAAAAATCAGGAATTTTGTTGATCAATGTGCAAAAATCATGAATTTCATCGATCGGCACAGAAAAAACATGAATTTTCTCGATAGGGGGAGAAAAGATTATAAATTTCGTCAAACAGGCGGGTAAAAATCATTAATTTCATTTATTAGCGCATGAAAAAACATTAATTTCGTCAAGTTTGCACGTAAAAATCACTTTCATCAAATGGGTGCATAAAAATCAAGAATTTTGGCAATCGGGTGATAAAAAAATTTTTTGTCAATCCGGCACGTAAAAAGTATGAATTTTGTCGATGAAGCGCATAAAAATTGTCGAGTCGAATGAATTAAACTGCATTAGAGACCAATTAGTCTCTGAAAAAATTGCAAATTTCATTATTTTGCAGCATAAAAATCAGGAATTTTGTTGATCAATGTGCAAAAATCATGAATTTCATCGATCAGCACAGAAAAAACATGAATTTTCTCGATAGGGGGAGAAAAGATCATAAATTTCGTCGAACAAGCAGGTAAAAATCATGAATTTCATTTATAAGCACATGAAAATCGCAAATTTCATCAAACGGTCGCATGAAAATCAAAAAATTCTTTGATCGGGTATGAAAAAATCATTAATTCCGTAAAGTTTGCACGTAAATATCACAAATTTTTTCAAACGGGTGCATAAAAATTAAGAATTTTGGCAATCGGGTGATAAAATTTTTTTTGTCAATCCGGCCCGTAAAAAGTATGAATTTTGTCGATGAGGTGCATAAAAATTGTCAAGTCGAATGAATTAAACTGCATTAGATACCAATTAGTCTGAAAAAATTGCAAATTTCGTCATTTTGCAGCATAAAAATCAGGAATTTCGTAGATCAATGTGCAAAAATCATGAATTTCATCGATCGGCACAGAAAAAACATGAATTTTCTCGATAGGGGGAGAAAATATTATAAATTTCATCAAACAGGCCGGTAAAAATCATGAATTTCATTTATTAGCAAATGAAAAACGCAAATTTCATCAAACGCTTGCATAAAAAAAAAATTCGTTGATCGGGCATGAAAAAAGATTAATTTCGTTAAGTTTGCACGTAAAAAACCCAAATTTCATCAAACGGGTGCATAAAAATCAAGAATTTTGTCTATCGGGCGATAAAAAAATGTATTGTCAATCCGGTACATAAAAAGTATTAATTTTGTCGATGAGGTTAAAAATAAAGGTAATATGAGTCAAGGAGTCTAACCTTATGAGTCTCCTTATTTTCTTTCTTGTTCGGATGCAAACAATTCATATTTTTAATCTGCATTTGGTCGAAAAATGAATTATCTTTAATTTTAAAAACGAGAAATTCGTAATTACATGTATAAAATTCGATTGGTATTTATTATTGGTATTTATGATTTCAAAATTTTTAATAAGAAATTGTTTTTTTGCTAGTATACAGTGGGCAAAGTCTCTAGCCATGCCAACCAACCAATCGGTTGCTTATGGATCTGCTTATGCTTATATCACTTATTCATATAGTTTAGCTTTGGCTTGCCTCTTATTAGTTTGTCTTGACTGCTAAATTTTTATATTTCACATTTTATAATTTTTATTGCAATACTTCAGGTAAGAATGCTTTTTAACTTGATTATTTCCTGTATTTATAATAATTTTTTGTTACTAACATTCTTATGTTTTAATGGGTGCAAAATTTAAGATTGGCGAAAAAGCTACTAAAAGGTTCTTTATTTCAATAAATTGTTTTATCTTTTGTGCCATGCTGTCGAAAATTGAAAGAAAAATTTATGTAAAGGTTTATTTTGCATCATAGTATCCAAACTAAGTGAAATGTATGCAAATGGATAGTATGATGCAAAAAAAACCATTTACATAAATTTTTCTTTGAATTTTCGACAGCATGGCACAAAAGATAAATCAATTTATTGAAATAAATACATTTCAATGCATAATACAGGTTTATTGCAAGTGATATATTTAATGATGATTGTACTGAATTTTGTATTGAAAATGGAACATTTTAGTACATATTAATGGTTTAGCATAAAAAATAATTTATGTAGGTCATTCTAAAATTCTTATATAACAAAATCTGTAAAAATGAAGCTCTGTTTTGTCAGAATTCTGCAATTGTTAATTTGTTTTAAAACTAAATAAGCACTCCTTAGGTATTTTTAACTGTTTTTATTATTGGAAATGGTGCGGAAAAACAGAACAAAACAAACTTTAGTAAAATATTTTATGTAGTAATAGGGTGGGTTTTTTTAGGAAACATTTATTTAACTGCGTTTATTTATTTATTTTTAAGAGGACAGCCAAGGGTCGATGCATGCTTTACACTCACGCTAAAAAAAAAAAAAAATTAATCGGTTAAAAAAAAGAAAAAAGTCTCCAAACTTTGGGGACTGTTTTTTCTTTTATGGCAACCTGGCTATTAAGCTTGTATTTAGTAGCTTGGCGCAGCCTTGGAAATCGTGCCATCCAAACAGTCGCCAATCTTTTGTTTACATTTTAGCGTGAGTGTAACACATCTGTTCAGTTATTTTTCTTGGGGCCCATTTTGTGAAAAGTAAAGGTTACTTTTGTGAAATTTATTATATTTTAGTGAAAAATAACATTTTGTAACAAAAGTTGAAATTCAGTTACTCAAATTAGAACAAAGTACTTATTAACAAAAACTTTTTACATTTACAATCACTTTGCTGAAATTTTCCTCTCAAGTGAACTTGTTTGTTTACAAATTACACATTTTAAAACATCACAAAATAATAAATATTTAATAAATAGTAAGTTTTTATGGAATAGAATTTTGTGAAAGGAACTATTTTAGTAAAAAGAATTTTGTGGAGAGGCCCATTTTATCAAATTGATTTTTGTGAAGAGGTCCGTTTTATTAAATTGATTTTTCCCCAAATTTTACCTGGATCGACCCTTGACAGAGCAAAATATAAATATGTAAACTTTATTCTTAATAAAACAAACAAATAAACTGATATTTTTTTTTATGTATATCAATATTTATTTACATCAAACTATCAATTATTTATTTTATTTATTTTTTTAATAATAGAAACTATTTCATTAGTTACGCTATTTTATTTTTATATTGAAATAAAAAAAATCCACGTGCTATTATTGCATGCTATTTGTAACTAATATTAAAAAAAAAGTTTTCGCCGGCGGAGGAAAAAAATCGCACCAACGTGGTGCGTATATATATGACATCTGTGCGGTATTATTGATCAATAATACTATATTAATAAAATAGATTAGCAGTTTCACACCGCTTTTTCGCCAATCTTAAATTTTGCACGCATTAAAACATAAGAATGTTAGTAACAAAAAATTATTATAAATACAGGAAATAATCAAGTTAAAAAGCATTCTTACCTGAAGTATTGATATAAAAATTATAAAATGTGAAATTTTAGCTGTCGAGACAAACTAATAAATAAGAGCCAAGCCAAAGACAAACTAATAATAAGTAATAACAGCTAAGCCAAAGCTAAACTACTGTGGCTAAACTATCAGTCAGATAATCAACCGATTGGTTGGTTGGCATGGCTAGAGACTTTGCCCACTGTATACTAGCAAAAAAACAATTTCTTATTAAAAATTTTGAAATCATAAATACCAATAATAAATACAATCTAATTTTATACATGTAATTACGAATTTCTCGTTTTTAAAATTAAAGATAATTCATTTTTCTACCAAATGCAGATTAAAAATATGAATTATTTGCATCCGAACAAGAAAGAAAAAAAATTTAACCATAATTTAATTTAATACATATTTTGGAATGTATAATAAACTGTTTTCATATTAAAAAAAAATAAAATCTAAATAGTTCTTCAGCCACATATGATTGCGAAATCGCCTTTAACTATAACCGTGATACCCATGAACATCCTGACCGCGCAGGAATAAAAAAGGGTGAAAAGGCCGAAAATCTTTAATGTTAGTCTACCAGAAAAAGCATAAGAAAAGAGTCCGATTTTGAAGCTGGATTATATAAAAAACAAGAGTTTTCCTACGTTAGCTCAAAATCTTACTCTCTTCATCTAAAAGCGATTAATATAATATATTAATTTTAAAAAAATCGTTCGATCCATTTTCGAGATAACACCTCTGTGCCCATTACACCATTACATTTTCCATTTTCGCTTAAAAATTGGTTTCCAGATCTCAAAATCTACTGCATGTAGAAATCTATAAATTTCAGGATAGAGTTAGGCCATAGATATAAGACTAATGTGAAAAAATCGAAACGGTATGCCTCATATTTACTGAGATATTAAATGTCGGCGTTTCGATTTTCCTTTGATGTCCTGCTAGCTGTATATATGAGAGTGACGGAATCTTCGGTTTTGGGCTTACGGTTTTCGGTTTTTCGCTGCGTCACTCAAGAGACTACCGTCTCTTATGATGTATATACATATATTTAAACATATTCATATAAAAACTTTTCCCCATTATTGTACTTATTGTAATACTTCAAAAGTATCATATGCATATAATAAAATGCTGCAAGTTTATTTTTACATTATTTTGGTGAAATTGGAGAATTAAATTTTTAAAAGTACTAAAAGGTATTGAAAAACAGGACTATATTAAAAAGCATAATTTGTTTGCTATATAACTGTTAAGAGTCATTGGATGAATCTGTGGATCATGATGTTCAGATTGTAGATTCCATTTTTAAGAGTTATTTTTACCTAATTTTGAATTTTTTATTGCAAGGACAAAAACTTTTAACTACATTGTCATCATTCAAAGAAACTTCTAGAATTTATGCAGAATTATTTTCCAAAACATGTTTGTTCAAAACTGCTAAGTATTGAACTTAATTCCTTTCATATGCTAAGAGGTTGCTCTACCATCTGAACTATGTCCTGGACATCCAATTTTTCTATTCTGAAAGCATTTTTTTGCGTAAGTATTATAGCCAAGGCTACTCCATTGTGCCAAACCACAACAAAATGTTTCATTTGGCAAATAAAATGAGATTGAAATCTTAGATATGTTGCCATAACAACATATCACAGGCCTTTGCAAAATGAAATAAATGGCATATCTAATTACGGATATTACCACAATTACCCTTTTGTCATACGTAATTGGGATACCATTCATTTCACTTGGCTAAGAGATGTTGCTATGGAAATACCTGTGTTGATGTGCTAGCTGGCTGGCAGTTTTGTTATCTGTACTATCTAATTTATCATATATACTACAATTATACATTTTAAAATGGGTTGAAAAAATGTGACGCTGTTTTTGGGATGATTATTATATTATTATTTACTATTTTCAGTAATTGTTATTATTGATATAATTTTGTATATGGCTTTTAATTTTTAATGAGAGAAGTAGCATTTAATTATCTATTTTATAAGTTAATAGGGACAGTGAACATCTAAAAAAAAAAAAAAAAAAAAAACACCAGAAAGTAGCTATTATAAAATTTTGAATGCATCATTTTATAAATGAAATTTGAATTTTTCCATTTTTTTTTTTCAAACAGAAATAAACTCCTTTGGGAAAACTCCTGAAAAAAAAAAAAAACTCCTCCCCCCCCCCAAACTTTCTGTTTTTTCCTCTGAGAATTCCAATCTCTAACTAGGTGTCTCCCACCCCCCTTTTTCTTTTTTGCTGGCTGTACAAAGATAATAAAATGTATAAATGATGGAATTTTAATTGATTCACATACGTCATACTTCACAGTGTAGGATTGTTAAAAAAGAGGTTTGGAATTGATCAAAATTATTTTGCATATTTTAAATAAATTATATTTATTACTATGACTGTTTTCAATGAAATTAGTAGAAGCATTATAACTAAACTGTAATAATTTCTTGTTTAAAATTATTATTGTTATTATTTATTTTTTTCTGTAGAGAACTGGAAGAAGATCATAGTGTACAAGAACAATTTGAAATTAAAAATGGTGAGAATCATCCTTTTTTTTTTTTTTTTTTTTTTAAATACATTTTTATTGTGTTTAAGTGTTCTGTAGTATATTGTATATGTGTGTTCATACATAAATTTCAAATGGGTGAACTCATTTTTGATAAGACAACTTTTATTGTTTGAAAAATATGCTTGCCAGAGAATCAAGTGAAAATTTTACTTGCTTGAAGACATTATGCAAAAATAGAAAAGAGTTTAATTTATGTTTAAAAACATTAATGTATAAATAACATTTCTCTGAGAATAACATGCAGACTCAATAGTAAAATCTGAGACATATATTTATTATCTTGTATAGTAAACTCAGTCTAAGGTGGACTCTGAGATGGAAATATGACTAGCCTGGAAAGATTTTCAAGTCCTGGCGAATCCATAACCATAAGGTTTGTGTAATGCAGAATACTGTCTATGATGAAAAATTTTCTTGGTCTGATTCTGCCTTAGACAGAGTTTACTGTATTTAATGCCACCAATGTGGAATCTCATATCTTTCTTGTTCAGAGGTTGATATATATGAAATTAAGATGATTTTACTCTTTCTATGATCATTAAAAATTCTTCTGAAGCTAAGTCAGTTTATTCTCAGATCTTATATCTTAGATCTTATAACAAATAGAAACAATACTTTATATTTTAAAAACTAAAAAATGCACAATAAAAATAATTTTTGTAAGCATTTCAAGCTACAAATGAGCGCCTCATCAGTGCAATGTTGATCGGTCACTTAGGTTATTGTTCAACATAATCATGGTCAAAATATGCAGTTAAATCAATAAAACACTATGGAGTATACGTCAGAGTAGAACCAAATATTCAGGTGGGACTGTACAATACCTTTTTATCTACACCATTGGAACTATGAGCTTGGTGTAATTTATACGTTGAAACTTCGTTAAACTGTCAACTCTTGGGACCCAAGAACTGTGGCTCTTAAAGGGACCGCTTTACCATTCCTCCCCAATAGTGAAATTCCATTTTAACCTGTGGGAAAGTATAATTAAGGAATTACTCATTACATAATATAATTATCAAAATCTGGTTTTCATTATCAGAAAGTATATGTACAATGCTAATGAAGTGCATTTTTAAAAATTGTCTCCTTAAATTGTAAGTATTTTTTAAAAGATGATAAAATTAGAAAATTTACCACAAGTAAAAATTTCAAAGTATACGGATTGTTTTTTTAAATGCTTAAAATTTAGGGAGACATTTCCATTAAAATATAAAGTATGTACTTCACTTTTACTACCCGGAGATACTTTTATCCTTTCTTATATTCAAAATCAATGATAATACTTACTCTCTCTCATAATTGATAGTAGTCAAGTAAATTTTATTTGTGAGGAGTTTGTGGCCCTAGTGATCAGCAAATTTGTAAGAATGAGTCTATGTTCTGAAACCAATCTCCAGTCTTAAATTACAAACTAAAATAAAGCAAGAGGCATGGTTAAAGTAATAATATGTATTTGTTTAACAAAATCTTTGACAATTGAATCAGCATATACAATATACAACAACACAAAGTTCTGTAACTTACTTAACATGCATTAAAAGCATGCACTGAAACTGATAACAATATGGATGAAGGAAGATGTAAATTAAAACAAGTATATATGATAATGGTAGTATCCGAATAACTGTACTTTTTGTGCAATTAAGAATGAAGATGACTTCATGAATGTGTCAGACAGTTTGAATTAAAAGAAAAAAATTGCAAAAAACAAAAAATTATCTTGAATTTAGTTGTTGAGATGTCCAGCAATATTTGGCAAGATATTAGCAATATTTGGCACAATATCAGCAATATTCGGCGAGATATCTTGCAATATTTGGCAAAATAGTCTTTAGTATTTGGCTAACCAAATATTCGGCATAAAAGGCTGAATAGGCCGAATACTGAATAGTGGCCGAGTATTCATCCAATCTCTAGAAATCACCACTACAAAATATTTATTTTACCTTAGTTATTAAATGGAAAATTGTAAAATTAATTAAAACATTTTAAAAGAGTAAGAATTCAGCAAATAAAACAAACATTATCTAAAATAGTTTGTTGAATAAGTCTGTTCTTTCTTTGGTTTCGTTGATTCAGTTTTATTTTCTGATTTCATTAGCACTGTGAAATCTTCTGTTTTTCAGAAGAAATGAAAATACTACATATGGCATATAATGTAGCAATAATCTTTTGCAATTTGGCTTTTGTTGATTTCTCTTAAACAAGTTAAAGAAATCAATGGTTTCTTTTTCTCTTAGTGTTTAATTATTTTAATTTACTTAAGAAGGGTAAGTTTTATTATTTATTTCAAAATCATCAGATTAAAAAAATTTAGTTTTTTAAATTTGAAAGTTCAGGAAGGAACACTTGTCCTCCATTATCCCCCTCCCCACCTCTTGCAGGAGCCCATGGTCCTAAAATAAATAAAGTACGAAAAGCTTCACACAAGCTCTTTAATATGAAAGAAAAGGCCAATAAATACCATTTGAATTAGACGACAATCTCTCTCTCTCTCTCTCTCTCTCTCTCTCTCTCTATGTATATATATATATATATATATATATATATATATATATATATATATATATATATATATATATGTATATGTGTGTATATATATTATATCTTAAATTAAAAAATTAAATCATTTCTTTTTCTTAAATTCAATAAAAATAACATTCTTTAAACCTAAATAAAAATATTTGTGTGCAACAAATAACATATTGTTCTAAATCTATCATTAATAATTTCAAATTATACAATTATCATCACTGTTTGTATTGATTCGACATCCCACCCTATAAGAAAGTTTTTAGAAATAAACCTTATTGTACATTGCACCAGTTTTTATAACACTTTATTACAACCTTACTATAATTGATCTTTTACTTGTTGATTTGAGTTGATACTATATCTATATATAATATTATTGAATTTTGAATTGTTTTTTCTTTTCTGTTAATTTGAACTTGTTTCATTAAATCTTTTGACGATTTGTTTGATTTTATAATTTGTTTTGAATCTAACATTTCCCTAATATTTCCCTTCCTCTTTTGATAACATGCTCTTTATTAACTGCATGGAATGCTTGACAAAAGTACCGCAGAATATGATTTTAACCAGCTGCTTTTTCTTGAGCAATTATATTTTCATTTACTTATATATTTTTTGCCTAACTTTATTTTGCTTTAGGTTATCCTTTTGGTTGTTGGGTTTTTAGTTTTTCTGTAACAAATTACTCTTCTAACAGGTGACTTAAACATTACAGCTGAGCTCAAACAAAAAAGTGGAAAAATTAAGAAGAATAAGAAAGATAAGAAAGATAAGAAGAAAAAAGAAGAAGAAGAATCTGGGAAAGGCACTTTAAAGAAGAAAAAACATTTGTTTTCTAAAAAATCTTAGTATCAGTAGGATTTTAAATGGTAATGTGACTTAAACATAAGGTATTTAAATCAGTGATGAAAACAAAAAAGCTTTAAAACCATTAAGAAATTGTAAAAAAAAATATTATAATTTCAATAAATTTTCTCAGGAAGATAATGAGAAGAATAGAACATTAATGGTATCTACTTATGTAGAGTTTTTAAATAGATAGACTAATTA
Organism: Maratus michaelseni; assembly: GCA_963931845.1. Lineage (NCBI taxonomy): Eukaryota > Metazoa > Arthropoda > Arachnida > Araneae > Salticidae > Maratus > Maratus michaelseni. Next base: position 102,430,388 of record OZ007595.1, read on the forward strand.
AAATTTGATATGATTTTTTAGCAAATTCTTGTTAGTGTATTTAAGTTTTGTGTTAGTTTTAAAGGAAGGGATTTGTCACATAGGGGGAAAAATCATTGCTGCATTGTAGATAGAGCTTATCAGATGTTTCATCTGTTGTAATTTTAGTAACTATTTGCAATTCATGAAATGAGTGTTGCCAAATCAGTGTAATTGATAACAACTATATTTTTATATGTTTAAAATTTCTTTCAAATTGAACATAGTCGGCCAGTTTTAAACATAATAATAAAAAAAAATATATAAATAAATTGTGAGAATGTAAAAAATATATGATAAATATGTAAATGAACTGGGATATTTTGTTTCAAGTACTTTTAAATTGCTTGTATTTTATATTATAGTGCTTTTATGAAAACTTGAAATTTTTGTATTATGTTGGAAAGTAGGAAATAATTTGAAATTATGCTAAGTAAAAAATGCTTTATGATCTTAATTTTCTTTTAAAGTGAATTTTTCCGACTGCTTTTACTTGAACCATAAAATATTTAAAAAAAACCCTACCAAAATTGAAAATGAAGATCTTCCAATTTTTAATTTTGAAGGCCAATACTGCAAAATTGTGAAAAATTAAATTTTAACATTTGACTGGGGTTTTATCGAGGAAGTTTAAAATGTATTTAAAGAATATGTAGTTAGCACAGTTTCCATTTACAATGGCAATCATATTTAGGTGTTTAAAAGTTTAATTTTAGCATGAGACATGTCTATTGACGCAATGTTCACATTCAATTCAAAATAGTTCTGAAAATGGAATCTAATGTTGGGAATAATAATGCATATAACCTTTGATTTACATTCATGTTAAGTAATTTTCTTTTGTACTTTTATGTGCTTGTTACATGGTTTTTTATAAAATACTTTTTTATTTACACAATTGTGGAAAAGAGTTCCTTTTTTGATAATGTTTGCCCATGCTTATAAATTATAATTTTATGAACTGCATTCTCATTTATTTGATCTAATATAAGTAACTATATTGATTCCTTTTTTTCTTGGTATTATGTAGTCACATTCCTACAAGTCAGTAAAAACTTGGGGAAAAAAAAGTGAATTTTAAATAAGACCCCAAAAGTCAAAGACTATCTAAGAAATTGCAAAAGTATTCTTTAAATCAGGGAAAATAATTTTGGATATGAATTGTGATTGAGGCTATCGTATGACTTTCTGCTATGTCATTTAATGCTTTAAAGCAGATTCAATTAGTAAAATCCTGTAAAAAGAATAGAAGAATAAATAATTTTCCAGTGACATGATTACATCTCTTTTATTGAGAGAATACAAAACATAGAAATAAATGAAAAAATGCTATAAGCAATAAAAAGTTTGAACAGCTTCTTGCTATAGAAGGAAATAGAAGAATGAGTTAATAAAAAAAACCATGCTTACTGGGAAAATACAGGCAAGGAAAAGTTGATAGTATGAAGTTTAAAAAACAGTTTCTAAAACTGTATTTTTAAATACTTATATATATAAATACTAGATGTCAAAATTACAAGTAAGCATTTGTTGCACAATTAAATGTATTTAATTGTTAACAGATCTTGCTAGTTAAACTTAATAATGAAAATAAAGATATATTTCATAATGTATGTTGTTTTTATTCAAAGTTATAGTAATTTCTTTGTGTTAAAAGAAGTATTTTCTTACTGTATAATTATATATAAAGGTGAAATGTTTGCCTTAAATAATAATAATCTGATCATTATTACATAGATTTTGAAATCATATTTTTTCTGTGAAATGAGGAAAAATCAGGACATTTTTTTCAAACAGGTGAGTGTCGGAACCTTGTACAGCAATAAATGTTGTTTCTAGTTTTATGTAATTTTTCTCAGATACAGTGTGTAAAAAAGAAAAGGTTTTCTATAAATTTCAGTTTTTGTGAAGAAGCTCTTAGAATTCAATTTAATAGGTTGTTTTTTTATCCTTTTTTTAGATTTTCTATAGTTATATTTTGCCATATTCTTCTTGATTCAGAAAATCACAAATCTGAAATTCTCTCTGTGTGAAAATATGTAGAATAGCAGCACATTTTATTTACTACATTTACTAGCATATAACAGACATTTTTTTCTAACGATATATTTTGTAATAATTCAATCTCCCTTTTAAATCCTTTTTCCATTTCCAAATAAGAAAAAAAAAATTACTATAGATATTAGTACATTTATAGATTTATAGCTTCAGCATTACTGTTTTATGGTTGTTTTTGTTTCTTTTGCTTTATAAATCCTGTGAGTGAATTGGTTAATTTTCTTGATTCTATAAAATAACCACAATAATAATAATAAAAAATGTTTTTGAAAAAAAAAAATAAAAATATATATATATTAGTAAGCAATATGTTTAATTTTTTTTTTAATTGACTGCTAAAATTAAGTTAATGATCTTATTATAATTATTGAATTGTGTTGTTGATAAAATTGTTTTATAACTGCCAAAATTAAGTTAATGATAATTATTAAATCAGTGTTGTTGATAAAATTGTTTTATAACTATTTGAAAATGAAGGTATATTCAATGAAAATATGTCACATTGAAAAATTAGTTAGTTAATTATTATTATTTACACCATAAAACATATCTACTAAGTCACTAGATGAGTATCTCTTAAATTAATTTATTTAATGAATAGAAGAAACATATATTGTATGTTAAAGAAAATACACCCAATTTCATTTTTCAGATTTGTTTTGTGCACTGTCTGATATAGAATTTCATGCACAATTTTAAAGTTATTGATTACATCTTGTGGAATATATATATAAACTTATTGTAAAATTAAACCATTGAAACATAAGAAACTGATCCCACACAGACACACACACACACACACTCACACACACACATACACACACACACACACACACACACACACACACACACATATATATATATATATATATATATATATGGTTATCTCCTCTCCTCACCCACTTTAACAGGGATGATTGTGTTCCAGATATAGGTTTTGCATGTTTGAAACATGTTCATAACTGTGTAAGGAAATACCAATTATACCTTTTTAATATTTGGGCAAAAAAATAATAGGCTAAGCAAACAAAACTTCAATCTTCCTTCAAGAAACCATGAAAATTTAAAATTTGATTTTCTTTCTTTCTTTTATATGTTTAGACATTGAAAGTAAAATGTTTTTTGAAGTGTTTTAGAAGAGCCTCCAAATTTTCTGATTCATCAATATTTAAGAATTAAGCTAAGAAGGTTTTGTGAGTTTTTTTGTTTAATCTCTAAGGATAATTTCAGTGCTTACTTTATGAGTAACTCAAAATATTATTTATTTACTTATTTATTTTTTACTAGTTAGAGTTTAATTGTCATTATATCCCCCCCCCCCTCCCTTTTTTTTTTACCTTTTGAGTCTGTGGTAGAAATTAGCTATTTTCATATTGTCTGAGTTTCATGTAATTATGGTATTAGTTGTGACATGAATTGGTACTTATCTTTTGCATTGTAATCTTCAGGAATTTTTGCTAAGTATCACAACCACTCCTGAGTTATACTGTTTTAATTAATTGTTTTATAAAAATTAATAACTCATTAGACAAAAAAAATAGCATTTTCTAATATCCAGAAAATTTATATTGTTTCATATTCCTGGTAAATCACGTCTTATTCTGTTAAATAGAGAATTTTATTTACAGTTATAATCAGTTGCTGATTATTTTAGTTTTTAATATTTTGATTATTATTATTTATATTACCTTGAAAACTAAGATTCCTTTCAAAATCTGCCTCGTTTGGACTATAAATTATTCTCATAACCATCTTTGCTAATATCAATAAGGGTGACATTTAAAAAAAAATATATATATACAAATAAGTATGCTTGATACAGTGCAAAACTTATTAAGAGAATAAAAAAGCCTTTAAAAATTACAGTAACTCTTATAGTAGTTGCACAATCAACCAGTATAAAAGCAAAAGCAGGATTTCTGCTTTTGCTGTTGTAGTGTTGCGTATACTGAAAGGAAGAGTTTTTTTTTTTTTTTTCTTTTGGAAAAAATACTGTCTTTACTGTGATTTTTTTAATGATATTTTTAATAAGCTTTATTGTTTGTTAAGTATATTTTGCTCCAGTTTTATAATTGTTTTTGTTACATAAATATATATATTTATATGCAACTATCCAAATTTTATGTAAATAAATTACACAATGAAACATCATATATCAGTATATATCCCAGAAAAGATTATTTTCATCTCAGAAAGAATATTTTAAATTGTATCTCCATAGAAAAGTTTCTTTTTAAAAATCTTATTTAGACTTTTGTTTAAGCTTGTTGAGCCTAATTGTTAAATTTTTTTATTATCTAAAAAAAAAAAAAAAAAAAATTAGATTGGAAATAGCACTGGTAGATCTTTGAAAGAAATTTCTGTATAACTTGTCAATATGTCTTTATTGTTAAGTTTTTGTATTTCATAAAATAATATTTTAATTTTTAATTTACAGATTAAATTTCTTGAATTTTACTGTGATAATTTCTATTATATATGTATTGTTGTTTAGTTCCATGTGCATAAGAAAATGACAAATTTGTCAAATTATTTTAACTTATTTTCATATTGGTATTTTATTTTGAAGTTTGATCCTAAGGAAAATTTGAAGGTAAAACATGGCACATGTGAAAATGATTCTGTTGTAAAAATATTTTAACTTTCTTTTTCACGGTGCTTATGATAATTCTTTCCTCTGTGTTTAGTTATTTCACTATGTTCTGTATATGTCTCTAAAGATGTGACATCTAATGTACTTATTATTAAAATAATTTTCAAATGAAATAAAGATTCAGATTTTTGAAGATCCATAAATTAATTTCCTTCTCCCAAAAAAATTCTGCTTGTGTATTCTGATTGCATATAAATACTTTAAAGGTACATTTGTACTGTGTTTTTTTTTAGTCTTGCAACCTTGAATAATCATAGAATTGCTATTGTAAGGGAAATCACGAACCACATTTTAGTGTTTTGTAATTTTGAATGCAATAATTTTTTTAAACCAAATCTGCAGAACCCTATTTACCCATTTCAGAGCCTGGATTTATCATAGTGTAAAAGAGAGTGGGGTAGCTCCAACCCTTATTGATTGTCATTAGATAAAAAATTATAATCTACACCATACTCCAAATCTTGGCAATATGTATATATATATATATATAAACAAAAAAAATAACTTATGAATAAATGTTTTTCTTTCATCTTGCTCCTTACTTTCAACATTATTGCTTTTTGCACATGTTAAAAATCAGATTCTTTACATAATCTGGCCCCTTGTTTATTTCTTTTGGAGGCATTACTAGAAATGGAATGTAAATTTCATTGTTTAAACAATTTTAAACAAGTATTACTTACTTACTCTGTCATAGCTACGATAAGATAAGAATGTATGTAGAACAAATTGAGACTTGCTCAGTTTTAATATGCAGATTTGATCAACACCTGACACAATTAAATGAATTCTATTAGTAACAAAATTTTATGAAACAATAGATCTGCCTTCTATCTACATGAGACCTTGAAACTCAATTTGGCATCTTGCATTAGAAAAAAGTTGTTGCCCCCTTTTTAAGTTAATATAACTTTTTTTCCTGTAGTAATGTTAAAACATTTTTGTTTGCTAAAAACTGACTGCAGTAAATTGAAAAAGTATATTCCCTGCAACAAAGATTCGGTAACAAGGGTTAAAAAATAAATTTGTTTTAGAGTCGTCTGGAATCCCAATTCCATTCATTAAGAATTAGTTAAACTTTCCAAATAAACTTCCATAAAATTTTTGTCCATTAAGAGATAATTGTGGGGAAATTTAAATGTTTTTTTCTGAAAATGCATAGGAAAAATTGTTTACCAACAATGGAAAAAATTCTATTTTTTAGATACAGCATCTTCATGAGATGCATCTGATTTTTATCTTGATATATTGTGCCTCAGTACAACCAAATAAAGATTTTACTTCACCTTGCATTTTAAAACAGTTTCTGAGAAGATCATCGGCATAAACAATTTAGACATCAAATTTATCTTTTGTTTAAATGTTAGATATGTATTATTTATTTTCTTTATAATTTATTGTTTTATTTCTCCATTTTGTAAAATGATGAGATGATGTTCTTAAAAATATATAAAGCATCACATTATTCTCTCATTTTTAAAATGAAATTGCTCAATCAAAATGATGCCAGATTATGTCAAGTGTGTTTATAATTATCTTGTGATTTTGTGTTAATAAATACTTGCACCATCAATTATTTGGGTAATTTTATTCTCCTATTAGCTTACTTCTAAATATTAATCTATATTTTAAGTGTGTGCATAATTCATAACTGACTAAAAAAATACTAGTTATTCAAAAAGTGACACCATGATTTTAAACTTGTATAATCTGGTTTATTTTTTCTAGTTCATCAAGCCTTATATGTCTCATTTTGCATATTGATGAATCGCTAAAGTTATTATAATATATTCATGGGTTCCGCTAGCTATGGTTGAGGATGGGTAAAGGCCTACTATTAAAAATTAAGAAAAAAAAAAACTTATAAATAAGCATGGAATCCTATATTTTACCAATTTTTATTTGATATTATAAAGCCATTAAAACAACAGGTTAAAACAGTGATGAAATCAAAAGTGACCTAAGGAGGGGGACATTCCTCCCCCCTGGAATATTGAAATGTCATCACTGAAGATTTGAGATTTTGTGCTTATTAATGATCTAAAAGTGCAAATCTCTCACCCCCATCCCACCCAGAACTGCGAAATTTCCTCCTGGAGAAAAATGTCTGAATACAACACTGGATTAAAAATTATGTGAAATGATGAATCTCCTCAAAAATCTTCTCTCATTATATTTTTGGAAAATAACCTCTATATAAAAAAAAATGCAGTCACCTTGATAGACAAAATAACCCATTCTGAAATTAATTTCCAATAAATTTTTATAAATCTCCAATAAAAACATTGTTCTGAAACTAAATCCTTATGTCACTTAATTGGATCCAATATGTTCATGCTTTTTTCCTATATGGGCACAAATACAATGTAATTGGGAAAAAAAAAAAATAGACACTAAATAGCCAAGCTATGTATGATTGTTTAATTACCTGCATCGAAATTCTTGATCACCATTCTTGAAATTGCCACTTTGTCAGGTGTAAAGTAAAAATTACAAACACATTTAAATACATTGAAAACATTTTCAGAATTTCAAAAGAACCCACTCTTGCAAAAAATCTTGCCAGCACTACTGAATATATTTACTGGAAAATCAAGGTAAAAAGTAAAAGTAGGATATTTTTGTATTCCTAAATGTCTAGAAATACTCGCAATGCACATTTTCTTCTCATTTTCAACTAAAAATTTTCAGTAGTTGTTATTTAGTATTAGAAAGGAAAGTATTTTAAACAGTATTTAGGACCGATATTAAATCTGAATCTTTATTGAATTTTCTGTTTTTATGAAATTGTTGATTCTATATGCCTTTTATATTTTTATAGTTGATTTTTTATTTAATTTTGCTTTTTTAGAGCTTTTGCTAGTCACGTAAATTTTTTCCCTTACAATTTTTTTTCTTCACTTCTGTGGATTATTAATATAAAAATCATTTTCGAGAATTTTTCTTTTGTAAAAGAAAAAAAAAAGAATTTGGGGCTGATTTCTGCCATTTTTCTGTTAGTGTGAATTTTAAAATGCAGCTATGTATTTAAAAGATCTGTCTGTAAAATAGATTAAATAAAATGGATTATTTTTATTAGCTATTGGATTATTTACTATCTGATGTGTATTATTTATATCACTATATTAAAAATACATTGCATACTTTGATTGTTGCATTAAAAGAAAAAAAAAGTATAGAAAGTTGAGTTTTTGTGAAATTTATGAGACATGTAAATTATTCTTTAGTATAAAACAAACAAACAAAACTACTGTAATTTCTAGCGTGTAATCCACGGATCAATATTTGTAAATATTTGACTTCAATTATTGAATAAAACTTATGGGTTGAAACAGAATTGTTTGATCCATGGATTATATGCCGAAAATTGCGGTACTTATTTTCCTTATTTTTCGTTTAATTCTATTCTTATTAGTCATACATTTCCAAACAATTTTTGAGTAATTTTAAAAATAATTTTAAGAACTTCTTAAAGAACATAAGGTCCACTCTTGTCCAATAGCTAATTCTTAAACTGTTGATTTTAAAAGTATATTTCCAATTTCAAAAGTGTTTTAAATTTTGTTCTTTGTCATATTAAAAGCCATTTATGTCAATATAGTTATTATTATTATTTTTTTTTCACTAACAAAATTTAAATCTTTATATGATCCATGGATTCTAAAGTTATAGAAAAACTTTCTCCAAGCTCTAGCAAGTGAAACAATAAATTTGTCATATCTTTGTCATATTAAAAGCCATTTATGCCAATATAGTTATTATTATTATTTTAGTTACAAAATTTAAATCTTTATAGGATCCCTCGATTCTTTTCTCCAAGCTCTAGCAAGTGAAACAATAAAAATTTCATTTTTATATGACCAAAATGTACCAAGTTATGATAACTTTGAATTTTATTAATTTTCTGACACTAAAATCTAGAAAACATATTTTTCGTTAAAAGAAGAAAACGTTTGAGATGAGATAATTTTTGTGTGTAAAAGAAAATGTCCCATGAGAATATTTTAGTAGGTATGGCTTTTGCAATCTCTGTATCAAATTTCATAAGCTGCCAACTCAGCTTGCAATTAATTATGACCTAGTTTCATCCTTAAACAATTACATTAATCATAAGGTGAAAATTGCAGTAATGAACTAAAAGAAAAAGATAATTATAGATAACTCTTTTAAATAGTCTTTTATAAAAATAAACCTTATCTACAAAAAAAAAAAAAAATCTTTTGCATTAGGCATTTTTTATACAAAATTTCATACTTGTTTTAAAAATTACAAACTCAGATATTTTATAGCTAATAAAGCATATTTTAAATTTTTAACACAATACTATCCTTTTTTTTGGTCACAAGAAACATGTCATGTATGAATTTTTTTAAAAGCACTCCAATCATGGAAAGAAATCATTGTGGTAAAAATTGTTTTGGTGTTTTGTGGTTTAGGATTATGGAAGATTTTTCATTAGTCATTATTACTTTCATTTGTTGAAAATAAAGTTGCTACACTGTGTCCCAAAAGTTTAGACAATCAATAAAATTTGCATTAACATAAAAAGTAATAAGGTACAATTTAAATTCGTGAGATAGGTAATAAATAAAAGCAGTTTTGTTGATATACACATATAAATTATGATCAAAGGTTTAAAATTATAAAATATACATTAAATTATATAACAATGTGCTGTCCCAAAAGTATAGACACAATACATCATTACATGCTTTCTTTTACATTTTTGTTCACAAAATAAAATATTTTTATTTTCCTCTGCTTCTATAAATGAAGAATAATCTTTCCCTTTAATTGAAATATCGTCTGCTGTATTTTTAGCATAATAATTTATTGAAATTTTGTGGAATCAAATGAGTTCAATGTATTGTTTTGTTTGTGATTCGGAAAAGACATTTCCTGCGTATTCTGATAAAAATGCCATTTTCTAAAGAAATTTCTAAAGATGAAATTATTAAGATTTTACATTTAAAAGCGCAAGGACAAAATCCTGTACAAATATCGAGACGAATAAAGAGATCCTTGAGCAGTATTTATAGAGTTTTGAGATAAGGTGGAACATGGAATACTAGAAAGCGAGTTGGAAGACCAAAGAAAACAATGTTACGTGATGATAGAATGTTATTAAAAATGGCTTCAGTTGATAATTTATCTTTGCGTGAAATTGCAACAATTTCCAGAATTTCAAAAAGTACAGTACACAGAAGAATTAAAGCTTCAACAAATATTGTTTACAAGAGAACGAAAGTAAAACCTTTCTTAAAGCAGAGACATAAAGATGCACGTCTAAAGTGGGGTAGAAAGCATATATCATACGGTGAAAAATGGATTTCTCTCATCTTCAGTGATGAAAAGAAATGGAATTTAGACGGCCCTGATGGTCATAAATTTTACTGGCATGACTTTCGAAAAGAACCCAAGAACTGTTTTAGTAGGCAACAAGGCGGAGGATCCGTAATGACCTGGGGAAGGTTTTCTTTCGACGGCCAAACATTTCTAGGATTTATGGACAGAAAAATTAAATCATCAGGATATTTTACGTACTAATTTACTACCAATTATGGATTTGCTAGAAGGACCGGACTGTGTTTTCCAACAAGATGGGGCATCCATCCATACCTCCACATCTTCGAAAACATAGTTTAGGCAAAACAATATCCCACTATTAGACTGGCCAGCACTTAATCCAGATTTGAATCCCATGGAGAACATGTGGGGAATCTTATCTCGTACAATATATGAAAATGCAAAGCAATATACATGTGTAAAGGACTTAAAAATTGCAATTGACAAAGCATTGTATGAAATACCTCCTTCTGTAATGCGATGCTTAGTTAATTCTATGGAACAACGTGTATTTGATGTTATAAAGTGTCGTGGCAATACAATTAAATATTAAAAGTAAGTTTTTAGTTACTTTTATAAATGTAAAACCAAAAAAATTACTGTACTTTTCTATACTGTCTATACTTTTGGGACAGCACATTGTTATATAATTTAATGTATATTTTATAAATTCAAACCTTTGATCATAATTTATATGTGTATATCAGCAAAACTGCTTTTATTTATTACCTATATCACAAATTTTAATTGTACTTTATAACTTTTTATGTTAATGCAAATTATATTGATTGTCTAAACTTTTGGGACACGGTGTATATATATTGTATGTATTGAACCCAGATCATGGAAGCAGGGGGTAATTTTTTACCCAATTTCTATGTCAAAAATACTGAAACTGTTAATTAGATAGATACTTAGCAAAGATTTTAGTATGTTGAACATTTTTATTGGATGTTTGACAATGTATGTGAAGCAATTCATAGGAAAATTTTATGACATATTAACTCCTAGCCTCAACCACTGATCCGAAATTTGGAGAATAGGCGCCTTTTGTAACATGGTGCCCCCAAAGAAAGGATTTTGAAAAATATTTAAAATGAAGGTAATTTAAAAATTAAAGAGTATTTATTAATCTTTATCACTCTTGCAGATGAATAAAATCTGCCAGTAAGGCAGTATTATTTTCATTCTTGTTACTGCTGATGATTAATTAATGCTTATTAATTTTTTTTGTTAAATAATTACTATTAACTCATTTGCAACAAGTGGCCCAATAAGGTGTTCAAGATCCTTGAATTTGGATAACAGTATTTTTGCACAGCAAATTTCACCATATGTAATCGAAAAATTTCAGTGATAAAGTGGTCCCAAAAAAGTAAATAAATAAATAAATAATAAAAAAAAAAATTAGAAGTCTAATTGATGCTTGTCGCAACAGAATTAAAGCATATTTTAAATATACATGACTAATATTTAAAATGTATGTTTTTATGTTACCTCTCTGGCACCTAAATAAAATTTTCAGTAAAGTTTTTTCATTATTATTTTTTAACACATTGGCTGCCCAGCCTGAAATTGATTACTTTTCCGAAACTACCCAAACCACCCCTTGGCAGTCCTGAAGCACATAGTTCAGTCATTTGTCAGATAGATTGCACAACGAAGCAGCCAGAGACTAATCAATATCGCTCTGCACATGAGACCATATGGTCTTACAGTGTGCAGAATGGAAGTCACGCATGAGACCATATAAACTCATAATGCAGTAAACTTGTTAATTATGTCATTAAATAATGACATATCTTCGAAACTTAAGATTTATGGCTGCACTCACTTGTGTCAATTAAGGCTGTTCTTGAATCCAAAGTGGCTACTTTTTGACACCTTTCTGAATCCATATTTGTTCACAAATGCACAAGATTTGCAGAGACTTTTATTCAGAAGGTATGAAATTCAATAGTTTTTCCTATTTTTCGGTAAAGAGTGAAGACCTTTCAGAAAATGCCACCAAAGTCAGTGTTTGGAACCAAATTTCACAGTGAGACAGTCTGATTAAGCATGGACAAAAAACACTTATGACAAAAATCACTTATATGTTTATGTAATTCTTTTATCGAAAAATTAAAAACTATTTGATTCCAAATCCCCAATAGTCTTGTCTGCCAGTATTATGCTTTTACGTTTAAAATTTGCATTTGATTGTGCTTACATGGGGCCATAAATGTGTCAGAAACTTTCGCAGCGAAATATATATATTTTTTGTTGTTGAGAAAACAGCCTTAAGGTTATCCCTAAAAAACTTTTTTCTCCTGTTCCACAACATGGATCTTTTTGATACATTCATGGAGTAAAGAAATGCACCAAATTTCCAGACATTGCTATTAAAAAAATTTAGAAGTGAATAGCATTTTTCATTTTCCTATAAATGTACTACATCTTGAGTTATAATCAACTGCTCTCTTGCAATGAATGGCCTTACTCTGCTGGTTGCATCTTTAAAATTGGCTTAAATTGCCAACTTTGACACCATTTTCTAAAAGATCTTTTGCCCTTATAGGGAAAAATTAAACACTATTCAATTTCTTAGTGTCTGAATAAGAACTGCATATTTCGTGCATTTAAATACAAAAATGACTTCATTCATATGTCAGAACTGAGAATTTTTTTTATTTCAGAACAACATTATGAAAAGTAATTGCAAATTTAGGCAATCTTAAATGGATTTAATATTGTACAAGAAACTATTATTATAGTATAGGAATACTTTAAAAAAAAAGCCCACTTTTATTTAAATAACAATGATGTTGACATGAGTCATGAAAAAAAATTGGAACAATGTTAGATTTATCCTTGTGCTTGTAATGTAGAACAATACATTATTGTGGATAGCAATATCTCCTGATGAATCTGTGTAGTCAATAGATTATTTTATCAGACAGCAACTGCTAGCTGATAAAACAAATAATGGTGAAACAAAGATTGAAGCTGTGTATATGATTTATTGAAATTATAATTTATACAGAGGCAATGAGGTCTTAGAAGAGCTATTTTTTAATATAATGAGTTAATGCTAATTTAAATATTGAAACTCAGATATTATCCGATTTTTAACATTATTATTAGCAAAAGAAAATTTGAAAAAAAAAAAAAAAATGAAAATCTTGAATTATGGAGTAAATAATTAGATTCTTTTCCAGTAAAGGGGCCTTGGTGAGATAGAGAAAATGGCCTTGGTGAGAGAAGAAATTGGCAACATATTTTCTGGCAACCTATTCACTGCTTCATATACAAAAGCAATTTTCTCAATACTCATACATTTTTTTTAATATGAAGAAGCTATTTATCTGTTTTTATGTACAAACAGAAGTGAATTGTATATAAAAAACAATATATATATATAAATGTTTACATATGTATAAATCTATACTTATAAAAGAACATGTCCTGACTGACTCATAATCAACGCCAGGCCTCAACCGTCGCTCCTACGACAATGGAATTTGGAAGACATGTGCTTTATACAATGTAGGCACTCACTAAGAAGGTATTTTTGAAAAGTCACCCCCCCCCCCTAAGAGGGTTAAATGGGGGGTCGAAAGTTTTAGGTGATTTCGCCTTTTCACCATATCTCAGCAGCAGTTTTAGGTAGCAGCGTGAAGTTCAAGATACTCAATCTACTAAAAAAATAGTTAAATGCGTATTTCAGCAATTTGACAAATTCAACCTCTAAGGGGGTTAAATGGGGGGGGGGGTCGAAAGTTTTAGGTAATTTCACCTTTTCGACATATCTTAGCAGCAATTTTAAGTAGGGGCGTGAAATTCAGGAAAATAAATCTACTTAAAAAAATAGTTAAACACGTATTTCAGTGATTTTAGAAATTCAGTCACTAAGGGGTGTTAAATGGGAGTCGAATGTTTTAAATCATTGTGCCATATCTCAGTAAAAGTTATAGGAGCGTGAGATTAATGATAGCAAATGTACTAAAAATATTTAAATAGGTATTTCAGCGATTTCAGATATTCATCCACCAAGGGGGTTAAATGGGGGTCACGTTTTGCATAATTTCGCCATTTCTCAGCAGTTTTAAGTACGAGCGTGAAATTCAGCATTACAAATCTACTAAAAAATAGTTAAACACGTAATTCAGCTATTTAAGCTGAAGCGAGTTTATCGCCAACATCTGCTATGAACCTGATCATGGAAGATTAGATGAATAAGACCACTATAGCTGATTTTTTATTAGATATTTTGCGTGACATTTTTCCAAGGATTTTTTTTTTAAATTTCATTTTTTATAAATTGTTTTTGCGCTTTTTGTCTTCTACCGATCGGATTTAAATTTTTATTCAAAATAGAATACATTTCCTCTTCTGTTCAAAATACATTTTTTGGATTTATAGATTTGCGATTTAAATACTAATCGCCATATTTATGTGCTCGGGTATGTATGCATAAGGCTGCGTTACAGTGATTGTCGTATAATCAGTTTACAGGCGTGCAACCCAAAGGGCTCTGTTAAAATAATTTCATTTTAACGATTTATGCTTGCATAATAACTGAACACCTTTATAATGATCGCTGTATTAACGATATATGGCTGAGAAACACACAGGTCCACGTTATTTTGACCACGACATTAACAATTTATGGGCGTGAAACCACACTGCCATGTATCTTAGGCAATTTCATTTTTCTTTATTATATCTAAAAACTCTCCTTTTTCCTTAGATAATCACGGGCAGGGCCGAGCAGTACTTTCTCAGGGGGCTCATGAAAGAATATATATATCGATATATACATGTCGCGAAATTTTTATTTACGTGCTTTTTTTAATAGTTTTATTAGTTATTTTCATATAGTTTATAATATTTTATTTATATTTTTCTGTTTGCATGTAAAATGCACTTTCTCGAGCCCCAAGCAAAGTCAAGGCTGTACGCTGCAGAAGGTATCTGTACTACTCGGAAGCGACCGGCTAGTACACATATAAACAAGTATAAAAGTTCATTAGATTTGTTTTCATAACTGTTTATATCATTTGGCAATCTCACTTCTGAAGCCTTAATTATGCCAATCTTAAAAAAAAACCCGCCAAGGCCCCTATAGTAAAAAAGTATCAATAAGTAAGGTATATATCGTGTCTGTTTTATAGGCAGGGCTGGCAAGTTTTGGAAACTTATCAATTTTTTACCTTTTTGTCAAGAAATGTTTACTAAAAATGTTTGTAATTTAAATTTAATTTTTTCTAAATTAATTTTAATTTTTCAGTTTTTATATTTGTTAAATAAAAAAATCTTCTTTATTGTAAGATGCTACAGAAAAAAAGCGTGTTCATAGGTTGGATCAAAAAATCCCCCAATAGTTTTAAAACTGAAAGCTAAAATTATAGTTTTCCAAATAAAATTTGTCTGCTTTAATCCGGTGATAATTGATATAATAAATCATGCTAGTTGTTTAAGTGAAGCAATACTTGAATACAGAGTGCGTCAGAAAAATGTATACACACTTCGAATGATTACAACTCCAGTTTGTATTCACATATATAATTAATATTTAAATTGCAAAATAATCTACATAACATGTTTAACTTTTTCTTCTACCGCAGATGTAACAAAAATATTACCTTCAAGCGATACGTTGCTGCAGCTGAGATTCACAAATTGTTGAGAAGAATAAATTTTGCACAAAAGAAACAAGTTTCGGCGCATGATTTACAGAATGGCACATTAATTATTTTTCATGAAGTTAGCTTTAAAAGTAGAGTGGTTCTCGCTACAAACTACTGATTTTTTTGTATCGCTACACTACATTATTCAAAATGTAGAGCGCTACAGTACAAACTACTGTAAAAAGTAGCTGCTAGTTTCGCTACTTGTAGCGTACTACTTCCGACCCCTGCACATATATAAAAACTAAAAAAGAAATGTCATACAATTTGATGATGTTCTATAGTCATTTATCGAAAGAGAGTTTTCATACAAATTGATAGTTTACCATATTTTGTCAGTGAAAGAGAACCCAAAAACATTAACCCAGGGAAACTCCTGGAAAGACAAATTCTCAGTTTTTTCTTCATGCATACAATCAAGAATAGATTCGTTAAGGCTGCTCGTCAGTAAACTTCCCGATTCCCCTCGCTAATGTTAATCCAATGGGCGTAGAATGAATTCGTATTTTTAAAATATCTCCTCGGGAAATTAATATTTTTAACTTCTGTTTCCTGTGTACTGTTCTTAAAGAATGTTTCTTTTTTTCTTAGTTATCAAAATATTTCTGAACTATGTGCTTAATTTATATTTTTATGTGTTAAAATCTTAGCAAAACTGAATACGATTTTAACATTTCATATAAATTTAAGTATATATTTTAGAAAAAAATTGACAACTAAGAAAAAAAGAGACATTCTTTAAGAACACTACAAAGAAAACAGAAGTTAAAAATATTAATTTTCCGAGATATTTTAAAAATACGAATGCATCCAATGCCCATAGGAATAACATTTGCGAGGGGAATCGGGAAGTTTACTGACGAGCAGCCTTAAGGGAGCAGCTATCAGCGTAATTACGTCTCTGTGTCCTCTTCTTCATCTTTTTTACTGCATTCACACAAAGAGATCTGCGCTCGAAAATTTCTATTTCAAATCAACCCGAAACCCGGCAAAAAAAATTTCGTCGACCCGAACCCCAAATGAAATTTAATCCACATTTTAATACAATCATGGAAAAATAGTCTGCAATTATATCTCTAATATCGATTTTATTTTTTATATGAAAAAATATTCAAATAGTTTTTCTCTATCCAAAATTTTTTTTTTGACTGTAGTTAAAAAATCAGATCAACCTGACCCCGAACAGCAATGCAATAAATTAGCGTTACCCGAACTGCAAGGCTGATCGGGTCCAAAAATAATGTAACTATGGAAAAAAGCCCTTAATCATATTTCTAAATATCGATTTTGTTCTCTATGTTGAAAAATAAACATATAAGTAATTATTCATACTCAAAAATATATAGATTTTCATCTAAAAATGGTTGGGTTGTACCGACCCGGACCCGAAAATCCCGTTTAAAGCCAACCTGAAACCCAACCCGAACCCCACGAAAAAATTTCTTTTGACCCAAAATCGACAAAATTTTTTTCGTCGACCTCAACCTGAAACACTTCAACCCGAAACCCGACTCGAAACAAAAAATAATTCTCGAAACAATTAATATTAAAAAAATATATAGTTTTTCATTTTAAGCTATATTTTGGGGATTCTTTTGAGAAATTGGGTCAACCCGAACCATACCCGGAAGTGTCAAAACCGTACCCGAAACATTTAAAGTTAACACGACTCGAACCGACCCACAGTTTAAATATACAAAGTCCGACCCGCAGCAAAATGACTACCGTCAGTCCGATACGAACCAAACCACGAGCCGGGTCGGGTTCAGTTTGCCCCACACGATGCAGGACTCTATCCCCAACTCGAGGCCGATAAAAAAAAAAAAAGTTTCGTCCTTCGCATTCCGACCCGAACCCGAAATACTTCAACCCAAGCCAACCGGAAATATAAGTAAAAATAAGAACATTATGATGACTTTGTTTAGGTTAAACGAAATGCATTGAAATGGGAAACACGGTTATCTAATAGATAAACTGACATAATTTTTTTTTCTTTTTCTTTTTACAAACCACGGACAATTGAAGGCCTGAACAAATTAATCACTGCGAAAGGAAATGGTTATATTACATGCATCCAAATAAATATATTGAAGCTAGGATAAGAGATTGCCTTTTGATTAGACTTAAAATAGATTTTTGATATAAGATATTATAGCCGAAATAAAGGAATCTAAATTAGAAAATAAGTTATTTACAGTATATTAATTTACTAATATATGATTTTGTATCATAAGAGTGCCAACCCAACCCGAACCGACTCGACTCGGGTTGAAATCCAAAAGTCAAAATATTTTCCCCGACGACAATTGAATTTTGACCCCGACGGGGGGACCAGGTAATGCCCCCCCCGGACCCCCCACTAGCGCCGCACTTTGCTTATGTCCCCAAGGTGGCCACTTTAGAAAACAAATGTGGAAATCAGTATAGTAAGAGGGTGATTTTCAAAATTTCTACATAAATATCCGAAAAAACTTATTACCATTTATTGTTAACACCAGAGATCACTCAAAAGAAATCAGTAACTCCCAGAAGAAAATCCCTGGACTACCGTGCAAAAAAGTGCTTCAAGATCTTTTCGTGTCATAAGATAAGAAGATTAAGAAGAAAACTTAAAATATATCAAAAGAAAGACATGATCACCAGAGCATAATAGTTAGCTAAATAGTTTGCCGAGTATTTTTTCACATTTTAAAAGTGATTTCGATGCATGGGCCACTTTTGGAATACTATGTGCCAAAGGTGGCCCACAAGATATAATTTTGAAATTGTATTATAAAAGTAATTAAATTTATTTTACAAAGAAAAGTGTACTTGATATGTGTTAGAGATAGTGTAAAATTTTACAAACAAAAATTCAGCTACGCACACCCAACCAGAAAATTATAAAAAATCCTGAAAGCGTAACTATGACCACCTCTGGTTCACCTACTTTATAACAACGAATGAAAATATACAATAACCTTTTGCGGGTTATTCGCAATTCCGAAAAGCGTTGTAGTATTTTTAGAAACCACATAAATCAATACATTTTCGAGATTTAAAGAAGCAATTATAAAAACAAAGTTTTTTGCTGCCACTGATTTTCGGAAATATTTCCGAGTAGTTTTTGTCGTGTATTATTCAGTTTTCCCAACCCGGAATGTATGTTTTTCGGATGATATCCATTCTCAAGTAAACATTTTCGTGTTCGACAAACATGATAATTTAACTGCATTAACATTAACATTAAAATTAATATTATTTTGTTACTCTTGCATGTATAAATTTAATACGCAGCTAAAAATGTTTAATTGAGGATTGATAGCATTCTAAAAAACCGATGTTCCGTTTTGAAAAAAACTGATTAATACATTATAAAAACTACTCGGAAACGTTTCCGAAAATCAGTGGCAGCAAAAGGAACTTTGTTTTTATAAATGCTTTTTTAAATCTCGAAAATATTCTGAGGTTTCTAAAGATAAAGAACGGTATTCGGAATCGTGGGTCACCCGGAAGAGGTTATTGTATCTTTTCGTGGGTGATTATATTATACTTTCGCTGATTAAGAAACATTTGCATGCTTATACTTATTTTAATTGCTAAAAGTTGTAAAATAAAAACTTTATAAACAGTAAAGTAAGTTTTATTAGACTTTTGACATGCTTCGACTCCATCGGAATCATTATCAAAACAAATAAGAATTCTCTACAATTGCACTGTCTGTGAATTTATTATTTGAAACATCATTTAATTTTTCATGTACTTTATCAAATTAAGCAAATTATTTTCTATTTTTATATTTTCTATTTTTATTTTATTTTGTCTCAAATAATAACTTCATAGACCGTGCAGTTGTAGAATATTCTTATTTGTTTTGATAATGGCTCCGATGGATCCGAAACATATCAACATTCTTATAAAACTTATTTTATTGTTTATAGAGTTTTTATTTTGCGCCTTTTAGCAATTAAAATAAGTATATTATTACAAGGTGTTATAATTTGTCGTATTTTTATTCGTACTTATTTACAGTGCGGTCGGCTCTGAGCTTTAATAACATGTCAGAAACATACAATCGATTTTTTGACAGAAATTTGCGTTTCAAAGGTATTTGTTGATACCTTAAAAACTTTACAGTCCAATATCCACGAGTATAATGGCAGAGAAAGAATTTTTTTCTAAATTGTCCGATCGGAACGTTTTCGCATAGTAAGCAATCTGGATGTTGCCTATCGTGTTTTCGATCGTTCCCTCTCTCTCGCACAAGCGTAGCGTTTCTCAATTTTAAAATCGGTCATCGGAAGATGGTGAGTAAAAATCGAATTGTTTGGCGACATACACGCACAAAAAAAAAGTTCTGAGGGGGGGAGAAAGCGATAAGAAGTCGGGGAGGGTTAGAAATGAAAGTGTCCCGATGAAAGCGTTCGATGACAAATCATCTCCGGTGTGTGTATAGTCCCTCTTATCGTAAATCGTTCTCTTAGGCACGGGCCGATTTCCCAACTCCCTCACATTTTGAGTTTTTGTGGCGAAAAAAAAAAAAATTACTCTCGTTAACTTTTGTGCATTTTTTTTCTTTTTTAAAAAAGCATTGTAAATGTGTGGAGTGTGACAATAGAGGACTGTGTAAAATTCAATAATCTTATTCGATTAGGGGGACTAGAGGAAATGATCCCCCTGTTTTAAGTTTTTGCCCCTCCCTCCCTCCTTTCCCCGATGCTTTTGCAGAAGTGATGTTGAATTACTCTTTGGTGGAATTTGTAAGAAAGACTAATGTGATTTTAAAGCAGAAATTTTGTTGAGAGAAGATCTTCATTGGATGCGAAATGGTTTACGAAGCAACAAAATGTCTGTCAAACTATTTAAGATACAATTTGTTGTTTTAACCTTAAGGGTCTTGGTCAGTGAGATCTCAAATTCCCTTTGTTAATGTTAAACCTATGGGCGTGGAGTGCATTTTTATTTTAAAAATATCTCATCAGTAAATTAGTATTTTTAACATCTTTTCCTTTGTTTATTCTTCTTAAAGGATGTCTCTTTCTTTTTAGGTGCGTTCGTAATTATATATATACGTAGCACCTATAGTCGTCGTCTGGTCCGTCCGTCCACATATAACAGCGCAAAAACTACCCAACCGAATGGTTTGAAATTTAATATATGTAATCGTTGCAGAATTTTGCCGAGTCATTCCAAGTTTTATGAAAATTGAATCAAAACTTAAAAAGATATCAATAGAAGTTTTCTTTATTCTATTAAATCCTATCGTACGTAATCTATATAATAAAAGCGCAAGTCATGTGACTGAGGAAAATAAATACGGGCTAACCACTTCTTTTTTCATATGCAAAGCGGCCATTTGTCTTTAAAATTATTTTTTCGAATAATATTGCATAAAAGTTACATTGTTAGAAAGATCGTTCACAAAAATTGTTTGCTTGACATTAAAAAATGTATAGATTCTGAGATAACTTCAGTAGAAATTAGGTTAACAGCCGAATATCTCAATCCATTAAAGTAAATAAACACAAGATATTCGTAGAAATATTAAATATTCATAGAAATAGAATAGAATAATATTCATAGAAATATTAAATCATGGAGGTAATCAATCGCAAAGCAAGATCTCCATGGTAAATTTTGCAGCGCTGTTGGTGTTGAAAAAAAAATTGCATCTGTAAACGTGGCATACGTAATAAAATAAGAGAAAAGATATGCTCATTTCGCTCATAACAGACGATGTAATTCATTTCACTGAAATAACAATGATTTTTTTTTTTGTATTGTAAAACTAGTTTTAGTACGAACGCACCTCATTTGTTACGTTTAACGTACAATTTCCATCTTGTTTAGTTTTCAAAATATTTCTAAAATATATTCTTAATTTTATTTGAATGCTTGAAATCTTACTCACAGCTCTTCAGCTTTTAACACATAAAATATTAAATTAAGCATATCTTTTAGAAATATTTCGTCAACTTAGAAAACAAACAAGAACGAAAAATCATGCGTCAAGCATAGATTATATAGCACTTTCCAACGCTTCCAAAATAATTTTACAAATCATACCGTTTAATAAGCTAAAAGCTAACATCTAAGTAAACAATTTAGAAAACGCATAACATATTTAAAAACATAATTTCAGGAATTTCCAACATATACAATATTCGGAAAAATATCCGAATACTTTTATTCAGCCCTGTATAGGATCTATAGATTTGTATATATACTACATAGGATGATATTTTTAGTTCAGTTAGGAAACGCGTAGCACAGTTTAAAATTCTCCGTCTGGAGTTTGTCAATAAACAGAAATGTGTTCGCGAACTTTTGTGCTGCCCTGTATAGGATCTACAGAATTTATACACACCGCGTAATAGACAAAAAGCAAGTTAAAATTAAAATCGCGTTCAATAACTTAAAACGCACTTCCAGGAATTATTGTTAACAGACAGTAGATAATTCTTTTGCGTGTCCCTGTAAATGAACGATGACTGCTATACACACAATATTCCGTAGTAAGTCTCTTGTAATGCACCTTAGTGATCTATATAAATTTCAATGCGTTTAAAATAGTGAAACATTATTTAAATAAACCGCAGACGATTTTTCTCCATAGACGTAATGTAACGGAATTATTTTTACTGTCCCTGTAAAGTAACTATAAGTGCTATGCACACCCTGTTCCATATTAAGCTTCTTCTAATGCACCTTAGTAATATACAGTGTCTCACAAAAGTGATGGGACACTTGTGCTTTATAAAAAGAAACTGCAATAAAATAAATAAACAAACATGTGCAAAAATTTTTTGGGTGTGTTTCATATTTAAAGTTAGTAACAATTATTACATAACATACATTTTGTCAAAATATTAAAATATTAATTTAGTAAAAATACAATTGTTCAGAACGGAGCAAAAAATGGCTCACATAAGTGATGGGACACTTACTTTTCCATCAAATATTTATCCAAAAATTTTACTTTTTAAAAGGTTTTAATATTTTGTTGGATTTCCTTTTACTTTTAAAACATGATTTAATCTTTTTGGGATGGATTCGACTATTTTTTTTGTGATTTCTGGAGTGATTTTACCCCATTCTTCTTGAAGCACCGATTTTAGTTGTTGTTTTGAAGAAATGGTGTGTTTGCGAATTCTTGATTCCAATTCTTGCCAAATATTCTCTATGGGATTTAAGTCTGGAGATTGTGGTGGTGTTTTTATTATTTCAGGACAGTTATATAGCAGCCAGAGTCTAACGTTCAGAGCAGTGTGCTTGGGGTCATTGTCCTGGTAGAATTTAAAATCGTTATGAAGGTTCAATTTTCTTGCTGAAGATTTCAAATTTTGCTTTAAAATATCAATATACTTGTACTGATCCATTATACTGTCAATAAAAACAAGATTACCAACTCCAGCGGACGACATACACCCCCATACCATAACTCCTCCTCCACCATGTTTTACTGTTGGTACCAAGTTCTGTTTGCGAAGTTCTTCCCTGGGTTTTCTCCACACCAAGATTCTACCGTCAGAACCAAATATATTAAATTTACTCTCATCAGCAAATATAACTTTATTCCAGTAATCAGAATTCTTATTTATGTTGGATTTTGCGAAAGCTAGTCTGAGTTTTCTATTCTTTTCACTTACGAAGAATTTTTTCCTGGCTACTCTACCGTGATATCCAGCAGATCGAATTACCCTTCTAATAGTTTCAGGATTAACAATTATTCCATATAATGCTTGTAAATCAGCAGCAACTTTTGAAGCACTAATTCTTGGATTTTTTTTAATATTTCGAACGATAATTCGCTTTATTCCATTGGATAGCTTTGATGGTCAGCCAGGTCTTCTTTTATCCTGAATCATATGATTCTTTTTATATCGTTTAATGTTATTGAAAACTGTTGAACGACTCAAGTTAACTGTTTCAGCAGTTTTTCTAATAGATTTTCCACGTTCAATATGCAAATTAATAACTAATTTTCGAATTTCAGGCGAAGTTTCTTTTCGTTTAGCATTCATGACTACACAGAGCTAAAAAACACAAAAATTCCAAAACAAACTGGAGAGAAATACTGCAGACGATTTTATAAATTATTGCCAATTGCTTTTAAGTAAAAATAAAACCCCAAAAAATATTTTTATTGCTTATTTCAGACGATTTTTGTTGCATATATAATGGTGTCCCATCACTTATGTGAGCTATTTTTTGCTCCGTTCTAAACATTTGTATTTTTATTAAATTAATATTTTAATATTTTGACAAAATGTATGTTATGTAATAATCTTTACTAAATTTAAGTATGAAACACACCCACAAAAAAAATGTGTACATGTTTTTTTAATTTATTTGATTAGTTTCCTTTTGTAAAGCACAAGTGTCCCATCACTTATGTGAGACACTGTATATAAATTACAATGCGTTTAAAATAGTGAAACATTATTTAAATAAACCGCAAATGATTTTTAGCCATAGACCGCAATGTAACGGAATTCTTTTGAGTGTCCCTGTAAAAAAACTATAAGTGCTACACACTTCCGTTGAAATAGGGAACATGCTATAGATAACGACAATAACATATAAAAATTGCAGATCAATCCGAGCATATTTACGGGAGTTAGAGCACGGCCAGACGGCAGACGGCAGACGGCAAGACAAACCGAAGTCATAAGCACTTTTCAACTAGGTTGGAAAGTGCTAAAAAGGCATTTTTTGAGAGGAATATACTGAAAAAGGGAGTTTAAAATATTCATTTTATGAGGAGATATTTTAAAAATAAGAATGCATTCCAAGCCTATAGGCGAGATTATAATTTGAAATTTCACTGACCCCTTAAACACGTATTTACTATAGCCAGTGGAGTCTTGAGCCATTTTTCACAGGTAGGAGCTGACCTGTAATATGCTAGTTTATAATATTTTTTCCGTAAATAAATAACTTTCATGAATAAAAGTTGCAATAAACAACTAAGCATTAAACCGAAAAAAAAAAAAAATACATTTTTGCAGAGTTCCATGTATTCTGATGTTTAAATTCAATTACTCATTTACAGACAAATTTTGCGCGACTACATTTTTGTAGAGCATATCCTATATCATATCATATATATTATTTCTCCTGTCAACATCCCTTTTTCTAAGAAAATATGTAACGCAGAACGACAAATGAGATAGCATATGAAAAGATTTTGAACAGGCTTCTGACATAGCACACATAACATTTCGTTAAAACATGTTTTTGATTAAAAATTGCAGTTAATTAAAAATTAAATCGATATTGTTTTCATAAATGAAATGAAAGGTTTTTATCAAATCAGTGTTGCCACAAAAATAAAATGCCGCAAGAATAATTATAAAAAATAAATAAATAGCACAATAAAGATAATGTGAGACATTGTTGCTGCACATTTTTTTTTTTTTTTTTTTTTTTTTTTAATGATTAAAAGCAAAATTAAAATTCATATGCTTTTTTTTTTTTCCCAAAACAGATGATGTCATCTTCTAAAGCAGTTAAAATACGATTCATATTTTCTTTTTGCTTTTCCTATCTGCAATCAGTTTTAGTGTAACTTTGATGGAATAAATTTGATGATATTCTGGCTTGACTAATGTTGTTTTCAGATATTTTTAATCCTTATTTTAAATTTTTTTAGAAGTTTAAACCTGCATCTAACAAAAAACAGATATTTCTAAAAAATATTAGACTGCAGTGCAAAATCTTCGCACGGGTCCACTGGTCTTTCTATAATTTTCCTATATTATCGCCTTATTTTATTTATTTATTTATTTTAAAAAAATTTCTTGAGCTTTAACAGAACAACAAGAAAATTACGTAATTTCTGACCCATGCAGTTATACACACACACACACATATATATATATATATATATATGTGACGATTTAACTGGAGTCACCATATTTTTGTAGACTCCTATTCAAGGCAAGGGAGGTTTCTCCGAGGAGATTTTCAGTCGAGCACCGAGACTTACTTCATTGTGTACGTATAAGCTACAGAGAAGAGGCAGTTCGTTCCAGTTCACACTTTATTCGAAAAATTTAAAGATTAATTGATTAAGCTTTACTCTATTGAAAACTCACTCCATGCACTGCTAAATTTAGGGTCGTGGCGAAACTTGATGATTTAAATTTAAATATAAGAAGACATCTTAGTTAGTACAGGCAGGTATTCTTTAAAAATCAATCGGCGGCCAAGGAGAACCTTCGAAGATTTAGGAAGTACATCACTAGTTGCATCCACCACCGAAATCCCGGAACATTCTGCTCTAAACGCGGGAAAAATCCGTATATCATTTCCCGAGCGCGCCAGAATACATTCTATCTAAAAAGCCTCTAGGCCAATCAACGCTCACGGCTTAACTTCTTCGGCGAATTAATATCGAAGTGAACTTACCGAAGCTGGCAAAAGCGCGCCAAAAAATGTTCTAGAACAATCTCGTGCCTTCTACTTCCTTCGAATAAATAAAAGCAGAGAGAAAAGGAGTACATATGTTTTTATCAAGTATGGCAATATGCCAAAATAATTTTTACATTGAGATTAAAATCTTTCAGAATTTGAAAAGTAATATTTTGTCAGGAATCGTAGGGAAATAAAAAATAAAGAAAAGAAATTCATAGGTTGTTATTTCTTAAAAGTAAAATATTTTTAGCTGGGAAATGGGTATTTTTTGAATTATTAGATTCTAGGATGCTTTTTATTTAAAGAAAATAAAAGTGCGTAAATTTAATAGAACATTCTATCAGTGCCATTTTTTAAGAGAATGAATTTGGAATAAACTATATATTTCGCTAGATGTAATTTTGACAATCGAATACTGGAGCGAGAAAATAATTTAGAATAATGGGATTTACACAGAATTATAGTCTTAATGAAGTCAACGACGAAAAAAAAATTTTTTTTTTTTTTTTTTTTTTTTTTAAATTTGTTTCATATATATATATATATATATATATATATAGTGACGTAACCAATGCAAATATCAATAGCCCGAAATTAATTCATTACTTCAGTGCATTTAATGATTTTGAAAAATCTTAAAAGAGTCAGAATTAAATAATCTCGGGATAATTCTGATTAAATACTTGCCATTCATTCATTAAAAAAATTAATTAAATAAAAAATAAAATTAAAAGTCACCATTTTAATCTCCCCTAACCCCAATCTCTAAGATATACATTTTTATTAGAAAAAACATCCACAGAAAGCTGATATTTTAATGCTAGTAATGAAGAAAACATTACGCTGTTGATCAAACTTATTTTCTAAACACGGCAGACCTTCTATGTATTTATTTTCGTGGTTTGCACACTGATGTGCACACTGATGAAAATTAAAGGGCAGTGACCAGACACTTTCGATTTCAGACGTTTTATCGAATATCTACTGAAATTCGTGACGAAATGTTCTTTGAGGATTTAAAGAACAAGTTTCACTTCATCTTTTTCAGTGAAGATTTAGTCCCGAGGATAATTAGAGGGGTAATAATAAATTTAATAATAAAATAATATTTGTGTTGCCCCAAGAAACAGAAAATGGTCAAAATGGTCCGTCACTGTAACAAATGACTATGCAGGTCCTGTTCAACGTTTTTGTGTATTTATGTGAGAATAGCACGCATATTCTGGACGATGTTAACGTTTCTGTAAAAAATTCAAATGTTTTTTGTTTATAGCATGCAGAGTTTTCAATCGAATTTAACACCGGTTCCCGAAAACTTGACAAAGAACATCAGAAATAGTATAATGCAATTAAAAGATGAATATATTGAATACTTAATGAGGTATGGGTATTTGTATGAAATAAGTTTTAACTGCGCATGCGCGAACTATAAAGATTTTTTTTTTTCATCATTTGGTAGTCAATTCTATACAGCAACTTATATAAAAAGTCCATTCAAATATCGCAAAAATTCAGAAAGATAGAAGCGATATAGTGAGTTGCTTTCTAAAAGTATCTGGATTATAAGAGATTTTCTCCCAAATTTTAAATCAACTCACTGTATCACGGCATCTTTCTGAGTTTTCACTATATTTGACTGGTCTTTTTATATGAATTGCTCTACAGAATTGACTACCAAATCATGAAAAAAAAAATCTTTGTTGGAGTTCGCGTATGCGCAGTTAAAATTTATTTCATACCCACACTCATCGAATATTCAATATATTAATCTTTTAATTGCAGTATAGTATTTCCACTGTTCTTTGTCAAGTTTTCGGAAAGTGGTGTTAAATTTGGTTGAAAACTCTGTAAGCTATAAACAAAAAACATTTGAGTTTTTCCCAGAAACGTTAACATCTTCAATATGCGTGTTATGCTTACACAAATGCACACAAATGTTGAACAGGATCTACATAGTCATTTGCTACAGTGACAAACCATTTTGGAGCATATTCTGTTACTTGGGAAACACAAATATTATTTTATTATACAAATTATTATTGCCCCCCCCCCTTTCCTTCTTATTGTCCTCGCGACTAAATCTTCACTGAAAATTATGAAGTCAAACATGTTCTTTATATTCTTGAAGTTCAAGGACAATTTGTAAAGAATTTCAGTAGATATTCGACGAAACGTCTAAAATCGAAAGAGTCCAGTCACTGTCCCTTAATTTTTGGACATCAATATATAAAGACAACTGTTTATTACTGTTTATTTCGGCGTATAAATAAATATTAAAAATCGTAAAATCGCACAAATAAAGTGTCTTTCTTACACATATTTGTGTTATTTTCTGGATGATGCTCACAAATCTAAATTCATTCATAGACAGCTGCTTATTTGTGGGTCATCTTATAAGACAACCTTATATTTTGGGTTTTGATTCTTTCTCCCAGACTGTGGGTATTTATCTCCCCCTCTCCCCACTCCTCCATCGATAAACCCATAAACTAAATTTATTTAATGTAAAGCGTTTGTAAAATACAGGCTCAGAAATAATAAAAAAACAATTCTTATAGTTAAAAAATTTATAATTTGACAATATTTTTCTTATTTCAAAACGTGTTCTCTGTGTTTCATCACAACTTTTCGCATACGTTTATGTTGATCGATCTAAAAGAAAAAAATCGCAAATTGTTATATGTCTCGATCAGAGATAGGGTATTCGTACAGAACACGTTCAATATACACTGCTGTCCAAAAATTAAGGGGCAGTGACCAGACGCTTTCACTTTTTACACGGTTTGTCGAATATCTGCTTAAACTTTTGACAAATAGTTCTTGAACTTCGAGGATGTGCATGTATGACTTCAAGAACAGTAGAAACAGTATACTGCCATTAAAAAATAATATATTGAATATTTGATGAGATATGGCCATTTCTATGAAATAGTTTATAACTGCGGATGCGCGAACTAAAAGAAAGATTTTTTTTTTCAAAACTTTGGCAGTCAATTCTATAGAGTATAACTCATATAAAAAGATCAGTCAAGTAGCGTGAAAACTCAGAAAGATACCAGCAATGCAGCGAGCTAATTGACAAATTCGGGGGAAAATCCCATTGGATTATATGGGATGCGCGGCAGTGTATTACTGCTTATTTTACTGTTTATTACTGTTAATTATAGGGTATAATACTGGCATCCCAGCTGCTAGTATATTATACTATAAAATCAACTTTTTTTTTTTTTTTTTTTTTTTTTTTTTTTTTTTTTTGCAGTGTAGTGAATGAGTTTCTGGTCAGTTATGTAGTGTAATAAATCAAAGCATGTTCATTACATCTGATTTTTTTTCTCTTCATATTTTCACATGTCACTTTTTTTCTTCTTTCTCTGCTAATTGTTTTAACTGGTAAAAATTCAAGTGAAATGTGATGTGATGCGCGTAAAAGAGAATCTTTTATAAGGGCAGTGTGGGGGAGCGGAGCAGGCTACCTACTTTTCCACCGCCTGAAAAGACTTTCTCTTAGGGGTCGATCCAATCTTATTCTTTCTCTCTTCTTCCCTCTAATTACCCCTGCCGTCTTTCTCCGGTAGATGATTCTCCTCTTCGCAAATGTCTAAATCGATAGGAAGGACGGAGCAGAGAGAGAAATCGAAACTACCTGTTTTCGATCCTATTCCCTTAGTCCCTCCTCCTTTCAGCTCCACCTACCATGAAAGAGTAGTCCAATCGAAGCCACATTTGGGCGTGTTTAACTCGAAAAATTTTAAAGATTGAGTTAAGAAAATGACTTTTTCGATGACAAGTCCAAGAGTTACTCTTTCGCTATCTATTCACTTTTGAAATGGTTGAGAGCCCCCTCCCCCTCCCTGCCTATTCACTCTGTGGTGTTTACGATGTAGGCTCATTAAGGAGAAAGGTATCTCTGTAGGAGAAGGTAGTGGATGTTGAGACCATAATGATGGGCTGGCATAGTTCTGGAAAGAAAAGAAAATGATCTAGCAGGTTTGGAGGCTGATACATCGTTTGTTAAGGTCAAGAGAAGCAATTTTTTTGAGCCAATAATTCTCTGGGTAATTGTTGTCGTGGATCCAATTAAGGACATACAAAGTGGAAAACATTTTAAGAGCTAGATACAAGTTATGGGTGTGTGTTGTTAAATTATAAAAATCGTTGATTTGTTTTATAGCAGATTGTAAGAAATTAAAGTAGTGCATGTTTAGACCGTAATGATGGCCTAGCATAAAAAAAGAGAGAGGAAAATAAAAAGATCTAGCAGGTTTGGAAACTTTTCTATCTTTTATAAGGTCAACAGAAGCAATTTTTTCAAGCCAATAATTCAATGGGTAATTATTGACGTGGATCCAATTAAGGGTGTACAAAATGGAAACCATTATAAGGAATAAAAGCATGTTTTACGTCTCGGATAATTTTATTAGATTATAAAAATCGTTGATTTGTTTCAAGATCATAAGAAGTTAAAATAGTGGATGTTGAAACCATAATGGAATATATGTATTACATAACGGAAATTTATAAGACATATAATAAATTAAAGTAGGGGATAATAATATAACATAAAATATTTACATAAGAAGAATTAAGGTAGAAGATAATAACACAATAGTAGATATTTATATGATTATAAGAAATTGGCTTATTGAATAAGAATATAGGCTTATATATTGGCTTATTGAATAAGAATCTTATAATAATAAGAAATAAATATTGTAGATAGTGGATTTTAAGACCCATAACGACAGCCTATCAAAATTCTGGAAAAAAATAAAATAAAAGTAAACGAGCTAGCAAGTTTGGTGATTGTTACATCGTTCAGGAGCAGCAATTTTTTTCGAGCCAATAATTCTTTGGGTCATTGTTGATGTGGACCGTAGATCCAATTTAAGGCGTACAGAGTGGAAAACATTATAAGGAGTAGAAGCAAGTCATGGTATTTTTGAACTCGTTGTTACATTACAAAAATTGTTGATTTGTTTCAAAGAAGTTTGTTATAAGATATTAAAGTCGCGCATGTCGAGATAATAAAGGAAAATATGAATTACATAAAATTATATAAGATTGTAAGAAATTAAGGTAGTGGATGCTGAAATAATAATAGCCTTCCGTAGTTAAATTAAAGGAGAGAGAGAGAGAGAGAGAGAGTAACAAATTTGGTAACTTTTATATAATTTTTTTTAAGGTCAACAGAAGTCATCTTTTCGGACCAATAATCTTCTGGGTCCGATTAAGGGTGTAAAAAGTGGAAAACATTTTAAGGAATAAGAATAGAAGCTCTCTTCGCATACTCCTAAATCATTGTTAAAATAATATATTATAAGAAGTTAAATGAAGAGTTTTATTTTAAATAGTGCAGCAAAGAATTAATGGATGTTGATTGACCATGCAACAATACGAGTATTATTGTATACATAAGTGCTTATGTTGCTTGTTATATTTGTTTAAATCTTAAAATAAATAGAATAAAAAAAATACATAATTCGCCATAATTTACAGCAGTTTTATTGTTAGGGTGTAGAAAGGGTATAGAAAGTGGAAAACATTTTAAGCAATAGAAGCAAGTTAATTTTCTACTTTCTTCTAATTTTCTTTCTAATTTTCTTTTTATAATTAAGTGCACTTCAGTTGCATTATGACAATTAAAGTAGTTTTTCTTCCAAAATTTCCTTTATATTTTTATTTTTAAAAAATTTATTTATTGATTTATTATTATATTTTTATTTATTGTTTATTCTCGAACTCAAGCAACGCAGGAGTACTATTAACAGAAACTATTAACACTTCGTTATTACCATGAGAAGACGTTGCCAATTCTGTTGGCCTTTTGGAAAACTAATTTACATTTTACTTTTTGCTAAAAATGCCCAGATATTAACTAAAATTACTGTACTTATTACTATTAAAACATGAATATTCCTAATATTAGCACGTAATATTACCAGATATGGAAAATATTCGCAGGCCTAGGGCGGTTCCTACTATTGAGTATCACTGATCTATGCCATATTTAATCGCAGAATTTCTATCATTAAATAAGGAGAAGATTACATTTCGGAAATAGTGATATTCAGAATTAGGAAAAGTGCAAGTTATGCACATATTTTTCACTTCTGATGATATGAATTTTCCTCAACACTGTCAAAATGCTTTACAATAGCTTTTACTTATTTATTTTACTTAAAATAAAATAATTACTCATTTGTTATAAAGGCGATTATTTGATTATATTTGACATTAGCTAAATATGTAATGTTTAAACTAAAAAACATATTGTCGGAAGTGCGCAATTTTAGTTGCAGCATAACATTTAAAGTGATTATTCTTCAAAAATTGCCTTTATTTTTGAACATTTTTTGATTTATTTATTGATTTATTGTTATATTTTTAGTTATTGTTTATCCTCGAAGGGATAGCAATTCAAATTTTGAATAAATAAGTAAAATATTTTAAAATTTCTTTAGAGAATTTTTTTACATATAAAAATAGATTGCGTATACCTACATTCTACCATCGATAAGGAATTCTTTTCTTCTCCGCATTAAATGGCTTGTAAAGGAAAAACAACTTTTACAGGGAACGTCATTAATAGCGTAGAACACCGTTTATAGACGGTAATTTACACCCTTCACTCTACCATCGGATAGGGAATTCCTTTCTTCGCTGCATTAAATGGCTTGTAAAGGAAAAACAACTTTTGCAGGGAACGTCATTAATACCGTAGAACACCGTTTATAGACGGTAATTTACACCCTTCATTCTACCATCGGATAGGGAATTCCTTTCTTCTCCGCATTAAACGGCTTGTAAAGGAAAAACAACTTTTACAGGGAACGTCATTAATAGCGTAGAACACCGTTTATAGACGGTAATTTACACCTTCACTCTACCATCGGATAGGAAATTCCTTTCTTTGCCGCATTAAATGGCTTGTAAAGGAAAAACAACTTTTACAGGGAACGTCATTAATAGCGTAGAACACCGTTTATAGACGGTAATTTACACCCTTCACTCTACCATCGGATAGGGAATTCCTTTCTTTGCCGCATTAAATGGCTTGTAAAGGAAAAACAACTTTTACAGGGAACGTCATTAATAGCGTAGAACACCGTTTATAGACGGTAATTTACACCCTTCACTCTACCATCGGATATGGATTTCCTTTCTTCTCCGCATTAAATGGCTTGTAAAGGAAAAACAACTTTTACAGGGAACGTCATTAATACCGTAGAACACCGTTTATAGACGGTAATTTACACCCTTCACTCTACCATCGTATAGGGAATTCCTTTCTTCTCCGCATTAAATGGCTTGTAAAGGAAAAACAACTTTTACAGGGAACGTCATTAATAGCGTAGAACACCGTTTATAGACGGTAATTTACACCCTTCACTCTACCATCGGATAGGGAATTCCTTTCTTCGCTGCATTAAATGGCTTGTAAAGGAAAAACAACTTTTGCAGGGAACGTCATTAATACCGTAGAACACCGTTTATAGACGGTAATTTACACCCTTCATTCTACCATCGGATAGGGAATTCCTTTCTTCTCCGCATTAAACGGCTTGTAAAGGAAAAACAACTTTTACAGGGAACGTCATTAATAGCGTAGAACACCGTTTATAGACGGTAATTTACACCTTCACTCTACCATCGGATAGGGATTTCCTTTCTTCTCCGCATTAAATGGCTTGTAAAGGAAAAACAACTTTTACAGGGAACGTCATTAATAGCGTAGAACACCGTTTATAGACGGTAATTTACACCCTTCACTCTACCATCGGATAGGGAATTCCTTTCTTCTCCGCATTAAATGGCTTGTAAAGGAAAAACAACTTTTGCAGGGAACGTCATTAATATCGTAGAACACCTTTTATAGACGGTAATTTACACCCTTCACTCTACCACCGGATAGGGAATGCCTTTCTTCGCCGCATTAAATGGCTTGTAAAGGAAAAACAACTTTTACAGGGAACGTCATTAATAGCGTAGAACACCGTTTATAGACGGTAATTTACACCCTTCACTCTACCACCGGATAGGGAATGCTTTTCTTCGCCGCATTAAATGGCTTGTAAAGGAAAAACAACTTTTGCAGGGAACGTCATTAATATCGTAGAACACCGTTTATAGACGGTAATTTACACCCTTCACTCTACCATCGGATAGGGAATTCCTTTCTTCGCCGCATCAAATGGCTTGTAAAGGAAAAACAACTTTTGCAGGGAACGTCATTAATAGCGTAGAACACCGTTTATAGACGGTAATTTACACCCTTCACTCTACCATCGGATAGGGAATTCCTTTCTTCGCCGCATTAAATGGCTTGTAAAGGAAAAACAACTTTTACAGGGAACGTCATTAATACCGTTGAATACCGTTTATATACGGTAATTTACACCCTTCACTCTACCACCGGATAGGGAATGCCTTTCTTCGCCGCATTAAATGGCTTGTAAAGGAAAAACAACTTTTGCAGGGAACGTCATTAATATCGTAGAACACCGTTTATAGACGGTAATTTACACCCTTCACTCTACCACCGGATAGGGAATGCCTTTCTTCGCCGCATTAAATGGCTTGTAAAGGAAAAACAACTTTTGCAGGGAACGTCATTAATATCGTAGAACACCGTTTATAGACGGTAATTTACACCCTTCACTCTACCATCGGATAGGGAATTCCTTTCTTCGCCGCATTAAATGGCTTGTAAAGGAAAAACAACTTTTACAGGGAACGTCATTAATACCGTTGAATACCGTTTATATACGGTAATTTACAGCCTTCACTCTACCACCGGATAGGGAATGCCTTTCTTCGCCGCATTAAATGGCTTGTAAAGGAAAAACAACTTTTACAGGGAACGTCATTAATATCGTAGAACACCGTTTATAGACGGTAATTTACACCCTTCACTCTACCATCGGATAGGGAATTCCTTTCTTCGCCGCATTAAATGGCTTGTAAAGGAAAAACAACTTTTACAGGGAACGTCATTAATACCGTTGAATACCGTTTATATACGGTAATTTACACCCTTCACTCTACCACCGGATAGGGAATGCCTTTCTTCGTCGCATTAAATGGCTTGTAAAGGAAAAACAACTTTTACAGGGAACGTCATTAATATCGTAGAACACCGTTTATAGACGGTAATTTACACCCTTCACTCTACCATCGGATAGGGAATTCCTTACTTCGCCGCATCAAATGGCTTGTAAAGGAAAAACAACTTTTACAGGGAACGTCATTAATAGCGTTGAATACCGTTTATATACGGTAATACTGTAAAAAAAAAAGATGAATGTTTTATTAATCTAAGAAAATATAATATAACCATGAACCAAAATGTACAATAACCTCATTGACGATTTCGAAAAGCGTTCTTTATCTGTAGAAACCTCAGAAATCAATATATTTTCGAGATTTAAAGAAACATTTGTGAAAACAAAGTATCTTTTGCTGCTACTGATTTTAGAAAATGTTTCTGAGTTGTTTTAATAGTGTATTAATTAGTTTTCTAAACCCAGGTTTTTCTCATGTTATCAATTTTCAAGGAAACATTTTCATGTTCAACAAACAAGTTTTACAACAAATAAATAATTTTTTAAAATTACAATAAATAAATAATTTTATAAAATTACAATAAATAATTAATTTTATAAAAAATATTACAAAAAATTAAATGGAGAATTTTATTTTAAATGGCAAAGAATTAACAAATGTTGACTGACCATGCAACAATATGTGTATTAGTGCATCATGTATACGTGTATACATGCATATACAGGGTGTTTCACAAAGGACCCCTAACTTTAAAAATCAATAACCCGTAAACGGTGATAGATAAAAACATGAAACCAGTGGTATGTTTATTAAAAAAAATGTAAGAATCTTATACATAAATCTCAAAATTTAATTAAAATTGCACAGATAGATGGCGCTGAGAGCGTTAAGAATCCTTCTAAAGAGAGTTCAGAAGCATAGAAAGACTAGCCTTCGAAGATTTCGCTATTTTAATCTGACCGCTACTAGCGTATAGTGAAAATAATTCAGAAAGTGATGTCAAGGCAGACTAGATCTACAGGCATAGTCAATTGAGATTAATGTATGAAGCCTCCCGCCAGAGGACTCTGATACCCTGCCCAAAATTGAAATTTGACTTTGACCGTAACTGAAACAACCTGGGCAGGGTTGAAATGTAAACAAACAACAAAATTACGTCACATCGCCATGGTTTACAACTCTTCTAACATTCCAATCAAGCTTAGAAATGACAGCGAATTCCAATACCTGTCAATTTTTCGATTATTAAAATAGTATCGCAAGTGAAAATATGGTAAATTGTTGCGTTTATAACTGTAAATCTCGAAGTGATCGTAGCTGCAATGTTGGAGATAACGGCGAAAAAATATCGTTTCATAAATTCCCTCTGGAACCATCACGAAAGGCTGCATGGCTGAAAGCAATAAGCTGCCAAGTCAAGATCTCGATTTACATTATCCTACAGTTAATATTTTTATTGTATTATTAATTCTTTAAATGATATTTTGATATTAGTAATAATTGCGTGATAGAAATACCCTGAAGTAGGGCTTTTTCCAAAGTTCAAACCACAAAAATAAATGTATTCATAATATTGTTTTTCATATACATATTTGTTAATTAATGAAAGCATTAAACTCACGTGAGTCACTTTATTTTACTTTAGTGGTTACTCTTATTAATTGTGAAATTCCTAATGCATTTCTAATATATAAACACTTATATTATAAAATGAAAACATTTACTGAAAACAAAGAACTTTTCAAAGTTGTTATATAAAAATATACAACTAACACATCTTTCCAAATCTCAAATGGCTTTAATATCAAAATATTAATCCACCACAGTTATCACCAAGGAAAGCATGAAGTCTTAGATGTTGAAATTAAGTTTTGAGTTTCATGTTAATTGATATTAAGAATCACGTGAACTTAGCACATGTACATTTTATCTGTAGAAAACAACTAAGCTCGGGTTGTTCGGAGAAAAGGTTTTTAAAATGTAATGATGGCTGTATTTATCCAAGATATTAGTTTTCTATTAAAATTTCGTCAATAGTCGTTTTCTTTTAGTAAGTTATTTTTCTACATATTTAATAGGTTATGGGCTACATCTCGCTATGAACTGCGATAGTTAGTTAAAGTCTGATTAATTAAAATTAGATACAGAGAAATTAAGTTTTACTCATGGTAACTGAAGTAAAACATTAGTTTAGCTTAGTAGAGAAGATTATCAAATAAATTTTTTTTTGAAATCTTATCCAAGTTTAAGATTTAGAAATGGATTTAGCTAAGCAAGTTAAATTATTGACTGGTGAAGTCGACTGGCCAATATGGAAACGCAAGATTAGAGATTTACTTGACTATCATGAAGGAGCACTTGATGTTATTGATGGTAAATTAAAGAAACCTGAACCGCTAAGTAGCAGTGCTAACGAAAAAGAAATCAAGGAACATAAAGTAAGTTCTGATTTATATCGTAAAGCTAATAGTTACGTAAAATCCGTGATAGCAAGTACAGTTACTGACGAAGTTTATCAGAAGATTATGGATAAAGAAACAGCACATGAAGTGTGGGAAGCCTTAAAGCATCATTTTGAAGCTACGTCAAAAGACCAGTTATTTAAGATATGTACAGAATTTTTCGCATTTAACTGGACGTTAGGCGATGATGTCTCAACTCACATAGCTAAGTTAAGAACCATTTGGAGTGAATTAAATAATGGACTTAAAGATATAGGTGAAAATAAGTTACCGGATTTGATGTTAGTTTGTAAAGTCTTGCAGATTTTACCCCGCAAATTTGAAACATTTAAGTCCAGCTGGATGCTGTTGTCTAAAAACGAGGACAGAACATTTGATGAGTTGACAGAGCAACTTTGTATGTTTGAAAGAAATTTTATCAAAACCGATGACATTACTGTTCAGGAAGCGTTAGCTGTTTCAAGATTAGAAAAACAGAATAAAGACAAAAATTTCAAATTTATCAGGAAATCATATAAAGGAGATACTTGCAACTACTGCAATCGTAAAGGTCACTGGGTAAGAAATTGTAGAAAATGGATTTCGGATGGAAAACCTGCCAAAAAGTCGCCAAGTAATGATACTAAAGATATAAAGAAACCCGCCAATGGGGCACTGATGTCTATTTCTGTCGAAACTTATACTTCGGAAGCAGATAATTCAACAGCTTTTTGGATCGATAATGGAGCAACTCAACATATCACGAACTGCGCAGAGTATTTTACAGATTTCACGCAATTTCTTAGTCCTTGTAGCATTAAGGCTGCTGGAAAGGAAAGATTGTCTGCTGTTGGAAAAGGTACTATTCGTTTTAAATCTTTTGTTGGTAGAAAATGTCAAGAAATTCAGCTGAATGATGTCTGGTATGTACCTGAAGTCAACAAAAATTTATTTTCGGTGTTAGCTGCTCAAGACAGGAATCAAAATAGTGAATTTCGATCGACATCTACTGAATGTTGGTTAAAGATAAATGGTCAAGTGGTAATATATGGAGCACGCAGTGTATCTGGATCTTTGTATAAAGCAATTATTGAGCCAATTATGCCAAAGAAAGTTTTAGAAATAAATAATACTGAGCAAGACTATTCTTTATTGCAACTTTATCATGAAAGATGGGGTCATCAAGACAAAAGTCATATCAAAGAGAAGCTTGAAAAAGAATTAGGAATCAAAGTTCGACTGGAAAATAAATTATGTGAACCATGCATTTATGGAAAAGCACATCGCTTACCTTTTGGAAATAGAAACAAAACAACTGAACCAGGTGAGCTTATTTCGGCTGACCTTTGTGGTCCGTTTCCTGAATCTTTTCAAAAGAAACGATACTTAGTTGTATTTAAAGATAGTTTTACAAAGTTTCGGTATGGTTATATCATAAAAGAGAAGTCAGAAGTCAGTAATGTGTTTAAAAATATGCTTGCTCATGCTAAAACTATGGGATACAGAATCAAAGAATTTTTGAGCGATAATGGCGGAGAATTCGACAATGGAGAAATTAAAGCAATTCTACATGAAGAAGGAATTATGGAAAGATTTACTGCACCTTTTACACCACAACAGAATGGATCAAGTGAAAGAGAGAATCGAACAATTGTAGAAATGGCAAGAACATTCAAATACTCGAATCCTGAAATTAGTTTTCCTGATGCAATGTGGGCTGAATTCGTTTCTTCTGCAATATATATCCTAAATAGAACGGGAAAATCTTCAGTTGAAGGATTTAGTCCTTATGAATTGTGGATCAGAAAGAAACCTAGATTAAAGCATTTACGTGTTATAGGTTCTACGTGTTATGCTCATATTCCTGTACAAAAGAGAAGAAAAATCGATAGAAAAGCTATCAAAGGTTATCTAATAGGTTACGATTCTGATGAGCGTTACAGAATTTGGCTGAAAGAAGAACACAAAATGATTTTTTCTAGAGATGTAATTTTTCATGAAGAATTAAAAAAATGCGATAATTGTGTTCAGTTACCATTCAACGATAATGAACAAGAAAATATAAGTGATATTTCTAATCAGGGAAAGTACGAAGAGAAACAACTTCAAGAAAATGAAGAGGAAGATAATATAAACGATAGTGAAGATGACAGTGATGAAAAAACTAAGCGATCACATGACATACAATTAAGAAAACGTGACACAATACGGAAACCTGTAAGGTTTGAAGATTATATAATGGAAGCTGAGTCACTAATTCACGAAAATGAAAATCCCGAGACATACATAGAAGCAATCAACAGCAAGGAAAGTTCAAATTGGACAAAAGCGATGGAAAATGAAATAGCCTCTTTAAAAGAAAATGAGACCTGGGAATTAGTTAATTTACCAGAATATTCAAAAGCTATACCATGTAAGTGGGTTTATAGAATTAAAACAAATCCAGATGGCAGTGTTAACAAATATAAAGCCAGGCTTGTTATAAAAGGTTACAGTCAACGTAAAGGCATTGATTACAGTGAAACATTTAGTCCAGTAACAAAATTGGAAACAATACGAGCAGTATTGAGTATTGCAGCTGAAGAAAAAATGCATTTATCGCAATTTGATGTATCGACAGCATTTTTGTATGGAGAAATAGATGAAACAATCTACATGCAACAACCAGAAGGATATGAAGACGGAACAAAAAGAGTATGCAAGCTTAAGCGAAGTTTGTATGGTTTAAAGCAAGCTCCACGTTGTTGGAATAAGTGTTTTGGTCAATTTTTATAAAAACTTGATTTTAAAGTAAGTGATGCCGACCCATGTCTATACATTCGTGAGAGAAATGGGAAAAAGTTAATTATAGCATTGTACGTAGATGATGGATTAATTGCTGCAAATGATCAACAAGAGTGTGAAATATTCATTGAAAAATTGAAAGCCAGATTTAAGATAGTTACTGGAAACGCCTCTTGTTTTCTAGGACTTGAAATTGAATATCAGAAAAACGGATCTATTACTATTAGTCAGAAAGGATATGCCAAGAAAATTCTTAAGAGATTTGGATTTGAAGAATGCAAGCCAGTAGCAACACCAATATTAAAAGAATCAAGATCGCAAAATACTGAAGAAATTAAGAAAGTTGATTTTCCATATAGACAAGCCGTTGGAGCTCTAATGTATCTAATGGTAGGAACGAGACCTGATTTAGCTTACAGCGTAGGAGTTTTATCAAGAACGTTAGAAAATGCATCTGCTGAAGATGTAATGAAAGTCAAAAGAGTTTTTCGCTACATAGCAAAAACGAAAAATTTTGGTATTAGTTATCGTGTAACAAGTTCAAGACGAGTATTACAGTGTTACAGTGATGCAGATTTTGGAGGATGTACAAAAACTGGAAGATCAACATCAGGATCTGTTATAATATATGCTGGTGGTGCAATCTCGTGGCACAGTCAAAGACAAACTGTTGTAGCTACTTCAACTACAGAAGCTGAAGTTATAGCAGCATCTGAAACAACTAAAGAAATTATTTGGCTCAGAAGATTATATGAAGGTATAATAAATCTAAAGGAAATACCTATACTTCAAGTAGACAATAGTGCAGCTGTAAAACTTGCACATAATCCTGAATATCACAGAAGAACAAAACATATAGAAATAAAGCATTTCTTCGTTCGTGAGAAAGTATTAGAAGGCAAATTAGTTGTAAAGCAAATTTCAACTGATAAACAGATTGCAGACATTATGACTAAGCCATTAACTAAGACCCGATTACTTATCTTATGTGATCAAATGGGATTAACAGACTAGAGACTAAATATGCAATTAACAAGGGAAAGTGTTGAAATTAAGTTTTGAGTTTCATGTTAATTGATATTAAGAATCACGTGAACTTAGCACATGTACATTTTATCTGTAGAAAACAACTAAGCTCGGGTTGTTCGGAGAAAAGGTTTTTAAAATGTAATGATGGCTGTATTTATCCAAGATATTAGTTTTCTATTAAAATTTCGTCAATAGTCGTTTTCTTTTAGTAAGTTATTTTTCTACATATTTAATATTAGAACGTCAATGAAATGATGTCTTCTTTTGAATTTTTTATAACAGCAGGGTGCATTCTCAGGTAGAAGTTTGTTCGATTTTCTGTCTGTAAATGTAACCTGCTAGTTCTCGAGACACTGAAGGTCTTCCACATCAACCGCAATTTTTTTCAAGATTAGTGAATATGCTATGTTTGCTGTTAGTGTAGACACTCACCATTCTTTCTGCTGCCATGTCAAAAGAGGATGTGCTTCAAATAATCATATTTTGATATTAAATTCATTTGAAAATGTTCTTTTAAATATTTTTAATGTTGTTCAAATGGTCTTTGTTTTCCTGTAAATGTTTTTATACTTCAGTCTGAAACGTGTTATATATTAGAAAAGCATTACAGATTCTAAATATAATAAGTTTTTTATAACAACTAAAGTGAAGTGACTAATATGAGTTTAATATTTTCATTGTTTAATAAGTAAATAAAGTATATACAGTTTAAATATTTCAAGAAAGTGTTTGGCACAGATGTCATATACTTTGGCGTAATTTTTTTTCTGACGCCAATTTGGCAAAAACCTCGTTTTCGAATGCCACAATAAAAAAGGAATAACAATTTTTAAAAAAAGTTTAATTAATAACTATAGAACAAAACAATTTATATAATTCAAAAAAAGAAAATATAAGTAAATAAACAATTTATTAATAAATAAACAACATTCGGGTTACTATATCAAGCAAAATAATGACACTTTGGCACCAGTTAAGTATCCCAGTGTGTGACATTGGTGTCAGAAAAAAAAAATCATGCCAACGTGGTGCATATATGACATCTGTACCAAGTGTTTTAACTAATTTTACAATTAATTATGAATAAATTTTAAACCATTTTTCCATTAGACTGCCTAAAAGATTATTTATTTCATTGAATTGTAGCATATATTTTATTTCTCTCTACCTATATATTGCAAATAATTTGAGTAATGAATTAATTATTCAGTTTTACATGTATTAGTTAATATGCAAGATACAGAAATTATGTAAAGAAAATTAATCTATAAATTCCAGTAGAGTATTACTTTGAAAAAAAAAAAAGTAATACCAAATGATGAATTGTTGTAAATTGTCTGTGAATTGAAACTAAGTTAGAAAGTATTATACAGTAGAGTCGCGGTTATCCGAGTTAATGTGGACCAAGCTCACCTCGGAAAACTCGGTTAAACGGGATTTACATAAATGGCCACTAATTTAAGAGATAAAATATAAATTTACACACAATTTATTAATTTTTATAATATACTTACAGTCATTGTGATGTACACTGCAAATGCTTGTGGAATAAAAACAGGTAATGGAATTGTTTATTTGAAAAAGTCCTTGATATTTTTTTGTTTGTGGGATGATAAACGTTTCTTTGCTGCAATATTATGCCATTTTTTAGTGTCTTCAATATTGTAGGTGTAGCCTCTTCTTGCTGCTCAATGTATTGAATAGTTTTTCAACAGAACTTAGACCTTCAGAATGTGTAATTTTTTCTGGTTAACATAGCTTTAATCATCACTGCTCTCTTGTATGTGATTTTCAATCATATCTGTAATCATGGCATCTGTAATTTCTTGCTGTTCATCTGCATTCATCCACTCAGCAATGTCTTTTTAAGTATGGGTCTCAGAAACAGGAAGTGTTTGTGCTAAGCTGAATCAAGATTTGTCATCAGATGCTTCATTTTTATCATTTGATTGCTCTTCAGACAAAATTTTCTGCCACGATTTCTGTAGAGTCGTTGATTCAATTTCTTCCCATGCTTCGGAAATCCAATACACAGCATCCTTTGGTGTAATTTCTTTCAGATATTCTGCAACTGTTCGTTCTTCAAGATCTTTAATCAGCTTTCGTAACAACTTTTTTTCTGCAATTTCTTTTCAAGTTCTCAAGAACACCTTGGTCTAATGGCTGTATCAGTAAAGTGACATTTGGGGGCAAAAAATATGCTTTGATATCTCCACTTGCTAGTTGCTCCACATCCAGATGGCATGATGCATTGTCTAAAAGAAGGAGAGCTTTTCTTTCCAACTTGCTTTTCTTTAAAAAAAAATTCCACTTTAGGGACAAATTGTTCATAAAACCATTCAGCACTCATCCACGCACTTTTCTGATTTCTGTAATATACAGGAAGACTCGAGATGTTGATGTTTTTGAATCTCCTTGGTTTTTTTGACTTTCCGATTATCATGGGTTGTAATTTTAAGGAACCAGATGCATTACAACAACTTGAAACAGTTATCCTTTCTTTCATCTCTTATATCCGGAAGCTGATGATTCTTCTTTTGCAGTTAAGGTTTTCGATGGTAGCATATGAAAATTTAATCCTGTTTCATCACAATTAAACATTTGATCTTTACACAAATTGTTTTCCTCGATATATTTATGAAAATTTTCTACGGATTTTACTACTGCTTCAAAATCTGCAGATAGCATTTCACCAGTTATGTTGAGTTGGAAAAAACTGTCAATGCCAATGAAATGTAAGCTGAAGGTGAAAGAAAAGTCATAAAATTCTGAGATTCCAGCCAAAATGATAGAAAGGGATTATTTTATTTTTTTTTTTTGACTCGGTTAAACCGAAACTCGGTTAAGCGGGACTCGGATAATCGCGACTCTACTGTAATTCTACCTTTTGTACTGTTTTAAAGTGTCCATATTCTCCTGGAATAAAATTTTAGGCAGGTGACCTGAAAAAATGTACTCAAACATGCAATTAATAATATTGTTTTTAAAGTACAATAACACTGGTTAAGAAATTTTGGCATTTTCTATAGAAATTGAGTCAAGCTTGATTTCATTTTATTTTTTACAAGGCCAGGCCATGAATCAAAGTTGTAACCATTCTGGTCAAAAGCTCATTTTGACTAAAGATTAGAAATAAAAATTTTTAATTGAAAAGGTAAGATACAATAATTTGAAAAGATTTATTTTGCAAAAAATGTGCAAAGTCATGGTATATAAAATTTTAAC
The DNA here is from genome assembly GCA_963931845.1 of Maratus michaelseni. Lineage (NCBI taxonomy): Eukaryota > Metazoa > Arthropoda > Arachnida > Araneae > Salticidae > Maratus > Maratus michaelseni. Next base: position 102,475,072 of record OZ007595.1, read on the forward strand.
TATTTATGAAATATTTCAAAGCACTTAGGAAGTATACCCTTCTTGCATCATTTGGAAAGAGTGAAAAACATTCTTTTGTCACAGATTTTTTGGTACTTCTCTATTATCCTGTCGACCACTTTTCATAACAAAAAACTATCGCCAAACTGTAACGCCAAATGAACGGGAGAACGTTGCCATTGGAATATCAAAATAAATAAAATATAAGTATTTAAGGACACAATTGTTATTTTAATTAATGAAATGATCAGTGAAACATAATGAAAAATACACGCAAATGTCAAAGTAAAAACCACTTGATGACATAACAAACACGTATAATGTTTCTGACATCAAGTAAATGGGGCTGCATTTTTGGCGTTTAATCTTACAATTTGGCGATAGTTTTTTGTTATGAAAAGTGGTCAATGGGATAATAGAGAAGTACTGATTTTGTTTATATAAAATATTACATGTTACAACTAAAATAATTTAATGAGTTAAAAGAAACCTTCTACTTTTCAAGTAAAATATTCATGATCCAAACATTTATTTTCATGCGGAAAAAAAATTACCTGATAAATGGTTCGTTTTTGCATCATCAGAAAAGGTAATGGGTTAAAAGATAGTTTCTTACTGCTTATATTAACTTTTTTATATGAAATATGTAAAATAAAATATTTATGTTTCATGTATAAATGAAATATCTAAAAAAAGCATATTTTTATTTTATTTAATAATTTTACATTTAAATTCTTAAGGTAGTAGATCAGAGGCTTCAGCATCAATTTTTCAAAATAGTTTAATTTTTATCTTGTTTCACATAATATATGGCACCTTGAAATCTGTAGTTAATAATGTTGCAATATTTGTAGATTTCTAAGCACATGAGATTTCTTAAAACTTCAGAAAATCTATAAGAATGTCAAATTAGCCCGATTTTATTTAATTTTCTCTTTCCGATATGCTATGAAATTCAGTTACTAGGCAAATGTTAAATATAAGAAAAAATGGGATTAAAAAAGCTTACATATTATTTCAAAATTGTAAAAATGATTTTTAAAAAAATCTTTCATATTTTTTGAGCATATGCACAAAATTCCATAAAATATTATATAGAAAATCACGAAAGGCCAAGGAAATTATTAAAAAAATTTCAAACAGATTTGATTAATTTAAGACATTGCATGGCAAAAATTTAGCATTCATAATGCAATACCAATTATTCTAAACATTCTTTTGTACAAAATATCTGAACGAATGAACTTTTATATGTGGTATGTTGATATTGTCATATAAGACACAATTTTTCAGTGACATTAAAAAAAAACTCTAATTTCCTCAATATTCTTACGTATAAAAGTTTGGAAATGGCAACATTCTTCAATTTGTTTATTTGATATTAGAATTTGGCACTAATTTGTTTGTTTACAGAAAGTGGTCGATAAGGTAATAGACAAGTACCGGATAGTTAATTATTGAAATGTTTTCTGTTTTGACTAAAGTGTCAAATGAATAAAAAATAGAGATGTGAAATATACTTGCATAATCATTGTATTTGTTCTAAAGATTTCCAATTAATAAATTTGAAGTTTGGGACAAGCCTTGGTAATAACATTTACAACTTTTTTAGATATTGATTTTTTTTTTCATATTTAAGGTACATAATGTAGTGAGTGCTTAAATAGAAATACTCACAAAAAGTCCAGACATTCATAGTTGACTTGATTAATTCATATTTTTAGAGAAGAACATAAATTTTCCTATTATCTGAGAATGAATAGCATTCAAGTTTTGCGAATTATAGATTTGTACTAGAAAAATGTAATCATTTATTTTCATCCTCAAGATAAGATCAGATTTTTTTTTTTCCAAGGTGGGGGGGAAAAGATACCAAAAGTATACAGCAGAAATTTGTTAATAACATTTTAAAGTATGTTTCAAGGTAATACATTTTCATTTCAAAGCCTCAATTTTCATGTTCCTGAAAATCTGTTTAAAATGGCATTTCGTTCTTATAAAATATTGTACAACTATGGCAGAAAGACATGAGTTCTGTTTCCGAATGAACAAAAAAGAGATATTTCACGGCTTCTTTATGTTACTAACAAAACCACGGACTGTGCAAAGGCTTCAAAATCAGATAAAATATTTCTCTTTATATCCATTAATAACAATTCAGTTTTTAAAGTTTTGTAAAAAACTTAGGCCACATTCTTGTTTTTCAAATAACGAGAGTTTATATATTTTTTTTCAATTTTTGTATAACTAAAATTTTCACAATGAGCCTGCAGACTGGTATAAAAATAGAGTCCAAGCTGGTTTCAAACACTGACTGAACCCGATAAATGAGAATATATATTTTTTCCAGATTACCGCAATCATAATGGAAATCATATATATCATTTCTCCTGTCAACATATCTTTTTCTAAGAAAATACGAAACGCAGAATGACGAATGAGATAGCATATGAAAGGATTTTGAACAGGCTTCTGACATAGCACACTTAACATTTCGTTAAAACATGTTTTTTGATTAAAAATTGCAGTTAATTAAAAATTAAATCGGCATTGTTTTCATAAATGAAATGAAAGATTTTCATCAAATCAGTGTTGCTACAAAAATAAAATACTGCATTATCAGATGACGTCATCCTATAATTAAAACACGATTGTTAATTTGTTTCTTGCTTGTATTTTTTGCAAAAATATCTAGCTTTTAATCAGATTTTATTTAATTTTTACGTGTGCATCACCTACTGTTTATTTGTTTAATCATGGCTGTGTATATGCATACTGTATCGGAGCACCAGTAGATTACGTAATTTAAGGATTATTTTCTATTTAGATATATATTTCATTAGGATTCACAAAAATTTTAAGTACAGTGAAACTTCCATTTAACGAAGTCTCATCGTTACACTTAAAAACTTCGTTATGAAGAAAATTCGTTAAATAGAAATCAACTTAAATTCATGAAATTTTTCCTTCAGATATGACAAACAGGTGTTGGATTCAGAAGCATTTGATTAAGTTTTAATTATGAAGCCGTCTTTTACAAAACTGGTGTGTACGGTCGATGAAATCAGTATCACATTCCCAAGCTTTGACTCAAACATTCATCAGCTCTGATACATATAGGTTCTCAAACTAATGTTTTTTTTTTTTTTCTTTTTTAATAATGTACTTCAAGATATTTTATTATTCCTTAGACTAATGGCTGAAGTTTAGAAGTTGTATTGGCAGGAACACAAATAACTTTGATGTTCTTCGATTTGCATTTTGAAGCACATTGTTGTGGATGTACAAAGCAATTGTCTGTCAGCAATGGAAGATCAGAATGGTAACTGTCTGACTCTAATCGATATTTTTTGCTTCAATGCACCTCTGACGCCATTGCGTCACTGCATTTTCTATATCATTGAATGTAAAAAGGGGATTTTGACTTTCCCCAACTGTTAGCGCAGGAGTCTCGGCGTGGGAGAGTAATGATTACAAATGTTTTTCATAATGTGAAAAAAAAAAATGTTTTATTTAGCACCAAGCAGAATGGAACTTATTTAAATGTGTTCATTTCCTTACAATCCGCTGAAATAAATTCGCATATCCATCGCAACAGCAACCTCTTATTTTGAATTCTGTACCAGTACAAAAGTGAAATAAACTTCGTTATATAGAATATATTTTTCGTAATATGGAGATTAATTTATATGCTAATGGTGTTCAAAGTTAATGTTCAGCAGAAAATTTCGTTAAATAGAAAGCTTCGTTAAAGGGAAGTTCCACTGTAATTTTTTTTTTAAATATTTCATTAAACTGTTAATATTTCTGACGTCACTTAAATGGCTGCTGGACCACAAAGTTTGAACATCCCATGTCTAAGTTCCCATAGGCAATTCGTTTTTTTCTTTTTTCAGTATAGGAGTCTTGACAACCTAGAGGAATGACCTTGGCGAGAGAAGAAAATTTGGCAAAAATTTTTCTGGCAATCTAGTATCATGTGAAAAGTGTTTGAACAAGTTTCTGAGATAGTACACCCACATTTCGTTAAAACGTGTTGTTTGATTAAAAAAAAAAAAAAAATCAGTTCTGAAAGATTGCAGTGCGAAAGCCTCGCACGGGTCTTTCTGGTTAACATTTGTTTCAATGACTTTCCAGGTTTAGTTTGAATTTCCCTGATATTTCCATGTTTTCCAGATCTGTGACCACCGTGAAAAAAGTTGCCAAATTTCCTTCTTCGCCAAGGCAGTTTTCACTATTTCACCAAGTCCCATATACTGGAAAAGTACCGAGAATTTAATTTCTGTATCCAACTATGTAAAGCACATTAAAATCAGAGAGTTAGGAACTCAGATAGTACAGCGCCATCTAGTGGCAGTTATTTTACTTGTAACATCGGGATGAAGATGTAAGAACATATATTTTCATTTTTACACTTTAAATTCTGACCCATAGATTTTGAAAAAAAAAAAACATAAACGTGCAGAGTTTTAACTTAAATTGCAGTGAGCTCGATTATGAAAGATTAATGGGTTTCAATAGGAATTTCGCCAAATTAGCCAGATATAGCCAAGTTGGCTTCATATATGGCAACTTATTTTTGTCGCCAAACCTGGCAATATTTTGCCAAGTTTGTCATTATTTGGTGTTATTGTGGTAACCCTGTTATTAGTACATTTCAACAATTACTCATTGTTGAAGTGATCAATGTGACAGTCCAATCAGATTGTGATGGACACACAGAGATTTCGATTTTATATAAATAGATTTATTTTGTTGAAAATGTAGAATGCTTGGTATTTTTGCATCAATAATTTAAGCAGTAATCAAGCAATATCAAGCATCAATAATCAAGCAATTAAAATTTGATTATTATGAATGCAAGGCGTGTGAAATTTTCTATGAAAAAATTTCCAAAGTATTAAATAGGAATTTATTCAATTATCGATGCTGGATATTCATTGTTTTCGTGTTTGCCCCAGGTTGGTGGCTCACGGAAAATATTCCATCTTGTGCTGCGTTTGTAGCCTTGCCAACATATAGTGAGAAAGTTCCAGGCTGAGTATCGTTCCCAAGTGGTTCAGCTGGTAGAACGTCAATGCGCTATACTGATGACCCAGGTTCGAGTCTCGGCTTGGGTATTTTTTCACTGTGTTGGCTTTACGCCTACTAAGCAATTAAAATTTGATTATTATGAATGCAAGGCGTGTGAAATTTTCTATAGAAAAATTTCCAAAGTATTAAATATGAATTTATTAGATAATATTTTACATATTGATGTCTGAATTTTGATCAATTTTTACAAATCATTTGAATATGTATTTTTTCCTCCTTAAATGATGTTTAAAATAACAAAAAAGCAATTTTTTATAACTTCTCATTATTGATCTAGTACATAATCAAAATTTGATCTAATTCAGGGCAACTTGGCAAATTGACTGAGTATTGAATTATGTAGTGAAATGCTTAATTGCAACCTTGCTATAAACTTAATTAAGAATGCAAAAATTTTTCAGTATTTTTTTTAATTTACATAAGAACATACATTTTGTTATTCATAAATATACAACTATTTATTATTACAGATATTTATGCTTTATATATAATTTTTTGTATGCAGGAAAAATTCATACAATCCTGTGTAGAGGAGTAGACGGGATATATGTATGTAGTCAGCATTTTACACAAAATGATTACAAACAAGATGCGAAAATTAAAATGCTTTTACCAACAGCTGTGACAACAGTTTAAAAAAAAATTCCTGCTAATAAGCAATTAAAATTCAGAAAGCGCAAGATATATAATTAAAACTATCAAGAATTATCTCATAAACGACAACAACTAGATGAAGAAATTGAAGCCATTAAACAAATTTCTCCAGTTTGTACAAGTTTACAATTAGAAAATTTCAATTTATTATCAACAGTATCTAGTCAGCAAGATTATATTAAGTCTACAAAAATTGTAGCTATAAATACTAACCTTTCCAATAGTGTATTATGTATGCAAAAAAAAAAAAAAAAAAAAAAAATACAGATGTCTTTTACAGAAATTCCGAAGACTTAAAACACCTATGATATCCACAAGCTAGAAGCATCTACAAGTAATATCAGTAAAATATTAACCGAGCAGCTTCAATGTTTTGGAAAAAAGAAACATCACTGGTCTGTCTGAAAACACGATAAGATACTCCATTTTGCTGCACAGTAGATCTGCAACTTCATACGACAGAAAAATATGTTTTCTCTTCCATCAAAATCAATACTTAAAAGATACGTTGGCCCCACCTCAGGTGCTACTGTTTCATCTCTTATTTTAAACAAAGATTGGTGCAGGAATCTAAAAAGTTAGCGAAAGATGTGGAATTCTTTGGATCCTTAATAATCGATGAAATGAGTATAAAACCTAGCATAATGCACAATAAGCAATCAGATGATTTAAATGGCTTCATAACAACAAAATCGAATATCTCTGAGCTTGGAATTGAAAAAAAAGTTGCTAACCATCTTCTTTGTTACGTATTTACATGCCTCTTCACACATTTTAGGTTGCCAGTAGCATATTATTTTTCCAAAGGAAGTATTGAAGAATGTTGAAGAAATTGGGTTCAAGGTCATCAGAATCGTAGCAGACAGCCTCAATACGAATGTGAAGCTGTTTTGCATTTTATCTGGAGATAATGTTCCTAAGCCAGTCATTCCACATCCAATAGATCCATCAAGAGTTTTATTTTTGTCATTCGATCCCTGTCACATTGTTAAAAATTTCAGAAATATCTTCTTTTCAAGAAATATGTATAACAAAGGGCAACTTATCAGTTCAGAATTCATACAAGTGTTATATGACATGCAAAAGAATAAAATTATAAAACCTGTTAGAAATTTGACCTTCAAACATGTTTATCCCTCCAACTTCGAAAAATTGAATGTTAAAAGAAAAAGAGCCCTTAAAATTTTCAGTAGTGATTTGATTTCTGTACTGAAATATTTGAAACAAAATGCTGAAAGATTCGGAAAACTAATATTTCTTGAAACAACAGCTACAATAGAATTCCTGGAGACAGTACAAAAATGGTTCAATATTCTAAATGTTGGAAATACGTACCATCATATCACATCAAGAAATCCTGATGTCATGCATTTTGCATCAGTGAATGATGAGAGGCTAGATTTTCTTAAAGACACATTTTTAAATTATTTAGAAGAGTGGAAAAATTCTTGCAAAAACCCAGTTCACTTCATAAGTAAAGAAACATATTTAGCAGCTAAAATAACTACAGAATCAACAGTTGAATGCATTAAATTCCTTTTACAATCTGGTTTTCACTATGTACTAACAAGAAAATTAAATTCAGATAAAATAGAGTCATTTTTCTCGGCCTTACGATGAATGTCTCAAATGATATGACAAATGCGAACAACTGCATTCAGAACCTGCACAAAATATTAGTGACAGGGATCGTGGCTTCTTCTACAAATGCTAATGTTACTACCAGCAATGATGCGTGGATGACAAACATGAAGAAGCTGAAAAGCTCTACAGGTAAACACTTCCAACTGGTGAAGAATTAGCTGAACTTACAAATGAAGTATTAAAGAATGTTGAAGAAATTGGGTTCAAGGTCATCAGAATCGTAGCAGACAGCCTCAATACGAATGTGAAGCTGTTTTGTATTTTATCTGAATATAATAAGCCAGTCATTCCACATCTAATAGATCCATCAAGAGTATCTCTTTTGAATTGGTTCATCTTCCTGAAAATAAAATTAGTTATTGCTTTTTTTCTATAGAGACTTATAATTCATTTTGTATTATATAATTTTTTTGAATTATTTTAATGAATAAAAATTGTTTCAAACATTTCTTTTAAATAAAAATATCTCTATATGTATTTCCTTTCTAAAGCTATTTAAAACAACAGATCTAAAGCATTGGTTTATCAAATAGTGGATTATGTGTGTGTAGATTTTCAGTGAGAATTTTTTCATTAATGGTACTCACTAAAATTTCTTTAAGAGACAAAATCTGTTATATAAATAAATAAAATGGTTATTTCTGTAATAATGTACTACTGTTATATACAATACTCCCTCAAATCCACAAGTGACTAAAATCTGAATATTGTTGCACTATAGGTGAAAATTAGCGGTCGCCACTCGCCATGTGGCGATTAAAAAATCAGCTATCGATCGCCACCCTAGTCGCCACTCGCCAAGTGGCGATTAAAAAATCTGTTATCAATCGCTAAGTGAAATACACCATTTTTCATGAAAATATGCATTTCTACATTGATTACATCTAATTAGAGAACTGGTTCATTATTTTTCCTACCAGATGCAAACAGATTTCAACGACTTAGCCGTATTTTCAATATTTCGGCTTTTTCTTAGTTAGATTACTTTTTCAAGAAATATAGTTTTATTCTGCAAAATATGATTCCACTTGCATTTCAAGTAATTTATTCCTTTTTCCACACCAGATACAAGCGGATTTTAAGGACATTTTAGTATCTTCACTATTTCGACTCCTGCCACATGCTCACAAGTTGAATTATTTTTCTTCAAGAGATACTGTTTAATCATGCGAAATACACTCATACTCATACAATAGATATAAAACTCTTATAGAAAAATATGTTTATATACAACGATTATAATTTATCTAGATGTCAAGAAAGTTTGAAACATAATAGTGGCCACTAATGAAACTGAGTCTACCGGCCACTGGCTACTAACTAAATTTCCCAGTTTTCACCTATATGTTGCACATGTAAACAGTGAAACTTACAGTTGAGATGTAAGAGAAAAAGTCATGATTTTTTTTTATCATTTGCTACATATTTTAATAAGTAATTGTGGTTAATGTGACTTCCATTTAAAGAAGTCTCATCGTTACTCTTAAACACTTCGTTATGAAGAAAATTCGTTAAATAAAAATCAACTTAAATTTATGAAGCTTGTATACACATAACCCACATAAAATAGAAAGCACACATAAAATGAAAATATTTGAAAAGTATATTTTAATTCGGGTAGACTTTTTTTTTTCAATGTGTATATCAGTAAAATTTAATTAGAACAGTATTAAAAAAAGCACATAACAAAGAGAAGTAAAAAAAAAAAAAAGTTGTGCACCTTTTATTTTTTCATTAAAATGTGATTAAATGTGTGTGTTTTGATTAAATGATTCAAATGTGTTCATTTTCATACAGTTCGCTGAAATAAATTCATGCACCCATCGCAACAGCAACCTCTCCGTTTGAATCTGTACACGCACGAAAGTGAAATAAACTTCTTTATATAGAATAAGTTTTTCGTAATATGGAAATTAATTTACATGTTAATAATGTTCAAAGTCAAGGTTTTGCAGAAAATTTCGTTAAGTAGAAAACTTTGTTAAATAGGGACTTCGTTAAAGGGAAGTTCCACTGTATTTTATTTTATTATTTAACTTGATTGTTTTAATATTTCACTTTATTGTAAGCATTCATTATGATTTCAAGTGCATTGTTGCATTAAAATTACTGTTTAAAAAATTTACACAAAACAGTGACCAGAAATCCACAAAATTCTAAAATCTGCAAAACCGCTGGTCCCAAGCTATGCAGATTTGAGGGAGTCTACTGTATTAATCTTTAATATGTGATATTTAACCAATGTTATTAAAGGTATTTTTTAAACTTGCAATGTTTTCACCAGTAATAGAATTTTAATTGAAAATTTTGTTCAAGAAACCTTGTTTATTCTTATTGTTTCAAATATTTTTAAAGATTGCAAGGTTCTTAACAAATACTTTTTGCAGAATATAATATGTATGCATATAATTATGCATCCAACTTCTAGGGCATTTAGTCTATTTTAAAAATACTCTGTTTATTCTCTCTCTGCTTATCGTTAGTTAAAATTATGTTTGACTATGTTAAATGAATTATGACATAAATAATTTAAAGAATTATATAAATTTCTTGAATTACATTAATGAATAAAAATTGTTTCAAACATTTATTTTAGTAAAAACACTACTATATGAATTATTTCTTTTGTAAAGCTATTTAAAATAAAATATCTAAAGCATTGATTTGCAAATAGTGGATTATGTGTATGTGAGAATAATTTTTACATTGATGGTACTTACTAAAATAAGAGATTAAATCTTTTAGAGAAAAGAGCATAGTATTTTTTTACATTATGAATTACTATTATAAATTAATCTTTAATATATAAATCTATTAATTTTAATAAATGTTAGAAAGGTATTTTGTGAACTTGCAATGTTCTCTCCAGTAATGTATTTAATTGAAATTTTGTTATAGAAACCATTTTATTCCTCCTTTCTCTTTCTATTTACTTTTTGTTAAAATCACTTATTAAAACTCTATGCTTGAAATTGTTAAATGAATTAACAATGTAACTTAACAACTATTTCATATTAAATTGTTCCAGCAATTTCTTTTTAATAAAAATATTTCTATATACGTATTTCTTAGTTCACATGTTCTTCAATTTAAAAAAAAAAAAAACTTTCTGTTTACTCTCTCTGCTTAGTCTTTGTTAAGAATACTTACAAAAACTATGCTTGACTATGTTAAGTGAATTAATAACATAAATAATTTAAGTAATTTTTAAAATGTATCTTCTCGTACAATTTTGAACATTTTCAGTTAATTTTTTTAAAACTATTTGTAGAAGTGTGCTGTATAATTTTAAGTATCTGATTTATCCTATGTTAATTAGTTTGGTAGAAAAAAAATAAAATGTGCATGTACGTGTAAAATTACAGTAAAAAACTGAATTTATTTTACATTTTTATGTGTGAAAAAAAAAAGTTTTACTTTCTTGTAAATACGATACTTAGTTTTATCAAACATACCATAAGGAACAACCTAAAAAAAAATCGAGTCAATTGAACAATATAGATAAAAGTTTTATCCCTTTGAACATGCCTATTCGTCATAAAAACAAGAACTGAGGAAAATCACTTTTAAATGAAGTGGATTGTGGCATTTAAAGCGATGTAATAAAATAGCTTTAAACTGTATTTATAATACTCGGATCTTTACAAAACTTCATGAGAATGTACTAGGGGTAATAAATTATAATTTAAGCAAAAAATTAGAAAATTGATATTTTCATCATTTTTTGCAGAATCAAGGGTAGTGAGTCCCCTTAAAATGTAGAATCATAACAAAAGGAATGTGCCTATGTTTTAAAAAGATTAATTGACTTCATAAGATTAAAAGATATTACTATGACCAAACAGCAGTCTTCTGTAATCGGGTGCCACCATTATTTTCTTTTGACGGGTGTATTTTTCAGTTCCCAAAGCTACATCCACCTTTGTCGTGGCAACTTACGGCTGTTTTTCTTAACGATTAAGTAAAATCAACAACACATTTGAAAATCACCTTGCATAATTGGTTAAGTAAAGTTGTCACTACCTGCAGAAGTTTACATACATACAACACATACTTTGACAACATTTTATGAAAAACCTTCTGCTTTTACTGAAAAATGGAAAAAATAATTATATTACATTGTTTCCTAAAAAGAGTATTTGCAAATGTGGCACATATGCAAACAAAAACGAAATAAAAATTGTGTCAGAAAGTAGCCAGCTTGAATTTGAGAACACAGCCTCAAATATGATTTAATTTTTATCATTAAATACTTTTCGAATTTAATAATTTAATTATTTTGAAGTTTTTTGTCTGTTTTTATATTCATGTGTAAATATATTTTTGAATTGAAAAATGTTTGGAAGTATTATTATTTGGATATTTCAAAACCTTACAACAGTCGATAAAAACAGCTATTTCAAACTATTGATTAAATCACCATTCATATTCAGACAGTGAAATTTTGAATAAAAAGTTGTAAACAAACTCTTTAAAAATAGACTCTTTTACATAAGGATTCATTAAAAAATTAATGTAGTTTAGAAAAAAAGAAAAAAAGAAGGGTTAAAAACATCATAACTTTGGGAACTATATAATAAAAAGGAAATTTGTGAAAATGTTTCTGTCATTTAAAAAGGCTTTTATCTAATCCAAAGGAACTACTTTCTGACACATTTCTCAATACATTTATTTTCGGAAACGCATAAGATTGGCAGGAGTTCTTATTCAGAAACTATGTAATTGAATGGCAGTACCGATGTTTTGATTGCCTGGTCCATTTATTTTGTTTATTGGCCCAGCCTGTTGAAAAAATTGTCCTAATTCTGCTGGCCTGGCCTGTTTGAAAATTCGCCTTCACTTTGCTGGGCCGAGTATGGGCCCGTGCAGACCTTTACCTCAATTTGAAGTGTGTTACTTATTAGACGAGCATAATTCTAAAATTAATGAGTTATCTTTAATAAGTAAAATAAAGTACATGGTCTGAATATAACAAGAAAGGGTTTTAACTAATTTTAATATTTCTAGAATTCAAATAAATTAACTAATTTTATTTTATTTTTTTCTGCATTTCTCAGCAAAAATAAGAAAGATACATAACACAATCAAAATTATTTAAATACATGAACATACATATACTAGCATCTAAAAAAATTTGGAGTGACTCCACTCGACTTTGCAAATGCTTTACTGTAGATTCAAATAGTAATACAGCAATAAATAAAAACTTTGGTCATAATGTTACAAAGGTGAAGTCTAAGGACCTAAAATCACAAGGAAATTTTAATAAATATGCATGTACCCACCTATATATATAGAATCATTGTAATAATAACTGTAAACTTGAATCAGTGCACCTAAAAAATACACCATTATTTGTATAATTGGTTTGTATCGTGATTACAATACTTTCCTTGCACTCAGGGGTCAGAAAAACTACTTCTAATTGTAGCAAACTACAACCACAACTACTTTGTTGAAAATGTAGTTAACTACAACTACAACTACTTGTTTTAAAAAGTAGCAACTACAAAAAACTTTTCAAAAGTAGTCACTATTTCGCTACTTTCAAATTTTGTCAAAGTGTTCAATTTACATTAGAAACTGAAGACACAGATTAAATAATAAAATGACCCTTCATTATATCTCGTCTGCTGGGATACAATCAAATAAATGCGACATAGCCGACGACATAAAAAAATTAAGAAAGATACCATACAAGAAAATGTTTTGTGTTTGTCTCAAAAACGTTAGTTTATACACACTTAACAAATTTCGTAGCAAAATTAGGAAAGATATTATAATCTAGAAAATTACAGAAAGATAACCCTAAATGCAAACAATAAATAAATTTGTAAAAAAAAGCAATTCAGAATAATAAGAAACCCAGCGTTAAAACATCAAGACCTAATAACCTCCAAAGCAGAATATGCTTAAAAGTGCAACATACGTTGCAGAACATTTCAAGTGAAATGTTCTTCATGTATTTTACATTCTTGAACATTTCAAGTGAAATGTTTTATAATTTTTTTTTTCAATTTTGAAGGGGGGGGGGGGAGGAATGAACTAAATGCAAAATGTCTTTTGCATTCTATATCAGATGGAATTGCACTCCTACATATACAAGAACATCTCCCTGTATTTTTTTTTTTTTACTCCTGCAGAACATTTTTGATCAGCTGAAGGTTTGTTGTAGAACATTGCAAAATATTCTGCTTTGGGGCTAATAACGAGTAAATAGACAAGTGTTGCCAATAAGAAAAATAATTCTTTCGGTGGGTTAGTACTTGATTTCAGCAGCAAGTGTCAATGGAAAAAAATCTATGAATTCAGGCGATGCATTGCTATACACTGCAGCTGAGATTTGCCAATGTGATTCAGAAATTGTTGAGCAGAACAAATTCTGCACAAAAGAAGCAAGTTTCGACCACGTGATTTGCAGAATGGCACTGTTTTTTCCTGAAGTAGAGTTAAAAGTAGCATCGTTTCTCGCTACAAACTACTGAGTTTTTGTATCGCACTATTCGCTACACTACATTGTTCAAAATGTAGCATGCTATACTACAAACTACTGTAAAAAGTAGCGACTATTGTAGTTTCGCTACTTCCGACCCCCTGCTTACACTGTATATGTATGGTATAGGTGCAGATTCATGGCCACCAGCTTTCAATGTTAAAATTGTTGTGTGTTTACATGGATGACCTTCCTCTGTCGAACAGCAAATTTCCCCTTTATAATTTTTATTTTTTAAGGATTCCACAGATTCTCCTACAGTTATTACTTTTTTTTTTCTGCTGTCCATAATTTAAAAGTATGATTAAACAGAAATACCACATTTCCGCATTCATTGAAATCTTCAGTTTTTTTTTCTTTAAAAAAAAAAAAAAAAAAAAAAAAAAAAAAAAAAAAAAAAACTGCAATATCCTGTCAATATGCGCCATGAATGAACTCAGCAGTAACAGCATACTGCAAATAGTGCCAAGAAGAGAACAATTTTGGGTCCGACTCGATAAATTTGTAACTCTAAAATTATTTGGATATGTTCTTACAGGTAGACACCATATATAGGCAGATAAATTTTCCACAAATTAATGGAATTCTTTGAATTTTTATTATTTTTGACTTCTGCAAAATTAATTCATCAATCGTTCAGAATGAAAAGAAAATGGGAATTTCCTCTATTAGTTCTTCATGAAAAAATCTTGCAAATTTCAGCGATTGCTTGCTGAATAAATCTACAAATTTTATCAATCACTCACAAAACAAAACCATGAATTTCCCAAACCGGTCTCAAAAGAAAATACACATTTTGTCAAATGGTCAAGAAAAGAAAAAAAGGGCAAATTTCATTGATCAGTTGCAAAAAAAAAATGCAAATCTCAATAACAAATTGCAGAAAAAATTGTAGATTTCATCCATCTGTCACAGAAAGGAAAAAACAACAAAAATTTTGTCAAGTAGTCATGGTAAAAACAATCTCTACTTTCCCCAAACAATCAGGAAATAAAACCATGAATTTCATCAATTGCTCATGGATTTAAAAAAGCAAATCTCATTAAGTAGTTACAAAAAAAAAAAAAAATAACAAGTTTAATTAATCGGTTGCAGCAAAAAGAAACTAATTTCATTGAATAGTCCCAGAAAAAACATTCGTTGCAAAGGAAAAAAAATGGCGAATTTCATCAATTGGTCACGAAAAAAAACTCTAATTTTCTCAAGGTGTCGCTAAAACATAATGTGAAAATCACCATGAAAAATTATGCATCAATTACATTACAATTTCCATTTCCATAGTGTTTAAAAAAAAAAATTCTTTAAAACCTTCCCATGCTCCCGGTAGCAGAAAGTTCGAGACGAGCAATAGATGTCGCAGATTTTTTTCCCTTACTGCAGATTTTTTTTCCATGGAATTTCTTTTGGATTTTATTTCGGAAAATATTGCGAAATGCGTCAATTGCTCACATTAAAAAAAAAAAAAAAAAAAAAAAAAAAAAAAAAAAAAACTTAAACATTTTTTCAGTAAAAAAATACAAAAAAAAAAAAAAAAAAAAAAAAAACTGCAAGTTTCACCGGCAAAACGCGGGGGGGAAATTTGTAAATTCGCTTATTTGTCTGGGGGAAAAACATAAAATTTGCCAATCAGTATTAGGAAAATGTCACGAATTTCGCCAATCGATCACAGGAAAAAAATCACAAAATTCATCAGTCGGTTATGGAAAAAAATCGTGAAACTCTTCAGTCTGTCATAGAAAAAAGTTGCGAAATTAGTCAATACGTTGCTCAAAAATATCGAGAAATTCGTCAATTAGTTGCAAGAAAAAAAATCTCAAAATTCGTCAATTAGTTGCAAGAAAAAAAATCTCAAAATTCGTCAATAGGTCCAGAAAAAAAATATAAAAATTTTTGTTTGTATCTCTCGAGAAAGAACATTCACTTCTATGCTGAAGTGCCCCTTTTTTGAAGGCGCACCCTGCTTTTTTTTATTTTGGGGGAAACACTACTGATATGCATTAATTCATGGCCTTCTGATCTTGTTCAATATCATTATTGTTTACTAGGACATTTAAAATATTTTAAGTAAGAGAAAAAAATTTGCAGTTCATGTAAGCACAATTTTATCCAACAAATTTTGAAATAAAAATTTTACAGAGTTAAAAAATTGCACATAGCAGTAATACTTTAGTTGATATCAATTATTGATATACATAACTTGAATTGTAACATAATTTACCTGCAGAATATTTTCTGCCCCTGAAATATTCATCGCAGACACATGGAGAATTTTCTGCTACTGGGCCCATGCTAGTAACCAGAGTTGTGTAATATAGACGCACGCAGTGCACGGAAAATTTTCCGCTTTTTTGTTTCTAAATGCATTGACAAAATAATTGATAAGAATTCAGCTCTTCCTATCATGGATTTTTAGCTTTATTATTATTTTTAACCGAAATAATTATTCTTTCATTAATATTAATTAATTTTAAATGGTAATTATTTTAAACTACTGTTTTTAATTTATATCATCAAAATAACACGTAATTTGATTAAACATTAAAATAATTTGCAGAAAGTTTTTGACTCAATATTTATGTGCACAGAAAGTTTTTGGTTTTATACAAGTCTGCTAATAACATCTGTAACAAGCCTTATAGTATTCAATCTTTCTCCATAATCCTACAGTCAAATTCATCCCTGAATGTCAGGAATCATTAAATTTTATGGTTTAATTTGGTACTAGCCAAATTGCCAAAAAACTAACTGAAAGTGATTTTTGCCCACAAAGCATTTAGTGGATTTGCCAAATAGTAACAGCCAAAAAAATGTGCTAATCGTTCTCAATTTGCTGTTCTGCATTTCATAAAAAAAAATCTCACACTGAATCTGTGCCAGCAATTCACTTCATAATTTGTCCTGTTCTCTTTGTGCGAACATCTTCAAATAGCATGACATCATTTGCTTCAGACACAACTCCAGCATATGACACAGCAAAAATCGGAGATTACATATGTGCAAGATAAGATGCATGCTATTTTGGATGAACGATGTGCTACATGCATAACATATATGCTTTTCGGATTTCGTTCAGATCAGATTGTTTTTTTCGAAATGCGCAACAGATACTCGGTTATAATTACTTCAAAAGAGGCTTAGTTCGCCTTAAAATATTTAGAACATCTTCTAAAAAGTGGTTGCCCAAATATGAAGCTCAATGTGCAAAATTCAGTCTTAAGAATATAACAAAAACTGAGTTGAGAAATAGACTGATAATTAGGGATGTAACGAAAATTCGGCCCTTTTGCTGAATATTCGGCATGACCGAATACCTGTAGCCGAATATAATTAGATATTTTGCCGAATACTACTCTAAGATACTTGGTTAAATAAGTTCCAGAAAATCAAAACAAAATGTGATTTTAAATATTTTTAACAAACAATATTAAAGAATTATATCTAAATACATTAATTATTATAAGAAAAAGAAATCCTAACTTACTCAATTTTAAAGCTTTATGACAACTTATAAATAACTGTATATAATGATATTACATAAATAAAAATACTTTTCTTGCTGCATATTTAGGCATCATGTGAATTTAAGTAAGTATTGCAACATTAATTTCTTTTACATTAAAATGCAAAATGTATACTGCATTTAAAGTTTAAATCTCTCTCTATCTCTCATCAGTGAATTTAAAAATATTAACTTTATATCTATTTTTTTAATCTGATTTATAATGATGATAAGTTTCTTAAACAATAAAATTCATAAATATTAAAAACAAATATTTTACTGTCTTGTAAAAATCCTTAATCTTTCACAAATTAAATCAATTTTTTAGTCTTTACTTTTACTTTTAAATAAAAAAATTAGAATAAATATATGGCTATATAAGTACTTTACTAATTAAAAATTAAACATTAGATGTTGATTAAACGAACTAATGAGCTTGATACATTGAAAAGAAAAAAACTATTACCTATACTGAAAAAACATTTAATGAGTTACTTCAAAATAACATACAGGGGTAACAAAATTATTTATCACTTGCACTGTAAAGCCTGAAATTGTGATGCAAAAATAATAACTTTTCAGCATTTTCAGGAAGAAGTCTGTTTCGTTTGGTTTCATATATATTACCAGCTTCAGAAAAAAAACGTTCCCTATATACTGTGTTTGCATACATTCAGCTGTTATGATTTTTGAACATTCAAACAAAAAATTAATTTCAATTAGTACTTAATTTAATTTTTGATTTTAAAATTGAAAAAAATAAATAAATAAACAGTTAAAATATTTTTTTAAAAGTCAGTATTCGGCCTAAAACTTGGCCGAATATTAGGTATTCGGCCAAATCACTATTCGTTACATCCCTACTGATAATCAAGAATTTAAGTAACTTAATGATGGTTAATTTGGAAGGGGAAATTCAAAAAAAATTTCGCTTAAAAAAATTGATATGTAGTGTAGGGTCAAATCTTGAAGGGTCAATTTTTCAGAGTGATGTATTGTCTGTATATTGTATAATTAAAAATAATACTCATGTTACAGAAATTTTGTATAAATAAGTTTTTTCTTGGCTAATGCTATTTTTATTTGGCTAAAAGTTATTGGCTGTAATTAGCCAAAAAGCCACAAATATCTTTTTTTCTACATTGAAACCTAAATTTTATTAAAATCTAAAACCTGAAAGAAAATAAATATTTTACATATATATTTTATAGACATATATTTTTATGGAAATGCTGAAAAATACAGGGGAAAAGTTTATCTGTTAAACAAAAAAGTTAGAGAACAGTTTATTCATAAAATGTTCAGACCTTACATTAAAAAAATTTATTTATATAAACTGTATACAATAATAGTGAGAAGATTCTATAAAATCATGTCACCCAAATTTAATAATTTTTTTAAGTTTTGTGCATTATTTTAATTTAAAATTTATTATTAGTTTTAAGCTTTTAATAACATACAATATTTACGAATAAATGATAACATTTTCATGGGTTAAATTCTTAATATATTATTGTAATTTTGCGTAATAATTATTTTTCTGAAGAACAATCTGGTTTAATTATAGGCAAAACCAATATCTATAATTTTTTTTTTAAACATAGAAAGAAATATTAATACCAAAATACAATCAATTTTATTATTACTTATTTTAAGAACATTGTAGAATGATCTGCTTAAAACAGCAAACTATTGCTTTAAAATGTATTCGTGTAGCTCCATAACAGTTTGAGACTCAGAATTTGCATAATGTTCCTGATGATTTTTTTTTTTTTTTTTTTTAGATATTTTTCTTACAGAAAAACAAATGTTTGAAGTGTGTTTTAATTTTTATACTGCAAAATAATCTCACACACTACCGGTGTCAAATGGCACATTTTAAAAGATTTCGATTTATGATTTTTCATTGGAACAATTACAAATAATTTTTAATACATTGAACAGCCCCTTTTTTTTAAAGATTTTTCAAAAACTACAAGCAAAATAAACACAAATAAAAACTTTAAAAAGGTGACATTTCACAACGGTAGAAATAGTGTTAAAGTATCGCATGCAATTATAAACAAATAAGAATCTGGCAAACCTAAAAAATTCACATTTGTTAGTAGCTATAAAATGCAACAATATTAACAAAAATATGTTTATAAATAGTGATAATTGAATGGTATAACTATTTAATTCGTTTATTTGAAAATACGATTAATGTATCTCAAACTTCGATAATGATCGAAATAAAAGCCGTTATCTGGGCAGGGTTTAAATGTAAACAAAGACCACGTGGTCCAATGAAATGGTTCAGGGTTTGAAGTGAATCCGGCTTCACGTTTTCGGCGGTTTTTGGCGAAATGAGCTGGCCGTATATATATTATAGTCGGCCATGGTGATGTATACCGTGGAGGAACGTGTGTTTATTGTGTTGGAGTACCACCGATTAAATCCTACTTGAGGTCCTAATTGAGTCCTACTGCCACAATAAAATGCACGTGGGAGGAACGTGTGTTTATTGTGTTGGAGTACCACCGATTAAATCCTACTTGAGGTCCTAATTGAGTCCTACTGCCACAATAAAATGCACGTGGGAGGAACGTGTGTTTATTGTGTTGGAGTACCACCGATTAAATCCTACTTGAGGTCCTAATTGAGTCTACTGCCACAATAAAATGCACGTGGGAGGAACGTGTGTTTATTGTGTTGGAGTACCACCGATTAAATCCTACTTGAGGTCCTAATTGAGTCCTACTGCCACAATAAAATGCACGTGGGAGGAACGTGTGTTTATTGTGTTGGAGTACCACCGATTAAATCCTACTTGAGGTCCTAATTGAGTCCTACTGCCACAATAAAATGCACGTGGGAGGAACGTGTGTTTATTGTGTTGGAGTACCACCGATTAAATCCTACTTGAGGTCCTAATTGAGTCTACTGCCACAATAAAATGCACGTAGGAGGAACGTGTGTTTATTGTGTTGGAGTACCACCGATTAAATCATACTTGAGGTCCTAATTGAGTCCTACTGCCACAATAAAATGCACGTGGGAGGAACGTGTGTTTATTGTGTTGGAGTACCACCGATTAAATCCTACTTGAGGTCCTAATTGAGTCCTACTGCCACAATAAAATGCACGTGGGAGGAACGTGTGTTTATTGTGTTGGAGTACCACCGATTAAATCCTACTTGAGATCCTAATTGAGTCCTACTGCCACAATAAAATGCACGTGGGAGGAACGTGTGTTTATTGTGTTGGAGTACCACCGATTAAATCCTACTTGAGGTCCTAATTGAGTCCTACTGCCACAATAAAATGCACGTGGGAGGAACGTGTGTTTATTGTGTTGGAGTACCACCGATTAAATCCTACTTGAGATCCTAATTGAGTCCTACTGCCACAATAAAATGCACGTAGGAGGAACGTGTGTTTATTGTGTTGGAGTACCACCGATTAAATCCTACTTGAGGTCCTAATTGAGTCCTACTGCCACAATAAAATGCACGTGGGAGGAACGTGTGTTTATTGTGTTGGAGTACCACCGATTAAATCCTACTTGAGGTCCTAATTGAGTCCTACTGCCACAATAAAATGCACGTGGGAGGAACGTGTGTTTATTGTGTTGGAGTACCACCGATTAAATCCTACTTGAGATCCTAATTGAGTCCTACTGCCATAAGAAGAAGTTTTCAAAAGCGATTTCAAGTCGCAAAAGGCCCAGATGGGAAAAAAATTCGTGAGCTTTTAAACAAAAATCTACAGACAGGCCGGTGACATACAGCAGAGAGTCACTGACAATTTCATTCTTCGTTTGCGACATGTCTGTTGTGTAAAAGGTGCACATTTTGAATAACTTTTAATGTGATACGCCTGTTTATCGCAGCGCCATCTGTCGGCGCAATTTTAAACTAATATTTGAGATTTATGTATAAGATTCTTAAGATTTTTTTAATAAATATACCACTGGTTTCATATTTTTATCTATCACTGTTTCCGGGTTATTCATTTTTAAAGTTAGGGGTCCTTTGTGAAACACCCTGTATAAGTACATGTGTTGCTTGACATATGTCTTTAAATCTTAAAATAAACAGAGTGAAAATGAAAAATATACACAACTTAGAATATTTTACAGCAGTAGAATATTATTACTTTGTTAGCATTAGAAGATATAGTGAATTGAGTTTGTCTTTTTGAAAACTTATTAACATTTAACTTTTTGCTACAACTGTTCAGATATTAACTAAATTTACTATATTTATTACTATTAAAAAATATTTGTTTCTAATATTACACAAATAATGGAAAATATTCCCAAGGCTAGGTGGTTCCTGCTTTTGAATATCACTTTTTCTCATAATAGCTTTTAGTTATTTTTTTTTTAAATTTTAAATAAATAATTACTCATTTATTATAAAGGAAATTATATGATTGTATCTGACATTAGCTAAATCTGTAACGTTTAAAGTAAAAAATATATTGCTTAGAATTCTTAGAATTTCTTATAATTCTTAGAAACTTCTTCTTTAGAATCTTAGAATTTTTGTTATTAAATAAGACAAACAATGTCACTATTCGGAAATGGTGATAATGAAAATTATGAAACGTGCAAGTCCGGCACATATTCTTCACCTGTAATAATATGAATTTTCATCAGAAATGCAAAAAATTTTCATAATCGCTTTTAGTTATTTTTACTTACCCATCATACGTAGTATAGGGTAAGTCTTGTAATCGTTTTGAAAATCGAAAACAATTTTTTGGCGGATTTACATGTTTCAGACACTGGAGATTCCGAAAAACATATTTTTAGAAAAAAAATTTTGCCGTCCGTCTGTGTGTCTGTGTGTCTGTGTGTGTGTGTGTCTGTAAACGCTCTATCTCCCGAAAAAATTGAGATAGAGACTTGCAATTTGGTATGTACTTAGTATGTAATAATGGGAAGAAGCCTATTTCATTTCAATAACCTCGATTAACCGGAACAATTTTTTTCGGACTCTCGAAATATTTGTTCTGATGAAAGGTATATAAAAATTTTCGAAATTGTTTATTTTAAGAAACGAATATAAAAGATAATAAAAAAAACATAAATTTTGAATAAAGCATGAAGTCGATCGGATAATTAGTTGCCGAGATATTTGGAATCCTATTTTCCACACTCTTCGATTTTTCATGACCCTGTATTTCATCCAAATTTCACTTCAAAGATATATTTTAATTGGAAATTTGACACTTAATCAGATGCAATAAACCGCTAGTTAATAGGATTATTATTTTTGGAGTTATAAGGAAAAACCTCTTTCAAGCAATTCAGTAATCGAGCCTTTAAAGTTTGTGACGTCATCAAGCCACGATTTTATTTGAATTGCAATGCATTTTATAAGTAGTTTACACATTTTTATTTTAATATTTTACATTATGCATATCCATGATGGGTAAGTATTACGGTGGCCCCCAACGACTAGTTTTAAATTAAAATAAATAATTACTCATTTATTATAAAAGCAATTATTTGATTATATCTGACATTATCTAAATATGTAACGTTTAAACTAAAAAACATATTGTCTGAAGAGTGCGGTTTTAGTTGCATCATAACAAATGAAGTGTTTTTTCTTCAAATACGTAGACTCCCTCAAATCCGAACAGCTTGGGACGAGGTTTGGACGGATTTTATAATCTGGCGGATTTGTGGTCACTCTTTTGTTTACATTTTTTAAACATTAATTTGACTGTAATAAAACATTTGAAATTATAATGAATCCTTACAATAAGTAAAATATTAAAATAATTGAAGTATATTATTAAAATAAATATGTAAAATAAGAAAAAATAAGAAAATAAAAATTAAAGGTGAAGTAAATAATATTTAATGATACAGTACTGAATGTGCATAATAATGATAAAATATCAATCTTTCTTGTATCATTCAGCCATATTAGTCGAAATTACGTACGAAATTAGGAAAAAATAAAAATAAAAATCATTAAAGATTGAAGCTGAAATTAAATACCGATGTTATGTCATTTTTTTTAAACCTTAGATATGAAAATAATTTGCATCAGAATCTTAAAATAAAGAAATTTTATTTCATATTTATGCAGATTTAGTAAACAAAAAAAGTTTGATTAATTAAAAATTGTGGAAAAAGACTGCGATCGGCAATAATATTGGCGCCATTTTGAAAATTTTCGGAAGAAAATTCATATTTTCTATAATTACCATAATTACACATTAAAATGTGTAGATAATAAAAAAAAAACTAAAAATAAATATTGAAAAACGGAGAAATGAACGTAAGAAAAATAAACAAACAATTCGGTTGCAGAATTGTTTGTTGATATTAAACTAATTGTTGGTATTAAACTAATTTTTGAACAAATACTACACTTTGATCTTAAAAAATTCCAAATGCAGTGCGATATCGGGTCGACCCGATACACTTGCCAACATTGTGCAGGATACAATAGGGTGAATGTTTGCTTTAGATACACTAATTTACATCAAAGTAAATAAATTTTATTTAGTAATTAACCAGATATATTAACCAAAATAATATAATTAACAAACAACAACAACAAAAAAAAAAAAAAACCCTTGCAATCTGCGCTGATTTCAGTGCCATCTTGAATTTTGTTCCTACAACTTAACTGTAAGTTTCACCGTTTACATCGGCAACGATATGCGGATTTTAGACTTTCGTGGATTTTAGGATCGCGGATTTGAGGGAGTCTACTGTATTTCCCTTGTTTTTGATTTATTTTTTGTCCCATGAAGCTGAGAAGAGACTCTAGACTATACTCAAGCCATGTAATTGAGATAGTATTCAAATTTTGAATGAGTAAGTTAAATAGTTTGAAATTTCTTTAGAGAATTTTTCCCATAAAAAATGGAGTGCGTAATTTCTATCACCGGAATAGGGAAATTACTTTCTTCGCCGCATTAAGTGTCATGCAAAGGAAAAACAACTTTTACAGGGATCGTCACTAACGCACTAAAGCAACGATTATACGCGATAATGGGTGGCAAAATGCATTTGTGGCATTGTTAAAATAAATAAATAAATACTTCTTAATCTTGGAAAATGTGATATAACCATAAACGAAAATATACAATAACCTCTTCCGAACTACCCACGATTCCAAAAAGCGTTCTTTATCTGTAGGAACCTCCGAAACCAATATATTTTTGAGATAAAATACACACACACACACACACACACACACAGATATATATATATATATATATATATATATATATAAGCTAATCAAATAGATAATAATGAACCAAAATGGGCTAAAAAGTATAGTATCATATGCAAAATACAATGAAAATAATCAATGCTTTATTGATTACAATTAGCTTCTGATTACAAGTTAGTTGTTCCATATGTTAATTAATTACATGTCATTTTAAAATTAAAGATTTGGTCAGATTTAATAAAAGAACTTGTTCGTTGTCTTTTGAATTCAAAGGTATATATATATATATATATATATATATATATATATATATGTAGCATATTGACGAGGTTGAGATATTACGATGAATACTATTCGATGAAAAGATGGCAGTCCTTCAATGATATAGCAAGTTGCAGTCGAATTTAGCGAGTATGGCGAAGTAGTAAGGCAATGAAATGAGATCACAGAATTTCTCCAGTAAATCCAGCCAATCTCCAGACAAATAATTTTATTAGAAGACGAACAACATATAAACGATTCCCAAAGGGTCTAAAACTTATAGCCCTCGGGCTAACGTTGCTTCACTTCATTGAATTAAGATGTTATTGGGCCAGTTGAATATTCTACGGTCATACAAATACCAGACACATACTTGTTTAGCTTCCGAAAACGTCAAAAATCTGCCGCTCCGACCGGCGCGGGCCAGTTTTGATCTCTCCGCGGAAACATACACAGAATTACGTCACGAGCGCTCAACCCAATGAGTGAGAAGCTAGCTCCAGCCCAACGAATGAGGCTAGAGGGCGAGGCTAAAACATTAAAGAATCCCTTAGTTTGGTGCGGACCAATTAAGAAGTTAAAATCCCAAGCGCGGGAAAGAATCAGAGCAATAATAATAATAATAATAATAAGAAAATGGCTTTTAAAAACATTCGAAATGAGAACGCGTCTCAGAATTTTATAGATTGGGGAACTGATAAAAGTTACGAATGATCTTAAATTTTAGATTAAGATTTGGAATAAAATAATTATTAATATACGGATATTTACTTTTAAAAGGACTTTAAATAGGAATAAATATTATTAAGAATTAAGGAAATACTGACTATGACAGAAGTTAGATTAATTTTAAAATATTAATGCGAATAAAATGGAAGGATACGAAGGAAATAAATTTTTATATAACATATATATATATATATATATATATATATATATATATATATATATATATATATATATACATATATGAAAACAAAGATTATTTTGCCGCCCACTGATTTTAGAAAACGCTTCCGTGTAGGTTTTAAACTGTATTAATTAGTTTTTTTTTTTTTTAACTCAGAATATAGGTTTTTCGCATGATATCAATTCTCAAGTAAATATTTTCGTGTTCAATAGACATATTTTACAATAAATAAATAATTTTATAAAATTACAATAAGTAAATAATTAAAAATAAATAAATAAAAAATAAAAATAAAATAAATGGAGAATTTTATTTTAAATGGTGCAGCAAAGAAATAACACATGTTGGCCGACAATGCAACAATACGCGTATTATTGCATATAGTATACGTGCATATGTTTCTTGACGTATATATTTAAATCTTAAAATAAATATAATGAAATAAAAATATACATATATATTTTACAATAATTTACAGTAGTAGAATGGTATTACTTCGTTATAAATTCAGTATGTCTTTCTGAAAACTAATTCCCATTTTAGTTTTTGCTAAAACTGGCCAGATATTAACTAAAATTATTATATTTATTACTATTAAAATATAATTTTTTTCTAATATTAGCACAAATAATATCAGAGGCGGAAAATGTTCGAAGGGCTCGTACAATTTCTGCTTTTGAGTATCACTATTTCTGAATAGTAATCTTCGTCTTATTTAATCATAGAATTTCTGTCATTAAACAAGATGAATGTTACGATTCGAGATTAGTGATGTTGAAAATTAGAAAACGTGCAGGTCCTACAGATATTTTCCACCATTGGTAATATAAATTTTCATCAACATTGTAAAATTTTGTACAATCGCTTTTACTTATTTATTTTATTTAAAATAAATAATTACTTATTTATTATAAAGACAATTATTTGATTATATTTGGCATTAGCTAAATATGAAACGTTTAAACTAAAAAAAACACATTGTCTGGAGTGTGCTGTTTTAGTTGCATCATATCAATTAAAATAGATTTTCTTCAAAAATTTCCCTTATTCTTAAGATTTTTGTGATTTAGTTATTGATTTATTATTCTATTTTGATTTATTTTTTATCCCTTGGAGCTGAATCCGAGTCTTAAAGTTGAACTCAAACTATGTAGCTGAGATAGCTATTCAGATTTGAATAAACAAGTAAGTATGCTTACGTTGCAAGCATACTTACAGGGCTTAAACTTTTAAATCAGTTTTAATCGTTTAAATTTGGCACTGATGATGGAACTTTAGAGGCTGCGAAACAGCTGTTTGCTATTTTATATATTTTTTTATTGGTGCTATTTTTATGTTGATTGATCATTTATTTTAACATCAATAATATTTGGTAATAAAATGAATGTAAAAACAAAGGGAAAAAAATAAAAAAACATGCGTCAAGCATATATTGTGAACTTTCCAATATACTTCCATAATATTGTACTAAACTTCACCGTTTAGTAAGGTGACAGAAGATACCTTAAGTACACATTTTTAAAAATGTACAACACGTTTGAAAGTCCAATTTCAGCAGTTACCGTCCGTAGTTGGAAATGTAATCGAATTCTTTTGGCAGTCCTGTATATGATTAACAGATTTGTTTATATTACATAATTTAGTCCAGTAAGAAAACGAATAACACTATTGAATAGTCAACTTCAGCAATTTCTGCCAATAGAGGAAAATACATTCGAATTTTTTTGTACAAACCCTGTATTTTACCTACAGATTTTTATACTCACCAAATATTAAGCTAAAATTTAATTTAGATACAAAACGCATAACACAACTAAAAACGCACTTCCAGAAATTACCATCTGAAGACAGCAATGTATCCTGTTCTTTGCGTATCCCTGTATACGAATTTATTTTTAGTTTACAAATATATTTTAATGCACTAAAAATAGTTAAGCTGGAAAATGTATTACACAATTAAAAACCAGTATTAAGGAATTCATGCCTCTAGACAGCAATGCTTTAGACTTATTTTGTGTAGACCTATATATGATGTATCGAATTTAGACACACCCGCACTATGTAAAAATTTAGTTAAACTGTAAAATGCAAACTAAAGTTGAAAACGTACTTCCAGCAATTATCGCCGCAAAGAAATTACTGTAATCGAATTCTTTTGCGTGTCCCTGTAATTGAATGATAAGTGCTACATGCACACCATATTTTACAGTAAGAATATTTTAATATACCTCAGTAATGTGTATAAATTTAATTATATTTGAAATTTTGTAACATCATTAAAATACGCTGCAAAAGATTTGTCATTGTAGATAATTATGTATTTGAATTATTTTGTGCGACTTTGTAAATGAATGATAAATGATTTTCAACCCGAATTATATACAGAAAGCATGTTTTAGCGCGCCAGATAAATGCATACAAATTCCATTATGTTTAAACTAGTGTAACATCATTGAAATACGCTGCAAACGTTTTTTTTACCATAGAACATGATGTAGCGAAATTATTTCGATTGTCTCTGTAAACGAACTAAAAATGATACATGCTTCGTTTTCAATAATGATATAACATTGCAAATGCCAATAACGTAGCAATCGAAGTATATTTACGAGAGTTAGAGCGTGGACAGACAGGCAGACGAACAGAAGTCATAAACGCTTTTCAACTAGGACATGCGAAAAATACTGATTCATTTTTATTTTCCTGTAATGAAAATTTCGTTAAATAAAATAAAAAAATGAATAATAACTGAACAAAATAAATAAATAAATAAATGAATAATAACTGAACAAAATAAATAAATAAATAATAACTGAATAAAATAAATAAAAAAATAAAAAAAATAACAGTATTCTAGTAGAATATGATGGTCTAACATCAGTAATGTTAAATAAAATATATCATAAATGAACATCTTCTAGATTGTGTTTTTAAATTGAATATAAAGCTATTATTGTGAATTAAGAAAAACAAGTGGGTAAGTGTGATCGAAGATCGCATAAAGGGTTTCGTTTAATATTCCTTTCAAAACACGTAACTAGCAAAATACAACTTTCGTAATATTCACTTCATTTACACACTGCAAAAAATAATTGTTGAATTTACAGTATGCGCGGTAGCGTATTACTGCTTATTTTACTGTTTAATACTGTTAATTTTACGGTATAATACTGGCAGCTGGGTGCCAGTTTTATACTGTAAAATCAACAATTATTTTTTGCAGTGTACCCCGGGTCCCACATAGGGTTGTAAAAAAAAAAAAAAAAAAGAAAAAAAAATCCACTTTACGTATTTCAATAATATAAAAGATATCCATATTTAAATGGTTGAGAAAATGTCCATTTAAAATAATATCTAGCTTGTAAAACTGGATATGTTTATCGTGCGATAAAGCAAATCAAAGTATTTTTCATGAAATATGAAACCTATTGTTATTATTAGGCGTATTGCTTAAATTTCACATCAAATACTCTTTAATTAGATTTTAAAGTCACATTGGAACACAAAAGGTTAACTTAAAATGAACAGTCAGTTTGTCAGATGCAATAAGAGCGTCACATTTTTTTTTGGGGGGGTGCTTGATGAAGAGTGAAAAACATAGGAAAAATTAGTTAACTGTCACTTTCGATTAACTTAGGTAATTCAATTTAAACTTGATTTTAAAGACGATTTAAATAATAATAATAATAATAAAAAAAACATTGATCATACGATGTTAGATTAATAATTTTTTTTATTTTACTAACCCCATGCTCTTAATGTAATATTTACGCAGTTTGCTTTTTCTGAAAGTCTGAAAATTGCAGAATTAAAATGAACGATATAATTAAACTTATATAATTAAACCTATCACATAATTAAACAATTAAAGTAAATAAACTGAAATTGTATTTTAAAGCTGATTAATCCGAGAGCAATCGCGCATATTCAGGGTAGGAAAGGCTTTTACTTTGTCACCAATAAATACAAATAATAATCGTCACCTTATTTAGTCCGAGACAATTGTTACAATTTCTGCGATAAAGGAAGTTGAAGATTACTTTTCGAAAAATAGTGGTGACAATTGTAACAAGTAGGTAGGTGTGATAGAAGATCGCTCAAATGGTTTCGTTTAATATTCCTTTCAAAACACTTTATCCTTTCTTTAATAAATCCAAATAAATTTCATTTAGCAACAACAACAACCAAAAAAAAAAAAAAAAAAAAAAAAAAAAAAGAGTCATCTATACTAAGAAAATAAAGTTTCGCTCTGTGTGTGTGTATGTCTGTGTGTGTGTGTGTGTGTCTGTTGGCGATGTAGCAAAATCTAGCCCACCTAGAAGTCTGGAAATTTATGTGTGGATAGTCCAAGGTCTGACCATGTGCACCCGAGTCTCAGAATTTTTATATTTTGATAATTACTCTAGATATTAATTAGATTCTCATTAACCATCGCTTCTAAAATGTCATCTTTTAAATCAAAATGGCGATAGAAACGAACCGGCGCATTGGATTTGCAACAGGAAATGTACGAATTCGAAATTATTTTACTAATTAGCAAATTTTAAGAAAACTAATTGAGATATCAATTTGAAAATTTCTGAGCATATGTAAAAAAATATTCTGTATCTGACTATGTGATTTTTGAAAAATTCAGTTGGTAATTTTTTTTTTAATTTATGCAAAAAACTGATAAAAAATACGCTTTTTTTCTCTTGGGTTGGTTGGTTCACTGGTTGGTTGCATCGATTCTTCACAGAAGTAATTAAATAAACCAGAGTAGCGATGCATGAATAAGGATTTCTAACTAAATCGTGTCAATATGGATTGAAGTTATCAGCGTAGAGCCATGCGAATGTCGCGCCACCTGCACATGACAAATTACACATACGTCCCCCTGATTGAAATATTTTCCAGGCACATTTTTCTTCATGACAATTAGTCGGGTTTAAGTTTTTTTTTTTTTTTTTTTTTTTTACATGACATTTATTATTATGATGGAGATTGTTAATACAGAAAACTTTATTTAACAGATTCTTTTTTATATTTGCGGGAATGAAGAGGAGCAAGGGTCTAATTACATTTAAGCTTCAAGGTGTATTTCTAGAAAGCAGTTACCTGAATTTCCGAATAATAGTCTAAGCCAAATTTCAAATTAAGTTCCTAGCTTAACCAAATGAATCAATCTTTAAAGATGTATTGTGATCCTCCTAATTAGTTATTTGCTGAATGTCACTTGAACACCCCCACCCCCTCCCGGCTCGTCATTCAAGGTTTTTTCACTAACTCTGCTCCGTTTCCATATCTCAGCAACTATCTTTTCGATTTCAGCGCAAGTGATTTCAAACATTATAATTAATTTAATAGTCACCCTTTATAACATTAAACTAAATTTATGAGTAGCGGTTACCACTATTTACGAATAACAGTTTAAGCCAAATTTGTAATTAAATTCAAAGCTTAAGGAAACGAACGAATTTTGAAAGATGCATAGTGGTCCTCCTAATTAGTCATTTGCTGAAGGGCACTTGAACATCCCCTCCCCCCCCTCCCGCGGGACCTCCTTCAAGGTTTTTTCTCTAACTATGCTCCGTTTCCATATCTCAGCAACTATTTTTACGATTTCAACGCAAGTGGTTCCAAACATTATAATTAACTTAATAGTCACTCTTCATAACATTAAACTAAATTTATGAGTAGCAGTTACCACTATTTCCGAATAATAGTTTAAGCCAAATTTACAGTTACGTTCCTAGCTTAAGGAAACGAACGAATTTTGAAAGATGCATATTGGTCCTCCTAATTATTCATTTGCTGAAGGGCACTTGAACACCCCCTTCCTCCCCGGGACCTCCTTCAAGGTTTTTTTCTAACTATGTCCCGTTTCCATATCTCAGCAACTATTTTTCCGATTTCAACGCAAGTGGTTCCAAACATTATAATTAACTTAATAGTCACTCTTTATAACATTAAACTAAATTTATGAGTAGCAGTTACCACTATTTCCGAATAATAGTTTAAGCCAAATTTGTAATTAAGTTCCTAGCTTACGCAAACGAACGAATTTTGAAAGATGCATAGTGGTCCTCCTAATTAGTCATTTGCTGAAGGACACTTGAACAACCCCTCCCCCCCGTCCTCCCTTCAAGGTTTTTTTCTCTAACTATGCTCCGTTTCCATATCTCAGCAACTATCTTTCCGATTTCAACACAAGTGATTCCAAACAATATAATTAACTTAATTGTCACTCTTTATAACATTAAACTAAATTTATGAGTAGAGGTTACCACTATTTACGAATAATAGTTTAAGCCAAATTTGTAATTAAGTTCAAAGCTTAAGCAAACGAACGAATTTTGAAAGATTCATAGTGGTCCTCCTAATTAGTCACTTGCTGTAGGACACTTGAACAACCCCCCCCCCTTCCCCCGGCCCTCCCTTCAAGGATTTTTTCTCTAACTATGCTCCGTTTCCATATCTCCGCAACTATCTTTCCGATTTCAACACAGGTGATTCCAAACAATATAATTAACTTAATTGTCACTCTTTATAACATTAAACTAAATTTATCAGTAGCGGTTACCACTATTTACGAATAATAGTTTAAGCCAAATTTGTAGTTAAGTTCAAAGCTTAAGCAAACAAACGAATTTAGATAGGTGCATAGTGGTCCTCCTAATTAGTCATTTGCTGAAGGGCATTTGAACATCCCCTCCATCCCGGGACCTCCTTCAAGGTTTTTTCTCTAACTATGCTCCGTTTTCTTTTTTTCTCTAACTATGCTCCGTTTCCATATCTCAGCAACTACTTTTCCGATTTCAACGCAAGTGATTCCAAACATTATAATTAACTTAATAGTCACCCTTTATAACATTAAACAAGAACGAAAAATCATGCTTCAAGCATAGATTATGTAACACTTTCCAACGCTTCCAAAATAATTTTACAAATCATACCTTTTAATAAGCTGAAAGATAGCATCTAATGTAAATAATTTGGAAAACGCATAACATATTTAAAAACATAATTTCAGGAATTTGCAGCCTATACAGTATTCGGAAAAATATCCGAATACTTTTATTCAGCCCTGTATATGATCTATAAATTTGTATATATACTACATAGGATGCTAAATTTTAGTTCAGTTAGGAAAAGCGTAGCACAGTTTAAAATTCTCCTTCTGGAGTTTGTCAATAAACGGAAATGTGTTCGCGAATTTTTGTGCTTCCCTGTATATGATCTACAGAATTTATACACACCACGTAAATACACAAAAAGTGAGTTAAATTTAAAATCGCGTTCAGTAACTTAAAACGCACTTCCAGGAATTATTGTAAACAGACAGTAGAGAATTCTTTTGTGTCTCCCTGTAAATGAACGATGACTGCTATACACACAATATTCTGTAGTAAGCCTCTTGTAATGCACCTTAGTGATATATATATATAAATTTCAATGTGTTTAAAATAATGAAACATTATTTAAATAAACCGCAGACGATTTTTCTCCATAGATGTGATGTAACGGAATTCTTTTGACTGTTCCTGTAAAGTTACTATAAGTGCTATGCACACCCTATTCCATATTAAGCTTCTTGTAATGCACCTTAGTGATATATATCAATTACAATGTGTTTGAAATTGAGTAACATCATTAAAATAAACCGCAAAGGATTTTTCCCCATAGATCGCAATGTAACGAAATTCTTTTGAGTGTCCCTGTAAAAAAACTATAAGTGCTACACACTTCCGTTGAAATAGGGAACATGCTATAGAGTACTACAATAACATATAAAAATTGCAGAGCAATCCGAGCATATTTACGGGAGTTAGAGCACGGCCAGACGGCCAGACGGCCAGACGGCCATCCGGCCAGACAAACCGAAGTCATAAACACTTTTCAACTAGGTTGGAAAGTGTTAATTAAATTTATGAGTAGCGGTTACCACTATTTACAAATAAGAGTTTAAGACAAATTTGTAATTAAGTTCCTAGCTTAACAAAACGAACGAATTTTTATGCATGCATAGGGGGCCTCCTAATTAGTCATTTTCTGAAGGACACTCGAACATCCCCTCCCCTCGGCACCTCACTCAAGGTTATTTTCTCTAACTGTGCCTTATTGCAATAACTGAGCTAATAATGTTCCAATCTTCTCGAAACCAGCTCAATTTTGTAGTGCGCGTACTATACGTTAACGTAGGCAGCGGGGACCTGTCTCAGAAGTTCGTTCGGAAAGAGGTTTGTTTAGAACAGAATGCTCTCCTGGCGGTGGTAGGGGGAAATAAAAGATTTTCTAGAGCGTACGAGCATGCCGGGTATACGGTTCGGAAGTCATCGTAGACCGTGGCCAGAGTTCCGTTTTTTAAGAGATTTAAGTTTATTACAAGGGCTCGGGCAGCGCCGGGCGGGTCAGCTAGTGTTTTTATAAAGTAAAAAATTACCAGTCTATTTTTTCTTTTTTTCGAATGTCTAAACCAGCCCGAAAATGGGCTAAGCCCGCTATTATATTCTGTCATAATAATATCTGTCATGCGGACTAAATGCGATATTTAAAAAAAGTAATTTCAAAATTAAACATGTTGTACACCTTCAAAATGTTAAAATATGCGACTATTTCCATAATTGGAATTTTATCATGATTCAATATTTTTCTCAAACTCATATATTTATTATTCTCTATTACTCATATTGATACGCGCTTTGTATTATTCTCAAACATTTGAAAAATCCGTTAAACTTCCAATAGGACGTCAAATTTTCTTTTTAATTCTCTAATGACGTGATATTAATCTGCTTTGTGTACATACACATACTCATACTCCTTGTATTATTGAGAAATCTTACCGCTTTATTACCACTATGGCGTCAATAATTTTTATTTCATATTAATCTTTTTTTTTTTTTCAATTGGTGAAACTTTTTATTTTATTTTCATTTTTCACGTGGAAATCGTCTGATAGAAAATTAATTATTGTAGAAAGAATTTCATCGTGGATTTTTAATTTTTGGCATCTGCTATAATGAAAAATGTTTAAATTTAATAGGAAAAGGCTGTTAGAAATTTTTTTTTTTTTAATCCCTATTTATTAAAATAATACGAATTTTTCAAATTTGAATATTTTGAGCTGTTCATAGCTGGTATTCAGCTATATACACAAAGTTTCAACTCTTTAAGTTACATAGTTTCTGAGAATAGCTCTGTGACAGACAGACAACGGAGCGGGAGTAATAGGGTTTCGTGAGATGAACGAAACTCTAAAAACCATACGTGGGTATGTCATACCGGACTCGACTACTCCCGGGTTAAAAAAAAAAAAAAAAAAAAAATATTGGACACACACTGGTCACACATTTAATGCGACATTTACCCAAAAATTTTTACTTTTTCAGAAAATCTGATATCACATAATAAAACACACAAATGATTGTATATGTTATATAACATATATGGGTGATTTTCACAGAAAGGGCACAATTTTCTAAAAATAATTTTTAAACTGTTGGATTTATGGAAAGTAATTTTCTGAAAAACGATGCACATCAGGATATCACTACTTTTCAAATCTCTCTTTGTGTTTTTTAACACCTTCTTATTACTGCACACAATGTTTGTTAAATGGCTTAAAAACTAGTCAATATCAGTAAAAATTGATATGCGAAGTCTACGGAGGGGAATTCCACGGAGGTTGGTTGGCTGGCGATTTATGACGGCCCATTAAAGGGGTCGGGGCAAGAAAGTGCCAAGCCACATTTTTGAGGAAATAAATGTAACACTGTAATCTGTTGCTTAATATTGTAAATTATAATATCCAACATATAATTTGTTTCTAATGTCACTTGGTGGCAGCGTTATGTGACATCTTTCGTTTTTGCCCCAGACGTTTATGCCCTCAACGGAGATAGCTGATCTACAAAAAACGTAATAGTAATGTCATTAAAGTAATGCCATATTGTTACTCAGAATATCTCAAATGTTGTTAAGACATTGGCAAAAAAAACTTTAGGTTATATATTTTGATTTGAGTATTTGATCTAATTTTCAAATTGAAATATTTCAGAAGTTCAAAAATGTGGCTTGGCACTCTCTTTCCCCGACCCCCTCAATTTTTTACATGAGGGATATAGGCCCGAGGAGGAGAATGCCCTCCGTGGATGTCTTTTCAAGGGAACCTAACCCGTATTTACGCAAGGTTATACAAGGTTCGAAGAATACCACGCATTCCACGGAGGAGACAAAAACTAAGTTTTGAATTTATAAGTACTTTGATTTTCAGATTGCTCAAATGATGCATTTCTTTTTATTAAATGGAGTGGTAAAGCTGTCTAAAATTTGTATTATAATTATAGAATAGCTTTTATTTATTCACATTATTTATGATGACCACGGAGGATTTTACCATACTGCAAATGGAACTAATAAAACGAAAAAAATTCAATCTAAAAAAAAAATGTCTTTATTTCTCCCAAACTAATCTAATGATGATTTGGCGTGCACTGTCATCTATAGAGCTTTTTTTTTTTTTTTTTTTTTTTTTTCCCAGGGTCTATGGAGGGAGATTATTTTGTCTAGGGACAAGATTTATAAGGTAATTCTATAGTGAAAGTAAAACCATTATATTCATTAAAATATTAAACTTAAATATTAAAACTATTTGTCAGAAATATATTTAATAGCTTCCTTGCAACTTAAATATACATACCAGATAGTACCCGTCCATATTTGACGGTAAACAACTTGAAAATTTCATTAGAAAAATGTTGGAATTTTTAATTAGTTGCTTTTAAATTAATTACGTATTGAAAACTTGAAGAATTTCTATATGGTATAAGTTATTTCTATCTATATAAGGCGATAGATATTGCTCTCAGTCCAATATACTCAATTCATGAAGTGAAAGGATTTTAAACTTGTAATTTGTAACATATTATGATTGTTTCTTAGCAGAAGTTTAATTAAAAATATTAATTGAATGGGTAGGACATTTATTTTTACTTATTACAGTCTCAATTTTTTGAAAAAAATAACATTTAGTATTTTTGTTTTTTTTTTTAAACTACGCGATTCGACCTTTAAAATTTTTCATTATTTTAATTTTTATCAGTCTCACTCTAAAACCCCGAAATAAAAAATTGCTGCTTGCAGCTAACGATTTATAATATATATTTTTAATTACTTGAATTTAATTTAACATTTTCATACATTATTTAATTATTAAATATATGAATAAAATTTATTTTATAGTTCTTAGAGGAATATTTTTCCTTCTTTCTATTTTCTCTTCTTTTCTTTTTATTTTTTATGAAAAATAATCCCACATTTTTCTTTGTATACATATAAATATATTCTTGATAATGATCATACAAAATATATCAAAAGTTGTAGATCAGTTCAATTTATTTAATCGATAATTACATTCAATTTTTAAAAATTTAAATACTTTTAACACAAATATGTTTTATTAATATTATTATATTTTTTATATAATTTTCAATTTGTCAAAATATTGTTGGGTGTTAAACTTTACTTAATTAAAAAGCATTCGAACAAAAAAATACAAATCATATAACTTCTTTCCCTGAAAATATTACAGTAATTAAAATTAATTATAGCCAAAATCATTGCAGAAATCATTCTGTCAGAAGCGGGATTCGATCCCACATTCTATGCAGAGAGCCAGTGCTTAAACTAACGCTTTAGACCACTGAGCTACGCTGACCGCATTCGAGTGTACCGTAAAGCTGAATAGTATTAGAGTATTAGATTTAAATCAGGGGTGTTAAACTGTGGCCCGCCTGATACCATAAAATTTTAAAAGAAATAGTCGATTTCTTGAATCGCAGAAATTCGATGATTAGATAAGGAAAAGTTTACTATAAAATTTTAGTGGTATCCAGCGGGCCACAGTTTGACACGCCTGATTTAAACTCACGCAAATAGGGTAATTTTTTTGTGAACCTTACAGAAATCCCTTTTCATTTTAACATATAGGATGAATAAAAATATTAGGAAATTTGCTATATTTCCTAATAATTACCCCTTTGTGACCGTAAAAAGCACCTTTTCATCAGAATGACCCATAAGTTTATATGACCCATGTCATATAAACTTATCGCATCATTCAACGATTAACATAATTAAACTTCATTTTAAAGTAAGTTAAAAGTAAAAAAATTACTAATCATTTGCTGTTAGATTAATGGGAAATCCTATTTTACAACTCATATTACCTTGTTGTTGATGCGAATTTTACACGCACATTTTGATTTTTCTGAAAATCTCTTTCAAAAGTATGGGGGCAAGGCCTGTTTACCGATTAGGCCCGGGAAGCCAATGCTTACCCCCAAAAATACAAATGGCCCCCTAAATTTATTAAAAAAAAATCAATTAGGGTAAAAAATGCATTTTTTTTTCCTTGCGAAACTTTTATCTAAATTATGAAGCTAGGTCTTTCTAAAGTGTTGTTTACTCGAAATTCTGATGTTAAAATTTCAAATTCTTGCAGCATACAAAAAATGGATTTAGTAAATAACAAAGCAATTGGTAGAGTAATAGCCCCCTCCCTCCCTTCCCCGAGTAACGTCGGGCTTCCCTTACTTCTATGTCTTAGGCGGGACCTGTATGGGGGTGGGAAAAATAAGCGGAGGCTAAAATTCTGCGAATAAATATGGCATACCTCAAAAAGGAGAAACAGAGTTTTGTGCAAATATCGAGATGTTAGAATGTTTTTTACCCCATAACAGGCAAATTTAAAAAAAGAATCATGGTGGGGAAAAAAAGAAAGGAGGGGAGAGAAAGTTAAAGAAAACAGCGGTTTTTTTCACTTACAGAAAAGAATGAGCGCAGGAAAGAATGCCCCATTATGCTCGTCTCCCGATGATGATGAGGCGCTATGATGAAGAATTGATACTTAATCAATAAGTATCCGCAAACTGTTGATAAAAAGTCCTGCCGCTCTTTGTCTACTCGAGGCCTTAATCGCCCCTGATTGAGTCTGAATCGATCGAGGACCCTGGTTTCGCACCTCATTAGCCGCCCCCTTCTCATCCCCCTTTTCGCACCATTACCTCCCACAGCGAGGGGAAACGCCCTCGCCGAGCCGGGGGGGCGGTGGCTTAAAGATCCGGCAGGAAAAGTTTTTGTGCCGCGGAATGTTGACAGACATTCCGCCTCGAGAAGCCCTTGCTGGGGCGTGTGTACGCCGCTGTGGATACTTCCCGTCCACCTGCGGTCGGTGTTCGGTTCCTCTTCATGTGTTTTCGTTCCTCTTTTGCTGGCCTGCCGGATGTCCGGTAGTTCCTGAAAACAGATGTTTGCCAGGCTGGATGACTTGATATGTGTGGAAAGGAAGAATTGCCGCCGTCCTTCCTTTCTCATCCGGGACATACTAGACGAAGGTAAGAATTTAAGGACCCAAGCTGCCTTATTTTTGCCACCCAAACTGCCATGAAGTCATTTTTATTCAGAAACTAGGAAATCGAATAGCGTTTTCCATTTCCCGATAAAGGTAAAGGATCTTTTAGAAAATGTTGGCCAAGTCGGCGTTTTAAGCCAATATTCAGGACGCGAGATGTCATGAGTAGAGATCGACTGAAACAGGTTTTAAGACCGAAACCGAAACCTAAACCGAATTTCGGTGATTTTCCCACTTTCGGCCGAAACCGAAACCGAAACCGAAAGTATCAAAAAATTTTAAAACTCATTAATACATTCATAACTGCATATAATTATTAATTAATTAACTAATTAGTAACAAATAATTAATAATTACTTAATAATAACTAATTACATTACTAATTAATTTATTAATTATACGTGTATTTAACCACATTTCTAACAAACAAACGTACATATATATGTGTGTGTATAAGTTTCAAACAAAAATGAAACATGAATAATACAACTTTTATATTTTATTATTTTATAACAACTAATAATTATAGGCATTTATCAATAATTAATTAACAATGTAGTTAAATAATGTAAAACAAATTCAATAATGAATATCGAATTTTTAAATATATTCATATTTTCAGTTCGTTAATATTTTGCATTTAAATTGTTTAAGTATACAGTTAAGTATTGATTTAGTAAAAGTAATTATTTAAGTAAAAGTTTAAGTAAAGGGCACAAAAGCTAAAATAATTTGTTTAATTTGACTAAAAAAGGAAAATTAGCATTAAGACAACATTATAAGCCTAGAAATTATTAATTATAAACTTTATTTTCCATTTCAATATCCTCAAAGTGAAACATGTTTAACACTATTTTATACTATCTAATTTTAAATATATATATAAGGATAAAAATTTAACAGTTGTCAATTTTCTTTTAGGATGTGCACAATAAGATCAAAATAAATCTTTGCTCACTCACCGCCCCCCCCCCCCAAAATGCTTTGCCACTCCCTGCCCCCCTAAGAAAGTATTGCAATGGCACCCCTGTTTGAAAATTTTATCTCCGGTGCCAAGTTGACTCTCTGTGCCTCTATCCAAAACTATTTTTTGTAAAATAAAACGTAATTAATTTAGCAATAAGACGGAAATAGTTTCCAATTATACGAATTTCATCTAATAAAAAAATATTTTAAGTATACATATATCGATATATGTTTCGTAATAAATTTCGTAAATCTTCATAGGTTTTAACAACACCTTTCTCATAAAGCATTCGAAACAATCTGGAGTTTCAAAGTAAAAATTTTCTGTTACTGTTAAGTTTTTAGCTTTTAAAGATCACGTGATAAGCGTCTTTTAAGTTTAGTCATATATGCATTGCTTGCTTTATAATTTACACTCGCATCATGGATCAGTCATGACCGATAATGATAAACAGTGGAGTTCACAGCAATAAACAGTGTCTCATTTCAGCTAATACAACTCACATCAATGAGTAAAGTGGAAAATTTCCGAAAGAAGGAACAAGATTTTGAAATTCAGATAGTTTCGGTCGAGTTTCGGTCAGGCCGAAATTTTGGCAGCAGTTTCGCCGAAAACGAATATTCGGCGAAACTCCGATTTTGTGCCGAAACCGAAACCGAAACCAAAATTTCGGTCGATCTCTAGTCATGAGATAAGCAATCGATTATAACTCAAGACGTAAAACATTTATCGAAAAACGGAAAAGGCTATTCCATTCCAATTCACTTCACTAGTCATATCTGCATATTTATTTATTTTTACGTTTTAAAATGAGCCCTTGAATGCGTTCGAAAGTTTCTTGTTGTTGATCGGAGAAAACTATTTAGTTTTTTTTGACCCATTTCAAGGTAATGCGCACTTATGGCCAGGGACTAATTAAGGAAATTAATTAAGAAAATTATTTTCTGCATGGGAAGCAGGAGCTGCCTCAGTAAAATTTAAGAAGGGCCCCCGAATTGACTGAAAAACGGTGTTTCCAATTTCCATTTTTACTTTTTTGGTATTGGATATTTATTTATTAGTTTATTTGTTGTAAAAAATTGTCTGCAGGAGAAAAATCTCTGCTACTTAGGAATAGAGAGCCCTTATTACTAAAGGAGGCAACATACAAGGTAACAGCACATATTTTAAAAAACCATTGCTAAGTACAATATTTGCACACTGCAAAAGAAAAAAAAATGTTGATTTTACAGTATAATACTAGCAGCTGGAATACCAGTATTATACTGTAAAATCAACAATTTTTTTTTTGTTGCAGTGTACGCCTTGTGTGCCAGGGAGTACCTGCAGTTATGCGCGCCGTGAACTTCCAATTGGGCGAATTTTTCTCTGGTCACAAGCATCTGAAAAAAAATTGGTTGCCAAATTATGAAAAGGCCTTCAATTCTCTGGAGCTTATACCAATATTTAGTTTAAAAAGTTAATTTTTGACAAAATGGCGGTCATTTAAACAAAAAAGGTCACCTTTTCGACTTTTTTTTTTTAAATTTTTTTTTTTACCTTTTACGAAATCGAAAAAAAAAAAAAAATAATCATTGAAAACTATACTTTGTGTTATAAGCTCCAGCAAAAAACAATTACCTCCCTTAAAAAAAAAAAAAAAAAAAAAAAAAAAAAAGAAGAAGGAATTCCGTTGAATGATTCTCGAGAAAAATGGTCGCCCAGTTTAAAAAACTGGGTTTTCAGAATACAAGTTTTCAGTTTTACCATAACGTTACATGCAACGACCAAAAAAGGCTGTAAGGAATTGAACTATCACAAAACCGCTTTAAGGCAAAGGTCTACACACTTAAGGGATTTCAAGAAGTGCAAAGCTGAAAAAAATCGAACATCGAAAATTTTGACACAATGTAGAACGTCCTCTTAACTTCAGAGACTAATTGAACACTACTTCTGATTTTCCAGTTAGAATTCTACATGATTCGGGTTATACCAAATTTGGACATGAAAATTTCCATTTGAAATTAAACCGAAACCTGGACCAAACTCTGCAAAATAATTTTCTCATCGACTTATATTCTTCCTGAAAAATATAAAATACTTTTCATCGATCCGTATCCTGACCAAAAAGTGACATTTTTTCAACCTGAAGCTGACTAGAACCCGGAATACTTAAACCCAAACTAGCCCGAAAACTCTAGAATCTTAAACTAGAATCTTTCACGGGTCGGTTTAACCGGCCAGGACGCAAAACGTCCATCAGAAGTAAAACTGAAACTCGAGTCAAACACGACAAAATAGTTTGTGTTGACTTTAACAGACCCAACTCCTTTAAAATATTTTTCATTGATTCGTAAATCGAGCAAACCAGAGCCACTTCATTCCTAAACCAGCTAGAACCGAATATCTTTAAACTGAGCCAATACCAAAACTCTAAAAGAAAGAAATTAAATCACTATGTGAATGCAGTATTGAAAAAACAGGTTATAAAACATATAACTGTAATATTATTTTTATCTTTTTATGTAGAACTATTTCATGCACTGCTAAAAATCTTCAGCAGACTGTCCAGTCATTCAACCATTTTTATAGACAACGGTTAGTTGACCATAATTTGAAGTGTTCTCATTGGTCAGAATAGAGATAAATTAAGGTTATTTAACCGTTATCTATAAAAACGGTTGAATGACTGACAGTTTACTGTAGATTTTTAATAGTATATTCAGATGTATATTTTTCACTTAAGAAAATATATTCTAGATTTTCTTTTGAAAATTTGGCTATACTCGATACACCTGACCTATTAGAACCAAACCAGTTCGTAACTGACAACAACAAAAGAAAAAAAAAGGTTCTACCTGAATTATAGCAAAATAATAATAATAATAATAATAATAATAATAATAATAATAATAATAAAGCCAACTCAACCCAACGCAGAAGTGTCAATTGAGACATATTTCGGCAGTGCTTTTTTTGGATGAAATTTTTTTAGCACATATTTTGCTTTTGTATAATATCGCTTTTAGGAATGCGTCCATGGTAAATCATTGCATCAGAAAAAATGCAATAAATAAAACCAGATACATATAGTTACACACTAATTAGATACATCCGGCATAAGATATTATAATGGTTAAGCTTGAAGTTCAAAATATTTATTCTTCAAACTGCTCGGGAGAAATATCCCTGAATTGCATGTGCAGATATTTATTAAACACACATTATGTACAAACCTAAAACCAGGTTTTATATTGAATTTTGTCCCAAAAAACGCATGTATAATTTCCGAAATTGTAGTATTTTTTTCACGCACAGCAAGTTACATTTATGCATTTCAATAATCTACATTTATTCCATTTATTTATGCAATCATGTAAGATTCTATTAAAATGATATAATGATATAATTTTTATTGAGATTTCATATCTGTAGCACCGAGATTCGAGCCAAAAATCTTTTAAATTTCATTTTCTGTATTCTGTAACCATGGAGGTCCTAATTACGGAATGGGGGAACCATATTGTCAATGAAAAATGGCATCATCTTAAAAGTATGCCCCCCCCCCCCGCCTTCTCAACAGACACATTCTCATTCATATTTCAATACGATTGTATCTAAAGTAATTTTCTATAATTGCACTCTTTTATTTAACTTAACTTAGTTAATGTGTGTACAAATGAAATTTTGTAATTCATTTTCCACTCACTTCCTGATAGGCTAGAATTATAAAAATTATGTACACAAGTGTGTTTCCGATATGAATACAACATATTATTATTTTTAGAATTTAATTATAAATTAACAAATTAATTTCAAGGCATTTTTGCGTTAGTCGGGCGTAAGTGATAAATCGCCACCTATCCTTTATGGTTGCAACTGTGTTACAACAAAATTTATACGTCAAACCATGCTAGCTAAAATATGCCAACTGTCTCTAAAATGGCAACTATGAAATATTTAAACAGTAAAGAGTAGAAGATAAAATATAAATAAAAAATAAAGAGTGTAATAAGTTTTTTTTAAATACGTTTTATCAGTCAGTTAAATTATGATTATACGTTGAGAAAAAGATTTAGAAATTCTGAATAAATAGTTTAAATATTGTTTTTTTTCCTTTCTTGTTTCTATATCTTAAAAAAGAGACAGAGAAAAAATTATATATATTTTTTAAAACAAATTAACTATATATAGTTCCTGCTTTCTACCAAGCATTAATGAAAGCGGTGAATTTTTCATAATCGTGGCCCACGCCAATTTAACGTATTGTAACAGAATGATTTTGCAAAAACATGAATTTAGACATCATTTTCAATATAAATATTGAATGCTTATAAAAAAAATGTTTAATTAAATTAAATTTTTTAAAAAAACTTTTATACTTATTTATCATTTCGAAATCACTGAGGTTGGAGACTTAATCTGAGGACTAGACGCTGTCGCTCTTGAAAATTGCTTTACATTTAACAGAAAACGTGCATTTTCATTCATTAGTCTGAAGCAAACATAAAGAAAAATGAGAAACATTTTGAGGGGGAGTTAGGGCTCAATGAGGGGGTACTATGGCTCAATATGTGACAATGAGGGACTATGGCTCACACTATTTGCTACAAAATTTTTAAGTTTGATTTTAAAATCAC
The DNA here is from genome assembly GCA_963931845.1 of Maratus michaelseni. Classification (NCBI taxonomy): domain Eukaryota; kingdom Metazoa; phylum Arthropoda; class Arachnida; order Araneae; family Salticidae; genus Maratus; species Maratus michaelseni. The sequence continues at coordinate 102,519,793 of OZ007595.1, forward strand.
TACTTTAAATTAAATACACATTACACATTGGCTAAACGTACCGTGCTGATTGAATTCCTACTTAAAGTCTGGATGATAGCTTCGAAATAAACAATGTTAAGAAAGCGAAACAAGATTTATTCTTGAAGTAAGGTTTATGTTATAAGAATACTAGAAAATTGAGTCGTGGCTTATTTTCCGATTATGTCTATTTTCGGAGAAACACGTAATACATCCAGCGGTTAAGGGTTAAACACTGTAAATAAAAGAGAAACTTTTCTGGATCTAGCAAAACTTTACGAAAATATAACATAAACTCTTCGGAGATATCCACGATTTTGAAAAACATTCTTTTATCCTCAGAAATCCCAGAAACCAATAAATTTTTGAGATTATTTGTAAAAATAAAATTTATTTTGCTGCCTTTTATTTTCCTTGAAAGGAAAACATTGAAACGTTTCTGAGTAGTTTTTAGCTCACAGGTTATCAAAGCCTGAGAGCTAATGTGCCCGCAGGTTCTGTATACGTACGTATGTATGTACGTATATATGTACGTAACGCGATAACTCTTAATAGAAATATCCGATTTGCTTCAAATTTTGTATATAGGTTCATTGTGATAAGGCGCTTCCCTGATTAGTTTTGGGAATTAATTGGTTAAGTATAAAGGGGGTGAACGGGGGCTGATCCCCCTTAATTTAGATAAATGGGTTTTTCATGCAGAATTATCTGATTTGTTTCAAATTTTTTTATATAGGTTCATTCTGATAAGGCGCTTCCCTGATTAGTTTTGATTGTTCATCGGTTAAGTATAAAGGGGATGAATGGGTGGCTAATCACTCCTTAATTTAGATAAATGAGTTTTTCATGCAGAATTATCTGACTTACCTTAAAATTTTGTTTATAGGTTCATTGTGATAAGGTGATTCCCTGATTAGTTTTGGTTGTTCATTGGTTAATTATAAAGGGGGGAACAGGAGGCTAATCCTCCCCCTTAATTTATTGTCGATTTCTTTATTTTTCGTGGGCATTATTCCTTGAAATAAGAGTATAATATACAATTAGTGTGAATAGCCTGTGAGCTCAATGCCACCAGTTTAACTGAGCACTTTTCTTTATTACAGCGTATTAATCAGTTTTATCAACACGAAATATCGATTTTCGCATACTATCAATTCTTAAATAAAAATTTTGAGCTGCGTAACAGAATTTATACATGCAATATTAACAAACTAACACTTTTAATATTAATGATAATGCTGTTAAATTGACATGTTTGTTTGTTGAACATGGAAATGTTTACTTGATAATTGATAGCATATGAAAAACCGATATTCCATGTACAGAAAACCTATTAATGTACTATAAAAACTAATCGCAAACGTTTCCGAAAATCAGTTGCAGAAAAGAAACTCTGTTTTTATAAATGCTTCTTTAAATCTCGAAAATATATTGATTTCTGAGGTTTCTACAGATAAAGAACGCTTTTTTTGTATTGTGGGTAATTAGGAAGAGATTATTGTATATTTTCGTTCATGGTTATATTATATTTTCCTAAATTAAAGAACATTTGTATTTTTTTTTACCGTGTAATCGTTCGTATTTTTTTTTTTTTTTTTTTTTTTTTACAGTGTAATCGTACCCGTTTTCGTGTATAATCGGCGTTTTACTGCATTAGTGACGTTCCCTGTAAAAGTTGTTTTTCCTTTACAAGCCATTTAATGCGGCGAAGAAAGGAATTCCTCTATTCAGGTGATTGAAGTTACGCAATCCATTTTTTAGGGGAAAATTTTTTCTAAAGAAATTTTAAAATATTTTAATTACTTATTCAAAATTTAAATTTCTATCTCAGCTACATAGCTTAAGTTCAAGTTTAAAGCTCAGTCTCAGCTTCAAAATATAAAAATAAATTTTAAAAATCTTTTTTTTTTCCTTTTTTCTTTTTCTTTCTTTTCTTTTTTTTCTTTATTTCTTTTTCTTTATTTCTTTATTTCTTTCTCTTTTTTTTTCTTTAGAAATGGCAGGAGAAAAAAAAAAGATTTTTTAGAAATGTTTTTATAAATTTCGGAAATCTATTGGTTTCTAAAGTTTGTAAAGATAAAGGAACGCTCTTTCGGAATCGTGGATGACTCGGAAGAGATTGTATGATTTATTCGTAAAGTTTTACTAGATTCAGAAACATCTCTCTCTCCCCCCCCCCCCTCTCTCTCTGTATCTTTTTACACATTTTATTTATTTATTTACTTTTTTTTTTTTTTTTACTAAATTAAATCTTAGTACAATTTTAAAAAATCACATTCCTATTAGAACACCAACTAGAACTGTTCTTAAAATCATATGTCAATGGATTGCTAGGCAGAATAAAAGTCTTAATTTATCTTTATTTATTTATTTTTATTTTTATTTTATTTTTATTCTTTTCGAAATATTAAAGTTTCAGAAATATTTTTGAAATGAAATTGCTTCAAAATTTTCTAACTGAACATTTTGTTACTCGCAGAAGATTTAAGAATAGCGCTGGAGTTCTTTGAAAACTCATTTTTGAAGGAAAATTCAAATGAGGGGGTCGGAGCAAGAGAGTGCCAAGCCACATTTTTGAACTTCTGAGATATTTCAATTTGAAAATTTGATCCAATACTCAAATCAAGATATATAACATAAAATTTTCTCGCCAATGTCTTAGTTACATTTGAGATATTCTAAGTAACAATATGGCATTACTTTAATGATATTATTATTACGTTTTTTGTAAATTAGCTATCTTCATTGGGGGGCCTAAACATCTGGGGCAAAAACGAAACCTGTCACATATGCTATCACCAAGTGACATTAGAAACAAATTATATGTTGGATATTATAATTTACAATATTAAGCACAACAGTATCTTTTACATATTAAGTATCTCATAGCATAAATATCTCATACATTATTAGTACAGTGTTGATTTATTTCACCAAAAATGTGTCTTGGCACTTTATTGCCCCGACCCCTTCAAATGTATGATACAAATAAATGTATGTTCAGGCACATTATTTTTTCGGGAATTAACGTGATTAAACAAAGTCCGATATATTGTTGACTATATTACAACAGATTAAAAAAATTAAAACAAATGTTTTGAAAAATAAAATAAGAGTAGCATTTTAAAATTAGTAATAAAATTTTGACTTTTGCATTATTCTAAAAAAATAATTTTAAATTAAAAAATTATATAATTATATAATAAAATCCCTAATTATCATTAAAATACGAATATAAATGATTAAGTGATAAAAATAGAGCACAAAAAAGCTTATAGAAACCTTTTAATATAATGATCAGCATGTTTCGAACGCACAATGGCGCCACTATCAAGATCTACACAATAAACAGATTATTCTCGCAAAAATGTGTGAAAAAAAAAAGTAAACCACGAGATCATATGTGTAATAAATCAACCTCTTTTGAATTACCTAAAATTTGGCACGAGGGGTTTTTCAATTAAAAAAAAAACTCGAAGGAAATATTATTTTTCAAGTTTATAGTTGACTATTTTAAGCACCTGCTTTTATTACACATATGATCTCGTAGTTTATGTTTTTCAAGTTTATTTTCAAACATTTTTGCGAGAATAATTTGTTTATCGTGTAGATCATGATAATGGCGTTGTTTGTGCGTTCGAAACATGTCGATCATGATATTAATATGTTTTTATAAGCCTTCTTGTGTTCTATTTTTACCACTTAATCATAATAATATCTTAATTATTTGATTTTAAGGGGACTCGGTACCTTTTGAACTTCTTTTTTATTTACTAAATCATTTTCATTTATCTCTTATGCATATTATTAGACGTTATTAATAGATACACGCATTTTAACTGGTTAAAGAATTATTTTGATGCAAAATTTAATTTTTTAAAATTTGTTTAAAAAAATTGAATAATTTAAAGTATTTTCTTCTCTTTCAACTTGGAATAATAAGCATTGATTTTTTTTGTTTTGTTTATAACAGTCTACTCTAAGACTTTAAAAATTGATTTTGAAATTAATTAATTAGTTTTTGAAAAAAATAAATAAATAAAACGCATATATATATATATATATATGGAAAAATTCCGAAAAAACAAAGCAAAACACGGATTATGTTGCATTTTAATTTTTAACACCCCCTCTCATGCTGAATATATAATAAAAATACTCAAGAAATTTGAAAAATAATTGTTGAAGTTTCAGCGTTTTAAATACAGCAAGTTTTCAAAAAAGAGCAAACTCCGAAAAATAAATTTGAACATTTTATACTTAGAAAAAAAAAAATAATAAAAATTGTTTCGTTTTTCTTAATTACTAACTGAATATAGTTGCTACTTATGTATTATCTAAATTAAAGATGTTACAGTTATATTGGTGAATATTTTATTGTAATTATAGTATATATAGCGTGGCGTTTAGAGGGTTGGCAAAATAATAAAAAATGTTTTTACTACATTTATAATTGTCAGATTGTTTCAAAACTTTGCTCAAATATACCAGAAGTGCCAAAGTTTATTTTTAGAAAAAAAAAATCGATATTCTCGTCATTTTTAACGATTTGAAGGATACCAAGTTCCTTTAACTTTCATTTAATAACAATCAAAAACTGGCATTTTAAGAATTAATATATATATATTTTAGATCTAAACACTAAGTCCTCTTAAATTTAAAACGAACGCTGAATTTATTATTAGAAGTGATATATTTACTTATTCGAACGAGTAAACCAATCAGTGGGAAAGCTGTTTTTCTTTTATAAGAACAAGCTTTTTCTGTTTCCTTAATTAATTTCATAACGTCGTTGCCAGGTTATTTTTTATGATGTTGATATTTAACTTACTCTTATAACTTTAACGTGTTTTCTCTACATCCCCCCCACCTCTCTGTGTACTTCACAATCTCTTTTTTCGGGACAGTTGACCTATTTGAAATCATTTCAACTGGACTATATGTCAACAATGACAAAATTAAAACAGAACAACTGACCCTTGTCGTAAATACGTAGTTCGATTACATATCTGTTAAATTCGTATTTTATTTATATATTTATTTACTATTTATTTGTGAATTTTTAATTTCGTTTGGCCATTTAGTTATGGAAAATATACGGAAACAAACAAATTCTAAATTATTTACACTGTTTTAAGTGTAAACGGGTAATCTTCCGTAATTGGGTTGCACACAATTAAAAATATATTCATGCTTGAAAATTATTTTAAAACCATAAAAAATCAGTAAATTGAGATACAGTTTTCGAACAAATTGCATTTGAAAAGGAGTATATTTCTTCCATTCGACGGTGTAAAAATATAAATTGTACGATGTTTAGAAACTACAGTAAAAGCGAAATATTTTGCCCAGGTCGTTGTCACCGTCAATATGACGTCAGTGTTACTCACGGACACGTTTTTCCTTTATAGTATAGATGTCGAAAGGGGGAAAATATCCAGCAAACAACTGAAACAAATGGATACGTGCGCCCTTTATTTTATACATAATATAAAACTAAAGTCCCCGTGAATGATTGTATATACAGTAGATCAGAAAAATAAGCGGGTATTTAATCCAAAAATTTCGTATAATTAAAATGCATTAAAATAATTTCTAATAATTTCTGCTGCTCTAATAAATAATTTACAGCTTAGTCTTTATATGTTATGTTTTTTTTCCTGGAATAAAAAATATTTTATTCTTAAAATTACTAATTTGTTTGAAATAGGTAGAAATTTATACCACAAAAGTTAGTGGACACTTTTGAGATTTCAAGAGAAAACGTCTAACATAGACAAAAATGAAATACTTCATATTGTTTGGTATCAAAAGTAAAAGACAACGATTTTTACAATGTTGAAATATAGATTATTAGGGACTAGTATATAACCCCGTCAAAAATGACGGATTGTTGATCTGCGTTTCATTTTCATAGGACTTCATACAAACAAACAGCATGGAGATTTATTATTGAAAGGTTTGTATTGTAGAAAAATACATTTTAAAAAGAACAAATGATTTCTATAAATAAAAATAATAAAGATATATATATATATATATGATATTATATATATATATATATATATATATATATATATATATATATATATTACTTAGTATTAAATTTCTGAAATAGTTCAACGATTGGACAAAATTAAATATTAACAAATAATCCATGTGCGAAAGTTTTTGTAAAAAAGTGTTATCAATGAGTTTTTAAACAGCTTGACTTACCATGCAGCAGAACAGCTTGAACTCATTGTTTGATTACATAATCAAAATTAAATGGAAATTACACTGTACTACGCATTTCTTATATTTTAATTACGTTTGATAAGAAAGAATCATTTTACAGTATATGACCCATTATCTAAAAATCCAAAATCCGGAAAGAAAAATTCGAAAATTTTCTAAATTTGTAAATTTTTACTAAAATTTTAAATTTTCTGAAAATTTTCGAAAATTTTACCGATTCCTAATTTTTTTTCAGTCCATTGTGTTACAATATTTAATCACTAAAATATTGTTACTTCAGTGGCGGGTGAACACGGTCCCCCCCCCCCCCCCTTCTTTTCCCGAAATTAAAAACAAATCATTTTTCTCTCAAATTTTAGTTTAAAATTAATTTATAATACGATTCGTTAGAAACAAAAAATAGTTATGTATTTATTTCATCAGGGGTGATTCTGTTCAAGTTTTCCTAAAAATTTAAGGCATTCGATTTCAAAAATTTAAGTCTTCAGTCCAAAATTTCGAACAAATATCTCGAATTTTGAACGATAGTCGCCGAAAAAAATCAATTATGTCTATCGTTCGCAGAAAAAATAGAAAATTTCTTCAAAGGATTGTGGAAACAAAGTGAATTTCGTCAAAGGACCGAAAATAAAAACGCAAAATTCGTTGCAGGATTGCAAAAAGAAAAAAAAAAAAAAAAAAAAAAAAAAAAGGTAAAATTTTATCAAGGGATCACAAAAAAAAGAAAAAGGTTAAAGGATCGCAAAAAAAAAAAATCTGCGAATTTCGTCAAATAATCGCGGAAAAACATGAATTTCTTCAAAGGGTCTAGAAAAAAAAAAAAAAAAAATTATTCAAAGCACTGCGAAAAAATGTCTAATTTCGTTAATGGAGCGCGAAAAAAGTGAAATTTCGTCAAAGGATCGTGAATAAAAGGCAAATTTCGTCAAAGAATAGAAAAAACGTAAATTTCCTTAAAGGATCGCAAAAAGAAAACGCAAATTTCTTCAAAGGACTACGAAAAAATGAAATTTCGTCAAAGGATCGTAGAAGAAAAACGCAAATTTTGTCAAAGAACAGCAGAAAAAATGCAAATTTTGTCAAAGAATCACGAAAAAAACAAAACATGAATTTTGTCAAATAATCGTGAACTTCGGGAGGACCCGAAATCCGGAACGATGGAAGCAAATTTCAAAATCCACCAATAGACGGTGACACTATACTGAATCAACCTCAACTCTCTCCCTACGAAATAAATCACCGCTTCTTCTGAAAAAAAAAAGTGCTTACAGATATTTTTCTAAACAGAAATGTTAATATACATTTTTTTATGAAATAGTTTTTTAAGGTTTTAAACAAAATTAAAAGATTTAAAAGCTTTAATATGCTTTTACAAATATTTAAACGACGAAAGTAGATAATATAACTTTAACTTTTAAAAGTATTTATCAAATTAAAACCTGATTTTGTCTTATTTTAAAAATATGCCTGAAAAAAACAAAATAAATTCATTATTAAATGCATTAGTATGACTGGAAAGTCCTGGTAAGTACTGAAAAGTCAGACTCCGCAAAAAGTTAAATAAATTATGTCAAAGTCATTGCCGTATCATCGCAAACATTATCTGCGAAAAAAGTACTTACAGAAAAAAAAATGCTTTCAGAAATAAATTAAAGAAATCCTTTAAATTATTTAAAGACTTTAATATGCTTTTATAAATATTTTAAGAGCATAATCGGATATTTTAATGAAACGTTCAAAGAGTCATTCATTTGGAATTTGTGATGGAATTTGTATTTTTGAATGGCAACATTATTCGTTTGTTTATATCAGGTAATCGGATGTTTAATCTGTTATTTTTAATTTAAAACTTAAAACATTATAACTGGATATGATATACATGTTGTATACGAAAATATGCTGAACAGACATTATTTCAAGTAGAAGAAATTATCATTTAGTGGTTATGTGTTAGCATATCTTTTTCAGTAAGCCTAACATGGCGTTTAACTACGGGCGACTCGCAGACCAGAGTGGTACAGCTCGGTACCGTTACAGACACTTTCTCGCCTTTGGATTTTATTATAAGTAAGATGGGTCTAAGGATTATTTTGATTATTCGAATGAATCATTCAGGCATGCGCAGAAGCATATCTGTCAAACTTCATCTTTTTTTTTTTATTCAATTACTACCAGAAATTTTGAAAAAAAAAAGTTTCTGCAGAAACTTCTTTGTTTTTTCTTTCAAGATTTCTGGTAGTAATTGAATGGAAAAAAAATTGAAGTTTGACAGATATGCTTCTGCACATGCCTGAATGATTCATTCGAATAATCAAAATAATCGTTATGCCCATCACTATAGATTATGTTTTGCTGTTATGAATGCTTCTGGAAAATGAATTTTTATGAATTTTTCGTTAAATATTACTTAATTTGCGTCTAGATAGAAGAAAATGTATCAGAAAAATTACTGAAACGGTGAATTCAGAGGAGTTGGCAATCTATGACATGGTTAAATGTGATCTAATGCATCATAGATTTCAAAATCAAAAAATGTCTAGCGTATACCATTATAATTGACTCCTAGAATAATTTATAGAATAGTTCTAATGAATATGCAGGTTAAGCTATTAACATTACACAGCGGGAATTTTACTCAATTTTTATAAAAATATTCCAACCAGAGATTTTATTTAAATCTATTTAACTTAATTCTGTGTGATTTATATTTTATTCAGTTTGTGAAGAAATCTTTGGTTCTAATCGACATATTTTCATTTGAAACCATAGTCAAATGATCGGTTGTTGGTATATTTAGTGTTAAAACGCATTTTTATTAAAAATATTTTTTAAAATCCAAATCTAATCGTATAACATATTTTACACACTATATGGATTATATATTCATTCAGAAAATATTGAAAATGATGCAATCTGTAAGAATTGTATGGGGACATTCAGCCTCATAACGTCGCCAAGTCAATACTCCACTAATAAAAAAAAAGTTGTATTTTCGGTGTTCTTATTTCTGACTTCTATAAATTTTTATCTTCATAAGTAAATTGATGTTTTTTTCGTTTTAGGAATTTACAAAAGAAAGGTCCTGTGACATTTCTCAGAAATGTAATCTCTTTTTGTCGCTTCATTCGTTTGAGATATATTACATCCTTTTCTCATGATTTTTTCGATTATAATTTATTACACACAGTTAATTAAGCATAGTTTAAAAGCTGAGAGGTATTTAATCTTGGATTTTTAAAAATATTCCTTATAAAAATGAACTTTAATCTAAGAGTGAATTATAATGGTCTGTCTGATATTCCCTGATTTAGAAGTGCATCAGTATCATGTACATTGGATGACATTTAACCATGTCAAAAATGATAAGTTCCTTTAAATTTAACATTTTACATACTTTTAAAATATATTTTACTCTATTTAGATGCGAATTAAGTAGTATTTTTGAAAACATCTAAAGAAATGTATTTTCTAGAAATATCCATAAAAACAATATACAATATGTTATATATTTCAATAAAAATGATTTCAATGACATAAACAGACGATTGTCAAAAGTGTTCTTTTTAACAGTTTTAACACTTTTAGTGTTCTTTTTAACACTTTCCAACATAGTTGAAAAGTATTTATGAATTCGGTTTGTCTGTATGTCTGTCCGCGCTCTAACTCGCTTAAATACAGTCAGATTGCCATGTAATTGATATATGTTATTGAGGTTGACCATAGCATGTTCGGTATTGAAAATGAAGTGTGTATAGCATTTATGGTTAGATTATAAGGCAACTAAAGTATTCCGATACATTACGGTCAATGGTGAAAAATCGTTTTCACCATTCTAATCGAAACAAAATTGATATGGATCACTGAGGTAGACGACAACATGTTTTCTATAGAGTATAGAATAAGTAACAATTATAATTTGTTTATAGGGACACTCAAAAGTATTATGTTACATTACGGTCAATGGGAAAAAATCTTTTCCAGTACACTTTAATTATGTTACACTGTTTCAAAGATAAGGGAATTTATATGCGTCACTGATGTGGCTGACAACATGATTTATATAGAGTATAGAGTAAGTAGCATTTATAGTTCGTTTACTGGAGCGCACAAAAGTATTCCATTGCATTAATATGTATGGGGAAAAATAGTTTACAGTGTATTTTAATGAAATACCACTACTGAGTTGCACTAGAGCATGTTTTCGGTAGATTTATAAAGTGCATAGAATATTTCGTTTATTTACAGAGACACTCAAAAGATTTCAGTTACAGAACTAACTATGAGCCATAACTGCTGGATTGAAGTTTTAAGCTGTTATATGCATTCAAAATGTTTATTTTTAGAGTATTATGAGGTGTGTATTTCATAAACAAGGTTGCACGATATAATTCGCATACATAACCGTCTATGGACAGCAATTACTAAAAATGAATTTTTACTGCATTGTGGTTATTTTTTAATGTTTATTTTGATATATCATTTCATTGTATGAACAAAAATGACATTTCTTAACAATATTCCGATAGTGTTGGAAAGCATTTCATAATCTATGCCGTTGTGCATGATTTTTCGTTCTTGTTTACATTTTATGCCATATATTATAATTACAAATTCTATAGTAATAAAAGAATAAAATTATTTTCTTTGTTTTAGACTTTATTTTATTTTTTACTTAAAAGAATCCGTTGACTTTTATGACATAATTTTCACACTTTTTCAAACAAATTGATAATTTTAAGAATAATTTTATTTTTTATTCCAGAAAAAAAAAATGCATAACATACAAAGATGAAGATGTAAAAAAAATATTAATTACAGCAAAAATCATTATAAATAATTTTACTGCATTTAAATTATAATCCTGGATTTTCTAAGAGTTATTATTTAACTTCTTAAAGTATATATTAACTTCTTATTAACGAATTTCTTTTGAAAGCTATAATATGTAAAATGGAGTAATACAAGATTATAACTAATGATTATCGACAAGGTTATTTTACAGTATGTATGATTATTTGTAATTGTATTGATTTTGTATTACTTGATTTACTTGCATTGTCATGCATGTCGTTTATGATGCGATTGTACTTTGAAAAAATCGAGTAGGTTCGGGAACTCATGAATATAATTTTTTAACAATGTACCACTTAGGATGCAAACATGAATGCAGAAAACACTTGCCGCTGAGTAACGTGCAGTTTCTAAATAAATAAATAAATAAATAAATAAAAAATAAACGAACATTGCTACCTTCATCGAAAAAAATCCTAAAATTTCAACTATCGTTTTTTTTTTAAATTCATAAATTCATAAATCATAAAATCATTTAAAATCATGAATTGTATACATAAAAGCCACTTGTTTACAAAGCGAGTAACTACACGCAGGGTTCTCGCTGATTTTTGACCAACGTTAGAAATTTGGCTAATCATAAATAAAAAACGTTAGCCAAATGAAAAAAAAAAAAAATAGCGTAATAGATTCGTCATGAACACTGAAAAATCGATCTTTAACCCCTTAATGTACCATTCTTTTTTTTCAGTATGTTCTAAAATAACCCAAGTTTTTGTAACTACTTAGATCAGTTATCCATCCAAATTCAACTATATATGCTACAAAAACTATTAAACATGTGTACATTTTAAATGCCTTGAGCAATCAGGAAAAAATTCCAAACCCAATTTAACTCATTAAAATGTTATGAAATAAAACATCCAACCTATGATAACTAAGGATTTTAAGACATATTTAATGAATTCTGAAAATTGAAAATATAAACAACAAAATATGTGTCACATTAAAAAAAAAACTTTATTTTTCTAGAATTCTTCGACGTTTCATTGAAGTCCATACTTCAAAGTCAGTTTCAAAATTGTACTGTTGCCTATTAATCCCATTAACGCACATACTGAAATGACATTACTCACATTTTTTTTTTTTATATTCATTTGATTTCTTAATTTAGTTTTTGTTGCGTTCAACACACTGAACCCTCTTTCACAGTCCACTGAATGTAGTGGCAAGATTGCAGAAAATACAGCGTATTATCTGTTATGGGATAAAGCTACTGTAGATCGTTTTTTCGAATGAAATCTATGGAATCTCCTAAATTTCATGGTTCTGCAACGAGAACTCAAGAAACTTTTAAATAATTTCTATTCTGGCAATACCTCAGATAAGGAATTGCGTGTATCTTCCAAATGCATAAGGTTAAAAACTGATTAAATTTCTTTTATACCATAGTTTTGAAAAGTGTCCTTTAGTAACGCGAATAAGAGTATCACCTGTACTCACACACGCGCGCACACACACACACACACACACACACACACAAATGAACACTCGCAATTTGGTAAGTTTAATCGTTCGTTTACTCGCCAAATGAAGCATTTTGTCGCGATTTGGCGCAATGGCGAGCGGTAGCGAGAACCCTGACTACACGTAACCAGTTTAAAACAAACTAGACAACAAATAACAAGTAATTTTTTTTTTTTTTTATCCGAAGAAATAGGACAATTTAAAAGCCTTATGTTTTTTACATTTATATATTGTAAATTCTGAATGTTCAAAAGTGGTCGAAATTGATTTCTGTTGTCTATTTATTGCAATCTTTTATTAAACTTAACTTGTGTATTTCGGATGACAATACAATATTTAAAATTTTTAGAATTTATTATAAATTAATAAATTAATTTTAAGGAATTTTCCCGTTAGCCGACAGGGGTTGATAATCGCCCAAAATTATTTATGATTATAAATGTATACGAGTTACAAAAAGAATGGAGTTAATTATCCACCAAACCATGATTGCCAAAATACGCTATCTGGAAGTGAAACTGGCAACAATGCAATATTTTAAACACTAAAATGTAGAAAATATAAATAAAAAAGAAAGAGTGAAATAATTTAAAAAATACGTTTAAACAATTAATAGTTTATTATTAATTCAATTATAATTATACGTTGAGAAAGCAATTTAGAAATTCTGAATATATAGTTTAAATAATATTTTTCTTCTTTCCTGTTGCAATATCTTAAAAGGAAAGAAAAGAAAAGGGTGGTGGTGGTGGTGGTGGTGGTGGTGGTGGTGGTGGTGGGGGGGGTTATATATTGTAAAAAAGGTTCGCACTTTTTACAAAGCATAAGAAGTAAAAAAAAAAGAGGCTGAAGTTTTAATAATTAAGGCTCACGCCAAACTAACGTATTGCAGCGAATTTTTTTATTTTTTAATTTTTTGGAAAAAACAAACAAACATGAAATGCTGTTATGAACAGAGGCGTGATATATAAGATAAACATTGAATGCTTATAAAATACTGTGTTTAAAAATATTATATATATATATATATATATATATATATATATATATATATATATTTACTTTTATATTTATTTAAATTAAACTGCTAATTTACGGCTTTCATTGTGTCTGAACCTTAACCTACTCATGAGGGCGATACTGGCATTCACGCTTTCTACAAAGCATAAGGAGAAAAAAAAAAGGCTGAATTTTTAATAATTAAGGCTCACGTCAAACTAACGTATTGTTTGCGGATTTATTTATTTATTTTTATTTATTTTATTTTTTTATTTAATTTAATTTTTTATTTTTTGCTAAAACATGAATTGCAGTGATGAAATGAGGCGTGATTTTTAAGATAAATATTAAATGCTTATGAAAAAGTGTATATACAGGGTGACTTTTAATTAACCTACAACTTCAAACTGAAATAACTTTTCACGCCTCACTAGATGGCGATACGAATGCGTGCAGTTACAGAAGGCATAAAAGGCATTTGTTTAGTATCAGTTCCACGCAATTTTGAAAATGTCTCCCAAAGCGTCATATTAAACTGAAGATCGTAGTTTTATTGTTAAAAACTGGTATTTATGTGGTGAAAATGTAACTCTATTTCTACGGAAGTGTTCTTGAACATTCAGAAACCAATCTAAGCCTTCTATAGCAATGGTAAGAGATCTGATAAGAAAATTGGCCACCTTATTCACAAGATATGAATCCATATGATTTCTGTCTTTAAAAAGATTTGGTTTACAAGAAGAAGCCTACAGACCCTATTAGCCTCAAAAGTTCCATAACTGACTCATTTTCAAGCATAAAAAAAAGAAACGCTCGATTTTGTTACTGACAACTTTGTGACTAAGTTGCGCTATTGTATCACCTCTGAAGGTTCTCACTTTGAAAACTTTATCCATTAAATTCTTTTTTCATGTTCGTTAAAAAAAAAAAAAAAAAAAAAAAAAAAAAAAAAAAAAAAAAAAAATGTTTGTAGTGCTATCTGCAACGACTCAAGAGTTATTTCAGTTAAAAGTTGTAGATTAATTAAAAGTCACCCTGTATATAAACCTATTTTTACTTTTATATTTATTTAAATTAAATTGCTAATTCACAGCTCTCATTGAGTCAGCCTAGCCTACTCATGAGGGCGGTACTGGCCGTATTGAAGAATTTTTAATTACATCCACCGCAAGTATTTGGCATTGAAAAAATAATAACTTATTACCTTCTTAATGTTTAGGCTTTGTCAAATGTTTAAGAAATTTCTTCAGAAATTTTCGACTTTAGCATTTAATCACACTTAAAAAATTTATGAATTGGCACCAAAATTCTTTTAAAACTCTTTGAAAACTAAAATACGAATGTATCATTATTCAAGATTTTTTCTTTCTTTCTTTTATGCGTGTAGTTGCATTTAGCTGTTTTCTCGAGAATTAGCGCCTTTACAGAAAGTCCGATCCTTAAATATGTTTACTATATTATTACATGTTAAAAATTGAAGCTAAAATTAAAGAAAAAGTGTAACATTTTAAAAGCAATAGTAATACTTTGAATTTTAAATTAAAATAATTACATTTGCTTTTAACATTTATTTTATAATAATCAGAAAATAAATTTTTAAAAGTGGATAATGAAGGCTTTTTTTCGCCTCAAAGCACCGTGTCCTTTTATATTTAAAACGAACCAGATATTTATAATCGGAAATGATACATATTGGACTGAGTAAATAAACCAAAGAAAATGCTTAGAAAAGATGTTTTTTTATTTATAAGATTGCCGAAAGAAACAAAAAATACTTATATAGCTATCGGCAGGGTGTAATTTCCACCAAAAAGAGTACCAGAGCCTTAATATTCTACAATACTAACAACCGTAGCGTATCTCCCTCCATCCGCATATTTGTATGTCGTGCATTATTTGCCAAAATTAAAACATACTTTTTCATTAGCAAAATAATTTATTTTTCTTATATATATCTATATGCATATGCATAGCTGTTACCTATTCCATTTTTTTGTTACCACTACTTCCGAATAGTACTTCGCCTAATTTTGACGCAATTTAATTGCAGAAAATTGGGATTAATTAAGGTCAGTATTACCATTCGGAAATAATGATAACATAAAAAAAGGAATAGTTGACAGCTATGCGTACATATATATATATATATATAAATAAAATAAACGTTTATGAAGGGAATTTTCCGAAAATCTTTGTCGCCATAAATAAATAAATAAATTAAAAAAAAAAATCATCGCCCTGCAACCCGATCCAAACCCGAAGTGAAAGAAAATTAATCTATGTTTTAATACAATTATGAAAAGTAGTCTACAGTTATATCTTTAATACTCATTTTATCTTTTATATAGCAAAATTGACATATGTATACTTTTTGATATTCAAATATAGTAAAACCTCTGAATATAATAGACACCTCGGAATCTTTGAATAGTGTACTGCATCGGGTACATTTGTCTTTTTTTTTTTTTTTCCAGATCGAGTTGACTGTAATTTTCTATAGTCTACATATAGAAATTGTGACAAACGTTAAAATTTTCAATAATAACGCCCAATTTCGACACCTTATTTTGATTCTTCGATAAATTTTACCTTTGGATACCAAACGGAAAGTCGAGATCAATTAGTTTAGTAATTATGCAGGTTTAAAGTTTGGAACTCCTAATATTAAATTCATTTTAATCGTTAAAGAATTGATTGCAATGTGGTCAATGTTTTAAGCATAACTCAAAGACTGATAGGCGGAATGTGTTGTAATTTTTTATTCACATATTTGAAGCTTCTAGAAATCAATTTCTGTTAAAAAACTTATAGGCGACAATCCATATTTTTTTTTTCGAAAAATAATTTTTAAACACATATATTTTCAAAATTAATTTTCGAAAAAAATAATAATATGAATTGTTAAAAAATAATTTTTCGTAATTTATAAAAAGTAAAACTAACATATGAATTATATCTAATATTTTAACCCATTTTATGAATAAGATTTTATTGTGAAAAAGGCTTGCATTTTTATGAGTAATTATTGATTAAGTGAAGCTATTTTTTTAAAAAAAGTATAAATATATATGTATGCATGTAGATCGGAAAAATCTTTGACTTGGATAGATAATAATAATTTAAAGATAAAAACTATATTTTAGCATATTTTTTATTGCTTTAAATTTACAGGGTGTTTCTAAGATCACGGGACAAACTTGGAGGGGTGGTACAGAACACCGTAGCAAACAATTTTTGTATAAAAACGGTCGGAAATCCATTTATATAGTCAAAAATACAGGGCGTCTCACTCCAATCTTAAGTCACTTTTTCGTTCATAACTTGAACAGTAGTGAAGATATTTTAACGAGATCCTTACTTTATGCTTATACTTCATGCAAAGATGAGTTTGTTGCGAATTTTGTTAAAATATCTTCACTACTGTTAAAATTATGCACGAAAACGCGACTTCGGATTGGAGAGAGACACCCTGTATTTTTGACTATAAAAATGGATTTTCGACCCTCGTTTTCTTTACAAGAATTGTTTTGTATACAAAGTCTGTTACAGTGCCCTGTACCACACCTCCAAGTTTGTCCCATGATCGTAGAGACACCCTGTATATTTAGGGTGGAGGTTTTTTGTCCGTATTTTATTATCCCACTTTCCTTTACTTTTCATGTCTTTTTCAAAATTTTTGCTGCAGTTTATATATATAATTTTACTTATGTTAATACATAAATTTAAAGCTGCATTTGTTTTTTTCTTCTGGATTATATACCATCAAATCTTCGATGTGTATTCATCTTGTTGATATTGTATAATTATTGCTCTATTATTCAATCGTAATCTGCCCATGTTTATACTCTCTAATATTTTGTACACTCTTCTTTAGCTTTTACTTTGCGTTTTATTATACTATGACTTCTTTATATATGTTTTATATATTCATTTTATTTATTTATCTCCTGTTAATACAGTAAGTAATGTCCGGTACTATTACATCCACTATGAATGTTTTTTTTATTACACCCAACGCATTTATATACACTTTACATCACTTTTTCTCATCATAAATTTCCATCATCATTTTTGTGTGTTTGTTATTGACTTATACCATATATTTTATTGGTAGCATTTGTCTGCGATTTGACACTTTTAAGTATCAATTTTATGATTCGTTTTGGTAAACTGTATTAATCTTTGGAGAAGTATCTCTATCTATAAATTTATATCTATATTAGGCTTCATAACAGTGTATTATGTTTATATTAAAAATATATATGCCTTGGGTTAGACTCATATTGTTTTAGTATTTAATCTCGTTTTTATTTATTCCATTACCTTTTCTTACACTTTACATCTTTTTTTCTCATCTTACATTTCCATCTTTATTTTTGTGTGATTGTTATTGACTTATACCATGTATTTTATTGGTAGCATTTGTCTGCGATTTGACACTTTTAAGTATCAATTTTATGATTCGTTTTGGTAAACTGTATTAATCTTTGGAGAAGTATCTCTATCTATAAATTTATATCTATATTAGGCTTCATAACAGTGTATTATGTTTATATTAAAAATATATATGCCTTGGGTTAGACTCATATTGTTTTAGTATTTAATCTCGTTTTTATTTACTCCATTACCTTTTCTTATACTGCATAATAATTAAAATAATAAATTTATTATAATAATTAAGTAATAAAAGAAAAACTACAAAATTATATATATTTTGGTAATAAATATAAATAATATCGGTACACACACACACATGCACTTTTATAATATATATATATATATATATCATGTATAATACAGTATGCTCACTAAAGTCCCTTGCCACCCTCTTAACTTCGGAACGGCTGCTGCTATATTCATAAAAGTGGTGTCTAGGTATAGTAAAGTAGCCATGCGCTACACAATGAAACCACCTACAGCTCCACCTGGTGGAATGCTGCGGAGTTAGCATTCCTATCTCGAAAACGAAAAGAGATAGAAAAAAAAAGTGATTTACAAAGTTGTAGAGTATTATCGATTTAGACGAAAAGACACCTTGTGGACATTAATGCGAAGAATAGAACGGTTAAAACGCGCATTTGTTTTTTTGTGATTTCCTACTCTATGGCGTGACAAAACGATCTTAGAAAGAAAGAAACAATCTGTTATGAAACAGCAGGCCTGTGCGACCTCTTCACAAACATTGCAGGACATTAAACGACGCTGTTACGGACGCTTGTGCCAACGTGTCACCATCTATGCTCCAACGTGTGCAAAATGAAATTCAAGCAAACATCCAAATATGCATTGCAGCTGACGGTGAGAAGTTTGAAAATCTAAAAAAAGGTATATTATTATAACTAGTTGCTTTTTTTCTTTCTGAGATCGTTTTGTCACGTCACAGTGTAGGAAATCACGAAAAGACAAATGCGTGTTTTAACCGTTCTATTCTTCGCATTAATGTCCACAATGTGTCTTTTCGTACTAAATCGATGATGCTCTACAACTTTGTAAATCACTTTTTTTCTCTATCTCTTTCCGTTTTCGAGATTGGAATGTTAACTCCGCAACATTCCACCAGGTGGCGCCATAGGTGGTTTCATTGAGTAGCGCATAGCTATTTTACTATACCTAGACACACTACTTTTATGAATATAGCAGCAGCAATTTCGAAGTTAAGAGGGTGGCAAGGGACTTTAGTGGGCATACTGTATATATATACAGGGTGTAACTGAAATGCTTCAACAAACTTTGAGGGATGATAGTACTCATGAAGACGAACAAAAAATGCAATGGAACATGGGGTCGCAAATGACGTTTAACCCCTTCAGGGGCAGTGGTATGT
Source organism: Maratus michaelseni (assembly GCA_963931845.1). Taxonomy (NCBI): domain Eukaryota; kingdom Metazoa; phylum Arthropoda; class Arachnida; order Araneae; family Salticidae; genus Maratus; species Maratus michaelseni. The sequence goes on from OZ007595.1 coordinate 102,539,171, forward strand.
TTATGAAAGCGCTTAATTTTAATTCCAAAACGCCATAATGGCACCAGAATTTTGCTAAAATCTTTTCCATTTAATATGTATGTGAAATATAGCCTTTTTCTTATTTACAAACAAATTTTTTTTATAAATTCCGGTGCCAGTCATTTATTTCAACATTTTAGTACTAAAAGTAGTTTGCCCCTAAAAGGCTTAAAGGATAAAAATAGAGAAAATGCGTCTGAAAATGGACTGGCACCGGAATTTACAAAAAAAATTGTTTGTAAATAAGAAAAAGGCTATATTTCACATAAATATTAAATGGAAAAGATTTTAGCAAAATTCTGGTGCCATTGTGGCGTTTTGGAATTAAAATTAAGTGTTTTTTTAGACATACCGCTGTCCCTGAAAGGGTTAAATGTCATTTGCGACCCCGTGTTCTATTGCATTTTTTGTTCATCTTCATGAGTACTATCATCCCTCAAAGTTTGTTGAAGCATTTCAGTTACACCTTGTATATATGTTAAAAAATAGTTTAAGAAATATTTATATAATCCAGTTCTCAACTTATGTTGTTATCTTTATTTTTTACAATATAGTTACAGTATTAAATGCAATTTTTGTAATATGCAATATGTAGGTCAAACTAGTCAACAATATCATAAAAGTATTAATTTGTATCGTTCTGGAATCAAAAACAATAAAAGCTCTCGCATACCACATAACTATAATGTTAAGTATACAAACATTTTAATTTGCATAGATTCAATAATACTGTTATTAAATACAAAAGAAATACTATGGACTTTTTCTTTTAGAGTCCACATACATTAAGCGCTACAATATACTCAATACATATGGACTAAGTCAAATTTTAAACAATTATTATACATCATCGCATACACTCAATTGCAATTTACTCTAATCTATTACTTAATAATAACTTATACAAACAAACTTATACGTACTAAAAGAGGTCACTGATCTAAATCTCAAAATTAACCAATTTCCTCAAAAAGATTGTCAAAAACACTACAATCTGCATTATGCAAAAACTATAACTGGATGACTCTGTGCAAATTTATTTTTGCTCCAAAGTTAGACTTAAAAAAAAAAAAAAAAAAAAAAAAAAACAAGCACATTGACCCACGTCTATGTAAATGAATGAATTCCATTAGAACAAATATTTTAATGCCCACCGTGGACACATTATAAAATGTTATTTAGACATTGTCAATCATTCTTATTTCATATCTTTAATGCGCTGTGGCACTAAGTATCGCATATCATCACAATTCATGATTCAGTAATTCACATATGATCTGGATTTTTTTTATTTACAAAATTTCTATCAATTATAATAAACCCATTGAGTACTTTTCAGATTGGAAGCATAATGTCATTATTCTTTTACAAAAGTATTTACAGAAATCACATAAAACCTAAAAATTCTGTTTCCTCTTCCACTCTTAAACAGCATATTCTCGAAGTTCAAAACGATATCAGCATTATATATTTTAATAAGGCTGCTAATAATTAAGCTATCATCTGTAACTATTACTAATATTATCTTTTAATAAATGCAACCACTTCAAATTATATTTTCACACTTCATAATGTCTCATTAGAAAAAAAAATAAGTTTTCATACATTTTTCGGCTTAAAAAGTAAAAATTTTAATTATTATGATTCCTAACATTATTCTGATTCCTAACATTATTATTATTCCTAAGTTTCATAAAAATCATTTAAAATTCCGCACAATCTCTGTATGATGTAATACTTATAATACACGTGCTAATATATTATTTTTAAACATGTATACACGTTTATGATTTAACTATTAAAAAAGACAAATATCTTTGTATAAAAAACAGTTTTGAATAAGTAAATAAAATAAAATACAGGCATTAACAAACGCAATTAATATTATTACATTCGACTTCAAGTACTTATTCAATAATATTATTTTAACGGATTTACATGCTGCTATTAATACATTATTTATATAGTTTTAATCATCTTTACATTTCCCCGGTAATATTTATATTGATTACTTCAAATTTGTAACCATTTTTTTACTCTATCATAACTATATTTTCCAAAATAATGCTATTTTTATTTAGCATCAAGGAATCCCACAAGGTGCAGCCCTTTTTAGCATGTTATCTGACTTATATATTTATTTCTAATGCAAGACATTTCATTAACAGCAATATTTTGCTCCCTAGATAAATGGATCATATAATTATATTTTCTCTCAATGGTAATCGATCTATATCTTTTCCTGTAGGTTATCCTTAAAATCTAGTACTTAGTACTACCAATTTAATTAACTCTGCTATTAATTTTATGGATTTTAATATTACTGTTCAACTTAATAAAACTTTAAAATTCAAAGTCTATGATAAAAGAAATGTTTTTTCATTTAATGTAATTAATTTTATTTACTTTAATTTTTGTCCACATATTTTCAGTTTGCAGAAATATTCTTCCAAGTCCATTAAATATTCATTTTCATTTACTAGTTTGAGGATTTATTATATACTAGCAAGCTACGCCCGCTACGCTGGTCAATTTCTCTTAACGAACCTTTAATCAAACAAAATATTGACATTTCATAATTCACTTTTATATTTTAACAGAATGATAAGGATACTATAATTTGTGACTCGTGCTATAGTCAATATACACGTCAGGACACGTCGCCCTTATCATTATCTTTTTACGCGTGAAGGTTTCGCTATGGTACTCCATTGTGAAATTTGGTAATTTTAGAAATTCAATAGTTGAAAAATCGCAGAATCATTAGATCATTTTTCTTTAGAAATTGTTCTTAGAGCGCATTTAGATCTTATAAATAACAATCATGCCAAACTTGAAGTTTCTAGCTCCTTCAGCATCGCAAAAATCGCAGTTTTAGAACGTTTTTCGCTTCTGCACCCCCCTCGGGGTAGTGGCACCGACATAAAATATAGCCTATGTTGGAGCAGGGATTGTCACCATCCATTTGCCACCATCACTTTTGAAATCGCTTTAGTAGTTCCAGACATTCCATACAAATTGTAATTTATAATGTTTTTAGAAAATTTTTTGCTTATTTCAGCCTTTTAAATTTCGAATTTTTTTAGATTTTGTTTTTATAGAGCATTTAAATCTTGTAAGTAACGACCATACAAAATGTCAAGTTCCTAACTCCTTCATTATTGAAAATATCATAATTTTGGAACGTTTTTCGCTCCTGCACCCTCTGCGGGCAGTGGCACCGACAAAAAATTTAGCATATGTTGGAGCAAGGACTGTCACAATCCATTTGCCACCATCACTTTTGAAATCGGTTCTGTAGTTTCAGAGATTCCATAGAAATTGTAATTTAGAATGTTTTTAGAACGCTTCTTCCTCATCTCACCCTTTTAAATTGCGAATGTTTTTATAATTTGTTCTTAGACAGCATTTACATCTTATAAGTAACTACCATACCAAATTTGATACTTCTATCTCCTTCAGTACACAAAAAATCGAAATTTTAGAACGTTTTTCGCTCCTGCACCCCCCTGGGGGTGGTGGCACCGACATAAAATATAGCCTATGTTGGAGCAGGGATTGTCACCATTAATTTGCCACCATCACTTTTAAAATCGCTTCAGTGGTTCCAGAGATTACCCCCTACAAACAAACAAACAAACAAACAAACAATCTTTACTACTTTATATATTAGTATAGATAAGGGGGAATTAGCCCCTTGTTCCCCCCCTTTATACTTAACCAATCAATCCCGAAAACTAATCAGAGATGCGCCTTAACACAGTGAACCTATAAATAAAATTTGAAGGAAATGGGATAATTCTGCATGAAAAATCCATTTACATAAATTAAGGGGGGGGTATTAGCCACCCGTTCCCACCCTTTATACTTAATCAATCAATCCCGAAAACTAATCAGGGAAGCGTCTTAACCCAATGAATCTATAAACAAATTTTGAAGCAAATAGAATAATTCTGCAAGAAAAACCCATTTATATAAATTAAGGGGGGGATTATCCCCCCGTTCCCCCCCTTTATACTTAACCAATCAATCCCGAAAACTAATCAGGGAAGCGCCTTAACACAGTGAACCTATAAACAAAATTTGAAGGAAAACGGAATAATTCTGCATGAAAAACCCATTTATATAAATTAAGGGGGGGATTAGCCCCCCGATCCCCCCCCCTTTATACTTAACTAATCAATCCCGAAAACTAATCAGGGAAGCGCCTTAACTCAGTGAACCTATAAACAAAATTTGAAGGAAAACGGAATAATTCTGCATGAAAAACCCATTTATATAAATTAAGGGGGGGATTAGCCCCCCCCCCCGTTCCCCCCTTTATACTCAGCCAATCAATCCCGAAAATTATCATGCAAGCGCCTTAACACAGTGAACCTATAAACAAAATTTGAAGGAAAACGGAATAATTCTGCATGAAAAACCCATTTATATAAATTAAGGGGGGGGGGATTAGCCCCCCGTTCCCCCCTTTATACTTAACCAATCAATCCCGAAAAGTAATCAGGGAAGCGTCTTAACCCAATGAACCTATAAACAAAATTTGAAGGAAAACGGAATAATTCTGCATGAAAAACCCATTTATATAAATTAAGGGGGGGGGGGATTAGCCCCCCGTTCCCCCCTTTATACTTAACCAATCAATCCCGAAAAGTAATCAGGGAAGCGTCTTAACCCAATGAACCTATAAACAAAATTTGAAGGAAAACGGAATAATTCTGCATGAAAAACCCATTTATATAAATTAAGGGGGGGGGGGGGAATTAGCACCCCGATCCCCCCCCCTTTATATTAACTAATCAATCCCGAAAACTAATCAGGGAAGCGCCTTAACACAGTGAACCTATAAACAAAATTTGAAGGAAAACGGAATAATTCTGCATGAAAAACCCATTTATATAAATTAAGGGGGGGGGAATTAGCCCCTTGTTCCCCCCCCCTTTATACTTAACCAATCAATCCCGAAAAGTAATCAGGGAAGCGTCTTAACCCAATGACCCTATAAACAAAATTTGAAGGAAAACGGAATAATTCTGCATGAAAAACCCATTTATATAAATTAAGAGGGGGGGGGAATTAGACCCTTGTTCCCCCCTTTATACTTGACCAATCAATCCCGAAAACTAATCAGGGAAGCGCCTTAACTCAGTGATCCTATAAACAAAATTTGAAGGAAAGCGGAATAATTCTGCATGAAAAACCCATTTATATAAATTAAGGGGGGGGGGGAATTAGCCCCTTGTTCCCCCCCTTTTATACTTAACCAATCAATCCCGAAAACTAATCAGGGAAGCGCCTTAACACAGTGAACCTATAAACAAAATTTGAAGGAAAACGGATATTTCTATGAAGAGTTATCGCATTACGTACGTACATACATACATACAGAACCGGCTGCCAAGCTCTCAGGGCTTGACAGCCAGTGTGATAACTGAAAAATCGCAATTTTAGAACGTTTTTTGCTCCTGCACCCCCTGGGGTTAGTGGCACCGACATAAAATATAGCCTATGTTGGAGCAGGGGTTGTCACCATCAATTTGCCACCATCACTTTTGAAATCGGTTCGGTAGTTCCAGAGATTACCCCCTACAAACAAACAAACAAGATTTACTCCTTTATAATATTAGTATAGATAAAAAATATATAAAATCGGAAAAAATACTAAGGAGGCCGGGCAGGAATCAATTAAAAAAAAATCCTTTTTTAAAAATTTAATAAAATTACCCCTAAAAATTTATAAAATCCAAATGCTACTCGGAGGGTTACATTTGAACTGCTATAATATTTATATACACATTAAAAAAAGAAAAAAAAAACGTTTTATGCGCTTACACGATCATATATCATACATTATTCTACATAATGGTATCTTATTCTAGATCTAGGCTATACTAGTATACTCTTAACTCAATATAGCAATACGTATTTATTATTAATTTAATATTTACACTAATCTCTAATATTGTTTAATTATTTATTTAATTACTTATCTTTTATATTTATTTAATATTAATTTGACATCTATATTCATCATTCTATAATATTACTTACTTCTTTTATTAACTTTTGTTTTATTACCTTACCTTATTATCCTTTTTAACACTTTCCGACCTAGTTGAAAACTGTTTATGACTTCGGTTTGTCTGCCTTCTGGCCTTCTGGCCGTAGGCCGTCTGTCCGTGCTCTGACTCGCGTAAATATGCTTGGATTGCCCTGAAATTTTTGTATGTTATTGTCGTCTACTACAGCATGTTCCCTATTTCAAATGAAGGGTGTAGCAGTTATAGTTTTTTTTTTTTTTTTTTTTTTTTTTACAGGGACAGTCAAAAGTATTCCGTTACATTACACAGTCAATGGGGAATAATCTTTTCAAGTGCATTTTGATGATGCTACGCCATTTGAAACATGATGAAATTGATATATATTTATGAAGCGCTTTAAAACATGCTTTTTGTAGAATATGGGGTGCAAAATATTTATTATTCATTTAGAGGGGTCAAACAAAAGAATTCCGTTGCACATTGTTCGACGGGGAAAAATCGTTTGCAGTGTAATTTAATGATGTTTCACTATTTCAAACATAAAGAAAATCATATGCATTACTGAGGTGCACTATAAATTGCTCCTTTAAAAGTCTGGTGTGCATTGCGCTTATCGTTCATTTACAGGGACACACAAAAGAATTCGGTTACAGTATATACGTGCGATAATTTACAGTCTATGTGTGATAAGTGTGTTTTCACGTTTGGTTTGCATTTTTAACTTTTTATTTTCATAGTACGTGGTGTGTATAAATTCGGTTGATCTTATATATTAGGACTACACAGGGGAAAATCATAAGTATTACGCACTATGGGAGTGAATTGCTTAGGGGTAGTTTTTAATTGTATTTCGCATTTTCTTGCTGAACTATATTTAGTAGACTAATGGAAATTTGTGGAATATAAATAAATTCATATACAGGGCTACGCAAAGAAAAAAATACATTGTCGTTCATGGTTTGTAATTGCTGGAAGTGAGTTTTAATTTGCCTTATGCGTTTTTTACCAGAATTAAATTTTAGCTTAATATGTGATGTGAACAAAAGTGTTTAGACAATATACAGGGATGTACAAAAGCTTTCGAGAGCAATTCAATCGATTGGCGAAAATTGCTAAATGGGAATTTTCAAACTGAACTAACTTTTGCCATGTTATGTATTATATATCCAAATTTACAGATCATATACAGGGCTGCACAAAATAATTCGACTAATTTTTTTGCAATGGAAGGTAATTTCGAAAACTGTATTTTTCGATGTGGTATAAGTTTTCTAAACTGTTTACTTATATATCTTCTTTTACCTTATTTAACGGTAAATTTTCGTTAGTTTTCTGGATGTGTTGGAAAGTGTTTCATAATCTGTGCTGGATGCATGATTTTTTGTTCTTGTTTAATCAAATGTGTTATACTCAATATCATTTTGTTTCTTTCTCAATTTTTAGTAAAGCCTTTTCATTTATCCTTTTATTACCCCTTTAATTAATACCTATTTTGCTTATTATAATTACGAGGAGATCCAAGATCCAACCCGGGCTCCCGGGTTACAGAACATACTGCCCGATGTAGAGGACATAATTGATAATCGTTTCTAATTTTAAACTGATGAATATAATGAAACTGAATATATGAACTGATGAAAATAATAGATTATTTTACACTTAACATTTATTTTTAAACTGCCCACTAACACCACCAAAAAAGCATTTTTGTATGAAAAATGTAAATTATGTTTTCAAATAAAATTTTTAAAACTTATTAAAAACGGTACTTTTGTATTAGCTGCATGCCAGGGGTTAATAGCCCCAGAAATCACCAACGATTTTCCTATTTACAGCATATCTTTTTTAACACTTTCCAACATAGTTGAAAAGTGTTTAAGAATTCGCTTTGTCTGTCTGTCTGCCGTCTGTGCTCTAACTCGAGTAAATATAGTCGGATTGTCATGCAATTTATATTTGTTATTGAGGTTTACTATGGCATGTTCGGTGTTGAAAATGAAGGGTGTAGTACTTATAGTTTCTTTACAGGGCCACCCAAAAGAATTCCGTTACATTACGGTCTAATGAGGAAAAATCATTTGCGGTTTATTTTAATGACGTTACACTATTTGAAACAAATTGAAATCGATATATATCACTGAGATGCACTACGAGAGGCTTACGATAGAATAGCGTGTGCATAGCTCTTACAGTTCCTTTACAGGGACGCTCAAAAGAATTACGTTACATTACGGTCTACGGAGAAAAATTGTTTGCGATTTATTTTAATAATATTTCACTATTTCAAACATAATTGAAATTGATGTATAACACTGAGATGCTTACTATAGAATATTGTGTATATAGCAATAGCATTCATTGTTAATGTACAGCGACACACAAAAAATAATTCCGTTAAAGTACTATAACGTTAATAATAATTGCTGAAATACGTTTTCAGTTGCAGTACGCGTTTTTAAATTTAACTCACTTTTTGCCTTTGTGTATAATTTCTATAGATCATATACAGGGCAGCACAAAACATCTCGAGTACATTTCCGTTTATTGAGGGAAATTGCTATGCGTTTCCTAACTGAACTAAATTTTAGCATATTATTTTGTATTATATACAAATCTATAGATCCTATACAGGGCTGCACAAAATAATTTGGATATTTTTCTGAATGTTGCAGATAATTCCTGAAATTAAGTTCTTAAATGTGTTATACGTTTTCCAAATTGTTTACTTAGACAACATCTTTCAGCTTATTAACAGGTAAAAATTTCTAAAAGTATTTTGGAAGTGTTGGAAAGTGTTACAAAATCTATGTTTGACGCATGATTTTTCGTTCTTGTTATTCTGATGCTTTCGGTGTTGAAGCGCTTAGTTCGATTACATATCTATTAAATTTGTGTTTTATTTTGTTTATTTATTTATTCATGAAGTTTTAATTTTGTCATGGACTATTAGCCGGAAACAGATGCTGAGATATTTGTATTGTTTTAACTGGAAGCGGGATAATCCTCCGCAATCGGGCTGCACGCGATAGATTAAAAAAATCATGCTTGAAAATTATTTTAAAAACCTAAAAATTGAGATACAGTTATCAATCAAATTGCATTTTGTCTATTCGATGGTGTAAAAATTGAAATTGCGTAAAATCGAAATTTATTGGTCAGGTCGTTGAATTTTTCAATATGACGTCAGCGTTACTCACGGACCTGTTTTAGTTTTATAATATAGATTCAATGCAATTCCAGATGGCAGCACTAGCTCTTTTACCCTTTTCTTTTTCATTCTTTCTCTCTCTTGGCTCATTTTACTTAGCTATTTCTTGGCGCATGGCCCTACATTTTGCATCCTCTTGCATCTATGCTCAATTTTACTTCTTGGCGAGTTGTTTTTGTTATTTATTAAGATTTCGTCTGTTATTGTTGAGTTTTAATTCATTTCTTGTATATCTTAATATATTTCAATGATCCAATCCCGCGCTTTTTTAGGGGCGTTCGTACTTATATAAATACGTAGCACCTATAGTTGTCGTCTGGCCCGTCCGTCTATTCGCATATAACAGCGCAAAAACTGCCCAACAGAATGGTTTGAAGTTTAATATATATAATCGTTGCAGAATTTTGTCGAGTCATTTTAATTTTTATGAAAATCGAATCAAAACTTAAAAATACATTAATAAAAGTTTTCTTCATTCTATTAAATTCTCTCATACGTAATTAATTCAATGATATCCCATGAAAGGTAATGATTCTAGGTTGCTATGATGATTACGTCCTATTTAAGATGGAATCCTATTATTTCCGTATTACAGAATTTAAAAACCGAATTTGTATATAAAAATTGTTTAATTATAGCAATCCTATAATCTACCGACAGTTTTTTGGATAGATGTTTCCGGAGAAATAGATATTAAATGGAAAAAGGATCTAAATTTGGATTTCAAGCTCTGAAATTTCCAAAGCTAGGTTTAAGTTTCCTATTGGAATGTAATGTCAACAAAGGATAAAATGTTGCCAACGTAACATGTATCATTAATTTATTAAATAAATTAATGATATCATAATAACAGACGATATAATTCATTTCACTGAAATAATAACGATGATTTTTTTACATTGTCTTGTATTGGCTATTTGCGCATAGTATAATTTTAATGTAATAGAGTTGTAATTAATTCACTAGATTATTTTTTAACACAATTATTTCAATTGGTAAAGCAATCATACAAGTTGTAAATTTCCAACTGGACGAAAAATGTCCGGGCCAGGATTCGAACCTGGGATCGCTTGGCTGAAGCCGCCACGCTCTACCACTGAGCTATCCCGGTCGAACCTGGAGGGCATAATTCATTCAGTTAACCTTATTGGTCAAATCATCTGGTCTGATATTTTTAATCAGCTCAACAGAAAAGATCGCAGGTAATGGAACTCCAGTAAACGCTGGATACGTGAATACACTAGATTATTTTTTAACAGAATTATTTCAATTGGTAAAGCAATCATACAAGTTGTAAATCTCCAACTGGATGAAAAATGTCCGGGCCAGGATTCGAACCTGGGATCGCTTGGCTGAAGCCGCCACGCTCTACCACTGAGCTATCCCGGTCGAACCTGGAGGGCATAATTCATCCAGTTAACCTTATTGATCAAATCATCTGGTCTGATATTTTTAATCAGCTCAACAGAAAAGATCGCAGGTAATGGAACTCCAGTAAACGCTGGATACGTGAATACACTAGATTATTTTTTAACACAATTATTTCAATTGGTAAAGCAATCATTACAAGTTGTAACTTTCCAACTGGACGAAAAATGTCCGGGCCAGGATTCGAACCTGGGATCACTTGGCTGAAGCCGTAATTAATTGTTTGTAAAAGTGTATTGAAACTTAATTTCATAAAATAAAATTAATATCTATAATATGCAAATCTGCACATAAAATAAAATTTGTATTCATGCATTTTTGCATAAGAGGGCAACAGATATTGCACCAAGATCTGAATATTTATAAAACTAATTATAGTACGAACGTACCTCATATGTCACGTTTGTGGTACAATTTCCAACTTGTGTTTCTAACCAGCTTTATATCACTTTCCAACATAGTTGAAACGCGTTTATAAATTCGGTTTGTCTACCCGCACGTCTGTCCATGCTCTAATTAGAATAAATATACTCGGATGGATATGTAATAGATAGTATATGTTATTGGAGATTACTATGGCATGTTCGGCATTGAAAATAAAGTGTGTAGCATTTGTAGTTTGTTTACAAGGACACTCAAAAGAAAACCGTTGCATTGCGGTCCATGGAGAAAATCGTTTGCAATGTATTTCAATGATATTACGCAAATTCAAACATATTGAAATTGTTATACATCACTGAGCTGCACATACAAGATGCTTACAGTAGAACATATGCATAGAATTTATTGTTCATTTACAGGGGCACACAAAAGAATTGGGTTACAATATTGTCTAAGACCGATTATTGGTGGAAGTGCGTTTTCAGTTGTGGTGTGCGTTTTGAAATTTAATTAATTTTTTGCAAATTATGTGTTGTGTATAAATTCTCATTCTATAGATCAAATAAAGGGTTGCTCAAAATAATTAATTTCCGTTTATTAAGAGAAATTGCTGAAAGGGAATTTTTAACTATGTTATGCGTTTCCTAATTGAACTAAATTTTAGCATACTATGTAGTATGTATACAAATCTATATATCATATACAGGGCTACACAAAAGAAATTGAATACTTTTGTGACTAATGATGATAATTGCAGAAATTGGAATTTTAAATGTATTGTGCTGTTCAAATTGTTTACTTAAGTATAATCTTTCACGTTAGTAAACGGGGAAGTTTGGTTATAGTATTCTGAATGTGTTGGAAAGTGTTTCATGATATATGCTTGATGCAAGAGTTTTCTTTTTCGCTAAACAAGCACCCTGAATTATGAGAGGCAATAATACGAGAACTGATGGTTAATCACCAAAATTTGAGAAGAACTTCGTTTTAGCACTAGAAAGATCGTTGAAAGACCTTGAAGATCAGATGAGTCCCCCAAAAATAAATTTGTGTTAACCATGTTTTGGGCGGCTCAAAGGGGACCACTTTAACGCATGGGGGCGGGGAGGGGGAAACTCAACTTCTTTTATTGTGTATTTTTTAATTCTGAATCGAATGACACAATTCTCAAGTCGATGCAATCATTTGTTACAAAGTTACGGCGAGTTTTATGAATAAAAAGTCCAAAATTACACTTTATGAGAGAGTACAACTTTATTATACTCATTTTACGTTAGAAACATGTTCTTTATATCATAGTGAATAATCTTAAACTTATTAAATGCCCCAAAATAACAATAATCATGTATTAAATTTACATGTAATAAAGATGAATGTTCGACTTTTTTATTCATAAAATCTGCCGTAACTTTGTAACAATCATCGTATCGACTTGCGGAGGGTGTCATTGGATTAAGAATAAACGATGCCCCACTGGACCTAGTTAAGAAAAGTTGAGTTTCTCGCCCCCCCCCCCATGAGTTAAATTCCCCACTTTTACCCCCCCCCCCAAAAAAAAAAAAAAAAAAAAAAAAAAAAGGTAAAACAACTTTCTTTTTTGGAGACTCATCGGATTTCCATGTCTAGTGCCAAAACGAAGTTCTTCCCAAATTTTGGTAAATGGCCATTAGTCCTCGCACTATTTGCCTCTCGCGATTTGGGGTGCTTGTTTAACGCCGAATTTTGCTCGATTACAGCGCCATCTACGATGATCCGAAAAAAATGTTAAATACAAAAGTTACGTATTTTTTCCGTAATATCCGAATCGGCAATAAAAAATAGGGATTCTCATTTAAGATTTCAAAGTTGCCCCTTCAACCCCACAGGGGGTGGAAGGCAACTTTGATATCACTGAATAGATGTTTAAAAAATATTGATTTTTCGGACGCATTGTCTATCTAATACATGCAAGTATTTGTTAATACTCCGGAAGGGGTGCATTTCCATTGACAAATAAAAACTTGGGCAATTGTGTGACATCTGTTGTTACACCTGAACCGAATCAAAACCTGCTTTGGCAGTGATAAACTTTAACGTTTTCAAAGCATAAGAACTGTTATTGATTGATTTTGGAACTTACAAAATGTACTATTTGTGTACGTCTATTAAAATGTTCCTGTTACACTAAACACGGTTGTTTTTCACGATTGTTGAATAATTATCACCGGCCTTACACGTTAAAAAGTTATTTCGGTATAACTTGGATGTGTATACTAAAAACAAAAACAACAACGGTAATAATAATAATAATAATAATAATAATAATAATGTAATATTAAGAATGACAATTATATATCTTCCATCCCCATTAACTTCTTCTGAAATTATAAAAAAATCAGAACTATTATCACTTAATGAATATTAATGGTATACTACAGTGCTTTTTTTTTTAATTTAATTTTTCAAATTATGAATTTCTAAAATGAATTATTGGTATATAGTGCTTTTCTTTTTAATTTAATTTTTCAAATTATGAATTTCAAAAATGAATTTTTCTCTTTTTATGAAGTCAGTTCAGAGTTCTTTCTGTTTACAAATCAGTTATCTTTCTAATATGCATTCTTTTACAATACATGTTTAGCAGGTTTTATCATTATTTCTTCTCATTTATAATTTTTTTTACATATTTATTAAAAAAAAAAAAAAAAAAAAAAAAAAAAAGAGAGAGAGAGAGAGAGAGAGAGAGAGAATAACTATATTGTACTTATTTGATATATCGAGTGAATAATTTGATAAGACAATAACTACCAATTCTTTTGTACTTATTGTACTTATTTGATATATCGAGGGAATAATTTGATTGCTACAAATGAAGTTATTACGACATAATGTAAATTTTAAGAGATATAAGTAAACATGAAGAATTTTAAGTAAAATGTTTTTTATATTTGCATTTTTGTACATGCGAAACTCTGCCGAGTTTAAAGGATTAAATTCGTGAACATTTTTTTAAAAAACTTCTTTCATTTGTTCAGCAGAGTAAATATTTTTAGAAATATATTAAAAATTTTATTTAGTGTAGACTTTAAAACTTTTCACAGCATTTTAAAAATTATGAAAATATAGGACCTTTATCATTGATTTAAAAAATCAGCTGATTTAAATCACCAATTTTTATAATCTGATTAAAATCCCCCCTCCCCCCCCTAAGAATCAACTGATTTAAATCACCGATTTTTATAATCTGATTAAAATCACTCCCCTAAGATGCCAATTAGAAATAAGATGAATCGCGAATGAAGCAATCCATGTAATTATTAATAATAGTTGAAAATTCTGGAAATGAAACATGTAGAAGATATTTTTTTTTCTCATCAAAACCTTTTTTTTTTTTTACAGCTATAGTTTTGGGCACATTAAAGTATTGAATAAACTGGTGCGATTTGTATTCATCGCTAAGTACAATAAAAGCATTAAAACTTCTTAATAACACCATAAAATAAGGAATACGCTAGGCCTTTCGAAATTCCTTATTTTATGGTGTTATTAAGAAGTCTTTATATGCTTTTATTTTATAGATTTGAGATTGTTCCGGTTTGACTAATTTTCCGGAAGTAAAAGAAGATCCTTTTCTATATTAATGTAATCGTTGCCACCATTGTTACCCATAGTTAGTTTTATTACACTCTTTTATTTAACTTAATGTAATATGTCTCATATATGTAATATGTAATGTTTCATGTATGTAAAGCTAGAATTTTGTAATCGATTTTTTACTCACTTACTTATACGTTAGAATTATAAAAGAAACTAGGGGGCCTACCCCCTGCGAGCTACGCTCGCCAACCCCCGCTCAGACTTCAAGGCCTCTAAAAACATGACAGCGTGCTTTGTTTTAAAAACATTGGTAAATCTGTAATTGGGTTGCCATGCTTTTAACGTTTTAATACGGCATTTTTTTTATTATCATGGCCTCATACACAGCTGTTGCGACAACTGACGACTGTTTTTGGGATTGATAAGTAAAATCAGTTACAACATGAAAACCAGCTTGTATAAAATGGTTAGGTTTAAATTGTGGCTACCTCTCGGACTTTTATAACAACGATCTGTATTCTATTCTTCCTTTATGTTTAAGGATGAGAAAAATTCCATCTGCTTGTGAATAGCATTAAGAACCACGGTATTGAAAAGTACTATGTTATAGACATTTTCAGTAACAGGTTTTAATTTTCTCTCTATTTTAGTGCACCATCATGCATATTTTCATGTTATTTTAAATATGTAAATTATTTATTTTAATTAATATGTATATACGAATTTTGTAATAATTATTTATCATACAAAATTAGTTAAATATTTTGTGCATGCATGTCTGCATTTATTCGCATAAATTGATGAGATATTTAAACAAATTTGCTTTCCGCGATAATTTTACGCCATGTTATGTCACTTGAATATTGTCCATAAGAAAATCGGGTACTTTTCCAGTATAGCATCCTTTGCTTTTAGGTTTGGCGTAATTCGAGCTTCAAAAAGGGATAGATTCGTCGCCTAAAGTTATGAAAACAATCCCAATGAACTTTTGGTGCTTTTCTATTATAGGGGTCTTGACGCTTTTTTAAAAAAGCTTGGCGCAATTCGGGCATCAGAAAGTGAGATTTGGTGCCAAATGACATAAACAGCCATGGAAACAAATTCGAAGATTTTTTTGTTTATATGCGTATTTTAATTATACCCATATTATTATTGTTTTTTTTTTCTATACAAATTACTTCTGATTATATATAAAATAGGATAAATGACATTTTACGCTAAACAAATTGTATAAATATTGAAAAAATGCTTCCGTACACAAAATGACAAAGTGAATAGGTTGACAGAAAGTATGTTGCCAAATTTCCTTTTCCGCCAAGGCTATTTTCCCTGTTTCGTCAAGGCCCCATATACTGGAAAAGCACCGAACGTTTATGCTTGTTTATACATGTATTTATATGTATATATACAATTTATTTATAATTGTCGTTCAATTTACCTCTTTTTGTGCATAAAAATAGATAATTGGCTTCTTTATATTAAATAAATTGTATAAACATAAATGACGAATTTACATAAATGACGTCATTTGGACGAATTTATTCAAAATGTTTTCAGTTTATAAATTAAATTAAATGCTGACAGACGATTGAATCCTGACGATAGAAATGCGATTTTTTTTTTCAAATTTTCCTGAAAAACATAATTTAATCACAATCTTGTGTTCATTATCGATTGAAATAAAAGATAAATTCAAATTCAATTTGAAAATGACGAATAAAAAGAAATGAAAAATCCCTATCGGGATCCTTTTCAATTTTTTTCCCTTTTTTGCCACAAAAAAAAACTGAGTAATTAGTTGCCATCATTACAGAAATATCATTAAAATTAGAAAGAAAAATAATATCTCGAAAACTAATTCCAATTTCAAAATTCTATTACCAGTTTTGACATCCGCGGATTTTTATGGACAATTGGTATTAATTTCACCATCAAGCGTTTAATATTTTATTAAAAATAGCCCTGAAACATAATCAGTCGTTTAATCAGTCGTTTCATAAAATCGTTTCATAAATTCGTTTCATAAAATCGTTTCATTAGGATTTTATATATATAGGGTAGATTGGTATTAATTTCACCATCAAGCGTTTAATATTTTATTAAAAATAGCCCTGAAACATAATCAGTCGTTTAATCAGTCGTTTCATAAAATCGTTTCATAAATTCGTTTCATAAAATCGTTTCATTAGGATTTTATATATATAGGGTAGATAGGATTTTATATATATAGGGTAGATATGTACACAGGTGTGTTTCTGAGGACAACAGAACATTTTAATATTTCTAGAATTTAATTATAAATTAATAAATTCATTTTAAGGCACTTTTCAGCTAGCCAGGCGCAAGTGATAAATCGCAAAATATTCTTTATAGTTACAACTGTGTACGAGTTACAACAAAATTTATGAGCCAAACCATGCTCGCTAAACTATGCCAACTGGCTTTGAAGCTACAAGAAAAAAATAATTTAAATACTAAAAAGAAGAAAGCAAGATATAAATAAAAAAATAAAGAGTGTAATATTTAAAAAGAAAGACTTTTTTTTTATCATATAATAGTTTAATATTAATTAAATTATGATTACGCGCTAAAAGCAATTTAGAAATTTTGAATCGATAGCTGAAATAATGCTTATTTTCCCCTTCCTGTTGCCATATATTAAAAAAAGAAACAGAGCAAAATTTCTAATATATATATACTTTTATACTTATTTACGATTATCTCATTGTTCTGACAGGCGGCGATTCGAGCGAGGAAGACCGCTGCGGTCCCGTAACTGCGGTGGTGGGAGCGCCCCTGTTGACGCTGTGGGGAGAGCGGCATCAGCCCCCGGAAGAGTTACGCCCCGCCCTTCCGCCCTTCTGCTGCGTGGGATGCGCACCCGTCTGGCATCACCGCTCTGCAGGTAAGAAATATATGAGTTCTTGAAGACAGATTTATAATTATATCTATTTTGCTTTGAGATATTTATAATTATATTTATTTTGCTGTAGTATCAACATATCAACACTAAAATAAAAAAAAAAGAAACCTTAATTTCTACATTATTATTTTGAAATTCAATATTTACAATAAAATAAAGTAACTAAAAATAAAAGAAAAATTTCACTTATTTTCACAGTGCGATCAATGAAATTAAATTTGCAAATAATTTGTGTATTAAAGAAATATATTAGGTTTTGGGTATACGCTGTAACAAAAGACAAATGTTTCTTAATCTAGGGAAATATAATACGAACGAAAATATACAACAACCTCTTCGAGTTACCCACGATTTCGAAAAGCGTTCTTTATCTTTAGAAACACCAGAAACCAATGTATTTTCGATATTTATAGAAGCACTTTTATAAAAACAAAGTTTCTTTTGTTGCCCGCTGATTTTCGGAAACGTTTCCGAGTAGTTTTTATAGTATATTTCTGAACTCGAAATATAGGTTTTTTGTTTTCAAGTAGTTTAATCAGTTTTTTCGACACGGATTGTAGGGTTTTCAGGTGCTATCAATTCTCAAATAAACATTTTCATGTTCAACAAGCATGTTTTAGAGAGAAACATGATAAATTAACAGCATTAATATTAACATTAAAATTAATATGATTTTGTTACTCTGGCATGTATAAATTCAGTTTGATTGCAACTGTAAACTTTAACACAAATGTTTCAAGTAAACATTTTCATCTACTGAAAATGTTTACTTGAGAATTGATAGTATTATAAAAACCGATATTCTGGTTTGAGAAAACTAATTAACACACACTATAAAAACTACTCGGTAACGTCCGACAATCTGTGACAGAAAAAAAGAAACTTTGTTTATATAAATGCTTTTATAAATCTCGAAAATACACTGACGGAGAAAAAAAATCCCAACACCAAGAAAAAATTAGTGTAGAGTAATGGAATTTGGACAATGCATTTGTCTAGTTAACATGCTTAATTGATTAGATTTTCAAGATCACAGGTTAATTTAGGCTCAAGTAAATACATTTCAAATGTGAAATGCTGTTATATTAATAGCCGGTGTAACCTCCAAAATTTTAAATGCAAATGTGCATGCATTGTGTCATACAGATGCCGAATGTCACTTTGTGGTATGGAGTTCCAGTCTTGTTGTACTTGTTGTGTCAATACTGGGACGGTCAGTGCTGGCTGTGGATGATGCTGGAGCTGTCGTCCGATGATATTCCATACGTACTCAATTGGACACAGATCTGTTGATTTCGCAGGCCAAGGTAACATGTCGACACTCCGTAGAGCACGTTGCGTTACAACAGCGGTATGAGGGCAAGCGTTATCCTGTTGGAAAACTCCCCCTTGAATGCTATTCATGAACGGCAGCACTACAGGTTGAATTACCAGACTGACGTACAAATTTGCAGTCAGTGTGTTTGGGATAACCACGAGAGTGCTCTTGCTGTCATACGAAATTGCTCCCCAAACCATGACTCCAGGTGTAGGTCCAGTGTGTCTAGGCCTCAGACAGTTTGGTTGCAGGCGTTCCCCTGGCCTCCTTCTCACCAACACACGGTCATCACTGCCACTAAGGCAGAACCTGCTTTCATCAGAAAACACAACAGATCTCCACTCCGTCCTCCAATGAGCTCTAGCTTGACACCACTGGCATCGCAAACGGCAATCGCTTGGAGTCTGTGGAATGCACGCTACAGGGCGCCTGGCTCGGAGCTGTCCTTGAAGTAACTGATTTCTAACACTTCGTTGTGTCACTGTGGTACCAACTGCAGCTCGAATTTCTGCCGCAAACGCAGTACGATGCGCCAAAGCCGTACGCCCAATACGATCATCTTCTCTCTCAGTAGTGCCACGTAGCCGTCTGGAACTCTGTCTTCTTGAGGCAGTACTATCCCTTGACCACTGCTTCCAACAATCATGCACAGTGGATACATTCCGCCAAGTCTTTCTGCAATATCGCGGAAAGAAAATTCAGTTTCTCGTAGCCCTATTGACCTCGTTCAACCTCGGTGAGCTGTTGATAATGGCTTCTTCGTCTTCTTAAAGGCATTCTTGGCTAACATCAACTCAATACGTGAAATTTCGAAGATAAATAACACTCTCGAACTTTACAGCACGAATTTAAAGCAAACCTGATTTGTAAGTTTTGAGTGGCCACACTTATGCACGAAGCACGAAATTTGAATCGATGTCATCTTTCAGATGTATAAACACGCCTACCAAATTTCGTTTATCTAACACCTTTCTTGGTGTTGGGATTTTTTTTTTCCGTCAGTGTATATCGGTTTCTGAGATTTCTAAAAGATAAAGACTGCTTTTCGGCATCAGGGGTAACTAGGCAGATGTTATTGTTTATTTTCGTGCATAGTTACATATTATATTTTTCGTAGATTAAGGCAAGGAACATTTCGTATTTTTTTTACAGTGTAGACACTGTAAAAAAAAATAATAATCCAGAAACGTTACGCAAATACTACGGCAGTAAAGTGGCTGAAAACATGAGAAATCTTTTTGTATATTTCAGAAATCTTTCTGTATATTTGGAAAAAATATTCGAAAATGATTCTGTACACTGCAAGAACAAAAAGTGTTGATTATACAGTATAATACTGGCATTTCAGCTGCTAGTATTATAACATAAAATTAACAGTAATAAACAGTGAAATAAGCAACAATACGCTTCCGCGCATGCGCGGTAGCGTATTACTGCTTATTTTACTGTTTATAATAAAATAAGTACATTTTATATAATGTTATAAAATAAGTAAGTTATAAAATGCCATATACGTCATATATGTTAGATAACATGTTAGATAACTTGGCGATACATCTAGGTCGCTTGACGATTAATTCCCGGAAGATGCTATAACAGGGAAGTGCCAATTTTTAAAAAAATCAAATTACTTAATAAATATTTTTAAGAATAAAGAAAACTTTCATTAATATATTTTTAAGTTTTGATTAGATTTTCGTAAAATTTGAAATTACGCGACAAAATTCTGCAACAATTATATATATTAAAATTCAAACCATTCGGTTGGGTAGTTTTTGCTCTGTTATATTCGGACGGACGAACGGAACAGACGACGACTATAGGTGCTACGTATTTATATAATTACGAACCCATCTAAAAAGAACCACTGGTATCTCTGTATTAATAAGGGTCATCACTTTTTCGAGTCACACTCGATGAAGACGTAAAGAACGTTTTGAATATCAAATGTTAGTGAACGTTTTAAAGCTTGTTAATTTAAAAATTATGAAAACCACTTGTAAAAAAATTAAGGAAATATTGGAACAACTTTTTTCTTTTAAATTTTGCTAATCCGGAAAATAACTAATTTCACAGAAGGATTTCCAATATAGTCAATTCTGTAAAGTTTTAATACTGTCTACGACAGAATTTTTTCTCGGTGCCAAGCGATTCCGCTTTAGACAGTATTTTTAAAATAGTTATGAACTTCCAACTTTGCGAAATATACATGTATATATATATATATATATATATATATATATATATTACTATTGAAAGAGTACAGGCTGAGCTATGCGAACGGCACGCTAAATGCAGGCATAAATTCTCGGGACAAAATGCATCAATTTTTGATTAAAAATTAATAAAAAGAATATTTTTAATTACTCAAAATAAAAAATTCAAAAGAGCCAAAATTCTTTAAATTTTAAACAGTTGATGAAAAAAAAAGACTCCTCCCGCCCCCCTCCTTTTCGCTCATTATCCTCAAATAGACGACGAACCTAATGATGGGAGCCTCACTAGATTCGGCAGCTAAGCTAAAAAGTATTTTCTTCTCACTTTTTTTTTTCTTTCCAACATCGAGTTATTTAATATATATATATATATATATATATATATATATATATATATATATATATACCCTGGTGTCCTAAAATAGACTGACTGATTTTAAAATTCAATAACGTCCAAACGGTAACAGATATTTAAAAAATTCTTTCGGGAAAGTAATGCAAGATGTTAGAAGTTTTTTTTTTACTGTGACTCCTGATTTTAGTTCGAATTACCAGCAATAGATGACGCTGCGAGCGATAGGAGTGCAATCCAGGCCAAAACTAAAATTAACCAGCATTGATGAGAAGGAAGGAGGTTCAACACATGGAGTGGGTCTCATTCGCTAATGAAACCTTTTTCTTAGGGCCCGATTCTGAATAAGATTTTATGGGTGAATGAGACCCACTCCATGTATTGAACCTCCTTCCTTCACATCAATGCTGGGTGAGTTCTGCTTTTGTCTCGATTAGATGTTTATTGCTCACAGCGCCATCTATTGCTGATAATTCGAACTAAAATCAGGAGTCGCAGTAAAAAAAAAAAAAAAAAATCCTGATATCATACATTTCCTGCAAGAATTTTTTAAATATCTGTCATCGTTTGCAAGTTATTGAATTTTAAAATCAGTCAGTCCAGTTTAGGAGACCCGGTATATGTATAAAAAATTTTATTGTTAAAACGGTTTGAAATTTTTATGAGTTATAAATATAATATTACCGAAACATGTGAATAATTTCCTTGCTAAGTAAGGATATTTAGTTCTAAAGAGCAGTGCTTTTCATCTAACCTTTTCTTTCTTTCTTTCTTTTTTCTTTTTACACATAGAAAACCTACGGGAAACTTTTTATTTCAAGCAGACTATTTTACCCCTAAATGTTATTATGTGTAAATCAAAATTTTACCGGAATAACAGCTAAAAGGTTAGTTTAAGGTATTAAAATTTCAGAGTAATGGCGCAAAAATAAGTTTCAGTTTTAAGTGTAAATAAGAGCGCGCAATCTTTACCCTATAGGATTTTTTTTAACTGATTATTTTCCCCTTAAATCTCATAATTTCTGAACCAAATTTATACTGCATCATTAGCTAACAGGCAAGTATATGGTATTAAAATTTCAAAGCGATTTTACGCAATCGCTCTGAAATTTTAATACCATATACTTGCCTGTTAGCTAATGATCCAGTAATAGTTTTTTAAACAAACTGTGCGTATTCAGGAAAGAGGTATTCCACGGGGAAATCCGTGGAAAACAATGAAAAGTGACTTTTGGAAATTATTTTTTTAAAGGGTTAATATTCGTACTTTTTGAAACCGAAAGCGTCTTTTGAAAGCTAAATATACGCTCGTTAAGCATGTGCGATTTGTTTTTTCGTATTTTGATTAAAAATTCGTTGCAAAAATTTGTTGCGTATTTTATTTAAAAATTCATTTTTAAACATTGAAAAAAAAAAAGAATTAGCGAAAGTTAATTACGGAAACGAACGTTTTTAAAAGGGTTAATATTGATATTTTTTTTAAATCGGAGGCGAAGTTTAAAAAATAAATGCGCGGTATTTAAGGTATTTGGTGTAATCGGTTTTTCCGTTATTCTTTTAATTCGGCAGATGCAAGGGTCGTAAAACGGGAGGGAAAACATGAATTCGAGGTTTCGTAATTAATTTGAAAGGATTAACGTTAATACTTTGTAATCGGATTGCAGCGTTTAAAACGCAAAAATACTAAATTTAAGAATATATCCTCCATTTTTCCATATTTTGTACGGTTCGGTCGTAGTGCGTTAAGAAAAACAGCAAAAGAAAAAAGCCGATCTCGCACTTTGCTTTTTCTCTGCGTGGCTTCTTTGGAGAGCTTGAAACTGAGCATGCGCCGTCGCATTGACCGATTTGAAAAAAAAAGAGAATGATTTTTTTCATGAGTTTTTAATTAATAGCTCTGCTAATTATCGAAAAATGAAAAATCTGAGCTTCAGGTGCATCAGGACCTGCCTTGGACTATCCTCACCCAAATTTTGAGTAAATTTTGCTAGCCATCGTCAACAGATACGCACACAAGCACACAATCACACAGACAGACAGAAAGTTTATTTTATTAGTATAGATAGTTATGAGTGTTAGAAATTTATATTAGCTATATAGTTTAGTAATACAGTTTTATTATTTAGAAGTATCTTGATTATTTGATTATAACTGTGTTTAATGTGCAGGCTTCGCCGAACTTGTGTCCTCCTCAACCGCTCCCTGTTTGGTCACGAATCCCGGTGCACCAACAGCTTGGGCATCTTCCGTGACTGAATCCTCATCAGCCGCGGTGTCGGTCAAGTCTTCTCAGTCCTCCTCTTCGTGCGCCAGAAAGGCTCGACGGAATCGTACCGTTTTCACGGAGTTGCAGCTGATGGGCCTCGAAAGGCGTTTCGATTGCCAGAAATACCTTTCGACACCAGACAGGGCTGACCTAGCAAAAGCCTTGGGACTCACCCAACTTCAAGTTAAGACCTGGTACCAAAACCGACGTATGAAGTGGAAAAAACAAGTACGTATATAAAAAATCGCCTTTTCTCTTCCCCTGATGGGGAGTAAAAAATATTACTTTAGTGTGAAAGCAATCAATTAAGCAGGTGATTAGTAGACTCTAGTAGGAGGGACGAACCTAGATTAAATTTCATTCGGGGAAAGGTAGTAGATTGGTGGCCTCCTCCCCCAGGAATATCTTTATAAATTCTGAATCATTGTCTCAGATTTTCTTATAGAGTAAATAAAATTTAAATAAAACACACCATTCACACACAGACATTTTTTATGCGCAAGTTCTATTCTACAATATTACATTGTTTGTATAATGTTTAATGAGTTTTTTTTTTATCGTAACATAAATAAATATACGATGTAAAATTTATGAAAATACATTACAGTTATCTATTAATCATTTACTTTGCGGATATTTAAAGATTTTGATTTCCAGAAGTACTTCATCTTTAGCTACACCACTTTTGCAAATTATTTACTAACCGTTTAGCTATCTGTAGATGTAATTCTGCTTTCGACAGATTTTGGAAATGGTCCTCATGGAGAAAATCAAATATGCCACTAAGATTTTAAATGACCTCAAATCTGATGCTTCTTAATTTAGAGCGGATTTTGTCCATCACTTCATTAATTTGAATTCCTCCCCATCAGAAATAGTACTACTTTCGTCTTCACGAAATCCGTCAAAAAACCTTTTCTTTTTGTCTATCTCTTTTTTCAGAATTTTGCATAAATTCCAGTATTACTAGCAATCCCATTTTTATCCTGAATTGCATCCGTTGAGGGGATTATCCTTTCTGAATGTAAGATTTTAATGAGACCAATTATGTGTTTTACAGGTCAATCTTCATGTCTTCCTTTTGTGAAAGTTTGTTCACTAGATCGATTTTAGATAACACTTTTATGCCAGAAGTATGTCATTATGATGAATTGAAATTGAGTATTACACTGGCCTCCAAAAGTTAAGGTACAACCGGTTTTTTTGCGTCTAATTTGCAAATGAATGAATATAGAAACAACAAATTTGGAGGAAATGTGCGCTAAATGCGACATAGAAATTTACTTAAGTTAAACGTATAAATGAAATTACAACAAAAAAGCACTCATGGTGGAAAATTACATTCTTGGAGAAATCAGTACATCGCAGTATTATGCAATAAAATGTGACAGAAACATTAAAAAACAGGTTCTAATACGGAATATGTCCACCCCGGACTTGAAATACATTGGCGGCATCGACTTTCCATGCTCTCAATTAAATTCTCGGACACCGAAATAGGTACCGCTGACCAGACATCGAGTAAGCCTTGTTTCAGCTCATTTAATGACCTTGGAGGAGAACTTAAAGCCGCAAACCATCTTCCAAGATAGTCCCAAAGATGTTCTATCGGATTCAAGTCTGGTGAGTGAGCTGGCCATTCCATTCCCACTGTTGTCTGGTCCAGGAAACATGTTCTCTTGCCCAACATAAGCGGGCCCTTCTCTGTCGTCTGTTGAGGGGGACACACACAACTCGTTGCCTTGCATAGAGACCTGCATTGTGAAGACATCTTCGCACCGTAGTAGCAGAGATTCTTCTCCCTGATCCTGCAAAGTGGTCTGTAATGAGTTGCGGCACAGTGGTGCGTCTTCTCCTTCGGGCCGAAAGAGCTAGAAACCGGTCTTCTGCAGGTGTTGTAACACGTGGGCAGCCTGGAACATGTCTTCTGGACACAGAATCTTCGGATTCATACTGACCCCAGAGTCGTTGGACTACACTGTGAGACACATTGAGCCGTCTAGAAGTATCGGCCTGTGACAACCTCATTTCCATCCATCCTACCACCCGCCACCTTAATGAATCGGAAAAACGACTTCTTCTAGACATTTCTAGACTCTACTGGCTGTTGTGAACAAAACTGGCAACAATAGTTCGAATACAACAAAACTTACACGCGAAATTACGAAAGCTTTGTAAATGCATATTTTTCTCTCATTCACAAATACCTATTCTTTTCTATAAAATAAAAGTGGTAGCTGTAATTTTTGCGTAATTTTTTTTAAAGCTTATTATTGTCATTCATATAAACTATGAAGTTTAATCTGACTGCCATTTTTTGTCTGGTGAGCTTCGAAAAACATGTTGTACCTTAACTTTTGGAGGCCAGTGTATTATAGAGTAACAAAGTAACATAACAGAGCTCTAGCGCAATTTAGAAAACCTTGTTTATGATCATCTGGAAATGTATTTTCTGCGTGGATGGATTAGACATGTTGTGTCCGTTGCATGGTCCCCACTTTCACCTGATTTGTTGAAAATTAATTTCTTCCTGTGAAGAACCTTAAAAAGTTATGGTGTACGAATCAACAGTTGCCTCTGAAATGGATCTCTCTGCATGCTTCGATAACTCCACTGTTACCGTTTTCGTAGGTATTCTGATAATAATAAATGCAGAAATTATCTGCGACCACTTTAAACCTTGCCGACTGTTTTAATGAAATAAAACGTAGCAAACAGTTAGATACAAATATATCAAACAAAATATATAACTAACAGATCTATTGCTGTTATTATCTTAGTCTCTCAATTTTATCGCGATGTTTAAAACAAACGATGACCTGTATTGTATACGTTTTCAGCGGTAAAGATAATATAGACTATATAATCACATTTTAACATCGTGCTTGTGATTTCTAAGCAATTTCAATGAAAAGTTCTTTCGCCCCACTGTGCCTCTTTCCAGGTGAAACTTAAAAAAAAAAAAAGCTATTCTTCGGCTCTTTTTTCAACAATTGATAGGGCGAAAAATATCTTATTATCTTCGTAATACTGCTCCATATTGTTTTTCTTCAAATACATTGTGGAAATTGTTTTATATTGGTTATGTCTAAGAAACCTTCAGGTGTAAAATTTAGAAAGAAACGAAAGTAAAGGACAATGACAGTCTAGATATAAGTAACTGTAGGAAGCAATGCTACTACAATGGCTCCAATATGGCTGGGAAGTATAAAAAATGTCCAATCCAGAATATTGCATGTAAACATGGTTTATTGTACTTTGTACCTTGTACAGTACATTTATAAAATATTGTTTGCGTAAATTGTTACAACATCTGAACAGAAGCAAGGGCCTATTTTGAGAATTATTTCCTTTACACTCATTTCACTGTATCTTCCACAACATTGGAAGTAAAAATAACTGGTGCCTCTTTCACTTAAATTGCAAAATGATTGCAAACGTTTCAGTGTTCAAGTAGAGTTAGTCGAATTTTGGAGAGAAAAATATATCGATTACACCCTCTGCATTGTTAAGTCTATTCAAAATTAATGAGGAACAATCTTAGCTTTTTTTCGCTATCGTCCACTTCAGTTAGACATCACAGTATACAAGCTGGGTGATACAGATTTTCATATTTTCAGTTATGCGCCATGTCTTCGCTTATTTTCGACAATCTAGATCGTCTAGTCTTTCAAAAAATAGAAACTGTTATTAAGAGTAAATTAAAGTCTAATAATGCTTAAAGTGATAAAAACATAACACGGAATATTTAAAATACCTTTTTAATGTAGATTACATATGTTTCGTTCACACTATCGGTGACATCTTCGGATCTAAATGACAAATACAATATTCTCGCATATTTTTGAAAATGGTAAACATAAACCAACGAGATCGCATGTCCAAGGCTAGCAGGTGCATAAATTGGCCAAACTGGGAAACGTGAAAAGTATTATTTGTTTTTATTTTTATTGTTTTTTCAATCTATCGATCATCGCGTGCCAAATTTTAGCTAATTCAAAAGAAGCGGCTTCGTTGCAAATGCAATCTTTTCGCAAATATATTTCGATAGATTCACGGATAATGGATGGGAAATAAACTCTTGATTGAAAAATTATTTTAATATTCTTGAAATCAATCTGCAACTGCTCCTTTCTATATTGTCTGGCTAAAGAAGTGGTTCTTCTGTCATATTTGATATCTGCCATATGTTCTTTTATTCTTGTTTTAAATTTTCTGTTTGTCATTCCTATATAGTATTGTACTGTTCCATCTGCCTTGGTGAATGGGATTGCATAAACACGGGAAAGTTGATCAGGTTCTGTTGGATCTGTTTTTCTACATACTATGTTTTTTAATTTTGCGGAAGGTTTTGCAATAAGACAGATATTAAATTTTCTAAGTTTATATTTTAATCTTTCAAAGAATCCTGGAAAATATTCTAAGGTTGATATTTTTGAGTTTCGTTCATTAAAAATTTTCTTCTTTTTATTATCCATGCTCGTAATTAATTTATTGATGGTGCTGTCTTTGTATCCGTTATTTCTTGCGATGTCACGTATTTTATGTATTTCATTATTTAATTGATTAGGGGTACAGACAGTAAAGGCTATTCTAATAAAATGTCGAAAGGCAGAAACTTTATAGGAAAAAGGTGCTTGAGCGTTATTAGGAATAGTGGATTGATTAGTTATTGGTTTTCTATATACAGTACGTTCAATTCCATGGTGGGTTTTGATTAACATCACATCCAAATAAGGGAGTGTGTTATTTTGTTCAATTTCCAAAGTGAATTTAATCATAGAATTAAGGCTATTGATCTGATCAAGAAAGCTATTAAGTGAGGTATCCATGTGTTGCCAAATTATGAAAATATCATCAACGTATCTGAGCCATGTATGAGGGGTATAATCTAATTTATTATAAATATCGGTTTCTAAAGGTCTTAATATGAATTCAGCTAAAAGTCCAGATATAGGGGAACCCATCGGGGCCCCATTATTTTGAAAATAGATATTTTTATATATATATTTATATATTTAGCCAATAGAACCTGATCAACTTTCCGGTGTTTATGAAATCCCATTCACCAAAGCAAATGGAACAGTACAATACTATATAGGAATGACAAACAGAAAATTTAAAACAAGAATAAAAGAACATATGGTAGATATCAAACATAACAAAAGAACCACTGCTTTAGCCAGGCAATATAGAAAGGAGCAGTTGCAGATTGATTTCAAGATTAGTAAACTATTTTTTTCAATCAAGAGCTTATATCCCATCCATTATCCGCGAATCTATAGAAATATATTTGCGAAAAGATTGCATTTGCAACGAAGCCGCTTCTTTTGAATTAACAAAAATTTGGCACGCGATGATCGATAGATTGAAAAAGCAATAAAAATAAAAACAAATAATAATTTTCACGTTTCTCTGTTTGGCCAATTTATGCACCTGCTAGCCTTGGATATGCGATCTCGTGGTTTATGTTTACCATTTTCAAAAATATGCGAGAATATTGTATTTATCATTTAGATCCGAAGATGTCACCGATAGTGTGAACGAAACATATGTAATCTACATTAAAAAGGTATTTTAAATATTCCGTGTTATGTTTTTTTATCACTTTAAGCATTATTAGACTTTAATTTAAAGTTAACAAGTGATTGTATTATATTATTTATGTTATTAAGAGATTAGAATTTAATGAACTACTTTTATATACCACAATAGCGACATATGAGCAATAAAATTTAGTTGATCGACTGGATTTTGAACAAAAACCGACTTTACAAGTCTATCATTATCATCAAATTAGTGTTTGTTTCAGTGCCGAAACTAGCCTTTTTGGCGCCCGGGGCAACATAGATTTTGGCGCCCCCGCCCCCGTCCCTCCTTCGAAAAGAAAATTTCCAAAGCGAATTTTTTCTAAGTTTCTAAAATTTAAAGTATATAATCAGATAATCTGTAATACTGAACTAAGTAATCAGCTTTGTCAAATACTGATTCATTAAAACCTTGAAAATGGAATCGAAAGGAGCCGAAAAATATTCCGCTTTATACAGGTTTTCATCTTAGGAAGTATAATTATTGATATTCTCAGGGGCGGATTTAAGGGGTCGCGATGGTGAGGAGCCCCGCATCCAAAAGGCCCCAAAAATCCACTTTTGAGTTCAACGAGAAAAATTATTTTTTGATCAAAGGATTTTCTCAGCACTTTTTTTTAATTAGTATTACTACATAATTTTCATGTAATTTAAATAGAATATTTTTTATACCATTTGCTATTCCCAGAAATGTTTTAGCTATGTTTAAATGTTTTTCCTTGTCTTCTTTTCTATTAGCAATTATCAGAACTGTGAACGGTTGTGGAGGGTTGGGGTTAGACTCAAACTCGGATCTAAGCTGAAAGGAACCCTGTTACTGTTAGAGACTTTTATGACGATTTAATTACACAGATTCAGAGTCTAATTAAATCAGATCTGATAAATCTAAATCTGGATCGTGACACTGGGGCCCCTGATTTCGGGGTGCCCCATACTTGGTATGCTGTTTACATAAAGCTGATATTTAGAATGCATTTGACTTTATTACTGATTATAATCGATATTTTACAGTTTTAGAGTAGGATAATATTAAAAACAAAAAGAAATTCAGCTTGACTATTACAGGGGCACACGATGTATTTGTCCCGGAAATTTACATCTGGAACCAAAAAAAATAATTACAGCAAAAGAATGGGTAAACAAGTAAGAATGGGTAAAAGACGAATATTTTTTTTTTTTTTTTTTTTTTTTTTTTTTTTTGCAAAGATAAAGGCAGAGACGACTTTATTATCCATGGCACCCTGTGCGAGGTTCTTTTCTGCGTCTCCACAAATGCTATATTCTTAAGAAAGAAAAAAGGGGAGGAGAGGTTACTATTTTATCTTGTATATGTTTCGTCCCCTTAGTTTTTAGTGTCATTAGCAATAGCCAATTTCGCGCCCTTTAAAGCCGGATCTGTATGTAAAAAAGTAATTGTAACTAATGGTATGGCGGCATTTTTCATTTACCTGGAAATGGCCAAAGGACGAGAAAATAATTTGGGAGGATAAAGGAGGGGGCGGCTGCGGTTTTATTATTCATAGAAACTTGGGTATGGTTTTCTCCCTGCACCCCTACAAATGACATTTTTTTTTTCAAAAAAAGTTTTAACAGAGTTTTGTTTTGCATATTTTTCAAATTATTCTTTCAAATATTATTTGTTTTTAGTATCCAAGGCAGTCGCCCAACCTCGCCCCCTCTAATAATACTAGATTGCATCTGGATAAAAAAGTAATTTCAGCAAAATTAACAGGCCGGCATATTCCAGTTGCCGCCTAGGGCGGCAAAACACTTAGAAAACTTTCGCAAAAAGACATGTAAAAAACTTTTTGGAAGATAAAGCCAGGGGCGGCTCCGGCTTTACTAGCCATGGCGCGCTGTACGAGATTTTTTACTGTACCTCTACAAAGGCTATACTTAAAAGAAAAAGATTTTTCTGAGAATTTTACTTTGGGCATTCATCCTCCAATTTGTGTTTATTGTCCAGGGCAGTCACCCCTCACCCATGACAATATGGAAAAAGAAGTAAGCTCCACGCTGGGACAAAAGGAAAAATAGAACAGCCTTCATGGAATATTTTTATCTAATAGAAAATCAAAGTGAGGGAATCGTTTGCCAATTATCCATGCTGGACAGTGCAGTACCGTATCCAGACGACGTTGAACAGTGTCATATACAAACACGAGTAGGGACTGACCTTGAAAAATGTTAGTGATTCTCCTAAACCACAGGAAGAGATTTAAATGATAGACGACATAGACATGATACATTTGGAATGGGAGAAAGAAAATAGCCTAAGAGAACAGTTCGTTTTTTATTTATTTGCTAGCTTGTATTGTAGACGAATCTTTTTATCTATTTGTCTATTTTAATGCATTTGGTTCATTTTTCTTTTGGATTTTCCGGCTGCGAAACTTTTTATACAAATTTCATATATATACATTTCTATATCAAACAACAAACAAAACCTGCATTTGGCGCCCCCTCCACCTTCAGTTCTGCTGGCGCCCGGGGCACGTGCCCCCTCTGCCCCCCCCCTTAGTTTCGGCCCTGGTTTGTTTACTAATTTAATTTGTCTGTGCTAATCTATCCAAGTAAGTACTGATTAGTTCAGTAATATGGCTTGCCATAATTTGGAAAAAGACTTCCAATCTGAGCAAGCATCCTGTGCAATGTTGCCAGTCTGTTACCTTTTTATAAAAATTCAGATTGCTTGATTGCCACCATTTTTTGGAAGTAGTACAATTCGCCTTATTTTCGAATTACTTAATCTGCTATTAAATAAGGCGAATATTTCTACTTAAAAAAAGTAGTGAGAATCAATCAATCAATCAATCTGAATTAAAAAAAGTAACGAATTGGCAACACTGGTCCTGTGCATAAATATATCGTTCTCTGATATGTAAAAGCACACTTGAATTACCTTGGAAAGAAAAGAAATAACGAAAGCTTTTATTTGATATTCATATGGGAAACACAAAATAATCTGATGGTTACAAGTTATAACACTCACAGCAATAAATAAAAATATGATCATCGCTACTAAAAAACATCATTTATAAGTTACTTTTTGTTGTTTGCCTAAAAGCGACATGTTTATTTGTGGCTTTTATGACTTGGAAGAGTGAACTACTTTCTTTTTCTTATGATTTTTTGAAATCGATGCTTTTGAATAAATTTCTTTATTTTTTCACTTTAGGTGATGCAGGGTGGATGCACAGTTCCCCCCACCAAACCAAAAGGCCGGCCGAAAAAGAATTCTATCCCGTCGCTGGGTGAAACTACGTCCAAAGATATGACACCGCCGCACGTCCCGACTTGACAGTTCCTAAAAAATATATAAAAGAAGAAAAATCACGATTCCTAAGAAATAAACTGAAAACTAGGTTCCTAATTGCAGTGAAAATAAGTAAATATGTACACTGTAAAAAATGACCAATGTTTCTTATTTTATGAAAATATGCTATAACCACGAACGAAAATATAATATAATCTTCTGAGTTATCCGAAATTTCAAATAGAATGTTACATTGTCTTTTGAATCCCCAGAAACGAATACATTTTCAAAATTTAAAGAATAATGTATAAAAACAAATTATTTTTAGCTGCCCGAATTTTTCAGAAACGTTTCCGAAGGGATTTTATAGTGTATTAATTAGTGTCATCAGCCTGGAATACCTGTTTTTCGAATGCTATCAATTCTGAAGTAAACATTTTCATGCTAAAAAAAATGTTTAACAGACAAACATGCAAAATTAACAGCATTAACAATAATATTAAAATTAAGATTATTTCTTTACTCTTTCATGGTATAAATTAACTTATGCGG